>CM060879.1:20775167-21431167 GCA_030737845.1 Acorus calamus | reverse complement strand
TTCATCTCATTTCAAAGCAAATTATAGAAAAATGGATCCAGATCTATTCTGGGAGTAAGATTTTTTTTTTAAAAATGCCTAAGTTTGAGATGCAAAAGTAGTAAGTTAAGGAAAACTAAAGGAAGTGAAATCAATAAGTGATATGCCTTGAGGAATTGGGTGTTTAAAAAAAAAGAAAATAAAGGAAAAAGAAATGAATTGAAGGTTTTCCTTCTGCATTGGCTTTGTTTAGAGAAAGACACCAGAATTGACTTATGTACCTAGTAGTTCTATTTTTATTTTTCGATAGGAGGGAATAACTGTAAGTATTTCAAACATTCAATAAATATTTGAGTTTGTACATGTAGGAGAGATGTCAAGTAGTCATGCAGTACTTCTAAACTGCATCTTTATGATTCAGCCTCGATAAGTATTAGATTGTGCTGGGGAACAAATTAGTCCTGTGAGGTTAAAGAGTTGATACTTGATAGTCTTTTTAAGCAGCTCAGAAGATCTGACATGCAAAACTTTCATTCCCTAATCGAGATTTTAAACCTGAGTCAGGTCCTGGTTCACTTCCTCGTGTGCTGAAATGCAGACTGGAGGAGGGAATGTCACTTGACCTCCCTTACAAATTGTTATGCTGTAATATTCTATTTCAGAATTTTCACTCTGACAATTAAATGTCTCTGATGTCATTCAAAATTGTGCATCTTGCTTGTTTCAGCTAAATCATTTTTTCTTTTTTCTCATTGGCACCTTTTCCTTTTAACTTTTACCTTGGTATATGCATATTAGTAAACATAAATCCTGTTATTTATGTCCTCAATTAATTCCCTTCCTTTGGTTGATTGTGTTGCATCTGTTGGAATTTCATTTAAACTTGTATTCTTTTCTCAGCGGTTGTGATTTCTCTTGTGCTAATATTTTCTTTATATTCGTCATGTATTTTTGTACACAGTGTTTCGGTATTCCTTACTTTTGGCACTGTCTTTAGTCAATTAGTTGTGCCTGTATCCATTCTTTAATGTTGGCTGTATTCAAAATGTTCTTATGCAGAGTCATTGCAAGTGTTGAGGCACTTCCTACCCTGTCATCTTCCGGAAGGTTTTTGCTGCTGCTTAAATCTATGAGTGAGGTTTCAGAGACATCCAGTTCTAAAAGGTCCAAGAAAAATTCTAGATTCTCAGTTGGGTCCATCATTGAGGCAGAGGTGAAGTTCTTTTTTGTTCCTTTTTAAAACTTGTTATTTTTTGAGAAAATCAGAAGATACCTAGATTTGCTGCTTCATGAAAATCTATTTTTTATGCAGATTACTGACATAAAACCTCTTGAGATGAAATTGAGATTTAACATGTTTCATGGGAGAGTTCATATAACAGAGGTAGCCCATCATGCATTTTGTTTTTTCATGATTTGCTTGCTGTTTGATGAATTTTTTGGATTTGATTGATTCAATTTATATTTTGTATCTATTTGCGGTGTAGGTTTTTGACAATTATGTGATGAAGAATCCATTTAGTGAATTTAACATTGGACAACTTGTGGTTGCACGAATTGTATCAAAAGCTCAGCATTCAGGAGGAAGCAGTGGAAAAGGGTACCAGTGGGAACTTTCTATGAAACCCTCAGTGATTGCAGGTAAAGGAAAATGTCCGATCTGCTAATTATATTTATGTTTTCCTTCAATTTTAAGTTTGTTTTTTCTGGGGCACAGCATATTGTTGTTCACTTGATCAGCCATTTTGCATACCTATCATATTCTTTCTTGGATTCATTTTTTTAAATCCAAATAAGGAGCTTGCTATGGTGCATTTTTTTGTAATATATTATGAATCACCAGCAGAAGTGTAATTTTTGTATATTTTTTTAGTAAAAATAATCTTTTCTTGTAAACTATTTTGTTAGGTACTGGTAATATAAAATCCACTGATTTGTTGAATAAATATTAATAAGTTTTATTCCAGACATCATGTGATAATAAGATGTCTAACTCCAATTAGAATTTGTTCATCTCTTTTGTCACTATCTTATATTCTGTATTTCTGTGTTTGGTGAAACATGATAGAAGACTAAAAAAATACCTCACAGTGGGCGGCCGGATAGTATCATTAATGGAATATCTCAATCTAAAGTTGTGGTGCAGGAGCAACATAGCACACCTTTGTGCCTGTGTGTGTGTGTGTGGCAAATGTAATTTTCTGTTCTGGTGTCTGATAATTATCTGTCCTATGTGAACCTGTATGGCATTCAAAATAAGCATATCTTTTGTTTATTTGATAATTTGTTAGGGTTATTTAAGTAAACATCGTCTGCCAGTTGGTTATAAAATGATATTTAAGTATACAGTATTCTTCTCTTTTGTTTTTCATCCTATAGAAAAATAATGTGTTGAGGTTCATAAAAGATAGGAGTGCTGGCTTGTGACCTTCCCATGATAAAACGTTATTGCTTTTGAATTTTAATGCTCAAATTGAGATTTTGATGTGCTTTGTAAAGGAAGGTTGATGATGTTTGTCAGCTTATGGGACTCATTTATAACCAACATTAGGGGATTGTGACTGTTGAGATCAACAGGAGAGATTCCTTGGGGGAACTCAAAATCCAGTGTCTTAGAAAAATAAAATAATAATGGGATGAAGCATTTAGTTTTGCCATTTCATAAATACAAAAAAAAAACACTTTCTGAAGCATTCTTGTCACATCCACGGATACCAACATTCCATGATCCTTTCTAAGCTTGACCATCTCATATATCCCTGCTTATGCTCAGATTTATTTTTGGTAACTACCATAATTGTTTTTGACATTTGTTTCCTATTTTGTGTAATTGTGTTTGTCAATGCTATCCTTGGTGACAAGTTCACTAATTGCTAATAATTTGGAATACTGGGGGGATTGTTGAAAAATTCAGAGTTTGGGATTTCACTGTTTAAATTAGGATAGATGCGCATCAATCAGATGATATCTTTGCCCTTTTTCATTTTTTGATACCGCTTTACTCTTCATGAATTATTATGCCAAGTTTGTCACATTTCTGATTTCCCATGCTTATCAATGAGGTCAGAATATTAATATTAAATTGATCTTTTGACCAACTGAGTCCTTTGAAGTTTTCAGAATTCTTCGTGAAACCATCAGCCATATTGTTTGTTATCAACTCCTAGATGTCTCTTTCTTTGATTTAATCCATATCAACTTATAATTTTATTCTGGATTTTGGGTTATGTGGACATATTACCATGAATGTTATATTGCTTGATTCTGTGAGTTCTCATATTTTATAGGGTGAGAGTAATGCTATACACTGGCATGCTATTTATTTGATAGAAATAGTTTGCTTTACATGTTCAGCAAAAAAAAAAAAATATATCATTGTTCCCATCCTCTGCCTTCTTTACCTCATCTATTTGATTATGTGCTTGTATTTCAATATATATTTCTCTATAAATGATATTATATACATATGCTTCTGTATTCCTCAGTTCCTTCACTGTTTTCATGTTTTTCATGTAATAAATATAGTTCATCTACACAGGAACCCAGGATATCAATGAAGATCCCAGTTTATCAGTCGGAGCAACTGTTACTGGATATGTTGTGAAGTTAGACAAGGAGTGGGTCTGGCTGACTGTAGCGCGCCACTTCAGTGCTCAGCTGTTTGTGCTTGATACTTCTTGTGAACCGAGTGAGCTTCAAGAGTTTCAAAAACATTATATTGTGGGGCAAGCTGTTTCTGGGAAAATTCTGAGTATCAACAAAGAGAAAAAATTGTTGCGGTTGATACCACCTCTTCGTGAAGCACCAATTGACCACCACATTATTAATGTAGATGCTCCGGAAACTAAAGGTTCAGATGAGAGTGCAACTGGACATATACATGCAGGTGATATTGTTGGGGGAAGGATTGCAAAAGTGCTTCCAGGGGTTGGTGGGTTGCTTGTGCAAATTGGACCTCACTTTTATGGAAAGGTTCATTATACTGAACTTAGAGATATGTGGGTGTCTGACCCTCTGTCTGGATATGAGGAAGGGCACTTTGTCAAATGCAAGGTTCTGGAAATTAGTCGTTCATTCAAGGGTACCACACATGTTAATCTATCCTTACGTGCTGGATTTTATTCAAGCGACAATTTAAAAATTGAGGGACTCCAAAATAGTTCGTAAGTTCTGCAGATCTTAAATTGTAGAATTAGTTTTATTCAATTCATCATACTTGAAATCATTTTTAAATTTTTTATTTTTGAGGAAATCATTGTTAAATTTGACAGTTCATTTATTTATGTTGAGAGTGTCCAATGAAAGTCTGATTTAATTCTTTTTTTGAAAATGATAATTACTTCAAATCTTAGAAATGCCTTCATCTATCATATTCATCACACACCTTTCTGTAAGTGTCTTCCTTGTTACATGTAGCATATGTTAAATGTTCGTAGTGTTATTTCTTTGCGTTATTCCCATAAAATAATGACTCTAAAATAATGACTCTTCCATTTGATTGTTTTGAAAACTATTTTAAATTTTAAATCCAACATCCAGTACTTTATCATATCCTATACAACTTCATTGTTAAATATTTTTTTCCATCATTTGTATAGCCAGATTTCTTATTTTCAGAGCTTGACATTTTATGATGACCACAGCCAGTCCTAAGATGTTGAACATTATGAATTATGGGGTGACAAGGAAGACATGCGTAGAATAAAATGATGCATTAATTGGGCAAATGCTGTACAGACAGCTTATGATGTCGTTGAAGATTTGGAAAATTTCAACAAGAAGATTCAAAATTTTAAAATCATTTGTTGTAATGGGCTATATTTTATTTTTATGTTAGCTGGTGTACTGTTATAGGTAGTCATTAAGTTCTATTCCATTTTTCTAGTAATTGTTAGAATTAATAGAAGGACTAAAACTTTTTTTTTGTCCTTGGTCGTATTGCTGCATTCAATCACTCAGAAAAATGTGTCTCTTAGTAATTTTATTTATGGATCCAGGGATGGCCTAGGCCAGCGATATGAAAAGTTTGAAGATCTTCATCGCGGTATGACAGTGCAGGTACACAATTTCTTCTTGTTCTGGTAAAAGCTTTCTTTTTGGTCAATTGTGTTTCAAGAAAAACTTTTCTATGTTGAATTGTGTGTGGCTGATAACACTTACTGGATTGTTTGATTTCTATGGCCGTGCTCCTAAAATCTTGTTTTTATTTGCTGTCCTGATCATTAGTTGCCTTGCAGTGGATATGACTTTGTCTTTTGAAATTAAATAATATAGGAAATTATGTAGATGATACAATGGCAATTTTGTCAGTGACCTGTTAGCAACTACGGATGTTCCTTATTCCTGTCTGTAGCAACCTACATATACTACACAGTGAGAAAGGTTTTTTTTCTTCTTTTTTGTGTGTGTGTATTTCTCCATCTTCCTTTTTTTATTTATTTATGGATGGTTTTGATGGATTTAAAAAGGTTAGGTACAGGGAATTTTTATGGGTGTCACTTTAGTGTTTTTTTGTTGTTATAATTATTATTATAGTATACAATGTGCGTCTCACCTAAATAATTTTTAAATATTTATTTAATTCAATCGAAACCTGACAATATACACCCACCAATATAATTTTATTAAACTGCATATGAATTGAAATAAAATGGTACTAGTTACATTAATTTGACATTCTTTGACTATATCTTATGCTTGGAATATATTTATGTGATGCAATCATGCAAGAAAAATTAGTTGGTTTCCTCGTTTGCGGGGCATTCTAAATGAGATGGGATAGTGGGATTGGTCTTTCTTCTTGAGACTTTACAAGAGGTGGAGTTGGATTTGGAGGAAGAGGATACAGTGTCTTGGAGGTTGGCACTTTGATATGGTTCCTCCATGAAGACCTTTTATCAGAAACTAAACAAGCATCCTCCCTAAGATGTTCTCACATTTTGATAGTGTGCTTGCTCCATTGAAGATTCGTTGCTTCATGCGTGGCAGTGAGGCTTATGCCAGACAAGACATGAAAGTGAATAGGTTGAAATGGGCTCATGGAGGTGACAACTTATGCGCGTTTTGTGAAAGAATGGAGGAAACTAGAGGCCATATTTTTGTTCAGTGTTCGTTTAGTGCTCGGATTTGGGGAAATGTGGGCCTTTTCTCTTGGATCTTAATGCTGTTTTGGGCGTCCTTGAAGGTATGTGGAACTAACTGGTTTAGGAAAAGACGCAAAAGAGGCGACTGGAACAACCTTGCAAAATTTCAGTGGCTTGTTCCCCACGCGGGATGTTGCGGTATATGATCATGTGCAACAATCGTTATTTTCCAACATAAAGGTTTTACATTGAGAACACTTGAGCGGGGATTCTGTCTCCATAAAAGTTGGGTCATTAATATTTTTGGAGTGGATTAGCCTTCTATTATTATGGTTTTCTCATGGTGTGTGTTTAAGGTTTTTTTGGTAATTTTCTTTTCTCGGATGTTCCTCATTCCAAAGAGTTGTCTTAATTTTATCATCTCTATCTGGAGATCCCTTTTTTTTTTCACGGGGGCTTCTTTTTTAATAAGATTTCTTGTTACGTCCCCCCCCCCCAAAAAAAAAAAGAGAGAGAGATAATATTGTAGAGTTATATTACTATTTACAGTTCAGTTCTTGTATGAAAGCATCACTGTGCGTCTGCCCTCAACATCTTACAATATCTGTCTAATGTGGGCAAAATGAACAATTTGTTTTCTATCTCACTCAATATGGTGTCAAGAAACTCTCTATTTTTCTACGAAATGAAATGGTTCAAAACGAATAATTTTGGAAGTGAAAACTGTCATAATTGGAAACAATATGCATCCTCACAAGAGCTCATGCTCATATTTGCCTTTTCTTTTGTAACTCTAGGATTTTATCACAGTTGTCAAGCCAATTCACTAAGATATTTTACCAAATAGTGGTTGTATCACAGTTGTCATAAAATCATAGCTAACCTTTCTGATCAGGGACTGTAATCCATTTCAGGGTTATGTAAAGAGTGTGACGCCAAAAGGATGTTTTGTTATGCTTTCTCGAAATATTGATGCAAGAATCCTTCTCTCGAATTTGTCCAATGGTTTCATTGAAAATCTGGCGGAGGAGTTCCCAGTTGGGAAACTTATAAATGGGAGGTAACTATAATAAGGAATATTTTCACCAAAAATGTGAAATAAAATAAAAAAAACTAAGGACTATTAGGCTTAGAGTATAAACTATTGCATCTGATGATGTATTTGCAGGGTATCATTTGTGGATGCTTCATCAAAGAGAGTTGAATTAACACTTAAGACAGCTGATGGTGATAGGAGGGCTAAATCTGACATGAGTGGTCTCCGTAGCCTACATGCTGGAGATCTTGTCTCTGGCCAGATTAAGAGGATTGAGTCATTTGGTTTATTTATTACAATTGATCACACCAATGTGGTAAGTATGATGGTGAGCTCATATGGTCAATAACAACTACATTCTGTATTTTAACGGCTATTGTTTCTCCTAGGTTGGTTTATGCCACATTTCAGAACTTTCTGATGATTCAGTTGAGAATATTGAAAGCACGTACTGTGTGGGTGAAAAAGTTAAAGTTAAGATTCTCAAGGTAAATATCTTTATTTGCAAGAAGCATCTTCTATCCTGAGGTGATTCTGTTTTGATGTTCTACTCCATATCTTTGAATCTCGCCGGAATGATACTTGGTGGTAGAATTCCTACCAATTTCTGAAAACAAAACTCACTAAATTTTTATTTTTGAATCTACCATTGTAACTAACCATTTGCTAATATATAAATTAAATAAATAATTTTATATTTTTCCTTTTCCACAGCTGAATATGAAATCCTTATCTGATTGGAAGTTGAAGTTGAATGAATTTCATTTAGTAATTGATCGATTTGATATCCTTTTTACTATTGGCCCATTTGCATTCACTGAATATATTAGTTTTCTTATGCTGCAATCTTGTCTTAACAGGTGGATGAGGAAAAATGCCGAGTATCACTGGGAATGAAGAATTCATATCTGCAGAATAATCCTAGTGATGCAATGCTCTTTCCCTTTGGAATTGATGGTGATGATAATATCCATGCTTCCACGCATCTTATGCAGTGTAATGGAAATTTAGCTAATATTGGAGATGCATGTGAGAGCCTTGCAAATGGGGTCTGTCTAGGTCCTATACAAGCAGAATCAAGGACATCTGTTCTTCCACTCGAAGTTCCACTTGAGGATACAGATGGTTCTGACGCAGATGATGTAACAGTAACTGATGTCCATACCAATAAACCTGATATTTTTACTGAAAGAGAGCAAAAGAAAGCAAAGAAAAAAGCTAAGGAACAAAGGTATCTTGAGATTTCTCATTTTCCATTTTCTTTCATTTACATGACTGTTTAGAATGTTTCATATGGATTTTGGACTAATTTCACTTGCAAACTTCTTTCTCCTCAGAGAGCATGAAATAAAGGCTTCTGAGGACAGGCTTCTAGGTGATGATATTCCTAGGAGCGAGGATGAGTTTGAAAAATCAGTGAGATGCTCTCCAAATAGTAGCTTTGTCTGGATAAAATACATGGCTTTCATGCTATCTCAGGACGAGGTCCAGAAAGCACGTTCCATTGCTGAAAGGTATTCTGTAAATGCGATGATATTAAATGGCTAACCATACATATCTGCCATGTTGCATGGGTGACTTCAATTTCATCTTAATAAACTCCAGTCTATGTCTCTCTACATTCTTCGACTATATTACTTTTGTTGATTTGTTCCCTGAGGAATATGGTTTTTCTGGTCCATATGGGAGATTGATTCCATTATTATTGAATTATTAGAATGCATTCTAATAATTCAATAATAATTCCAGTATTAAAACATTGAATTAGCAGTATCAAAGTTGCTTATTAAGTTTTAAATGTACTAAAGTGTGACACTTCATGCATTGATGTGACCTTTTTTTATTTGGCTCTTAAAAATAAATGTGAAACATCATGTTGATTGCTTCCAAGCTTCTAGAAGGCAAGTTGGTGTAGTTGAGGGGTCTATCCTGGCTTAGCCAAGATCTGCTGGTGAGTTGGGAACCAGGACGAACATAAGAAGCACATACAATTCAGTTGGTTAGCAGTGTCCATGTTCAACATGTATTTGGCACGTGACATAACATGAATTTTGTTGGGCATGTGATGTGTGTTTGAAATCCAGAAATAATTTTTATTTTGTTTTATTTTTCATATATATATATATATATATATAGGGAGCCGATTAGGTGCGGTTTACGGTCGGTGCGGTGCGCGATCACGGGCCGTCGATCACGGGTCCATCGCATCGGACGGTCGGGTGCGATTCACGTCGACCGTTGGATGCGATGGACCCGCGATCGGACGGTCCACGTCGTAAACCGCACCGACCGCATACCGCACGTAATCGCGACCATATATATATATATTTGGAATCTTACTCTCCGATACCCAAAAAGAGGTCTATGAAAGAAGGTGATAATGCAGTTTGTTATAGTGTTTGCTATCTATGGAGAAAGCAATTGAAATATAGAACCCCCAACAATTTCATTTTTCTGCAATTTTGTGACCAGATAATCTGCTTCCTTTTTTGATTGACAATCTACTTCTGTGTTTGCAATTAACCCTCTTGTTTTTTCAAGGGCTTTAAGTACAATAAACATTCGTGAAGAAGGGGAAAAGCTGAACATCTGGGTTGCTTATTTAAATTTGGAAAATGAGTATGGAAAACCACCTGAGGTACAGAAACTGAAAGTCTTTAATTGTGGTTTTACTATCACTGTAGCGAAGAAATTATTAACTTTTTGGTCTTATTGACTTCAGGAGGCTGTCATGAAAATATTCCAGAGGGCATTGCAGATTTGTGATCCCAAGAAATTACATTTAGCTCTTCTAGGGATGTATGAGAGAACTGAGCAGCACAAGCTTGCAGATGAACTACTTGAAAAGATGACAAAGAAGTTCAAAAAGTCATGCAAGGTAACTATCACCACCACCTTCGTTTGTTTCCCAGAACATGTTTGGAAAGCTAAATGTGTGTTTTGTAATCGCAGGTCTGGTTACGGCGTGTCCAAAATGTCCTAAAGCAGGGCAAAGATGAGGTGCAAGCTGTTGTCAACCGTGCTGCTCTAAGCCTTCCACGGAACAAGCATATCAAATTCCTCTCGCAGGCTGCTATACTTGAATTCAAGTGTGGTGAGCCCAATAGAGGAAGATCCTTATTTGAAGGAATGTTAAAGGAGTACCCGAAGAGAACAGACTTGTGGAGTATTTATTTGGATCAAGTAATCTTCATTTTCCTTTTTATCTTAACATTCAAGCTGATGAATATCATTTTTTACAAATCCTTAAAGTTGGTTCTTCTTAAAAAAAAACTTTTTTAGGAGTTCCGAATAGGTGATAAGGATGTGATCCGCGCACTGTTTGAGAGGGCGACATGTTTAAGTCTTCCTCCTAAAAAGATGAAGGTGCGTAGCATATGATTTATCAGCAGCTTATATATATGCATACGCTTGATGTCTCCATCATCTTTTATAAACATTATTTATCCGTGTTTTACAGTTTATTTTTAAGAAGTATCTCGAGTACGAAAAATCCCTCGGGGGAGAAGGACAGGTGGAATATGTGAAAAGGAAGGCGATGGAGTTTGTGGAGAGCTCAGTCGCATGACAGGAGACGCATCGAGGCCGAACCCCATAAATGGGAATCACAGGGCGGCTTGTATTATCCATAATTTGAGGTGAAAGAGTGCAACTGAGGTGACAATCACATTTTATAGTCTATGATCATATCAAAATTTTGACTATGTAATGTTGTATAGCTAATAGCTCGTAAAATATCTTGTCAATCTTTAATTTATTGTTATAATTGAACATTTAGTCTGTTCAAGGGTTTCATTTGGATGTCCCAATTAAAATCTTTAATTTATTGTAATAATTAAACATTGCTCTCCTCCCAGTTTTAGGTTAATTTGGTGAACGTCACTTGTTTTCTTGTTTTGTAATAGGAAAATATTGGGGGGCCTTTATTTCCACCCCTACAGCTATTCACCCCACCCCTTTAAAATTGAAAATTTTATATTTTGAAAAGAGAGGAACCCACCCCTTTCTGCACGCACTGACCTCCGCGACTCAATCTCCTCCCACTCTGCAACCCATCCTCCACGACCCATAACCACAACCACCGCTTCTCTCGCACCGTCCAGTGCAGCTTGCAGCCTGCATGATCTCCTCACCCATCCCGCAACCTCCCTGGACTTGTATGTCTCCGCCTGACCCATGAGAATGAGTGCCCGTCCGCCACCATGTGGTGCAGTGACACCCCCATTGAGAACCCGCCCCTGAAACCTGTCACCTTCACCACCAACTCCGCTCGGGGAGCCGCCCCGCGTCGAGGCGCCCGTAAGCCTCCCAACTACACTGCACGTGGTTCTCGTCCGACTCAGCCACGATTAAGTCAACCCCTCCACCACTGCCGGTGCAGGCGATGATGAGGTCGCACGAGTCAGGGGAGAGGGTGAGGGTTCCGGGGAGGATCTTATGCTTGATTATTTTAATTTCTATTCACAACATCAACACTCCAGTGTTTTTTTGTTTTTGAGACTAAGTTTTGTTTGTTTGTTGTGGATTTTTTTAGGAACAAGTACTAAAATTGTGGTTACTTTTAAAGATTGTTTTAGATGCTTGTAAACTCTTCAATATGGTTTGATACCACTGAATTTTTCAAATTGTTAATTTTTTGGGACCTCTGTTCTTCTGAGTTTTGTGCTCTGCTATTTTGGGACCTCTGGTATTTTTTGGAGATCAAAGCATAGTCTAGTTTCACTAGAGATCATATGTATGGTGGTGGTGGGTGGTTGGATGAGTTGTTGGTATGGTGTGGGTTCCTTTGTTTTCAAAAAGTAAAATTTCAACTTTTTAATGGGGTGAGGTGTGGACCTATTGGGGTGGAAATAACGGCCCCCAAATATTAGACACCCCCCCCCCCACCCACCTGTTGCACGCTTTTGATTTTTCAGAAACAGAATATTTCTTTTAAAGAAGTATACATTTTTATCAAAAAAATATATTGTCAAAGGGGGATATATACATTGTTAGACAGTGATAGTCCTTAATAGGGTGTTATTATGGGGTGCATTGGGTTGTGCGATTGTAAAACCGATTCTGCAGGAATCTGGGTTTGAAAATTAATTCTACAGGAAGTTTACACTCTTCGGGACCGTTTGGGTAGCGGAATTAGGATGGAATAGGGGTAGAATAGGGGAGGAATAGGTAAAATAGGTGTTTGGGTAGGCGGAATAAGGGGGTATAGCTATGCGGAATAAGGAGAGAATAAGCTGGTATTTGTATTCCAAGTCCACCCATGGAATTGTGTTATTACTCCACTGGAATAAGGAAACCTACCTATCAAATCACATATCATCACATCAAATCACCTGTCATCACCTCTTATACATCAATGGGGCCCACATCTCAAATTAACTTTTTATACCTTATTCACATCTTATTCTTCATCAACCAAACACCCCAACCTTTATTATTACGTTTCTCAATGAAAATAACAGAAAACATAACCAAACACAAAATCTCTTATTCCATTGATAAAGTCAACAATTCCTGGAATAGGTATAAACCCCAGAATAGCTTATGTCTCTATCCAAACGGGCCCTTCAGTTTTTGAAAATCGCAGCTTTTAGGCACTATTTGTTTGAAATCTGTCTGCAGGAAGGTACTACAATTAAACTGTTTGGTTGCACGATTGTAGAAACAGTTTCCTGCAAACACAATAACTGCTTAAACGTGCAACCAAACGCCGTCGTAGTCTTTTATTGTAGTTTTGCACGTAGTATAATATCCTCTCTTTCTCTATATAATATATATTACAATAATTGAAAGTATAACATTATCCTTTGTAAGTGGTTAAATCCCTTTTATAGCCTTGTATATGGTCTTAAATATCTTGTTAGCCGTTGCAATTACATATATATCATGTATATAGCTCTTTAAAAATAATCATTTTTTTAAAAATGGTTTCATTGGAGTATATTTTTATTTTTTTAAATAAATATGTATATACATCATGTTTTTGAAAAAAATGGAAGGATAAAAAATCCTATAGAAAGAGATGAACCGATCAAACACTTTGAAGAGCACACTGTTCAGTCAAAAGTACAAATTCTTTAGTATCAGCACAAGGGACCAAGATATTTGAAGTTGCAAAGACTTCTCAAACTATTTATTATTATTTATTTAGGTGAATGAATTTGGAGAAGAGTCATGTAATAAGGTTGGACAACATAACTCAATCAAGATGGCAACAACATTGACCATCTTCACATGCTCCATGAGCAGATGGTCCGCGATCAGCTTGGCAGGCCCCATTGCAATCCATCTCCTCGCACGGACCGAGGCACCAACTAATCGCCGACGGTCTTGTTGATGAGCATTCTCCGTTCGCTGCATCACCAAGAATCATGAAAGCGACCAAGCGAAAAAAAAAAAAGAATCATGAAAAACGCTCTCATTACACACAAAGACCCGAAGCATGGAATCGATTATTATATATATATATATATATATATATATATATATATATATATATATATATATACATGAAAAATTCTTAGTTTGTTCTGACATTGTCGGTTTTGATTTTTTTTTTAAATGAAAATGCCCAAATTTACTCATATTAAAATTAAAAAAAAACCTTCTTAATTAATTGGGTTCCTCCATGAGAAGGGATTTTGTTTGTTCTTTCTTGTCAAAATTATCGCTTATGTGTTGTTTGCATAGAGACATACAGGTGAAATAAATGATTTTATGTTTAGTTTAGTTTTTAGTTATTCTTGCTCAAATATGTAATAATAAAGCTTTTGTTGTTTGATTTATCATGGATAAGTTGTGGATAAAATGTAAATAAGATCTTAATGATTTATGAAATGTAAATTTTTTTGAATTGTGGTCCTCTTTATTTATAAGAAGTAATGAACTAATGATAGTTGATTCCACTGGTATAAATGGGTCATACTCACCTCTCATAAATCATGAGCTCAAAAATCAAATCATTTTTTCATCTTTTATAAATCTTTATTCATATTTTATTTACAACTTATCAAACAATAATTTTTTTTTTCTTTAATGTTTCCTAACAAGAATAATTAAAAACACAATCAAACAAAAAATTACTTAATACATTGGTGTTATTATCAATTCTTAAAATAATCATAAACCCCATAATTGTTTATGTCTATATTGTTTAGGTGGGCATATGTACCCTCCCCCTCCATCTATGGATGCATGGGATGCAAGAATGAAACCACACTACACTACTGTACAGCTATCTAATTACACGTCACTTTTATAATTGGTAAATCAATAGAAAATAGTTGCTATGAAAAAGAAAAAGAAAAACCAGAAAACAATGTTACATATATATAAGAGACTAAATATAAATATGTTATCAGACAATGTTGCATTTCTTGACATACATAAAAGATCAGAGATAGAGACTTGCCAGCAGAAAGGAGGACTACAAGCAAAATCACCAACATGAAAGGTTTATTAGCCATTCTTCTCAAAAGCTTTTTTTTGTTGTTGAAACTTAACTTATAAAGTTGAAGGGATGTGGTAGAGTGAGGTATTTATAATGATTAGGTATCCGTGTCAAATAAATTCACGGTGATTTCATTCTGTGCATATCTATTAATTCATTAATATCTGGATTTTTTGTGATATCATTATAAAGATCTCCATGATTAGATATCTAAAAATAACAAGGAGAACAAGAACATTTATGCATGGTAGATATTGTAGGATATGTACTGTTTAATTTCTATCCATTCTTTATTTCTATTAGGAACCCAACCCGCATAAGCCGATTTTTAAGCCTAATTTTTAACAAAAAAAAAAAAAAAAATACACATTTCAAAAAATTTTATCACCGACCAACACAATCTAAGTCTACAAAAAAAAATTATATTGTGATTCAAAGATAGAGATTTCGAGTAAATAATCAATTATCAATTGCCCAGTGGCATATTATCAGAATCAATTATATTGATCTTATTAAGCATGTTGAGTTGGGTTGGGTTGTCTATAATGTGTATGCTTGACACCCAATCCGAATATTCATAACATCAACCTTAATGTGACACAACCCGAATCCCAATACATCGTAATATTTCAATACACCCACACTAATGTTATAAGACAAATCAGAATTCCAACCATATCGAGGGAACCCAGACTCGACAGTTGCAGCCTCTACATTTCTACTTCCATTTTTTCAATGTGCTTAACTCAAAATAATTCATATTACTATATCTGGTCACATCATATTTATCTATGCCATCACCTATGTATATCATAAGTTCAATTAGCAATTATAACTATAGTATAATTTGCTGATATTAGTAATTTCGTATCAGATAACTATCACCCGACCGAAGTTGCAGCGCAGAGTCTGGCCTATCACCTACGCTAGGCTTTACTAAATTGGGAAATAAACCAAAAAAATCTTCTAAGATTTGATAATACCTAGACAAGCCACTTTTAAAATTTATACTTAACAAAACCTTATTTGAGAATCAGGCAATGATAAATGACTTAATTGCGCTTAATCTATTTAATCATTAAATTTTTCTTTACGTATACTTATGTTTTACTTTCATACATCCACTCAATTAAAAACATTAACTGGAAAATTATTTTTTATTTAAAAAATACATCAAATCGACTTTTATATTTCCAATGTTAATAAAACAAGAATTTTAGCTTTGATGTCAAATCTTGTTTTTATATTTTAGAAGTCAATCAAACAATATTTATAAAAAAATTGATTGAAAATAACTTTTCTAAAACAATTATTTCAATGAGTTTAGAACATAAATTGTTTTTAAAAATCAATTCAAGCCCGTAAGCATATTTTTATTATATTCCTAAAGAAAACTTTTATTTCCAAAATTATAAAGCTAGGATCAACATGGATGTTTAGAAATAAGTTTAGATTTAGGCTCCGTTTGAAAAAGATTTGGGCAATTTTTGAGTTGCATGAAGCTATTTATCTTAAAACTCGTTTCCAAACAGAAAAATTAGGATAAAAAGCTGTCTATATACACACCGTAGACGAAGTTTAGTTGTGTTTTTAGTTATTCTCGTTGAAATATAGTAATGAAGTTTTTATTGTTTGGTTGACTATAAATAAATTGTGAATAAAATATAAATAAAATGTTAATGATTTATAAAAAAGTGAAAAAATGATTTGATATGTAAGACCCCTTATTTATAAGAGGTAGTGATAGTTGATTTGACATGTGAGCCCCCTTATAATGATGAAATAGATTAAGTGGAGTAGTACAATTCCGGAGAACTGAAGTATAAATATCAGCTTATTTTCACCTACTGTGGTATAGCTATACCCATCTATTTCTTTTACCCAAATAGGTTATTAGGCTTATTCTCCCCCTATTCTCTCATATTCTCACTCTATTCTATGACACAAACGGCACTTGGATAGTTGAATAGGGGGAGAATATGAGGGAATAAGGAGAGAGTGCCTAAAGCTTGTTTGGGTGAAAGGAATATAGATGAGTATAGCTATGCCATAATATGTGGGAATAAGCTGATATTTATAATCTAAAGTTTCCACCAGAATTGTGTTATTTTATCTAATCTATTTCACTGGTATAAATGTATTACATTGTTAAATCAACTATCATCATCTCTCATATATCATAAGGCCCATATATCAAATAATTTTTTTCACCTTTTATAAATATTTATTCACATTTTATTTACAATTTATCAAACAACAAATTTTTTTTTAAAAATGTTTCCCATCTAGAATAACTAAAAACACATCCAAACAAAAAATTACTTATTTCATTGATATTATTATATATTCTTAGAATAGTCATAAACCCCAAAATTGTTTATATCTCTATCGAAATGACATTTTAATGTGTATGTATGCATAGGATGCAAGAATGAAACTACACTACTGTGCAGTTGTTATCTAATTATATGTCGCTTTTATAATATGTTATAATTGGTATGTAAAAAAAAACCAAAAAACATTGTTGCATTTCTTGACATATATATAAGGAGAGACTAAATATGTAAATTTTTTTTATTTTTATTTTTGATGAGAATGCAGATATTTCTATCTCATAAATAAAAATTCCTAAAGTGGAAAGGGGAACAGAGATTTTAATACAATAAAAAAAGAAAAAAACAAGAGCAAAAAAAAGGGTAACCCGAGTCCAGCCCCACGGGAAAAGAAGAGAGCCCAGTGTTAAGTTTAGTAGAAAATGTTTTTACCTAACTTAAATAGAAAGGGAAAGACTAAATATGTTGCATTTCTTGACATATATAAAAGATCAAGGATTGCTAGTTGCTAGCAGAGAGGACTACAAGAAAAATCACCAACATGAAATGTTTATTAGCCATACCAACTTATTGGCTATTGCTCTATAGCTTAGCTTATAAGGTTGAAGGGATGTGCTTGCGTGACGTTTTTATAATGATTAGGTATCTTTGTGTCAAATAAATGAATGGTGATTTCATTCTGTGCATATCTATTAATTCATTAATATCAGGATTTTTTGTGATATCTTTATGAAGATCCACTCCATGATTAGATTTCTTAAAATTACAATGAGAACAAGAACATTTAGGCATGGTAGATATTTGTCATTGTAATTTCTATCCATTTTTTCAATGTTACTATTAGCATGTTTTTAATAACTCAACATAATTAGACTTACTATTTGGTAATTATATTTTCTATCCATAATTCTATACAAGTCAATTAGCATGTATTATAATTTTATATTTGTTTTTTAATTAACTATCACCTAAGCAATCTCCTGGCCACCTGCCTAGGCTTTCCAAATGGGAGAATAACAAAAAAAAATCTTCTAAGATTCTAAAATCAATAATGATTCCCAGATCCTATCTTATAGGCCTCACTATAGGCCCCATGACATGGCATACATGCCCTTCAAACTATTTTCAGTAACTACCCACCATAATTATGGGACGGTTAGGGATTCTTCATTTGTAACCGTGCCAAATCAATTGCAATTTTTTTTTGTTCGGTTATAACAATTGAATTGTTAATCATCCACAATAATCGATATTTTTTGTTGAACATTTTTTTTTTGAAGAACACAAAAGCAAATCGGAAGATTTTTTTTGGAGCTTTTCAACCACTGATTTATTTTTTAAGAGGACTTTTTTTGAGATCTGGTTTGATTGGAAATCACAATTGATCGATTTAGCTATCGATTTCAATGTCTGTTGATTCAGGTGTGATTTTGTTTATTTGTTTTATATCTACATTTATTACAATATTTTCTTGAATTTGGAGTTTGATGTTAAATCTGGCAACATATTATGCGTTTGTTTTACAATTTTTCCTTTGAATATGGTCTTTGATTTTAAAACTATTTTTTGGAGGACTTTTAAAGTTCTCATGTTATTTTAGACCTGTATGCATTATTTTTTCAAATGTCAGCTACATTTTCAAATTAATCTGAACCTTTATGCACTATTGTTTTTATAAGTCAGTTATATTTACGAGTGTAGCTGATTTTTACTATATGAGTCATTACTTTTTTGTAATGAAGTTGATGTTTATAAGCCTTATAGGTAAAATCAGTTACATTCACAAATGTAACTGACTTTTTTTGTGCAATTTGACTATCGTTTTTAATGTCTGTCGATTCAATTGTGATATTTGTTATTGTTTGTTTTTGCATTTGTTATAATTTTTTTTCTTGAATTTGGTGTTTGATATTAAATCTAACAGCTTTTGATCTGGTTTTTGTTTACAATTTTTTCCTTGAATATGATGTTTGATGTTAAATTTATTTTTCTAAAGGACTTTTAGAGTTTTGATGTTGTATTAGCATGTGGTCATGTAACATTTCAAATTAATCTGAACATTATGCATTACATTTTATAAGCCAGTTATATTTTTAAAATGTAACTGATATTTATATGCCTTATATAATAAAAATCAATTACATTTACAAATGTAGCTGAACTTTTTGTACAATATATTTTAAAACTAAATTACATTCATAAAATGACTTTTTATTTGGATATATATTTTATTTTTTATATTTTAGAAGTCAATAAAACAATCTATAAAAAAAATTGATTGAAATTACTTTATAGAAACAATTATTTCAATGAATTTAGAACATAAATTATTTTTAAAAATCAATTGAAGCAGGAAAATATTTTTTATTTATATTCCTAAAAAAAATATTATTTCCACAATTATTAGTCATTTTTCTCTTTCTCTGAAAGCAAGGATCATCGGTGGATGTTTTTAGAAAAGAGTTTAGATTAGTATGATTCATACAAATACATAATTTCCAAAAGTTATCAAAACACATTTTCAAACTCTGCCTAAAAAACTCATCCAGCTCTTGTACTCAGTCCAACAATATTCCCATGTACACAAACAAGCACACGCTAAGACAACCATAGATAAGCAATGCTGAATATCAAGTATAACAACCATCGTTTGTTAAGTTTATCACCAAAACCATAGACATGCATAAACAAGGTGATACTGCTTAGCTAAGCAGCTTACAAAAAGCAAGTGATGAACCCAAGCAGAAACTTATTAAGGCATAGCCAGTCCAGTCATCTAGGATACTTAGGTACAAAGCCACTGCTCTTTAGTAGCTAACCGATACAGATCTCTCTCTGTGACGACGCCTGTCATAATCCACAGATGGGCTTTGGCTTCTCGATCCGCTGTATGGAGAACGAGAGTAAGATCGGTCTCGGTAGGACCTCCGGTACTCTGGTGAAACTGACCTGTGCCACACAAAGGAGAGAGCCTCACCCATGCATGAATTTTTCAATGAGTGGGATGCACATTTATTTGGTAAGTAAGATATATACCTTGAATAGTTCCCGTGCCTGGGGGGTGAATAGTAACTAAAGCTACGTGAACAGGATCTTGATCTTCGGCGACGAGGAGGAGAATAACGCCCAGGAGAAGGAGAGTGACGCGAGGATCGCCTGTAATCTCGCACTCTACAAACGACACGAACACACACACAGTCTAATCAAGCAATATAGATGGGGCATATATTTGTCTTAAAGGGCAAAATAAACAAAAATGAAACATTCAGTCCTTTTTGCAGTCCCCACAGTTTTGATTTTTTTTTTGAAGTAAATCCTTGGCTACTGAAGTACATTTAAAGAATTAAAAACATACTCCTATGAAACTATGAACTGAAATACTGAATGCATATGTTTTTATGTTTTTCCATAATAGATAGAATATATAGTGCATTGGAGACATGGGCACTGCTAAAGGGACTAAGCGTATCAGCGTCCAATGAACAATGCTTGACCATGACAATATTATTTTAGGGGAATAAAAGATTTGGACAGGTTCAAATGTAGATCATATTGATCATAATTTAACAGATAAGTATCAGTCATTTAATTGTCAGAGATGTCCTGATACGATAGGAGTTAAACAAGGGAAAATGACCTGGAAGAAAAACTACATCCCTAATTTAAACAGTTTTGAGAACAATATTCATGGTAGATTAAAGGTTCCCATAGAATAAATAATCAATATTAATTTACATAATATCAAATTCCCAATCAAACCTTGCTCATGCGACCTTTTCTTATCAAAATTAATATTCTTGAAATGAAAACCAGTCTGCTCCATCTCATCATAAAGTTGAAACCAAGGATAACCATAGATAATAGTAATTTTTGTATTTATAGGATATAATAGATTTTTCAAATACTTATGATATGATAAGATTACCTCCTCTCTCTTGCTCTCATGTCAGCTGGTCTCTTCCTGTTCTCCTCTGCAAACACGACAGTGAGCTCACGACCACGAAATATTTGCCCATCCATTTGATACTTGGCTTCTGCTGCATCAGCTGGGTCCACATACTGAACAAAACCAAAACCACGTGGCTCTCTGCAAAGATTAATGTTAAAAAATAAATCAAGATACAAAATCATCCCGAGTGAGACTCCAACCTTTGGATACACACCAATAAATGGTGATGTTTGTAACAATTAAAATATGTCCAAAACTTTTGGAGGCTCGAGGCATAGAAATGTTTTTCCCTCCTTCAAACAATTCAAGTAAGGCAAGCACTCAACTGCTAACCTTGTCAACTTCAGAGTTAAAAGATGACTTCAAGATCTTCACGACTTGAAATCTTCAGTGTATACACTTCAAACCCACCTTCCTCTTGAACTCTGAAGACTTGACTCATGTCGTCAAAACTTTACTTTCACTGTTAAACTTAACAACCTAAATTAAAAAAAAATTCCATATACAATGAAAGGAAAGTAACATCACAAAGAATTCAGTATACCAACCAAAATTAATTTTAACCAAATCATATATATACCCAAGACTCTGGCATATACTGTGCACAGAAACACAATTTTGATATAAATGAATCTCACATTCACATGAAGATGTCAATCAACTAGTTAAAGAAAACAAATTTTTTGACACAATGGTAGGCACTTAGCCCCATTTTACTAAATGAAATAGAATTCCTAAAACATAACCAAAGGGAAATGAAGAAAGAAAAACACACCAAAACTGTTCCAAAGTAAAGGTAAACAATTTTAAAATGCAATGCAAATGCCCTTTATCTTATGTCATAATTAATAGGGTGAATTGTTCAAATGCCCCTTGATCATCAGCCCTATTTTTTTCCTACCCCTAGACTTTTTTTAATTTTTTATTTACCCCTGCATTTTATTTTTTATTTATCCCTGCAGTCTAGTCCCAATTTGTTTTTACCACTGACCTGTGCCACATCACACTTTTGATACCTAAACTACCCCCACCTTTTTTTTCGGTTTACAATCAAATTATGTGCAGTTACATAATATGTTCAAGTAGTTATAAATACTTTGTATTTACATATATATCATTGTGTGTGTGTGTGTGTGAATTTTTCTCTTTGGCACCTATCCATGCAAGGTAGGGTGGATGATCGATTGGTTCTCATGACCCACTACATGTAAGTGCAAAAATGAAATCATTAGTGAAGCGGATAAGTTTATTTTTTTTGTCCTCAACAATGATTTGCATTGGCACTTGGTAATTTTAGACTTTGTAAAGAAGTGTTTCATGCCATGCAACTGGTTACCTCATATTTGTTATAAGAAACATATGCTTGACTAGGTAATATGGATCGATAATCGTTGTTGTATTTATTTTAATTAATGATATTTTAAGAATGTATCTATAACTATTTTGTGTACATTGAATGCACTTTACAGATTATTATTATGATTATTTTAATTATGATTCATGAATCTAGTATAATGACACTGAGAATATATCTATAACCATTACGTGTTTAATCATATTTGTGTACGTTAAAATGTTCTCTTAAGATTATTATTAAATATCTGTAACTATGTATATAATTTCTATATGTATCACATTATATTTTGGTATTTTGTAACTCTGTCTGTATAGGGTATTTTAGGTATTATGAAAAGTTAGGGGAAAAAAAAAGGACAACACTGTAGGGGAAAAACTGGAAAACAAATAAACACTTTTTAAAAAAAAAAGGCTATTGGTCAAAGGGCATTTGAGCAATTCACCCTTTAATATTTTACTGAGGTGGAGGCTTACACTTCTTTTCTTTACAGGTAATTGTCAGCGTGAACTTCACGATAGGAATAGAGGGAGATGTGATTTGAAATCTTTGGAAGAGGAGAGAGAATTAATTTCCAGAAGATTTCCTCCTTCCTCCCTCTTCCTCCCATTTTTTTCCTTGGTTTGCAGTTGAAGGTAGCATGTTGACTATTGCCTTTTGTACATGGTATCAATATTGAAAAACAGCAGCAGTTTTATAGTCTATATAACGAATTACTGACAGATCCACATACCCCGTGTAGTAATCCTTTGGCAAATATATGTCTTTAAGAGGACCAAATTGCCCGAACGGCCTGCGTAGATCCTCTGGCCTGCAATTACAAGAACAAAAAAGCATTAAATGGCATTATGAGACAGACATCATCTAGACAGATTCAGCAGAAGTATTGATCATGTAATTAAGTATGTCAATAATGACACTACATGAAAATCTCCAATGTATATGAATATAAAAAGGCCATAATATTGTTGCTTGATAAGACTGATACAGCATGATGACATACTCCACCTTTGAGACCGTTCTGTTGTCGGATTCTCTACAATATCCAACCATAAAATGCCAAGCTAACAAAGTCATTCAGCAGGTCTTCATGGGTATCAAATGGTCATAATGCTAATCAGCTAATGAGAATTTTGATAAATGCCACTTATTTTAAAAACAAAAATATTAGCAGAAGTTTCCCTAAATGAATCTCTTATAAATTGTTTTTTGCAGACTAAACTAGCCTTGGTAGCAGACATCAAAATGCCTAATACCTCTCTTTGAAGGAAGAAAACTGGCTGCTACTTATGAGGTCTAGAATTTGTAATGGAGAGTCCAGATGGCAGAAAAGACAGAAGTTCGAGCTAGAGAAAACACCTAAAAACTAAGACATGGCACAATAACCATAGATGCAGATGGGAATTTCTTCGTCGAGTAGAACAATGTTGTAACCTTGTGTTTTATGGTTCTTATGTTAGTGGCTTTTAAGGACAACCATTTAAGGAAGACCATTTTAAGGTTAACACTGGGTAATTGTAGAACAAACGACCAAGCTTTAGACACATGAAAAAAAGTTTGCAATTGTATAAAGCTGTAAGATAGATATTTCCTCTTATCATATCCCACAATGTAGACACTGTCATATCCACAAGTTACAATCCCAAATCACTGACATTCCCCATATGTACCATTTCTGTGGTGCGGCCATGGATGTTCCCACATGCATTCTTTTGTTTCTCTCAAACTATATCATCAATGACATTGTGAAAAAAAAGGCATGCCCCTGTAAAGCATGAGAAGCTGATGTGATCATTTTCTTGGTCACATTTCCATAAGCTATTTCCCAAGATCCTCTTTCATGTCCCATATCCACATTCCCCTACCATAAAGCACGTACACACCCAATCATTAGCCACCAACTAAAAACTAAACATTTACTTGCTACTGATGCACAGTGAATAGAAAGAAAATTTGGGCTTGGAATGAATACCAGTTTGCACCAAAGTTGGTATGGAATCACTTCCAGCCTAAATGCTCGGCAAAAATTCATCTTGTCTGTTTCACTTGATTGGAGAGTTGGTAGTTGATCCCCTAGTATGAGTGAGGTTTTATATTGAAGTGGGTGATAGGTGTAAGTTTGTTGGAGATTAATCTCATTCTTCTGATCTAGGTAACAAAGTTTATGCCCCCCTCCTAGCTTGAAACTATACCTATGTTTTCTATAAAATATATGCAGTGTCCTTCCACCTTTCATAAAACGCGCAAAATTCCCATTTGTTCACAATGACAGAACAACAAACGTCAGAAAAAATGAGCTTCATCTACATTGACAAATAGTAACAAAGCACTGACAGCAGAATGAAAGTAAAATGCAGTAAAAAATCACAACAATAGTAGAATACAGAATCTAGATAATGGGGAATTTTAGCCACCACAAAACCTGCAATCATGGTGGAGATTTCGAACTAAGAGGCTAGTTGAAGCATCTCTGCCTCGACCTCCATAACGACCCACAGGGCTAGGGCTCCTGCCTCTTCTTCCATAACCCCTCGGAGGTGAAGGACTATAACTATAACTTCTTCCCCTCATTTCTATACAATGTTATCTGCAATGAAGCCAAGTAAACATGTATATATAAACAACAAATGACAAAGAAATATCATATAAGGAACATGTATTCTAGAATTATCAATTCATACAAGATACTAAATCATTGTTTTTTTTCCATAGATTACATCAATAGATTTGAAAAATTCAAGCAAACAAAAACGACTTGGAAATTCTCCAGCAATGTTTGCTCCCATGAAACAAGATTTAGTTTTTTTATATTTAATTTCATGAAGGACTATAATAAATTAAAGTCATTTATAAACTTGTATGATTCAGGGAAAACTGGTGATAACAGAGTGAATCTGAGTTTCACTTTTTGCTGTTTTGGTTTAGTGGTTCGCTCGGTTGGGTGTGTGCTGCGCAGTTTTCATTTTATGCCTTCATTTTTCTAGATTGTTGTTTGGTCTTCTAGGCTCTCGATATGTAGATTCCTCATCTTCAAATTCAGCCCTCTTTGTCTATCGTTCCATTCTTTTATTCTCTCTTTTGGAACTATAACCATTGTGATTCTATGATAGTATAATGAAATAAAAAATAATTCTATACTTTTTTATGAACCAAAAAAAAAAAAAGCCAATGGAACTCATGAATTACATTCATGCACCAACAAATTGGTTAAAAGAGTATGCACCAACCATTCAAAAAAATGGACATAAACACAGTTGGATTAGACATGCGAAACGATTAATTCGTGTAGTAAACCACAAAACTCGAATAACACAACAGCTTTCAACAATGAATTGCATATGAGCAACTAAATATTCAATATCAAACGCAAAGCTCAGCCACTTCTTCAGAAATAAATCAATAATAAACATATTAAATTATACAAAATAAACATATCATAAACCAACCAAAAACAACGCATACTTTTAAATGCCTCTTGCATAACACAATAGTTATAGAACTATGGGCAAAAGAAAATTTCGGATCAACCCAAAAAATTTCAAACTTCAAAATCCAAAATACTGTTATCTGGAATCATAACAATATTTAGAGGCATATCCCACAGATATCCTAATTTTTTTATCTTTTTCACAAGAACCAATGATAACCACAACTGCAGCCCAAGAAACCCAAAAAGAAATACTTACAAATACAAGGAAAGCAAGTGAAAAATCAGCCACATCACTTGATCAGGGATCTTCCACCATATGAATACCTTTTTAAACTCGTCTCCAGAAGCTTCTCGGGCCCCAAACGAAGAGTCTTGCGGACGGCTGATCTGGACCGTTGGATGTAAATAAAACGGATTCTTCTGTATGTGGTTTGGGCTTGGATGGGCCACCACTGTTACGGGCTTTGCGAACTAGGATACTCTGGGTAAGGGTAACTCGTGCAGTCCCCCTGTGATGATCGACTTTAACCTTGATTGGATCTGTGTTCCGATAGATTCTGCGTTTAAAAAGTTAAATTTTTTTTTTATGTTTAGCTTTTCAAATCACCTTCTTTGCTTTCCTTTTAGAAAATCTTGCAATTGAAAAGCTAGTGTAACAATATTTTTCAAAAATTGAGTTTGAAACACAAGATTTTAATAATCTCAAACGTTTTAATAGCACATCGCCTCAGTCTTTTTTTCAACTGAAAATCCAATATCCGAAAATAAAAATCACATATATAATATTAAAATATGTAAAAAAATCTAATAATTACCAAGTATAAAACATAAAACATATAAGTAAACACACAAAATATTACATGTTTTAAAGTAAAAAAAACTCATAGTAACACTAAAATATAAATATATTATTATAATAAACAGTATTATAATATTATTTTTATACAGATATTTTTCAAATTGGATACCATCGTTTCCATGTCCGATTCCAAATATTTCAAATACAGATATTTTATTTCAAATATCTTATCATTTTTAAAATTTTGGATATAGATTCGGATCGGATATGAATATTTTTCGGATAATTGACATGCATAAATATATGGTTTGATAAAAAAATTCTACATTTTCTATAAATGCATTAATACAATTCATTGGGGTATATGTTTCATTTTTTTATAAAAATATATATCTTATTGGATGAGATACACTATTTTTAAAAAATTCAAAACACATATAGATTGAGTGGAATTGGGGCTAGAACCTCATTGGAATCAATTCATTGGAGTATATGCATCAATGCAAGCCCTATCTGAATCTATCGACAAGGCATTTAGAAACAGTATTTTGAAACATTTCATTAAATTTTGGCATTTCCACTTTACTGACAAGTGACAACCCGGTCTTTTACACCAATAAGCTGCTGAATTTGGCCAAAGGTTTAAAACTAGTAGAGCGTATAGATAATTGAGTTAAACCGGGATTGTAAGCAAGACAAAGTCAACATATTTTTTAATCTTTATTTTTAATCTTTATTTTAATGTGTTGACGAATTCTAAATAAAATTGTCGTAGTAATATTTACTTTAATAAAAATATCTTTCCATTTAATTCCCTTGGGGACAGAAGAATAAATCAGCAATCACTACACATAAAAAAACTCCTTCCAACTCAACCATACATTAAGTTTTTCACTAAAATCTGCACCTCCAGCCAGAGATGGTCTCTTATCAGTTGTGCTGCGGAGGTGTTCCTGGACTCGGAGTTTTGGCTTTCAATAATTGCGTAGTTGATCGGGCAACAGCGTTTGGGATGCTGTTGTGCTGCGGAGGAGTCCCTGGACTCAGCTTTGTAGGTTGAGGACGCCTTTGTCTGCGGATCAAAGTTGCATTCAAAGCTGGTGGTGTATTAAAAGCCTTCTTCATCAGTACTGGAGCCATTGATTATAAAAATGAAAAATAAAGACTCTTCTGTATCTGTTTTGCTTTGCTCTACTTGTGTCTTAACTCTTAACCTTTGTTAATGTGCTCGTCTTTATATACTCTCTAAATTTAGGTGTCATTTGTCAAAACCATTGTGATTTCAAAAGAGACTCAAATGCCGTGTAACGACTAACGACCAATTCTAGTTCGATCGGGTCTTTTGTTTTATTTTATTTTTTGACTTTTGACCATTTCAAATGGTGTGCCGCGCACTGATTTGCAAATATTTTGACCACGGCGTGCCAGTGGATGTTTTGTTTTATTGCAGACATAAATTTTTTCTTTCTTACATGTATATTAGATAATTAAGGCTATGTATAACAAATACTTGTACACAATTTTAGATAGAACATAATTAAAAAATTCAAACTGAGGTGAAGCCAATAATTTATTCTAGTGAGGTCAATTTTTAATTATGGTCTCTATATTTTTTACATAATCAACAATAATCACTTAAGGGTCGCCAAACCACACTATCCCCAACAAACATTAGTAACCCAATAATAGTATGGTATAGACTTGGCTCAATATGAGCGCAAAACTAACAGAATGCGTGCCAAAACCCCCTAAAACCAATGTAGGGCTATGAACCATTTTTTTACATGCATCCAACATGTATTGAAACGAAAGGAGTCTTTGAAGACAGTATCCCTTCACCATTCGACCATAAGTTGATGAGAACTACAAAAATGATACAAATTTAAAAGTACTTCTCATTTGAAAGTATTTAAAATAATCAAAGTTGTTTTTAATTAATGAAAAATGTTACACTTATAGTCCATTGGTAATGTTTTTTTTTAAATAATCAGGTCAACGATTTGAATTAACAAAACTATAAACATGGATTTTTTGGTCTTTTTAAAATAAAAAATAAAATAAAATAAAAACCTAATAAGACAACTTCATATATTCAATCCAAAGAAATATCAAAATATACCTAACACCATCACTCGTTCAAATTCATAGTTACACGTGGATCATTCCATAATATGAAGGGTATTGACTACCAGCCTCAGTTGACTCTGCAACAACCAATCTGATGTAGCCCGATTATGGACGCATTTGTTTTTTTTTTTTTGAAAATAGGTAGGTGTTTGCTATCTGATTCTAATTCTAAATTTTGAATTACAAACCCTGAACTGGGGGAGAACAGAAAACGAATATAAAAACAAAGGATAAAACCACAAAACGGACACATTTGTTAGTGTGATCATGGACGCATTTGTTAGGATTTATCTTATTTAGTTACTATATTTAGATTTATATTTTAAATCATATATTTAAAATCAAATTTAAATATTGATTATGAGATTTGTTTGTTAGGTTTAAGATTTATATAATTAGTTGAGATGGATTCTCCACTCTATAAATAAGCATGTAAACCAATTGACAATTCAGAAATTATTGATTATTGAAGTTATTAATTTAATCTATTGTATTTTGTTAGGAGTACTAACATTTACATAGAACCATCAAATATAATGATGTAGCGTGATCATGGACCGTTCGATCGATATTAAAGACCACCAAATGGATAATGATGATTGATTTATAATTTTAATAAATTTTAGTTTGTTGGGATTTTATGCTTTTGTTTATCTCATTTATTTAGTTACTATATTTAGATCTGAATTTCTAATCATATATTTGAATTCAAATTTAAATATTGATTCGGAGATTTTTTTGTTAGGCTTTAAGATTTATATAATTAGTTGATATCCTAGTTTGTTGGGATTCTCTACTCTATAAATAAGCATGTAAACCAATTAGCAATGCAGAGATTATTAATTATTGAAGTTATTATTTTTATCAATTGTATTTTGTTAGGAATACTAACATTTACATAGAACCACCAAATATCTTTCTTAGGAAATCAACAGGTTTTTGAAGCTCAACATCTCTGGTATTCTGTCTGAAGAATCAACAGCCTTGTTGGAGCCTGTAAAGTCGTTCCATAGATCGAATTAGCAGAAGAGCGTGATCCCACACTGCATCAGTTGGTACCAGAGCCAAGTTGCGACTGCTACCGCGAACCGCCGCTACTGTCGAGCGTCGCCACCGCCGAGAGCCACTGCCTCCGAGCCCCGCCGTCGCCGAACAGTCATCGTCGTTGTTGCTACCCAGCACAGCCACCGCTTCTGTCAAGAGTCGTCGCGTGCCGCCGTCGTTGTCGTTGCCGAGACACTGCCATTGGTGAATCCATATCCCATTTATCTATCCCTCCCCTATATTTTATCAAAAAAAAAAAATCACTCCACTTCGTACAACCCTAGACCCCACCCGAACCCATCTCCTCTTAATTTCATAAAAAAAATTACATTTAACCCCTCATACCCAAGTTTTTCTTCCAAAACACCCATCCCCACAAATATTTCTTTTCATTCCCATCCAATATAGATTTAAAAAAAAAATTCCATGACCACCGGAGATCGAAAGAATGCAAAAGTCGATTTGTTGAATGACCTTAAAGCCATCAAATCAAAATTCAGTGGAACACGTTATCAGCTGCTCGGACTTCATCACCAAATCGTTCAACCAAACTCGAAGACGAGTTTTTCTAAAGAGGAAGAGAATAATGTAGCGCGATCATGGACCGTTCGATCGATATTGAAAACCACCAAATGGATAATGTTGATTGATTTATAATTTTAATTATTTTTAATTTGTTACGATTTTATGCATTTGTTAGGATTTATCTCATTTATTTAGTTACTATATTTAATTTGAATTTCAAATCATATATTTGAATTCAAATTTAAATATTGATTATGAGATTTGTTTATTAGTGATGCTGTGTGGGATCACGCTCTTCTACTAATTCGATCTACGGGACGAATTTGCAGGCTCCAACAAGGCTGTTGATTCTTCAGACAGAATATCAGAGATGTTGGGCTTCAAAGACCTGTTGATTTCCTAAGAAATACTAGATATTTGGTGGTTCTATGTAAATGTTAGTACTCCTAACAAAATACAATAGATAAAAATAATAATTTCAATAATCAATAATATCTGCATTGCCAATTGGTTTACATGCTTATTTATAGTGTGGAGAATCCCAACAAACTACGATCTCAACTAATTATATAAATCTTAAACCTAACAAATAAATCTCCTAATCAATATTTAAATTTGAATTCAAATATATAATTTGAAATTCAGATCTAAATATAGTAACTAAATGAATGAGATAAATCCTAACAAAAGCATAAAATCCTAACAAACTAAAAATTATTAAAATTATAAATCAATCATCATTATCCATTTGGTGGTCTTCAATATCGATCGAACGGTCCATGATCGCGCTACATCACAATGTCATATGCACCTCTTCCTGGTTCAATTCGAGTATGAACACTCAATCCAATCCCAACCCAAATTAAATCAAGATTGTTTGAGTTCAGGTTCAAATTGAGATGAATGTTAAAAGCACAATTCTAACTCGCCCAAATATCGGGTTCGATCCGGTTCAATTTTTTTTTTTTTTGCACCCCTACCAGTAGTATAGCCTAATTAAAAGTTACACGTGGATCATTCCATAATGTTAAGGGCATTGTTACGCACGGTCTGATTATCATTATGCCTACTATCCCATATACTTCGATTGTTGCCCGAGATAAATATATATTTCATAAAAAAAAATTTATATTTTTTTATGAATGAGTTTATACAATTTCTTAGAGTATATATTCAATTTTGAAAACAATATATATATCATTTGGATGAGGCATATTATTTCTAAAATCCATATAACCCTTGTAAAGTCTCTGAAATCCATATAACCTTCAGTAAAGTGTCTGAAATCTATATAATCTCATGGTTTTTCCTAAAATCCATATAACCCCTTGAAAACACCTATGTAAATCCAAATAACCATCTGAATTAAACTTTCGTTGACAGATGATGAATATTATATGAATATTATATTTTTTTAACCCTATCGAAAAACACAATATACCAAAAACTCATTTAATTAAAACTACAGAAAACCTTCTGTACAAGATGATTTTACTCCACTGGGTAGATTATAAAACTCTATCCGGAGAGGTAAAATCTTCATTTATGGAGTTTCTTTTTGCCTTTTTAACACATATTGTAGGTGATTTTAGTATACTATGTTTTAAACTAGGGTCAACTAGACAGAATATTCACATAATAATCCTAATCTGTCAACAAATTTTTTACTCAGGGGTTATTTGGATTTACATAGGTGTTTTCATGGGTTTATATGGATTTTAGGGAAAGTCGGCGGGCTATATGGATTTCATACAGTTTACATGGGGTTATTTGGATTTTTCCTAATAAATAATCGTTGCAATACATCAAGTTGTCACTAATTAGGTTTGTTATGAAAATCCATACAACCCCCTGCATTTTCACAAAATCCATCAGGTTAATCTTGGGTAACTTTAACTGACAGAAGGGGTGATTTGGGTTTTTAATTTGTTTGGGGGGGGGGGGTAAGTTTGTAAGGGGTTATATGGATTTTTCCCTATTTTTTATATTTTCGATAAAACCATCAAATGCTTGTCTCTATTTGAGCATCTCAAAATTGTAAGTAAGTCACTCTTAAATAGATTTTGTTGTTAAAGATCCATTTAAATATTCCTAATTAGTAAGCCCCCCTAAATTTTTTTGGAAAAATCTTTAATTGGCATTCTATTAATAAGCATGCCCATCATCTCATATAAATTCTTTTTGTCAATGAGTCCTCTCTCTGTTTTGATTCTTCAAAACCCTAATTTTTTTTTCTTTTTTTTTTTTGTGTTCTCATCAATTCATCTACTCTTCTTGATTATTTTTAACTTACTATTTTTAAGATAGAGTTGGATCCGGATCTATACGGATTCTCTTAGTTAATCAAAACCATAATTTTCCTGTTTGTTTTAATGTTTGCAGACGTTGATTGTGATTTTTTCAAGAGAAATCGATCTCAATTGATTTTCTTTGTGAGTCGAATTTCATGCAAGAGCTCCACTTGATCTTAAGAAAGGGTATTTAGTATGCGATTTAGAGACCATCTTAGAAAGATTAAATAAACTAGGCCGGGCGACAAGAGCCCTGATGCGAGAGCCGGGTGGCGAGAGATCTTTGGGGAGTCGAATGGGTGAGAGAGGGTTTGTGGGGGAGAAGACTCGAAGGGTGAGAGAGGGTTTGTGGGGGAGAAGACTCGAAGGGTGAGAGTGAGGGTTTGATGTGAGAGTTAGGGTATGGTGTGAGGGGTTTACTAATTGTTTGAATATGGGATTAAATATGATGGGTTAATCAATTAAGTTATAAAATTGTGAGGGATTACTTATAATTTTGAGGGGCTCAAATAGAGCGACCCCTCGATGTTTTTAGACCTAGAACTCTAGCACGCCGTTTGTCTTTTTTATTCAATTGAGATTGACATTAATTTTTTTTTAAAAAAAATATGACAAGTGGACTTTGTTTCTTCTTAAAAAGGTAGACTTTGCTATCCGATTTTATTACTCAATTCGAATAACAAAGTTCGAAAGCGGAAGAAAAGATAGGTGATCAAGAGGAGAATAAAGGAAAATTTGACGAGTGGACTTGATCACAAACACCCAAAAGAAATTTCAACTGGCTTGAAATGAAAGCTTTTTTTTTTCTCTAGACTGAAAATAGTGTTTTATTTGGTGGATATTGGACTAGCCTTGGAGCTATTATTGTTAAATCTCAGTGGCATGTTTATGTATTTCACATGTCATTTTATGCTTAAGTAATTGATAGGTATCTAATGAATTATCTAACCATTATGACTCATTAATAATTTTTTTTTTTTTTTTGATTGGTAATCAAATTTGTATCGCTATGAAGAGAGGAACTTTACAACAGATACTTCAGGGGAATCTTGCCCCCAGAGGAGTGAAGGAGAGCAACTAATCCTTCATCCCTCATTAATAATTGTTTGAAAGATGTAATACATTCTTTCATTTTTTGGTAGGTTAATAGAGGTACCGTCTTTTCATGGGATGTCCTTGATTCAAGTTTGCTCTTGCTCCTAGGAGAAGATTTGACTAATAAATAATAAAAATAAAACAAGCCCTTGCTCTTTGTATCTTAGTGATGCAAGCCCTATTCAAATTCATCTACAAGGCAATTAGAAATGGTATTTTGGGGCATTTCCTTAAGCCCCCATTTAACTTTTCGAACACATCTGCTTTGCCGATGACCAGATAAAAGTGTTAATATCTTCTTTTTTTTCAAAAAAACAATATACGCTTCCATTTAATTTCCTTGATGGACAAAAGAAGAAAATCAGCAATAAAAACTCCTTCCAATTCAACCATACATTAAGTTTTTCACTAAAATCTGCACCTCCAACCAGAGATGGTCTCTATCAGTTGTGCTGCGGAGGTGTTCCTGGGCTCGGTTTCTTCAATAATTGCGTAGTTGATCGGGCAACAACAGCGTTTGGGATGCTGTTGTTCTGCGGAGGAGTCCCTGGACTCGGCTTTGTAGGTTGAGGACGCCTTACTACTGAACCAGCTTTTCCTCGTCTCCGGATCAAAGTTGCATTCAAAGCTGGTGGTGTATTAAAAGCCTTCTTCATCAGTACTGGCGCCATTGATTAATACTAAAGCTCTTCTCTTCTGTATCTGTTTTGCTTTGCTCTATAATTGTGTCATAACCTTTGTTAATGTGCTCATCTTTATATACTCTCAAAAGTTAGGTGTCATTTGCGAAGACCAATATTGTGCTTGTCAAAAGAGTGTGAGGAATGCCGTGTAACGACCAAATCTAGTTTGATCGGGTCTGTTTTTTATATTTTTCTTCTACGCTGACCATTTGAAATGGTGTGCCACGGACCACGCACTGATTTCATGTGCTGCGTGGTTAAGTCAGTTGCAAATATTTTGACCCACGCCATGCAAGTAGATGTTTTTTTTTTATGCAAATGACAGATATAATTTTTTTTTCTCACTCGTATAGTTCCACATATTAAGGTTATGTATAATAAATAAATATACATGATTTTAGAACATAATTAAATATATTCAAATAGTGGCGAAGTCAATAATTTATCTTAGTGGATCAATTTTTAATTGCAATATTTATATTTTTCCGTAATCCACAATAATCACGTACCCTCTGTTTGTGGTGGAGAATTAACAAGGAATATGGATGAATATGGGAGAATAACCCTTATTTACAGTTTATTTTCTTCAAATAAACCCTGATAGTTATGTTCGGATATGCTAAGATAATGTCTGATAATTATTCCAAGAAAATACTAGAATTGTTTATCCGAACCTATCTATGAATGGCAATGGACAAAAATATAATTATTTATCATTTTTAAAATTTATCTCACCTAGCAGTCTCACCCATGGAGGGTCTGAGGATGGAAACAAACAAGGTAGTAGTGCATGACGCGGCGTTGTTTGCTTAGCCTCTCTACCAGTTGGTGCAACCGAACCACGGTGAGGTTGGGAAGGCGGAGGGGGGAACTACGGCCCCAAAATTCTTGAAAGCGGGAAAGCTTGGAGTTAAAATCCAGTCCAAAGGCGAGCAAACCCAATTCACTCATTGTTTGCGTTGGGTCTTTAGCGAGGGTACGTGGTTTGGCCCGGGGGGGTTTCAAGGCATGTGGATGAGCGGGACCAAGGCACGTAGGTAGTGCTGATTGGGGTGCGTCGTAGGGAGAACTCTAAGTCGATAGAATCAGTAAGGCAACCACCATCTGTCTTGCAAGGGGGAGGAGGGGGTGTTAACTCTTCCCTATGTTAGAGTGTCTCTCGTGGAACATAAGGGGTTTTGACTACCCTGCCAAAAAACATGCAGTTGTGGAATTGGAGTTCTCAAGTTCAATGTGTATGTATTGTCTTCAAGTATCAAAGTTGGAGGAGGTGGATCCAGTGGTTTTGCGGGACTTCGGAGCAGGGAGGGGGGGGGGGGGGGGGGTCATTACTAGCTCAAGCAAATGGGTGGAAATGCTGCAAGAACAAGGAGTTCCCTCCCTCTCTATTCTCTTGCGCGAGGTCTCTAGTGGTTGGCAGTGGATTGTCTCCAATGTTTACGGCCCACGTGAAGGTAGCGAGTGGGAGAGGATGTGGACTGAATTATCTGAGATCAAAGCCAGATGGAATGCACCGTGGTGTACTGTTGGGGATTTCAACGTCACCCGGTTCTTGGATGCATAGAAACATGGGGGGTCATGCAACATAGGCGATGTGGAGATTCTCTGAATGGGTGGTCCTGGAAGGGCTTCTGGACCTTTCGATTACGAATTAAGCTTTCACCTGGAGTAATCTTTGGGAGGTGCCATCCCTTGCGAGACTGGGTCGTATTCTGGTGTGCCCAGAATGGGAGTGTGAAGTCTCAGGGCTCCCGAGAATTGCCTCCTATCATGTGTCATTGCATCTATCATCTCGGCCCCCCCCCTCCCCGGGGGGAAGAGCCTGTTTAGAGCACATTTGAAATTGTAAAACAAAAATTGAATCACGGTGCTCCTAATAAAATGGGACAGATAAATGATTGTTTTTTTTTAGCTAAATGAAGATTCACCCAGCAAAGATACTACACTATTCTCATATGAGCCCTAAGTTTGATAACCCATAGATTTTTGTTTTAAAAATATAATTATAAATATTTAATGCGAACACATTTCCTGCAGGATATTTAGTGGTCGAATTAAGCGTATTGATTAAATTAGGCACATCATGTCATCCATCTAATAAAAATCTCAACACACTGAAAATTTTCCTTGTCAATTACACTGAAGCTTTGACCTTGTGCAATGAAGATATGGTCCACTCTTAGTAAATCTTTTAAATAATCAGGTGAACAATTGAATTAACAACACTATAAACATGGGTTCTCTGGTCCAAAAAATCATTTGGAAGTCTGTGTAAAATATAAAAAAATGAAATAAAATAAACCCTAATATGACAACTTCATACATTTCAACCACCATATCTTCAATCCAAGGAAATATCATAATAGACCTACCACCATCACTTGTTCAGATTCAGCTAACAGGACATTGACTACGAGCCTCAGTGCCTCAGTTGACTCAGCAACAACCATTCATATCATGTGCTCAATCAGTAACCATAGCCAGTTGGCCTTTAAATACCAACAACCAAAAAAAATTCATATCATGTGCTCAACCCGAATCTGAACACTGAACCCTCAGTCAACTCCAAACCAAGTTAAATTATGATTATTTGAATTCAAACACAGATTGAATTCGAATGCTAAAAGCTCAAATCTAAAATCTATCTAAATGTTAGATTCGATCGGATTCAATCAGTTCAAGTTGCACCCCTACTTGATATAGCCTAATTAATATTTGTATGTGGATCATTCCATAATATTAAAGGTGTTGTTAAACACGGTCTCATTTATCGTCCTGCCTACTATCCCAAGTACCTTGATCATTGCATGAGATAAATATTTCATAAAAAATATTTTATATTTTTTATAAATGAGTTTATACAATTTATTAGAGTATATATTTAATGTAAAAAAACATATACATCATTTAGGTGAGGTATACTATATTTAAAAAAATCAGAACACGTATAAAATGTAGACTGAAGTGTAAACGAGTGTCTAACATTTCCATTATTAATCCTCAAATGTGTGCTTTAATTTTTTTTAAAAAAATAAAATAAAATTGGATATTGCCACATCGGCAAGGTCCACGAGGACAATGTGAATTTGACCAACGTCAACTCTCTTAAGAAAAATCACTTATCAATAACAAGGTTTTAAAAATGGAATCCCTCACTTAATTTTAAAAATAAACAGATTAAAAGTCTACGTTTCAATCATAGATTAATTGGATTTGATCTATGACAGTATTATGAAATAATAAATAAATAAATCATTATAACTAGATAAATAAATTTATAAACAATGAATTTTTTTTTGAAATTTTTTGCAAAATGATCAAATCTTATATTTTAAACCTTTTAAGCTTTTACTTAACACAATAATATGTTTTTATTATTAAAATTCAACATATCATTGATTTAATATTTTCACAAGTAATATATTATATTCATCATATTTTTTATGAATAAAAAGCCGTCCGATTTAATCAATTCGTAGTAAATTCTCAAAAATCGTCGTCAATTCAATTGTAAGTGAATTGAATTTTATTGTTTTTATATGCTATTGGATTTTGAAGTAAGCCAAACCAAAATTTGACTAAAGACAACTCTATAGGTCTGGTCCCCTCTTAGTAATAATGTTTCTTAAGAAAAATCACTTATCAATAACAAGGTTTTGATTTTATGAACAATTCACTGAGAGATAAAATGATTCAGCAATGTGTTACCAACTAATGATGTTACAAGCTGAAAATGAACCAACAATCCGTTACCAACTATTAAGGTTGTCCCTAAATGGGCGTGCATACCGTGGCATTGTTTATAGCATTTTACTTTTGCCTATGAGCTATCAAGATATACCTCTGAAAGGGAATGAACTTCCCTCTTCACTGGAACCAATATTGGTCTTACAATGTGTTCAATCTGCAAAGTACAAAGTCTTCATTAATGGGTCCCCGGTCTCCTCATAGCTAGTCCTCCCAACTCAACAACTCATCTTTCCAATTCACCCATTACATTATGATCTTGAATATACTACATGGAGCAAATAAAAATAAATGCTTATTCTATATATTTTCGATGGTTAAAAGAATAATAAACCAGCAACCACTAGTACTCATTATTAAATAGCCCCCAACACACCATTTTATCATGATCTGAATAGACTTATATTTGTTGAAACAATATAATAATAAATGCTTCCATTAATTTTCCTTGATGGACAAAAGAATATAATCAGCAACCACTACACATTAAACAGCATCCCAACGTACCAACAAACAAAAACTGCCAAATCAACCATACATAAATATAATTTTTTTTCACTAAAATCTGCACCATAAGGATGGTCTTTATCAAAGCCCATGTGATCACTGCCCAACACCGAAGGAAAATGATACACTTAATTTATTCAAATGATATCATTCATATAGAATGTGAAAATTTTCTATTGATGTATATATATTGTTCTTGAATGAAATATGAGTGTAACAGATCTCAACACCGAAAACTAGAGATTGTACAACATGTTTTGGGGCTGCTGAGGGTTACAGCATTCCTCTGGATTTCAGTTGTGCTGCGGAGGTGTTCCCGGGCTCGGCTTCTTTTTTGGGGATGTGACGGGAGCTTTGGCTTTCAATGTTTGCGTAGTTGATCGGGCAACAGTGTTTGGGACGCTGTTGTGCTGCGGTGGACTCCCTTTGCTCGGCGTTGGAGGTGGAGTCCTTAAAGGCAGCATCTCTTTACCATTAGACAAAAAGGTTCAAATTTTAATGTGATTTTCATTTTCACTAAAGACAAAAAAAATATGCACAAATTTATTAACATACAAAAAAAAAGTGAATGATTAAACTTTTATAACCATAAAAAAGCAATAATTTATGAAACTTATTTGCGATTTAATAAGATGGAAAAGTGAGAGAGAAGGGCACAAGAATATAAGATAAGCACAAAAGAAAAGAAAAAAACAAATAAATAAAATAATATCAACCAAATATAAATCTATATTTTTTTTATGAAATCATATATTTCATCTCACTCTAATGAATTGGATGAATAATTTATAAAACATGTAAAAAAATTTCAATAAAATATATACCTTGTTATAATGAGTGGAAATGGCTACTTATATACATCTCATTATACTGCGTGGAAGAGAGAACCGATAGATTTTTTGCTATAAAAATATAATTAGAAATATTTAATACCAATACATACCCTACAGAATATTTGGTAGTTGAATTAAGCCTACTGATTAAATTTTGTACTCATGTTTTCCGTTTGATGAAAATCTATACAGTATGAAAAATTTTCATGTCAATTATACTGAAGCTTTGACCAGGTGCAATGAAGATTTGGTCTACTCTTAGTAATGTTTTTTTATTAAATTTAAGGTCAACAATGGAATTAACAAGAACGTTGGATTCTCTGGTCTAAAAAAAACCATTAATCGGAGGTCTTTGTAAAATAAAAACCCTATAAGACAACTTCATACATTTGGACCAACGTGTATTCAATCCGAGGTAATATCAGAATATATAGACCAACGTGTATTCAATCCGAGGTATTACTTCATACATTGAATCATTTGACTACAAGCCTCAGTTGACTCTGCAACAACCATTCATATCATGTGCCCCTCTACCAGGTTGAGTCTAAGCCCCAACCCTCAATACAAACCCAACCCAACCCAAATTAAGTTCCGATTGTTCGGGTTCGGGTTCAAGGTGAACCCAATACTAAAATCACTATTTTAAAAACTGGATGAAACCAACCTAGATTAAGTTTAGATTATTCGGGTTTGGATTCGGGTTCAGATTGAACCCAAAATGTTATAAGCACTGTTTTAAAAATCGGATCGGATCGGCCGCTTCAACCGGTTGAACCGTCGACCAGCTCGGATTCTGATTCGGTTAACCAACTAAACCCAGTTTTTTAAAATCCGTTCTAGAATTGAAAAGCCGTTCAACCTGTCAGTTGAACTATCAAGTTTTGAAAACCAGTACCGGTTTAGATGAACCGACCGGCTTTTAAAATGTGTAAAATCAATGTTAAAAATATTTTTTTTAGAGAACTTACCAAAAAAAAAAACGTTAAAAAGTGTCTTTCTAATTAATTGGTTGGAGTTTTCAAAATATTTGAAACTTAATTTATTCGTCATCAAAATTTAACAAATTAAGGATTTAGGGTTTGTGATTTGCCTTATTGCAATTCAAAAGAGGGGAAACTATTAGAATTTTTATAACAGGTATCTCCTCTTAGAAAGTTAGTTCGTATTGAAATTAAATGTCATATAAAATGTATTAAACTCAAAATCAATACCATTTTTATTCGTATTAAAACTTTAACTATAAATAAAATCCCCATAGTTTTATGTTATTGTGATATTACATGAAGGCTTAAAAAGTAATAAGACTTAATAACTGTAAAATTTCTTAGAATGCTTCCTAATTTTTTATATTTGAATTATTAATATAATTAATACATTTATTATATATGTCATGAAGATATCATGGTTTGATGTCGGTACACTCGACGGTTGAACCGGTGACCCTTAGTTTGATTATTTTTTCAGTTCAATTAATGGTCTGATTTTTAAGACATTGGCTAAAATCCCAACCCAAACCCCTCCATTAATTGTCGGGTTGGATCGGATTCAACCCATTCAAATTACATCCCTACTTGGTGTAGCCTAATAGTTATAGGTGGATCCTTCCATAATATTGAGAGTGTTGTTACACACGGTCTTGCTTACCATCCTGTCTATTGTCTCATATACCTTGATCGTCTTGATCGTTGCCCGAGATAAATATTTTGTTAAATTTTTTACATTTCTTATTGATGTTGGTAAATACCCTCAATAAGAGTGGTGATGTTGGTGCTCCTGACAATGTCCCTACAACCAAAGAACCCTAGACACAAGTGTGGTGTTGGCCAAGGAGATTCCAACGCTCAAGTCAGATCGCTCATTTAACTTAAAAAATAAACATATTAATGGCAAAGGCTCAATCGTGGATTAACCAGATTTGAACCATGATATTGTCATGAAATAATAAATAAATAAATTATTTTTACTAAATAAATAAATTTACAAAAAATGAAATATTTTAGAAATGTTTGTACAATTATCAAATTTTAAGTTTTAATACTTTTAAGCTTTTACTTAACATCATAATATGATTTTATTATTAAATTAAATATTTCATTTGATTTAATATTTTAATAAGTAATTTATCGTGATTTTTATGAATAAAGAACAATTTGGTTAAATCAATCAATATATACTCGGTTCAAACCAATGGATTGATTGATTTTTGTTGGTTTTATACACTATTTGGTTTGTGAGGATGAATCGAACTAGAATTATATTCAAATTAAAGCAGGTGAAAATTTAACTAATTCAATCAACCGGATTGGATCGGGTTTTAAAACACTCATCCAAGAATAAAATTTACATATGAAAAAAAGGATTGCAGGAATTCTATGGTCTAAAAGTCAAAACCATTGGACGACTTTGTAAAAAAAAGAAAATAAATACACGCCTATCCAAACCTAATATAATGAGACAACTTGTTACATTGCGATCTACCATCATTTATCTAATACGAGGAATATCAGTTCTTCAAATTAGAGCTATCTTAATTGACTTTACAACACCACTCAAATCAAGTGCCCCTCCCTCCCTATATATATGTGCCCATGTTTTGTGTAGTAAGCCAAGCCACTCTACAGTCTCTCCTCGATCCACAGTTAATATGTCTCAAACTTCTATATCCATGTAAGCTTTCTTTTTTCAGTCCCATCACTTATTTCCTTAATAAACACTTAAGCATGTGTTCAATCACTTCATGTAGATTCATCAATTGAGAATTCATAAAAAATATTTCATTTGTTTCTAATCTGTATATGTACCAGGAACCATATGATGATGCTGAATACCAGCAAGGGAGATCCTCCACAGCACAACGAACACCTCCAGTCCGGAGGAGCCAATATTGTACGAGCGAAAGAAGTGAACGTGCCTCGTGAACCTACTTTGATCAAGGATGACAGTGGAAAAATTGAGGCAGACCTTGTTGAAGAATCCATACTTCAATCAACCATTTCTGCTAGACTTTGATGTAGTTGTATCCCCGTTTCATGGAGCAGATCAACATAAGCTATTCCAGTATATAAAAAGAATAAGTTCTCTTCTTTTTTTATCGTTTGGTTTGTGTTTTTAGTTAGCGATCGATATAAGCTATTTCAGTATATATAAAATGTAAATGAGAATTGCATTGCAAAAAAAAATAGATTTAATATGTGGGCCCTCTGATTTATAAGAGGTCATGAAAAATGATTTACGTACTCTATCCAATATATTGTATTGTTTTATCTTTCACTCTAAAAGACAAGAAAGAGATAGACGGTTCAGAAGAATCGCGCTATTGAATCTATTGGTGAAGAAAATCAAGAAACATTAAAAATTTAAAAGAGGACAAATGAAAAGGATAAACCAATTCATTAAAAATGAAAAATGAATCTGCAATGCATTACCAACTAATGATGTTATAAGCGGAAAATGAATGCACAAAATTATAGCTTTGACGAGGATGTTAAGAACTTAATCGTGAAGGTTAAGAGAGAAAATTCATGGATGTAGACTTAAATTTCATAATTGATCAAGCTAAAGATGAATATTTTCAAAGGAAAACGAAGAAATTATAAAAAGAAAAGCTCATACTTCAGAAGTACCGACAACTCCATTCATAAATAAAATCACAGTAGTAAAATATCCAATTTTTTTCAAAAAATAATAAATGCTTCCATTTAATGTATTTGTTGGACAAAAGAATAAATCAACAATCACTACACATTAAAAATTCCTTCCCAATTCAACCATACATTAAGTTTTTCACTAAAATCTGCACCTCCAGCCAGAGATGGTCTCTATCAGTTGTGCTGCGGAGGTGTTCCTGGGCTCGGAGTTTTGGCTTTCAATAATTGCGTAGTTGATCGGGCAACAGCGTTTGGGATGCTGTTGTGCTGCGGAGGAGTCCCTGGACTCGGCTTTGTAGGTTGAGGACGCCTTTGTCTGCGGATCAAAGTTGCATTCAAAGCTGGTGGTGTATTAAAAGCCTTCTTCATCAGTACTGGCGCCATTGATTAAAACTAAAGCTCTTCTCTTCTGTATCTGTATCTGTTTTGCTTTGCTCTACTTGTGTCTTAACCTCTGTTAATGTGCTCATCTTTATATACTCTCAAAAGTTAGGTGTCATTTGTGAAGACCAATATTGTGCTTGTCAAAAGAGTGTGAGGAATGCCGTGTAACGACCAATTCTAGTTTGATCGGGTTTTTTTTTTTTTTTTTACTTCGACTTTGACCATTTCAAATGGTGTGCCACTGGTTTCAAGGTTCAAACATTTCTGACGAGTGGGGGTTTGAAAGTCAGAACTTGATGTTTTGTTTTTATGCAGAGTATATACTTATGATTTTTTTTCTTACATCATTTACATGTATACCACATAATTAAGGCTATGTATAATAATTAAATATACACGATTTTAGAACGTAATTAAATATATTGAAACAGTGGCGAAGCCAATAATTTATCTTAGTGGGTTCAACTTTTAATTACAATCTTTATATTTTTCCATAATCAACAATAATCACATAGTGGTTAAGTTCAACGTGCGATGGATAAATTGATTGTCATCGTAACCACCAGATTTTATCACTTTCAGATTCAAAATTTAATTAAATTCTAAAAAATGAAATATTAGAATTTAATTGTTCTTAATTTTAATTTTGAAATCTGATAGAATATTTTATTTATAATGAGACTTAATAAGATTGAACGATATCATGATCACATTGAACAATCAAATTGTCTAACGCGCGTTGGAATTAACTCGATCTCAATATTTAGTGGTTGAATTAAGCGTATTGATTAAATTATTCACATATGTTATCCATCTAATGAAAATCTCAATACAATATGAAAATTTTCCATTCAATTACACTGAATCTTTGACTGGGTGCACTGAAGATCTGGTCTACTCTTAGTAATGTTTTTTTTTTTAAAAATAAGCAGGTCAACTATTGAATTAACAAGAATATAAACGAGGGTCCAAAATATCACTGGAAGACTGAGTAAAATAAAAAAAATAACATAAAGACCTAATAAGACAACTTCATACATTTCGACCAACATATATTCAATCAGAGGAAATTAATAATAGATAACACCATCACTTGTTCAAATATCAGATAACGGGACATTGATCACTTTGCAATATCATGTGACTCTCTATGTATATTGAATGAGCATTGATGTACTCAATCCGTTTTACTATGGCCTTAAAATAGTCCTTCAATCACTTATACACTACTATATATATACCACACCATCATTATATGTGAAAATTATTTTAAAAAATATATATTGGAGTATCTCAGTGTTATAATTTATTAATTTTTTTGGGAGATTGGGAGATAGATTGATTATTGATGAAAAAATTGCAATGGCGGAGGAGGAGGAGGAGGAGTGGCAGCCAGGTTGCTGCAATTTCTAAAAATTTCCCAACATTAAGGTACTGTTTGGATCCACGTTCCACCCGCGTTGGTGGTGGCGGACGCAAACGCGGACACAAACAGCTCATTGCGTCGTTGCGTTAAGAACTCATACACCCCTTGTCGTATCCGGTTTTTCACCTATTTATCTCGCGTTCCCCGACGCCTCAAAACAATGATTCCCCCGCCGTGAGTCTTCCCCCCCGCGTTCCGTCCAACGCAGCGTCCCCGGACGTGGATCCAAACGGACACTAAGTTGTTGTGGTTTCCATATAAAGTAGCATTAAATAAATTATGTTACTGGCATACATATCACCTGACCTATATATAGTTGCGTTTCAAGAAGTTTTCTTTTTCTTCTCTATTTTCTAAATGAGTTGTAATACATGGGGAGAACAATTTTTAACCACGAAAATTCACGTGGTAGTGTGATGTCAATAACTTATACACGTAAAGTCTCATATTTTTAACTACGAAAATCCACACTATAAAAATGACAATTATGTTTTGGGATTGGTCACATACGAAAATTGTCTAAGTTTGAACCATATGAAATGTGGAGGAATGTCTGAATTTTGACATGTTATGAGCCTTTGCTTAGAGTTGTTCTACTACACTATACATGAGATGTGTTCAGTCATGTGTGTAGTCTCATCCGTAACTTTCGTTGATTTTTTTTTTGTAAAAATATGTACAGTTGTCTATTCAATTACATATTATTATAAAAAAATAAATTATAAAACTGAGATACTCTATTGTATTTAAAAAAAATTAAATATATAATCATTGTGCGGTATGCATAGATTAGTGTATAAAGATTAATTTAAAGCTGTAAATGAAACCGTAAAACCGACTGAATATTTTGATATGAATGGTTGTGGCAACTGACGCTCGAAGTCAATCCCGTTAGCTGAAATAGAACAAGTGATGGAATGATGTCTGTTCTGATATTATATATATGTTGGTCGAAATGTATGAAGTTGTCTTATTAGGTCTTTATTTAATTTTATTTTTTATTTTACAAAGTCTTCCAGTGGTTTTTCGGACCAGAGAACGCACGTTTATATAGTTCTTATTAATTTAATTATTGACCTGATTATTTAAAATTTTACTATAAGAGTAGACCACATCTTCATTGCACCCGGTCAAAGCTTCAGTGTAATTGATATGGTACATACTGCGCTGAGATTTTCATTAGATGGATGACATGAGTGCATAATTTAATCAATACGCTTAATTCAACCACTAAATATCATGTAGGGAATGCATCCGCATTAAATATTTCTAATTATATTTTTATAACAAAAATCTATGGGTTACCAAACTTAGGGCTCATCTGAGGATAAAGTAGATACATATCTTATAAAAGTACATATCTTATTAGAAGAGATATATGCACAAATATAAAACATGGTGAACTGTGTTTGATATTGGAAATGAGACAGCGTAACATTTTCCTTTAGTAAAAGCATTTTGGTTATTTTAAAATTCCTGATTAGGTTATAGAAATGCTTTGCTGATAACATTTTGAAAATGATATGTTTAGCCCCTTTGCACCCCCATCTATAGACTACACCAGTGGTTTTTTTTTTTAAAAAAAAATTATACTCTCTACAATTAAAGTATATGTTATTATATGAAATAAAGATACAATAATATATTTTTTCTTTTAAAAAATAAAAAAATTCTCCATATATCAACTATTGTTGTGTATGAATTTATAGACGGAATTGCAAAATAGACTTAAAGGATCTCTTACATTTTTATATGTTACTGAGTTTTTCTGAGTGGAAGGTAGATGTTACTGAATTAATGTTAGTTTATTAAAATAGCAAAAACGATACCATCAATTTTCTAAACTATTGCCAAGCAGATGAAACGGACAAGTGAAATATTTCATTGATGGAAGTCAGAATTGTGTCACACATGAACACTTATTTATTAAAATAATTTCAACCAAACACTTTTTATTACTAAAACATTCACTGAAAAATTATTAGTCAAACACAAGTTCAGCCATTAACCGGCTATGTCCCCATACCCATAGATTAATTTGTAAAACCAATATTGTGTGTTTTGAAAAAAATAAGAGATTTATTTAGATACTTTACTTATTAATAATTAGTTTTAATCGTTGATTAAAGTGTTTGACATTGATGTTTAGTATTGAATTTTTAGATTTATTTTAGTTCTTGTTTGGTTTACACACAGCTTATTTAGATATAAAATATTCATATAGGGGTAGAGGAGAATTATATTTCAATGGTTGATCTTATTTTTTATTCATTTATTTCAATGTTTTATTTTTTATTTTTAATATATATATATTATATACAACGGATTGAGTGCCAGCGTTCATCTTATATTGTTTTTAATAGGCGTTGGTACGCATTCTATTTTAATTTGTGTTAATGTGGGGCAAGTTAGTATAGTACTATTTGTTTGGGATAGTGACACAGTGTGCCTTCACATCCTAATGCTATTATTGTTGATTATGGAAAAATAAAAAGATTGTATTAAAAATTGATCCCACTGAGATAAATTATTGGCTTCGCCACTGCTTGAATATATTTAATTATGTTCTAAAATCGTGTATATCTAATTATTATACATAGCCTTAATTTTGCAGTATACATGCATGTAAGAAGAAAAAAAATTATAAGTATATACTCTGCTTAAAAACAAAACATCCACTAGCATGCCGTGGTCAAAACACATGCAACTGTCTTAACCATGCGGGGCACAGCATTTGAAATGGTCAAACCGTCAAAGTCAAAGAAAAATATATAAAAAAAGACCCGATGGAACTAGAATTGGTCGTTACACGGCATTTAAGTCTCTTTTGACAATCACAATATTGGTCTTCACAAATGGCACCTAACTCTTTTGAGAGTATATAAAGATGAGCACATTAACAAAGGTTAATAAGACACAAGTAGAGCAAAGCAAAACAGATACAGATACAGAAGAGAAGAGCTTTAGTTTTAATCAATGACTCCAGTACTGATAAAGAAGGCTTTTAATACACCACCAGCTTTGAATGCAACTTTGATCCGCAGACAACGAAAAGCTGCTGCTTCAGTAGTAAGGCGTCCTCAACCTCCAACGCCGAGTCCCGGGACTCCTCCGCAGCACAACAGCATCCCAAACGCTGTTGTTGCCCGATCAACTACGCAATTATTGAAAGTCAAAACTCCGAGCCCAGGAACACCTCCGCAGCACAACTGATAGAGACCATCTCTGGCTGGAGGTGCAGATTTTAGTGAAAAACTTAATGTATGGTTGAATTGGAAGGAGTTTTTAATGTGTAGTAGTGATTGCTGATTTATTCTTTTTCCATCAAATACAAATGGAAGCATTTATTATTTTTTGAAAAAAATTGGATATTACTAATGCGATTGTATTTATGAATGGAGTGGTTGGGTACTTGTGAGTTGTGACGAAGCACGAGCTTTTCTTTTTATAATTTCTTCTTTTTTTTCAAAAATATTTACAGTCAGCTTGATCAATTATGAAATTTTTATGTCTACCTCCATGAATTTTCTCTCTTGATGTTCACGATCAAGTTCTTGACGTTCTGGTCAAAACTATAATTTTGTGTGTTCATTTTCCACTTGTAACATCATTAGTTGGTAATGCATTGCACATTAATTTTCCATTTTTAGTGAATTGGTTTTTCCTTTTCATTTGTCCTCTTTTCAGTCTCTAATGTTTCTCGATTTCATTTAACAATAGATTCAAGAGCGTGATTCTTCTCAGCCGTCTATCTTTTTCCTTGGGTTGATGGTAGGGACTGAAATGATATTTTCTAATAACATAGACACTTGCGATGATTTTCAATTATTTTTTACATGGACTAAAACCGATTTAGGTAACTTTTCAAGGAATTATATCAATGTTTTCATTTTTATAAAAAAGGAAAAAATGTATATAACCCCCTGAATGTTTGCCTAAATGCATATCGACCCCTCATTTTTCAGATAATCCAATTTTTAAAACGGTGATTTTAACATTTAGGTTCAACTTGAACCTGAATCCGAACTCAACCCCAAAAAATCCGAACTTAATTTGGGTTGTTCTGATACAGTTTAAAAAATAGTGATTTCAGCATTTGGGTTCGTGCGAACAATCTGAACTTAATTTGGGTTATGTGTGGTTTGTGTTGAGGGTTCAGGCTTAGATTCAACTTGTTAGAGGGGCACATGATATGATTGGTTGCTGTAGAGTCAACTAAGGCTTGTAGTCAATGACTCAATATCCTTTTAGCTTAATATGAACAAGTGATGATGTTAGGTCTATTCTGATATTTCCTCGGATTGAATATTCGTTGGTCGAAATATTCGAAGTTGTCTTATTAGGTTTTTATTTTATTTCAATTTTTTATATTACAAAGACCTCCAATGGTTTTTTTGGACCAGAGAACCCACGAGGTTTATGGTCTTGTTAATTTGATTGTTAACCTGATTATTTTAAAAAAAATTAAGAGTAGACCAGGTCTTCAATAGACCTGGTTAAAGCTTCAGTATAATTGACATGGAAAATTTTCATACTGGTCATCAAACAAAAAACATAATTATAGAAAACCTAAATTTCATCACACTTGTATGTAATTAGATCACGGTTATTAACCTAGATAAAAAACAGTTATACTAATGATCATGATATTAAACAAAAGATCACAACGGAGTAAACCACAGTTTGAAAACCGTGATCTAACACTTTTGATCACGAGACCAAATTGTACTAGTGCAAGTGTGTGTTTCGGAAAAAAAATTGATTAGTTTTAATTATTATATTGATTAAAGTGTTTGACATTGATGTTTAGTATTGCAATTTTAAATTTATTTTAGTTCTTGTATGTTAGGTTTGTACATACTTTATTTAGATAGTAGCAGTAGCACCACAAACACATATATAGATTTCACCTCCAACTTTTTTTTTTATGTAGCTACGGTTCTCTTCCATAAAATAAATTACATGGGGAGCTTTAAAAATTAGTTCTACAGTTTCCTTTAAATCGTAGGTACATCTTAAATATGCCTATGTTTCATCAAAACCCAAATTTCTTGTAGTGCGAGGTGTTGAAAAAATGTAGATCTATTATCAGACAAAAACTGGAAAATATGAAGATAAGGATTAGAAGAGCCTGGTATGGAGTCACGTGGTGACGCTGTCTTCAGAACAGAATACGCCCCCTCAATCGCACAGGGTTCTCGACGATCTGTTCCCAAGATAAAACCACCCAGCCCTGCTGTTCTCTTCTAGGTGCAAGCAAGAAGAGAAGTCGAACCGGTCGCAGACTTGATCGCCCAAAAGAAAATGTTTTTGTTTGTGGAGGATTTCTGGTGAACACTTTGTTTTTTCGCATACGATGAATCTCTGCAAAGGTAGCCTTTATATAGGCACAGAGAGTCGACTGTTGGAGGTGTAACGTTAGCATTAATTACACGCGTTAATTATGGTAAGCGTTTACGGTTACCATATTAATTTCCAACGTTTAAAATTTAAATTTAAACGTTGTCAGCCGTTGCGAAAAACATAAAACGTTTCGAAGAATTTTTCCGTTTAACCCATACCCATACCCATACCCATACCCATACCCGTACCCGTACCCGTACCCGTGCCCGTGCCCGAACCCGAAGTCCGAAGTCCGAGATCCGAGATCCGAGATCCGAGATCCGAGATCCGAAATACGAAATACGAAATACGAAATACGAAATACGAAATACGCAATACGCAATACGCAAAAGCAAATGCAAATGCAAATGCAATTTACAAGCCCCAGCCCCTGCTTGGGTCCCGACCCAAGATCTACACGAGGCATATTTAAAGACTGCTTCATCGCATTCTTTAACCGATGTGGGACAAAACATTTTTGAGTGAATTAAACATCCCATAAATTCTTTAATCTATATTTGGAAACTAATTAATACAATTATTTGGAAATGTATTAATTTTTTTCCAACAATCCCCCACAAGATTAAATAATTTTTATTATAAAGAAAATAAAAAAATAAACAATTGGGCGATACAATACTGTGCGTTCGGTGAGGTAGCTTAGGGCTTTGAACCTCACTTAGTGTTAACTAGCTTTCATTTGAAGGGACGTAGTGAACTAGGTCTTGAACTAGACCCTTTTGATCAAAATTCAGTAAGTCACACAACACAGTATAAGCACTAGACCAGGTTCTTTATCGGTGTGCGCATTACGGCCATTACGCTTATCTTGTTTCATGAGTGCTTTAGAGATCAGCCCTTGTTCTCATGGATCGCGGCCCCACGATCACACTCACATAGTAGAATTCTCAAAGGGTGCACTGTGCGGTGCTACACCCTGCCTTATAGGCCTTGAATTCATTCAGAGCGTTTGCTCTTCCTATACCGACACAGTTACAAGTACTGGCACCATAGGGATGTTCTTTTAAAAATAAAATAATGAATCTCATTTATTTATTTTTATTTCAGTACTTAACATAGATACACATCAGTTTGTTTTTCCCTTTGAACTTATCCTTATGGGATCTCCATTTGGATAAGTAGGGTGTCTACTGTGGTACTATATTATGGGCTTTAGACCCATCCCCCTCGATGCAGAAAAGACTAGCCTCCTCGCTAGACCTTTAGTGAGTGGATCTGCAATATTGCTCACTGATTTGACGAAATCAAGTGAAATTACACCATGTTGTATGAGATCCCTCACATTTTGATATCTGAGCCTCATGAATCTCTTTCCAGGCTTGTCCTTTGTTTGTTTAGCCTTATCGATTGCAGCTTTATTGTCACAGTGAATTGAAATAGCTGGTAGAGGCTTCTTTATTATTGGCAAGTCCAGCAAAAGAGTTCTCAACCATTCTGCATGTTCTCCAGCGATATCGAGTGCAATAAACTCAGCCTCCATGGTAGACTTTGCCCGAATAGTCTGCTTTGCTGATTTCCAAGAAACAGCTGCACCACCTAAAACAAACACATAACCACTGGTAGATTTTGTTTGATCAGAATCAGAAATCCAGTTAGCATCAGTAAATCCTTCTAGAACAGAAGGATATCCTGTATAGTGCAATGCATAATTAATTGTACCCTTAAGGTATCTAAATACTCTACGCAATGCAAACCAATGATCAGCATTAGGATTACTGGTATATCTGCTCAATCTCCCTATAGCATATGATATGTCAGGTCTAGAGCAGTTAGCTAAGTACATTAGACTACCAATTATTTGAGCATACTTAGCTTGTTGTATAGGTGCATCATCATTCACTTTTAAATGAAAATTTGCATCATATGGAGTAGAAACAGTAGTGCAATCAAAATATTCAAATTTTTCAACACTTTTTCAACATAATGAGACTGAGATAAAGCAATACCATTATCAAATTTTATCAATTTAATACCCAAAATAACATTAGCCTCACCAAGGTCTTTCATATCAAATTGACTGGATAAAAAACTTTTAGTCTCATTTATAATGTTAATATTTGTGCCAAAAATCAAAATGTCATCCACATACAAACATAGAATAATACATGCACCATTTTGAATTTTACAGTAAATGCAATTATCAGATTCATTGCTTACAAAACCAGCAGATAAAATAATTTTATTGAATTTTACATTCCATTGTTTAGGAGCCTGTTTTAAACCATACAAAGATTTAACCAATTTACATACTTTGTATTCTTGTCCAGGTACTACAAACCCTTCAGGCTGATCCATATAAATCTCCTCATCAAGATCACCATTCAAAAATGCGGTCTTGACATCCATTTGATGGATCTCGAGTTTATGGATAGCAGCCAAGGCAATTAGTACCCTAATAGAAGCAATTTTTGTTACAGGCGAAAAAGTGTCAAAATAATCTATACCTTCTTTTTGCTTAAAACCTTTAGCAACTAATCTTGCTTTAAATTTATCAATAGAACCATCAGTTTTAAGTTTCTTTTTGAAAACCCATTTACAACCAATAGTTTTGCAACCAGAAGGTAAATCAGTCAAAACCCAAGTGTGATTATGCATGATACTTTCAAATTCATTTTGAATTGCTTCCTTCCAAAAACCAACATCCACAGAATTCATTGCCTCTTGATATGTCTTAGGATCATCTTCAATAAGATAAGTATAAAAATCAGGACCAAAACTTTTTTCAAATCTTGTTCTTTTACTTTTCGAATATCACCCGAAACTTCAGGTTCATTTGTATTTGGATACTCAGTTTCATCTAAAGATGGAACTTCATTAGTATCTAAATTACTGGATGAACCTTCACCAACAGATCTAGAAACTTTATCTTTCATTGGAAAAATAGTTTCATAATAAACAGCATCTTCAGGTCTAGTTTCGAAAATAGTATTAACACGAAAATCAGAAATTTCAGATTTAATAATAAAAAATCTGTTAGCATGACTGTTATCGACATATCCAAGAAAAATGCAATCTACAGTTTTAGGGCCCAATTTCCTTTTCTTCATCTCTGGAATTTTAACTTTGGCTAAACACCCCCACACTTTTAAGTATTTCAAAACGGGTGTCCTTTTAAACCAAAGTTCAAAAGGAGTTTTATCAACATGCTTAAAAGGAATTTTGTTTAAAACAGAATTTGCAGTCAAAAGTGCTTCCCCCCACATTCTATTACTAACACCAGATTCAGAAAGCATAGAATTAACCATGTCAATCAAAGTTCTGTTTTTCCTCTCAGCCACCCCATTTGATTGAGGTGAGTAAGGGGCAGAAACTTCATGCACAATGCCATTTTCTTCACAAAATTTATTAAGATCATTGGAAGTGTATTCACCACCTCTATCCGATCTTAACCTTTTAATTTTTGTTTCTGTTTGATTTTCTACTAAGTTCTTATATGTCTTAAATTTATCAAATTGCTCATCTTTTGATTTAAGCAAATAGACATAACAGAATTTAGAATAATCATCAATAAATGTAACAAAATATCTCATATAATCCTTAGTAAGAATACCATTCAAATCACAAACATCAGAATGAACTAATTCAAGCATGCAAGAGTTTCTTTCAACAGACTTAAATGGTTTCTTAGGCAATTTAGCTTGAACACATATTTCACATCTCTTGGAATTATCAATATGTGATTTAGGTATTAACTGCATATTCATCATTTTTCTCATGGAATTTAGATTAACATGACCTAATCTAGCATGCCACATATTACAAGATTCAGCCATAAGTGCGATAGAAGAATTATCATTTCTACCAGAAACACAAGAGTCTAAAACATTCAATTTAAATAAACCATCACAGAGATATCCTTTGCCAATAAATGTACCAAACTTCGTTATTACAACCTTATTAGATTCAAACACTAACTTGTAACCCTCTTGGATTAACAAGGACCCACTAACTAGGTTTCTTCTTATTTTGGGTACATATTGCACGTTCTGAAGCGCTAGGACCTTTCCAGAAGTAAACTTCAGGTCAACTCGTCCGAAGCCTTCAACCATTGCAGCCCCAGAATCTCCCATCATCACGCTTCTTCCATCGCATTTCTGATATGAGTCAAAAAGGGAGCGACAGAAGGATACGTGTGTATTAGCTCCGGTATCAATCCACCAATCAGTGGAAAGATTAACAGAATTAATTTCAGGAGTTAAAGAAACAAACCTAGCAGTGTTTCCAGAGGTGTTCTCTTCTAAGGTCAACATGTTGACTTGGGAGGTAATGGCGGCTTGAGGGTTTTCTTTGGCCTTGGGATCCTTCCGTTTGCGACAATCTTTAGCAAAGTGCCCAGATTTGCCACAAACGTAGCAGTGAAAGGTCTTTTTCTGGTTTTGATTGATGTTGCTCTTGGAGTTTGTGGGTTTGGAGAAGGCTTTCTTGGGTTTGAAATTTTTCCCTTTAGGTTTGAACTGCTTCTTGGTTTCTACAAGACTAACCTCAGCTTGTTTGTTTTTCTTGTCTTTGGTTCTATGGATATCTTCTGTTTTAAGGGATTTCAGAAGATTGGTCATAGACATGGAACCCTGACGGTGCCTAAGAGTTTTGGCAAAATCATTCCAGGAAGGAGGAAGTTTTTCAATAAGGGCCGCAGCTTGGATATTTTCTTCTAGAGTAAAACCTTTGGTCTTAGCATTTTGAACAAGGTTGGTATACTCTAGGATCTGAGCGGTTACAGTTTTTGTTTCGACCATCTTGAATTCAAGCCAGTCAACAAAAGTGTATCGCTCCAATCCAGCATCCTCTAGACCATATTTTTCCTCTAAGGCAGTCCATAACTCTAAGGAGGTTTTTGTTAAACAGTAGGCATCATACAATTCAGGGGATAAAGTGGACAAGATACGACCATGACAGAGGTAATCAATTTCAATAAAACTAAGCTGAGGTGTACTGGTAGAAGGAGCAGTCTCAGTGGTGGTTGTGACTTTAACCGGGTCAGGGGTGGTGTCTGTGGACTGAGTTTCTGTGGAATTTTTCTCAGTCTCGGTAGGGGTAGGCTTGAGGATGGCAGAAACAAGTCCAAGTGTGGTAAGCCAGTACCGAACTTGTTGCTGCCATCTTCGGAAATGGGAACCATTGAACTTCTCATCAGGTTTGGCAGAGGTTTTATCATCGTTAAAAGCCATAGCAGACTGATAATAGAAAATATTCTGTTCTGAAATTGTTGGAAAAATAGATCTATTATCAGACAAAAACTGGAAAATATGAAGACAAGGATTAGAAGAGCCTGGTATGGAGTCACGTGGTGACGCTGTCTTCAGAACAGAATACGCCCCCTCAATCGCACAGGGTTCTCGACGATCTGTTCCCAAGATAAAACCACCCAGCCCTGCTGTTCTCTTCTAGGTGCAAGCAAGAAGAGAAGTCGAACCGGTCGCAGACTTGATCGCCCAAAAGAAAATGTTTTTGTTTGTGGAGGATTTCTGGTGAACACTTTGTTTTTTCGCATACGATGAATCTCTGCAAAGGTAGCCTTTTTATAGGCACAGAGAGTCGACTGTTGGAGGTGTAACGTTAGCATTAATTACACGCGTTAATTATGGTAAGCGTTTACGGTTACCATATTAATTTCCAACGTTTAAAATTTAAATTTAAACGTTGTCAGCCGTTGCGAAAAACATAAAACGTTTCGAAGAATTTTTCCGTTTAACCCGTACCCGTACCCGTACCCGAACCCGAACCCGAACCCGAGGTCCGAGGTCCGAGGTCCGAAATACGAAATACGCAATACGCAAAAGCAAATGCAAATGCAAATGCAATTTACAAGCCCCAGCCCCTGCTTGGGTCCCGACCCAAGATCTACACGAGGCATATTTAAAGACTGCTTCATCGCATTCTTTAACCGATGTGGGACAAAACATTTTTGAGTGAATTAAACATCCCATAAATTCTTTAATCTATATTTGGAAACTAATTAATACAATTATTTGGAAATGTATTAATTTTTTTCCAACACGAGGATCCAAACCCGTCTCCTCATGGTCCTCCCAACACAACGACTCATATTTTTCCAATTCAACCATTACATTATGATCGGGATGGGATCTTTGCTTTTTTTTTTTTTGAGCTTGGATTATGTTTAATTTTCAATGTAGGGATATCACATCAACATGTTAAAATTAAGCAGTGGAGGAACAATGGGAGTTAACAATTATTTTATCGCTAAATTCATCAAATGAAATATATATAAACCACACATTTCTCATGATGAAATTCAAGCATAAAAATAACAAGCAGATGATCCAAACCCATGTAACAGCCTCACAACACACCAACCAAAAACTCCCAATTCAACCATACTTACATTTTTTTTCACTCAAATTTGCTATGGTCTTTATCAATGCCGACGTGATCACTGCCCAACACCTAAGGAAAATATTAACATTGTTACATTTCAAAACGTGGGCTACACTTATTTTCATATTTTTAAAAATCATATATACCTGCTTTAATGAGTTACGCACTTTATAAAAAGTAGTAAAGTATATATTCAAATGGTATCATTCATATAAAATATAAGAAAATTCCACCCATGTATATATACATCGTTATTGAAAGGAAATGAGTGTAACAGATCTCAACACCGGAAATTCATTTTATGCGGCTGCCGAGGGTTAATTTCCTCCGCAGTGCCCCGGATTTCAGTTGTGCTGTGGAGATGTTCCCGGGCTGGGATTCCCAGGTGGCGGAGTTTTGGCTTTCAATATTTTCGCTGTTGATCGGGCAACAGTGTTTGGGACTCTGTTGTGCTGCGGAGGTGTTCCCGTGCTCGCGTTCTTTTTTTGGGATGTGACGGGAGCTTTGGCTTTCAATGTTTGCGTAGTTGATCGGGCAACAGCGTTTGGGATGCTGTTGTGCTGCGGAGGAGTCCCTGGACTCGGCTTTGGAGGTTGAGGACGCTTTGCTGAAGCTCTTCTTCTTCGTTTGCGGATCATCGATCTTGCATTCATAGGTGGTGTCGTATCACACTTCTTCAGTGCCATTGATATATTATCAATATAATAATGAAAATGAAAACTAATTAAAGCTCTTCTCTTCAGTATCTGTTTTGCTTTGCTCTACTGGTGTGTTAACCTTTGTTAATGTGCTCATCCTTATATATACTATCTAAATTTAGGTGTCATTTGTGAAACCATTGTGATTGTCAAAAAAACTGAAATGCCGTGTAACGACCAATTCTAGTTCGGGTTATTTTTATTTTTTTTTATTCGACTTTGACCATTTGAAATGGTGTGCCACGGCCCACGCACTGATTTCATGTGGTGCATGGTTAAGACTGTTGCATATATGTTTTGACCACACGGCATGCTAGTGGATGTTTTTTATGCAAAGTATGGACATATAATTTATTCTTCTTACATGTATACAGTATACTACGTATTAAGCCTATGTATTTAAGTGGGCTCAGTTTTGTTAGAAATTTGGGACAATGGATGATGACAGAACCAGTGCTAAAATTTCAAGCATCAGATAAGTTGAATGTTTTTAGACAGATTTTTCCCGCTCCAGTAAAAACCGCAAGTATACGAGGAGATAATGAAGTACAATTTTCATGATACAATGAACTCAGAGTGTATACTATCTTATTCAACCTCTTAGACATCTCTTTTGTAAAATTGATGATGCTAAAATAGTAATAGAAGAGAAGAGAGGATGACTTCTTCTTGTTGTTTTCATGTCGGATCTAAAATGCTTATTATATAGGCAAAATGGTACCTCGGTGGTCCACTATTTCTACGCAATCATGTGGTCCAGATTGTTTACCATATGATGCGCATCCCTTCCAATGACACAATTTGATCATTGTAACCGCTAATTAATCAATCCAACAGTGCACATTATATTTGAAGCTTCTTTCATTGAACGGTCCAAATTGCATCTGATTAAAACGATCTTCATCATCTGATTAGCAAAAAAAAAAAAGTGTCAAGTGCACCCCTAAAACCCCCACGCACGCGCGCTCGCATCAAAGGCACATTATAGTGTGTCCACCAAAAACAATTCACTCTACAGTACAAATAAATCTTCAAAACTTTTTCTAACAACCGATGTGAGACTAAAAAATATATCATTTTTCATCCTTCTCATGAAAACCAACTCAAACCCAACTATTTGATTATTTTGAAAATACCCAACAAGTTTTTAATTGCTAGCTTTATATTTTAACATAATCAACAGTGATCACTTATGGGACGTGAAGCCACACTATCCCAAATAATTAAACAAATAGTAGCAATCCAATTATGGTATTGTATTGACTTGGCCTAACATGAGCACGGAACAGAATGTGTGACAAAACCCATTAAAGCCAACATACGGGGTTAGGAACTTTTTTTTGACATGCATCCTAGCAAGTACCAATACGAAAGAAGTCTCTAAAGAGTAGTATCCAAGATGCACAAGATATTATAAGGTATATATAAACAAAAAGATTAAAAAAAATAAAAAAAAGTGAATGATTACAACTTTAATTTTATAACTATAAAAGAGCAATAATTTATGAAACTCATTTGCCATTTATTGAGATGGAAGAGAGAGAGAGAGAAGGCGCATAGGATAAGCACAAAAGAAAAAAATAATCTAAATAAATAAAATAATATCAACAAAATAGAAAATTTAGTATATATTCTTATCTATCTCTATATCTTAATTTTATATCTAAATAAGTTGTGAAAACCAAACATACAAGAACTGACAGAAATTTAAAAATGCAATACTAAACATCAATGTCAAACACTTTAATCAATAATTAAAACTAATTATTCATATGTAAATTAATTAATTATGCCTATATATCATTTTTTCCCAAAACACACGCTTGGTTTTACAATTTATGGGTATAAAGCTGGTTTAATGGCTCAAATTTGGTTGACTAATACTTTTCAGTAAATGTTTTAGTAATAAATAGAGTTTGGTTAATATTATTTTGATAATATGTGATTATTAATATGGCACAATTCTAACTTCCATCAATGAAAATTTTCACTTGGACATATTTCATTAGATATGGTGATGTAGTATTTGATATTCTAATAAACTAACATTTCAGTAACCTAAAATGTTATTGGCAAAGCATGTTCAGTAACGTAATTTGGAAATAAAATAATCAAAGCTGTTTTTTGTTATAAAAAAATGTTATAGTTATTCTCAATTCTAGTCTTATAAAATATAAATGCAGTCCCCTCATGTTTTATTATTTTTTTAAATCATATACTTCATCGCATCTAATCAGATATATGTTTTTATAAAAGTTGAAGTTCACACTTCAACGAATTAAATGTATAATTTATTGAAAATGTGAAAAAAAATTAATAAGACATATATATCTTGTTATAATGAGTGAAAATGACTAATTATGTATGTAACTCATTATAGTGAGTGAAGAGAGAACTGATAGATTTTTTATATAAAAATACAATTAGAAATATTTAATACGAATACATATATACATGTACATAATATTTGGTGGTTGATTTAAGCGTATTGATTAAATTTTGTATTAATGTTATATGTCTGATGAAATCTCAACAGTATGCAAATTTTCCATGTCATTATACTACATGAATACACTCTGCTCTTATTAATGTTTTTTTAAAAATAATCAGGTCAACCATTGAATTAACAACACTATAAACGTGGTTTCTGGTCCAAAAGACCATTTGGATCAAGTCTTTGTAAAAAATGAAATAAAATAAAAACCTAATAAGACAACTTCATACATTTCGACCACCATATCTTCAATCCAAGGAAATATCATAATAGACCTACCACTATCACTTGTTCAGATTCACCTAACAGGACATTGACTACGAGCCTCAGTTGACTCAGTAACAACCATTCATATCATGTGCTCAATCTGAAACCATAGCCAGTTGGCCTTTAAAAACAAAAAAAATCATATCATGTGCTCAGCCCGAACCTCAATTCTCAGTCAACTACAAACCAAATTAAATTCTAATTATTTTGAATTCAAATTCAGATTGAACCCAAATGTTAAAAGTTCAATCCCAACCAGCCTAAATATTAGGTTGGATCGGGTTCTAGCAATTCAAGTTACCCACTTACCTGGTATAGCCTAATTAATATTTGTACATGGATCATTCCATAATATTAAAGGTGTTGTTACATACAGTCTCGTTTACTACTCTTTTTATTATCCCAAATACTTCAATCATTGCACGGGATGAATATTTCATAGAAAAATATTTTATATTTTTTATAAATGAGTTTATTCAATTTATTAAAGTTTATATTTAATTTTAAAAAATATATACAACATTTAGATTAAGTATACTATTTTTAAGAAAATTAAAACACGTGTAAATGTACACTGAACTGTAAATGTGTCCACGCGTTGGGGAAAAATAATAATTTGGTGTAGTCCCTTACTCCCTTAGAGACTGTTCTGTAGGGTCTAGTGATCCAATAATATCTCTATGCTCTAGATAAAGAGTCTTTGTAACATAAAAAATAAAAATAAAAATAAAAGAAGACTCTGCGGGTCTGGTCCCCTCTTAGTAATGTTTCTTAAGAAAATCACTTATCAATAACAAGATTTTGAAAATTGAATCGCTCACTTAATTTAAAAAATAAACGGATTAAAATCCAATGGTTCAATTATAGATTAATCGAATTTGAACTATGACATTATTTTGAAATAATAAATAAATAAATTATTATACTAAATAAATAAATTTATAAAAAAATTAATTTTTTTCAGAATTATCAAATCTTAAATTTTAAAAAATTTAAGCTTTTACTTAACACAAATAATATGATTTTATTATTAAAATATCATTGATTGAATATTTTAACAAGTAATATATTCATCTTTATGAATAAAAAGTCATTCCATTAAATCAATTCGTAGCAAATTCTCAAAACTCATCATGGATTCAACGGTAGGTTAATTGATTTTTATTGTTTTTATATACTATCAAATTTTGAGAGTAAACCGAATTAAAATTCAGGACGAGTAAATATTTAACTGATTCAATCAATGGGTCAGATCGGGTTTTAAAACACGAATTTAAAAAGATAAAAAGGCGTGCCGGAATTCTATGGTCTAAAAGTCAAAACCATTGGACGACTTTATAAATAAAAAAGTAAAAAAATAAATATTCATGCTCATAACCAAACCTTATGAAGCAACTTGATACATTGCAACCATATAATAATTTATCTAATACGAGAAAGATCAATCGTTCAAATTTGAGCTAACACGGCATTGAAGATCAATCTTAAATTGACTTTTGCAACATCACTCAAATCATATATGCATGTACTCTCTCTATATATAGGTGCTCATGTTTTTATGTTAGTTAACCAAGCCACTGACTCTACAGAGTACAGAGTACTCTCCTCCACAGTTAAAATGGCTCAAACTTCTATTTCCATGTAAGCTTTCTTTTTTCAGTGGGCACCGATAGACCCACTACCCGACTTAATTTCCCCACTACCCTAAATTACGAAAATGCCATTTTTTTTTTTTTTTTGGTCACCCTTTCCCACTACCCAGTTCGACAGCGTCCAGTCGAAGTGTTCTTCATCGGGACGACAGAGGTCTGTCGAACTGTCTGAATAAGTGTCGACCGAGGCCCAGTCGAAGTGTGTTTCACTAGGACGACAGAGATCTGTCGATCTGTCTGAGCAAATGTCGACATGGATGTGTCGAACCCTTCAAAACAACAACTTTCTTCTAAGAATCAATCACTTATACAATAATTTAAGTTCTTATGAAAAATAAAATGTCATTTAAGTTATTTAAGTCTTTTTGAAAATCATTCACATATATATTTATTTAAGTCTAAAAAATAAAAATATCAAACAAAGAGTTATTTGAACCAAATAAACAGTAGGCATTTCATATAGAAAAAAACATTATTTTCTTTTCTAAACAAATGGAGTCTATTTAGAAAAGACTCCACTTGTTTAGAAAAGAAAATAATGTTTTTTGTCTATAAGAAATGTTTACTGTTTATTTGATCTAAATAACTATTTGTTTGATATTTTTGTTTCTTATACTTTTATATATATATATATATATATATATATATATATATGATTTTCAAAAAGACTTAAATAACTTAAATAACATTTTTTGTTTTTCATAAGGACTTAAATGATTGTATAAGTGATTGATTCTTAGAAGAAAGGTGTTGTTTTGAAGGGTTCGACACATCCGTGTCGACACTTGCTCAGACAGATCGACGGATCTCTGTCGTCCTAATGAAACACACTTCGACTGAGCCTCTGTCGACACTTATTCAGACAGTTCGACAGACCTCTGTCGTCCCGGTGAAGAACAATTCGACTGGACGCTGTCGAACTGGGTAGTGGGAAAGGGTGACAAAAAAAATAAAAAAATAATGGCATTTTCGTAATTTAGGGTAGTGGGAAATGATAAGTTAGGTAGTGGGAATAGCTTTGCCCTTTTTCAGTCCCTTCACTTCTTTCCTTTATCAACCGTTAAGCATGAATTTTTGTTTTTTTGAGGGTGTTAAACATGGTCATGTTAAGCATGACTTCAATTTCACTTCATTTAGATTCATCAATTTTCTATTTTATGATCCAAAACATAGGCTATATATGCTTTTATTTTTTAAAAAAATAATAGTAAATATCATCTATCGAGATATATATTTTTATTGAAAAGTGTGCATTTCTTCATTTCCAGTTAAATGAACATATTAGATTACATGTGTATTGTATTACAGAACATATTTTAGTAAATGTAAAAAAAATATTTATCTCATCTAATGATGTATTTTACATATGAGATTGTATTTTGAATTGTAAAAAAAATGAGTGTAACAACGCCCATCGAGAATTCATAACAAACTTTTCATTTGTTTCTAATATGTACATGCATCAGGAACCATATGATGATGGTGAATACGTCGGTGATCGGCTTTCTTCCCAGAGCTCAAACAAATGGGGTTTGCTCGGCGAAAAAGCAGCCGGAACCTGATAAACCTGATAAAGGAACTGGTCCACAGCACAATAAACATCTCCAGTCCATAGGTGCCAATACTGTACGAGCGAGAGAAGTGAATGTGCCTCATGAACCTACTGTGATCAAGGATATCAGTAGAGAAATTGAGGCAGACCTTGTTGAAGATTCCATGCTTCAGTCAAGCATTTCTGCTAGACTTTGATGTATACTATGTGTGCTTTTGTTTGGGTAGCAACATAAGTTATTTCAGGATATATAGTTAATCCAATATAGATAAGGGATAAGTCCTTTTTTGTTTCGTTGTGTTTTTTGTTATTCTCGTTGAGAAACATAATAATGAAGTTTTTGTTGTTTGGTTGATTGCAAATAATTTATGTGAAAAATGTGAACGAGGCGTGCATAGGAATGTATAAAAAGTAAAAAAAAAAAATTGACATGTACACTTGATGTATAGGAGGTCATATAAGTGATTTGACATATTGACTCTCATTATACCAATTAAATAAATTAGGTGAAATAACACAATTCTAAAAGAAATCTAAAATATTGATATCAGCTTCATATGGTCTGTTTTAACACAATTATACCCACATATTATATTCCTTACAAATATATTTTTTTTGACTTATTAACTCTTATTCCACCATATTCCTCTCTTATTCTTTACCCAAACAGGGGCTATATGTTTGTCATAGCTTATGATAGGAATGCATAGTTATCAATATTGGAAAATTGATCGTCGTCACTTTGGGACCAATATAAATCACTGCTAAAGTTTCTAAATTTACGCCTACTGTTGAGCCTGAAAATCTTCCCAAGAATGATGAGATGTTCTCTTTGAGTTGTTTCACGTAGCATCAGAAAAGGATCAGATGATGCTAGAAAACTGTCTAAACTAGGACTTAATTTAGTGTGGTACGTGCCCCCAAAATATCTCTAACACTCAATTTAGAGAACCCAGAAAGTTATATTCTAATAACCAAAAATGGATAAGAATATTACATACATTTTTTTTATAAGTTTGTGTTTTATATGGTATGTCTAAACAGCTAGCACAAGCGACCTGGGGCCAACTCTCAGGCTTTCTACCTGGATCAATTCGCTCTGTAATAGGCATTGACATGCCAGATTCATTAGAGTTCAAACAATAACACCACATGTTCACAACATGTATCATTCTGTGAGAGCTCATGATTTTTCCTCCCACAGTACCAGGGAAACTCAGGACTGTTAACTTGAAAGTTTGATTAAGAAACATCTACAACTCGGTGGAAATATCTGCAAAGCAAGCTTTTCTACATAAATATTACCCTACTTCTATAAAGAGCTACAACTACAGCCGTTGAAAGGTCTACTAAACAATATAATAAACAAACAAAAATTAGATTGTTTTCACTCCGAGAATGGTTTGAATTAATAGTTTTTTTTCCTTGTCTATAACAGCATAATATAATTCTTAGGAGTACTTGAAATTAGCATTGTCTTTACCCACAAATAAACAATCTGAGATTTTATTGATCATTTCGTCAAAGGGCAAGCTTATGATTGTGTCCTTCTGTCCAGGAAATACTAAATAAAATCCTATCTGATGCACAAACAAATTGTCATGTTACTGATCTTCGGGTGCACCAAAGTTCATGATCCTGAAGGTTGATTAAAAACTGAATATTACTTGTGCAGAAAGAATGAACATCTTCAAAAGATTGTTCTAAGCGTGGGGCATGATTTGAAAAGAAAGATAGAACGCTCGGAAATTCATACATTATAAGTGTCTCGTGGTGCCATGTTAAACATTAATTTTTAATCTAGTGACGGATTAAAAATCTAATAATATGTAACGGGGTGGGTTAGCAATTTCTAAAAAATCTGTTAGGTGAATTAGCAAACGGGGTGGAGTGAATGACTTAAACCCCCCTTTATTCACACCGTTGGTGTGGATGTTTTCACTTGCCTATGTATGGGACATGCCATATTGGGCTGAACCCATTATAGGCCCACATGGCCACATCCAACATGTTTGGAAAATGTGTTGGTTCATTTTAGAGCGCTGACACACACACACACGCATGCATATAAGTAGTATATATTTATGAGTTCTATCATTATATGATTCAATTTTTTTATTTTTTCACTAAAAAATCACACATATAATTTAGGAAAATTTTTAAAAATAACCCTACTAAAAAAATTAAAAATTGACCCCCTAATCAAAGTATTTGCAAAACTGACCCTAGAGTCATTTTTAACCAGTCAACGCGCCCACGTGGAGTGCTAACTGAGCTAAAAAATATCACGGTGGTGATGTGATTGTGACGTCTCCGCCGAGGCGCCGACCCCCGCGCGCGGGGTCTGAGACGTGCATGGTTTGTTTGTTTTTTTTTAATATTTCTTTTTTTTACTCATATTAGCATGGATTTTGTTTATATGAATTTTTTTTTTGTTTCTTTATTCCAATAAATAATATTATATAGAGTTTCATTTTAAGTTTCACAATTCCAGTCTATGTGTGTGTTAAATTTTTTTAAAATAATATACCTTATATATTTAAGTACATATTTTTATAAAAAATAAAGCATTTAATATAATAAATTGCATATATGTATTTATAAAAAATTAATCTTTTTTTTAACTTTTTTTTTCAACGCGTGGAATTTTCTTTTTTGCATGGGTTTTGGTTTACGTGCATTTTTGTTTTTTTTTTTTTTACTAATGTTTGCATGTATGGTTTTTATTTTTATTTGTTATCTAGTTATAGAATTGTCATATTTGAAAATAATTGGTTAGGAGGTCAATTTTAAAATTCATTTTTTTAACAGGGTTATTTTCAAAAAATTTCCTATAATCTAATAAGGTATGCATTTTTATGGGTATAGTATATACTCGAATGAATTAAATGATACCATTTGTACAAAACGTAAAAAATTTTCAACGAGTTGTATACTTCAATGAGTGAAAGAACAAGATACAATCACCGTGGTTTTATCTACTCAAAAGCTAAAACAATAAAACAACAGTGAACTATCATTTTCCTTTCAAACGCTCAAATCTCAAAGGAGCAACTCAAAATGTAAATTAAAAAGAATGCTTTGCAATTGCAATAAGAACCAAATTGATATAGATGTTTATGGGTGGGAAGAATGGGTTTGTTATGTGGTCGGGAAGGAAAGATGGAGTGGAAAAGCAAAGTGGGTTGTGTGTGTTTTGTTAATGAAAAAACCAGAAGGCATTGTGTAGGTGCCAAAAAATACACCTCCTATGATGTTGTCATAGGTATGAATATTTTCAATTAATTGTATAATAACTGGGGTGATCAATACACATATTTTTAAGATCAATTCAAACCTATCTGAGGGTCCCCCTCTATTTCTTGTAGATCCCTCCTCACGAGTCACGACGCCGAACGGATTCTGTCCTCTTTTTTGTGCTACACCAACTCGGAAGAGAAAATCAAACGCCTCCACACTGATTTTATTTATAATCAACAAGGAATCTAATCATAAATGTTTGTTAGAATGAAAAATTGTTGCAATTATTCCTAATTGGCCGTCAAAATGAAACGTCTCTTTAAAGCACTAGCATTACGCATTTTCCAAACTAAAAACCTCTAGAACACACAAATAAATAGTTTGCAGTTCTGGAACACACCAACAAATAGTTCGTCCTTTTTATTTTTTTAAAATACATGTGTTTGTTTAAAGAATTACATACTGTTATTAAAAATGAAGCATATATACTCAGATACACTAAAAAAAATTTGAATTTTTTATTTTTAAGTCCCTATAAATTATAGGATTTAGTGATCTCAGGGATTAAAAAGAAAACCAAATAATTTAGGATAGGTCTCTCCTAGGGACTAAAAATGAACATATCCTTTAAATTTAGGGACTAAAATCAAAATATGAAGAAGTGAGATGAATCACTAAATCCTATGATTTATGGGGACTTAAAAATAAAAACCCTTTTTTAATGATTTTTTATAAATTTTTAAACGCATGAAATTGAGAATGCACTATCGCATTGTGGCTTAATGATTTTTTATAAATTTTCATACACATGAAATTGAGAATGCACTATCGCATTGTATAATTGGCCAGGGGAGTGATTCTGAACTACAAACTAATGTATCATCGCTTAGTTAACTAACAAATATGATCGATTTTTGTTGGCCGCATGCTCTCACTGTAAATCCATTTAAGCCATCTACAATGCCTATTTCACCGACAGTCACTCTATCTTATGTGGCGTTTGGACTCAAGTTTAAAAAAATAAAAAGAACAAACATGTTTTCAAACACTTTCATAAAAATAATCTTAATTAAAAAAAAATTGTTACAGCTTTCAATGCAAAAAATATGTTTTCTAAAAAAACACAGAATTTATTTAAGTTAATTTATTCAAACTTATATTTTTCTAATGTGTTTTCAAATGCACTCTAGTATATATAATAGATTCATGCAATAATAGGCCTCGTCCTGCCTAAAACATCACTCAGCCTGTTCTACTGATTTAACATATCTATACTTTTGTTATAATCACTACGGCCACAGTCCCTGTTACATCCTTGTCCATGGTCTCTCTGTTTTTCGATAATTGTTTTATTTGTAGGAAACTATGTCTCATATTTTTTTGGAGTATCTTATGGCTAAGCATATCTGGCGGAGGCTATCGGGATGCTCAGATCTTGTAAACGGAAGTAACTCAGTAGAGAAGCTATGGAGAGCGGGGCGGCTTGGATCTACGGGGGGATAAAAGCTTGAAGGCTAAAGTGTCACATTTGCTTATGTCGACGGTTATTTGGGCTTTATGTATTTCCCAGAGGCACCCCCACATACAAGGAGAATATCTAAAAGAAATTTGTGTACCAACTCAAGGATTGGGGTGTATATGGTGCGGGCGCGAGGAGGATTTCTTTCCAATGAAGTCTTATTCGTGTGGAGAAATCATTTGTATGGTATGTTTTTGTGTTTCAAGAGATTTAGTATACATCTCTTCTATTTTATATCTTTTCGGAGGGATGTAGAGTATGTCATGTTTTCTAGTATCGTGTTTTCTTGTATTTTTTTCAATTTGGACATTCCCTTTTTTAATATTAATTAAGGGTGGATATGCCTACCATTATCTTAAAAAAAAAAACTACTGTTTATCAAGATGCATACTTGGTCTAAATATTTTTCATTTTTGTTAAAAATAGATTCATATAATTCAGTGAAATATATACTTCATATTTTATAAAGTATATATCATATTATTAGCTGAGGGATGCTATTTGAAAAGGAAAAAAAAAAGCAAAACAGTTGTGGAATGTAAACAGGGCCGTAAACAAAACTGCGTCTAACATTTTCTATAACTATGACACATATTCAAGCTATATATATAAAATAGATCACTTGTGGCAAGAAAAATAATCGAAAAGGATAAAAGTACCAAGATCATGTCTCTGTATTCCACTGTTGATGACTTTCCATAGAGGTTTTTGTTTTCCTTCGTGTCCACTGTTGAGTTTTTTGTATTCTGGAAACACAGGCCCTCTATAGTCTGCAAAAGCAGTTCTCGGGAATAAATTCCCCTACATTTGAAAAGAAAATGCATTCTGTTGTGTCTAACTTTCCCCGGAAGGGCGTGTCTGACAAGTTAGACATCCCATCTTCACGTCTTGCGCACGGTGACCTCCGGGAGTGCTTTGTAATCTATGTGTTTTGGTCAATCAGTCCCTTCTCATCCCCAATTCAGAGTTGTAACTACTTTTTTAGAAATAAAAAAGAATGATAGCAATTTCTACCTAGTTTCAAAAAAAAAACTTTCCATGGAAGATATCCCAACTGATATTTTGGCTTCTCAGCGACAGGGAAAACAAATTATTCTCCCACACCCAACTTGGTCAGAATGGAAGAAGAGCAATTCTAAGTCAAAGAAAAGTCAAGGATATAATTAATGCAAAATAGGCATAAAAAGAGAAACTAAACTTCAAGCCCCCGTTTGGATACGGGATAAACCCCGGATAACTCCGGATAACCCCGGATAAAATTTAAGCCCTGTTTAGAAAGCTCGGATAACCCCAAATAAAGTGTGCCAGAATAAACCGGTATAAAGTGGTATACGGATTCCAATCAACCCCTATAATAAAAGTTATCCTAGGTTATTCCACCCAAAAAATAAGTGGGCCCACTGTCAAATCGATTGTCACCACCTCTTATAAATCACCTGTCAAATCAACTATCATTACTTTTTTACCTTTTATAAATTCTTATCTATACTTTATTCACATTTTACTCAAACAACAAAATATTTATTCTTACGATTCCCAACGAGAATAATTCAAAACACAACCAAACACAAAATCACTTTATCCTTATTTATACTCACTTATACTCGGATAAATAAATACCCAAGAATAAATCACATTCTATATTCAAACGGGGCCAAGGGTTGATGAAAGTGATGATATCTCATAAACTTAATTATTTCGCCCGTTTCCAATATACAAATGGGTTGATGGGTTGATGGTGCTTTTAGAATATAATGGAGCCCAGATATGCATTATTCTGTTATCAACACTAAATTATGCACGCTTCTGGTGTTGGACTAAACACCCTAGTATGGAATATAAAATGCTTGAAAGAAACGTTGAGAGACTTTTGTTTCTAACGTGATTATTATATGTCTCGCGCGAATGATCAAGGAACTCCTCAATTTATAGGCATCTGACACCTCTTGGAAAGACCCCTTCATTTGAATTTGAATTTGAAATTTACATTGTATCTTTTCATCTTATGCAACTAGCTTCTTTGTTGTCTCCACAATGACACAAACGGACTCTCACAAAGAGAATGGATCCATCACATCAAAGGACACAATCAACTATCTTGATCATTCCATTAAGAATTTAGTGGTCCGCCATTCATATAATGGAGATCTCACGTAGGACCCAATCAATGGTCCTGATTCATCCATTAACATTTAAGTGGTCCATCTGATCACTATAGGCCTCTCAATCATATGAATTTTAATTTGATAAATCTTTTGATGGATTAGTCATGATAAAAAAAAAATCAAATTCAAATGGTTCATATTTAAATAAGACACTAGTGTTTGGTTCGTGTCAAGATACTACCCCTCTTCATCTATCCTAGTTCCCTCGACTATCGAAGTATCCAATACTCATCTGAAATCAACACTCCCTGATACCAAGATGTTGTGACTTCTGCAGGTGCTTGAACATATTCTCCTCTTTATCCATAGGATTTATTAACGGATAATATTCGAACAGCATTATTTCTAGTCTCAATTTTAGTTTACATGTGTTTGAATTTGTTAAAATTAATATACCTCATCTAATGAGGTACATGCTTTTATATAAAAAAAAATGAAGTATATACTCCAATGAATTGCATGAATGCATTTATAAAAAATGTAAAAAAAAATTCTTTCGAAACATATGCTTCGTTAACATGAGCATATGTGTTGTTAATTTTTTATCGACGCATATAGAGCAAGAATTGGAGCTTGAAACAGATCAGAAACGCCCTTTATTAACTCATGTGGAGTTCGTTCTAGGTATTCCATAAATCCTTTACTTCTCTTACGTCGTCTTTCCTCTATGAGTCTTATGCATTCGTGCCACTATTAAGTTATTGGAGAACCACTTTAGTCAAGAAGTTCAAGCAATCTTAAGCCGGACTCAAATTCAATGAGTGTTGTTAGACACGGTTTTATTCCAGTCTTATCGATTGAAAATCAACATAGTATATGCTTGAAGTATATATTTCAATATAAATTTTTCACATTTTCTATAAATATCTTCATACAATTTATTAGAATAATATTTTTTTTAATAAAAATATGTACCTAATTATATGAGATATATTATTTTTAAAAAAATTTAAATATATATAAACTAGAATTGGAATTGAGAAATGGATTGTGCGTAACATTATCTCAAGTGAAATTACTCTAGTGCTCTGAATGGGCCGGGCCTATCGACTTTGCAAGCTTAGGTCCAAATGTTGATACCTAAATTCCAACCGCTACTCTGAGGAAAATAGTAGTATTGTTTGGTTTTGACAATCATATGGACATGTGGCAAAGAGCTATTGGTCAACAATTTTCATCATAGAAATAAAGTTAGTTTATTTTTAATATATATTTTATGTGTATGTTAAGTTATTGGGAAAATTAATTCTAATATTATTTTCAACCCCCTGTTATTTCAGTTTTATTATATATTTAACTTATGAAAACACCTCTAAATTGGCAGAATTTTTTTTTTTTAAGTCGTTCTGTCCCCTTTCAATTGTTAACACCATTTTAGATTCCAAAACCACTCTTTTATACACTTAGTTTGCATTAAAGTGTAGAGTTGTTAAAAATAGCGTACGAGCATCCAAGAATGCAGTTTGCTCTTCAATTTATTTAACATACAAAAATGCACAACAATGTACAAAGTTTACATAATAATATATGAGCATCCCTAATTTTATTGTTCAGTTTATTTCATAATATACTATAGTGTATCAGAATGTACATGATTTGCTTAACAATCTAAAGGGTGGATGGATAATAATGTTCGATCCACTATCAAAACAGGGTACATGGATATTTTTATAATCCAAAATGAAGTAAGTAATAAAAATGGAATGGAATGACCTAGAAGAGTCCACCACCTTATCATTGTCGCCACACCACCACCCCCTCCACTCCTCCCTCCACCGAGGTTGCACACCAACACCATCATCACCTCCACATCTCCTCCCTCCTATGGTGTGTTTTTGTTTATGTTTCAGGTGCAATGATGGGAATGGATTTGGGGTATGTGCTTGGCAGGAGTGACCAGTGTTGATATGAGCGAAGGGGCGTCCCAAATTGTGGAGTAAATCCTGGGAGAGTAACTTGCTTGTTGGTGCTCGATGCGTATAGATAGAAATATTTTCTCTCATATGTGATTCTGAACTCTTTTTATTTTCTTTCTAATAATGTTTTGTTTTCTGTCGTCTTTTTTTATCATTTTCTCTCTCTATTCGGTTATCATGAATTGGAAAAAATATATCCACAATTTGCTTAAAAAAATTGATGGGAAATGGATTTTGGCTCAATGTTGGTTGGTGGGGAGTGTTTGGATAGTGAGTTGAATAATTTTCAAACTAAAACAAGAGAATGATTTTTTTTATAATTTAAATTACTGAATTTAATAACATGGGTGGTGGGAATAACCTTCATTTTATCTATACTAATAATAAGGAAACTCACTCGAGCATGGTCCACAGGCTGCAAGTCTCCTAGTTATGAACATTGCATTATTTGGCTAAAGAACAAAGACTATAGAAGAAAAGGACGACCTCAACATTTTTTATAGAGAAAAGAAAGACATGCATTAATTTTCTTTTATCTGTATTTGGAGGAATTAATTTTGAAATCAAGTGACATTGAGTGCTCAGAAATTTCAACAGGTCCCCACTTGAGTTTGTTGAGCTGAAATTTTAAGAACTTTTACAAAAACGGCCAATCAAAAATGCTAAACGTTTCTTATTCTAAAACTTTTCATTTCCATTCAATATTTTATTTTTGTGATAGAGCTTTGAAAGCCATTCATGTTTTTGCATATTAAATATTAAATAGATTTTGTTTTGTAAAATAATTTTTTAGATAATCAGTTTTAAACGCATTTTTTTGAATTTCAGCTCTATGATTCATATTTTTATGTTTTAAAATCAACACAGACGACTAATTGTTAGATAGTAACTTTTTCATAATTGAACATTTTAGTAATAAGTTATTACCAAATGGATTTTGCTTTTGCAATATCAGTTTTTAGATGCTCAGTTCCAAACAGATATTTTTGAATTTTTGCTTTTTTTTTTTTTGATTTTTATATTTTTAAGCGACCAAAATAACTTTTATGAAAAAAATTGATTGATAATAGTTTCTTAAGAATTGATTGTTTTAATCAATTTAAAGCATAAGCTGTTTTTAAAAATTAGTTTCAGTATACTCTCATTTAAAAGAACACATGAAAATCAAATCCAAAACCAAAAAAACAAAATTTTATAAAAGTATTTAAAAATAATTATCTGAACATTAATTTCACTAAAGTAGAGTCAGACTATATATTGGTTTTTTTTTTTTTTGTTGGACTGGAGAGTCAGACTATAGGTTGATTACATAAGAATATATGGCAGCTTGTGATAATGATCAGATGACTCAGATCTAAGTGACACACCAACACACACACTGAATAATTTAATGTTGTGGTTAATTATATTTTATGGCTTTTTTTTCATTTGGTATATTTTATGCCTTTTGAGAACCATGGGTCTTAAAAAATCCCCACTCATCAACTGATAATTATTGACCGTTTTGAAAGTGTTTGTTCTCGAATTGAAGGTGAGGACGATTAGATGACCTTCCATCTTCTGTTTAATGATAATGAAAAGATGTTGCCACATTGAGACTTTTCTGTAGGCTTGAAAGCACCAACAATTCCAAACAACAGAGCTTACAAGTCAATTTTTTTATATAAAAATGATATAAAAGTGATCGTTTTTCTTCATATTAAATCATCATTAATTAAACAACAAAATAATTATGTAATTTTTTCCCCAAATTTTAGCAGATTAATCATCTGATCCGACACCATACCACCTAGCATTTTTTTTAAAAAAATTTTAAAAAATTTTGTCATATGCCACAAAATAATATGCAATTGTCTTTGAAGATACCATTGCCATTATATGATATTTGCAGTATAGAATGTCAACGACATGCAATGGCCTTTGCGGTCTTGTGGGAGGGATGACCTTGGCTTAGATACCTCATCTAACCGAGTTATTTGGTTCTTTCTAGCTCCTGTTTTTTCTTTGCATGTTTTGATATTTTTATTTGTATTTCTCCCTCCAGGCTCCCCCCCCCCCCACTGTCATGTACAAAATTTGTAATTCGATTTTCAGTAATGAAATCAAGTAGCAAATATCTACTTCTCTTTAAAAAAACAATAATTAATATGTTATTATCTTGACGTTTTGGGATATTATAGCATGGAACATCAATGATAATGGTTATCTCAAAAAAAGCATCAATGAGGGTAGTGTTTATGAAGCCACGGCATAAAACATCACCTATAATGGTGTTTAAAGCTGCTACTTCATAAAATGTCACTATAGTAGTTGGTGTATTTAGTTGATATCATTAGTTTGTGATAGCAAACTATAATGGTAAAAGGAGTCTTCTTCCACCCGTCTCCCCCCCCCCCCCTCCCCCTTTTCTCTCTTTTTAACTCTCCCCACCCTAAGGGCTAGTTTAACAAGGGAATAAGGTTTTAATGATAAATTGTCCTAATTTTAAAGGATAAAAAGTTCATCAATTTTGTTCATGTTTACATTTGCTAAAATTGAGATAAAAAAGTAGGGATAAATGGTATTCCAGTCTTTTTTGTTTTAAAATCAGAATAACTGTATGCAGTTTATCCCAATTATTTTTTATACCATATGAGAATAAACTATCATTTCACTTACTTATTCCTATAATTATCCTTTATCCCAACACTTATCCATTTGCTGCCGAAACAATCCTAAATGAAATTGATTTTGAAGGGGTGGGGTTCCACTCTAAATTTAAAAAGACTTTAAATCCAAAGGGGTGGGAGGAAAAGCCCCGAATATTAAATCCAAAAAGACTACTGATAAGCCCTCTGATCCGTCGATGATCTGATTGAGCGGTTCAGATTGTGCGAAAAGACGGAGGATCCCACCAGTATTGCTCACAGTACACTCAGTACTATCAAGCTTTCCGAACCACTCGCCTGTTCTAGACGATCCCCCACCCAACCCACCGCCCACGCCTGAGTATCCGGTTTACAAAACCAGTTCCGCGGTATATCAGTCCAACAAAAAAACAAGTGTAATTAAAGTCTTGGAAATACAAAGAGACGCATGAACAGCTTTAAATGTCTCTATTAAGTATTAAAAATCATTTTTAAGTGAAAATTCCATATAACCCCCTGTAAACAGGTAGAAATCTATATAACCCCTGACTTTCTTAAAGTCCATAAAACCCTTGAAAACACTTATGTAAATCTAAATAATCCATTGAATTAAACTTCGATGAGAAATATTATGCGAATATTTTGTTTGATAAATCCTGATTGAAAATACATTATATCAAAAATTCTTTACAATTTGTTAAAAATACAAAAAATTCTCTATAAATTATAATTTACCCTCAAGATTGTAAAACTCTATCCGGAGATGTTACAAATGATTTTCTATATTTTTAATATATTGTAGGAATCTATCAACTAACATTTAATTCAAGGGCTATTTAAATTTGTATAGATGTTTTCAAAGGGTTACATGGACTTTAGGAAACATCAGGGTGGTTATATGAATTTTAAACAGTTTACAGGGGGTTATATGATTTTTTTCCTTTTTAAATTGCTTTACATTTACATGAAATCTATTAAAATAATAAGTACATAATAAATCGGAGACTTCAAACGCTAAAACCCACTTTCACCTTCCACGTGAGCCCCGAAAAAAAAAAAAAAACTCAAACTGAGGCAGGGTCAGTGTCTGCCAGCTTATTTAGTTTCAAAATCTGTCTGTGATTCTTTTCCGCTTTTATAGTTTTCCCTCGTGTACCTTTTGATTCTCTCTCTCTCTCTCTCTCTCTCTCTCACACACACATCTTTGAAGGGCTTTAAAGAAGAAGAGGTTTTTGTTTCTGGAAGTCTCACTGCGGTTTGTGTTTCTGTCTTTCTCTCTCTATACCATGTTTTTTTCAATGCATTTCTACATGTGGGTTTTTGGTTTTATGAAGAGTTTGATGAGTTTGGCTATCCGGGTCTTTGAAATGGGGGACCTTTATTTCTGTCTTGCATTTCTTTTGGCAGTTTTAGATGACAATATCTGTTCTTGTTTTTATTATTCATTTTAGTTGGAGGAGAAACTTATTATTCATGGATTTCCATGTTCTAGATGATTTTGTTCATGTTTTGATTTGTTTATTTGTTTTGTACAGTGGTTTTGGCAGTGAACAAAATGAGCATGATCAAGAGGGACTAATTAAAAGAAGAATAATAGGAAATACAAAGATTGGATTTCAAATGAAAGAAGGTTAGCATACAGATGCAAGACTTGAATGAAGTACTGTGGAATGCTCTCTTTTGTTGAATTAATGTTTTATGGGCATTTATATTATGCATCATTTGGGGGGAGAAATGGTCCCCCTTTTTAATTTCCCCTTGAAAGCTATTATATGGAGGTTTTAATTTTTTTTTTTTAATTTATGTTGACATTCATCTCGCTGGGTTTTAATCGGTTGATATCTTTGTTTTCGGCATTCTTATTGATGAAAATCAACATTTTCGGGGGTGTTACTCTAGTGCGATGGACTTGTTTGTTTTTTATGTTTCTTCAATGAGACCCTATGTTCATCATGGACTGGCAAAATTTACAGACCTGTTGCAACAAGTCCCACTCCCTTTGATCGCAATAATGAATAAAAAAAAAGCTTGAAAATTTTGGGTCAAATAGAAAGAACTTGGAGACCTACAGAAAGCGCCTAGCCGTGTAGGCTCTACCTAAGGGTAGGCTTAAGTTGTACTTTCCATTTACTCATTGTTCTGTTTGACTAAGTTTGATGTTATATTTCACCTGAACCCTCTGTCTGATGAGTTTGTTGTATAATTGTTCTTCCAAATTTTACAGATTCACCATTGATAGTCAGGTTTCTCATTTATTAAATTCTCATAGTACCTGTTGTTTCAGCTTGAGACAAAGGCGTGAAGGCTTGAAAATATATTCTTCAAGATTCAAGCTCTTCGGGCCAAATGTTGCTTGTGAAGTGGCAAACAGCCATCATTTTAGTCCTTACTTGCGTGTTTGCTGAAGTAGCAGGTATTATCCTGAACAAAAGTTGACTTCATCAGCTTATCAATGTTGACATTCTTCCATGACTTTTTGAAGTCTAATAGAAATGTTTATATAAAATAATATATAAGTACCTTTTTCATCTGATTTGGTTGTACATTACTGAACTTGGCACCCTCAAATATCATTCTTATGTTAAATGGACAATTGTTATGTCAATTTTTTTTGTTAAAACAAGAATAAAAAGTGATAGACCTAGATTCTATTTACAAGTGGCACATGTGATCCATTATGTATGTATACCAATGTCACTTAGAAGTTTCAAAGGACCATGTAATTGTCACTTTCTGACTTTTGAAAACATCCTTTGCTGAGTAGTTTATATGGGTTTGGCCCATAATCCATGTGCAGGGAATTTTGTGAAAGAACTTTTTTTCCTATGTACATGCACCATTTAGTATCTTTTCTCATCTATGAATGAATAAAAGATATCAGCACGTGGTATTTGAATTTTGAATCATGTCATTTCATACAAGTGATTAGTTATGTGGTATGAGCATCTGCGATATGGTGATTCAATGATCTCTGATTGGATCATATACAGAATCTAACTTAAAAGATGGTCATCTTAAAGAATATGTTTCTTTTATCTGGATGATTCAAGCTACTTCTACCTCATATCTCATGGAAAAAGATCAACGCATCCAGCTAATGCTTTGAACAAAACCAATGTCTGTATAAGCAACCATTTGAAAATCATTTTTTCAGTAGGTAATCCACTAGTCTAAGCCGTCCAATCATGGTTTTTAGTATTCTTAAAACAGATCAAATTGCACATTGTTTGATTCTAGGTTTATTTGGTAGATCACTTATGTACATTGGTTATGCTTGTTTGGAGAATATGGGTCGTTGAATATTGTACTAGGATATCTTTTTGTGTGTGATTGGTTATTAATATTATTTTGTCTTTCTATGAGTTTGCCCATATTTTGCATAATCCATTACATCAGATTGATGGAACAGGTTGCTTGTCACAGGGGCGGAGACTGGATAATATTTGTAAAACTTTTTTGTTACTCCTATATGTGATCAAATAAATATTAAATTTTTTTTGTATAAACTAAACGAGTTGATATTCAAAAGAGAGATAAAAATTTTCATCATATATGGTCGAAATGATATAGATATGTAAAAAAATTATAATAAAATGCTGGTTGAATTGTCTTTTGAGGTTTCCAAGAGAGAATCATATATATTGAATTTAGATTGATATTTTCAGCAAATTCTCTTCAGGATAAGATTTGAATATAGGATTTTGAGTTGACTAGTTATGGTTGAATGGGTTGGACCAGTTTTTTTCATTTTGTTTGGGTTAATTTGCTCAACTTCTCTCTATGTTATATCACCATGTTAAATTTCTTTCCATCCGTACATGGGTTAATTTGCTCACATCTCGAAACTGAATCCTAATTTACTTTGAAAGCGTTTTCTATTCAGGTGTATTTATTGGAATCAACATCGGCACTGACATGTCCAATGTGCCATCTGCATCAGACGTAATGGCAATCCTTCAAGCACAGAAAATCACCCATGTTCGTCTATTTGATGCAGACCATAACATCCTCAATGCCCTTGCAAACACAGGCATTGAGGTTATGGTAGGCCTTCAAAACTCCGAACTTTTAAGAGTGGGACAGTCCAAGACGGCAGCAGCAGATTGGATTACCAAAAACGTAGCAGCCTATGTTCCCTCCACCAACATCACCGCAATCAGTGTCGGAAGTGAAGTCCTCACTTCAATCCCAAATGCAGCTCCGGTCCTCGTCCTAGCGATGCAGTTTCTCCATTCCGCCCTCGTAGCCTCAAATCTGAACTTCCAGGTCAAAATTTCAAGCCCTCATTCCATGGGTGTGATCCAAAAGCCATTCCCTCCATCGACCGCTGCCTTCAACTCAACTTGGAACTCCACAATGCAACAGTATCTTCAGTTTCTAAAGAACACAGGATCCTTCTTCATGTTAAATGCACAACCTTATTATGGATACAGTAGTGCAGGGGGGATCTTCCCGATTGAATATGCGCTTTTTGAAGCACTCACCCCAAACAAGCAGATTGTTGACCCCAACACACTTTTTCACTACAATAGCATGTTTGATTCCATGGTTGATGCTGCGTATTATTCGATTGCAGCCCTAAATTTCACAGGAATTCCGGTGGTTGTGACGGAGACAGGATGGCCTTCACTAGGTGGGAGCGATGAGCCCGATGCAACAGTAGACAATGCAAGGATATACAATGACAACCTCATTCAGCGTGTGCTGAATGGATCAGGCCCACCTAGTCAGCCAAATTTGGCCATCAATACATATATTTTTGAGCTTTTCAATGAAGATCTACGTCCCGGACGCACATCGGAGAAGAACTGGGGCTTATTCTTTCCAAATGAAACGGCTGTGTATTCATTAAGTTTTAGCGGTGTCGAGAATACTCAGGCAAACTCGACAGCGAGTGGGGTGTTCTGCGTGGCCAAGAGTGATGCAGACCAAAGTGCACTGAAGACTGGCTTGGACTGGGCTTGTGGTATTGGTTCGGCAAACTGCACTGCCATTCAATCTGGGAATCCATGTTTTGAACCAAATACTTACTCGAATCATGCATCGTATGCCTACAATGATTATTACCAGAGAACGCAATCAGCTGGTGGAACCTGCAACTTTGGTAATACTGCCATGCTTACAAAAACAGATCCAAGTAAGATTTTTGTTCTCCTTTTTGAACATTCATTATATGGTTATGTATTGGTCAATTAGATAGCATTGTTGAGTTTTATATTATAAAAAAAAAAAAAACAGTTGTTTGAACTTGAAAAGCACCTCTGATCTTCATGATTTATCTTGAAGAAGAAATAAAAAGCGTTTGAGAAGTATATATGAGCAGTAATGATTCTCACATTTTTCTCTTTTGAACTGGTTATACAACAATTTTGTCATAGTTATCTGGACTCTGGTATCTTTTGTAAATGCTAATAAGTCTGAAGATCCTGTTCATGCCTACATTTTGGTATCCATTCTGGAACATCTAATTAATCTGTTTCACTTGATCCTCTTTGACTCATATGATTCTCATCTGTGAGATTATTCATAAAATGTGTATCAATTTAGAACTCATCAAAAAATACAATCAGCAAATATACTGAATAGAATGGATTTTGTAATGTGGTTGTGGTCCTCTTATTAATAAAGGTAATTTTTAAAAATTCATTGTTACTTTCTTGGTGACATAGGATACAGACATGATACGATGTGATTGGACACGGTGATTAGCAAAATTACGACACGGACAGATATGGAAAAACACAACAATGAAAAAATAAATGGACAATATATGTTATGATTATATGAAAAAAAGAGCACACAACCACAAATTATAAAAAGTTGACATAAGTATGTTATATAAAACATCATTTGGCTTGACATGAACATTAACTTAATAATGGTTATTAAGGGGAAAAAAATTATAATGTTGTGCCACCTAAGTGTTGTGTTGCATAATACGTGTCCAACACGGTCATGTCGTGTTCTACGTCTGATGTGTGTTGGATACTGATTCATCATGTTAATTGAAGTGTCAGTGCTTCATAGGTGCTGTTTTGTCGGACCTTGGTTTATATCATTTTTAATCCTTTAGGTGCTCGTCGTCTAAATAAATGCATGTCTACACAAAAGCACACCTACGCACAACAGGTCAAATAACTGATTGTAATATCTGTATTAATTCCTGTTGTGGTACTCCTTGCAGGCTATGGTTCATGTGTTTTCACTGGGAGGTATGTGTATTCTAATCTCAGGCTTTTCTCTTGATCAACTAATTAATCTTCACATATTTCAAATGGCTTAATAACATATCTGTTCTTCTCAACAGCACTGGGTCGAATTCAAGCAGTGGCCTGACAACTCAAGCGTTCGGACCATCAGGTTCCCAAAGCAAAGGCACTTCAAAGTTTATAGTTGATAAGATTGCCTTTTTCATTCCAGTAGTGATAGTTCTTGCTCAGTTATGACTACAAAAGCACACCGAAAATTTTCATCTATCATCAAAGCGGAGATATCTCATCAAAGTTATATATAGAGCAGAAAAAAAGAAAAAAGAGAGCTTTAGATTCTGCAGTCTCAGCAGCATGTTCTAATTGCTTTTGTACAATGTTAAATACATTTTTGGTTTGTTTTCGATTTGTTCTTAAAATATGTTCATTAGGTCATTTGGTTGGAAGATTGCTTCACTTTTATATGTGGAGGGAAAAGAAAGGAACCTGTTGATCCCTTTTTGGCAAAGTTTGTGAAGATAAATTTTGGTGGTGGAAGTCATCACACCATGGAAATCTGTAGCAATTGGAAGAAACAGATGGGGCTTCTTGTAGTCTTGCTCTTCCTAGTTTATTTATCATCTGAAATGTTACATTTGAGTTCAATGGGGTTTGAATGAAAGTTCAGACAAATTCAAATTCCTTATTCGAACTTGAAATTCCTAACAACCAGAGAATAGTCTTCTACATTCATTTCTTCAGCACAAAATAAACTGAAACATCGATCATACATTCTAATATTCAAATTCTCAAACACAAATACACTGAATGCCTTGCATCCAGCCTGCTGGGTGAAATCCTCATCATGGTGGCCTTCATCCCCTGGAGCCCTAGATGATGATTCACAAGCAGCCATTCTCTTCTTCAGTTGGCCATAACTTCTCTTCGCCATCACTTAGGGTGCGTTTAGTTGCACAATTCTGAAACTGATTCTGCAAGAAGCTCCCCCCCCCCCCCCCCAGCTTTTGAAAATTGTAATTTTTGGGCTCTATTTGCCTGAAATATGTCTGCAGAAAATTGTTACAATAAAAACTGTTTAGTTGCACAATTGTGAAAAGAGCTTCATGCAAACACAAAAGTTGTGTAATCGCGCAATCAAACGCACCCTAAATCAATGGGAACCTTTGAGCTCATAGACCAGTTTTTCAATTTCAATATTTGCCATATCTTCCAGGGTGACAGACTAATCACAATCAAATGCAGATTTTCAACACAATCAAATGGGAATTGTAAACTTAGATGGGCTCTTCACTTTAAAATGCATTGCAGAATGAAACTCATTTGATGCTTGTATAAAAGCATATATCTCATTAGAAGAGGTATACTATTTTTAAAAAATTCAAAACATTTGTAGACTGGAATTAGGGCTGGAAAAAGGGTTGTACCTGTTAGAAATTTAGTAAAGCATATACCTCATTAGACTTTTATATACCTCATTAAATATTTTCTACATTTACTAAAAATGAATTCATTCAATTCTAAATGAAGAGAGACGTTTTTTTATCAAAGTATATACTTCATGATTTTATTTTAAAAAAAATAAAAGCATGTATGGTCTAAGTTTTGGTTGATAAATATAACTGAATCTAACATTTTCCACAAAAAAAAATGTTGACTCAATCATTTTTATATTCTAAAACTCAGACCACACTTATTTTTATTTTTTTTCAAATAGTAAACATTATCTAATGTATGCTTTGATAAAAATTGTATATATATCCATTTCGAGTTGAATGAACCCATTTTTATTAAGTGTAAGAAAATTAATGAAATATATACTTCGTCTATGCTTCATTGGATTTCTAACGAGATATATAAAACTGTATTGTGGACTGTAAAAAGAAAAATTGAGTGCAACAACACCCAAAAAAATGAAGATGATATGTCCAACCCTAATTGTAGTCTCATTCACAATCCATACTATTTTTTTTTAAAATCACTCTCTCTCATTGAAGTACATGCTGTTATATGTTGAAAAAAAAATACGTGGCATACACTATGATAAAATCTTATGCACTATGATAACACAATATATACTACGCTATCATAGTATATGGGGCTGTAGACGGGGTTCATTAGTGATACATGTTAGAACGAGTAGGGCCATCTCCCTTGCTTGTCATGTTATCATAGCAAGTTAAGTGATATTATACTTATTTTTTTCTCAGTCCAAAATGCAATCTTATATACTATGTTAGAAATCCAGTGAAACATATACCTCGTTAGATGTTGTATATACTATATTAAATTTCAAAGATATACTATGTTAGAAATCTAGTGAAACATATACCTTGTTAAATATTGTATATACCTAGGGGTGGTAAACGAGTCGAACGAGCCGAGCCTTGACTTGCTCAAGCTCGGCTCGGGACCGAGCTTCATTTCGTGTTCAAGCTCAGCTCATTGGGCTCATGAAAAGTTCGGTTGAAGCTCGACTCGACTCGTTTGTAAAACAAGCCCAGTCAAAGCTCGAATCAGGCTCAGCTCGGACTCGTTTAGCTTAAAAAAAACCTTGTTTAGCATTTGAAAAATCACATTTCACAAATCAAAACACCTAATATATGTGAAAGTAACATAAGCTCGGGCTCGGCTCAAGCTCGGCTCGTTCCCCTATTTTTTAAAAATAAACGAGCTCGTTTAGGCTCGGGCTCAGCTAGTTTACAAACTGAGCTTTAAAAATTGTTCAAGCTCGGCTCGTTTATCTAATCGAACGAGCCTTAACGAGCTTTAACCAAGCCGAGTCCGAGTCAAACCCGAGCTACTTGGCTTGTTTACCAGCCCTATATATACCACGTTTTTTTTTTTTTTTACACTTATGGCTCAGCTAGTTTACAAACTGAGCTTTAAAAATTGTTCAAGCTCGGCTCGTTTATCTAATCGAACGAGCCTTAACGAGCTTTAACCAAGCCGACCACAAGTCAAACCCGAGCTACTTGGCTTGTTTACCAACCCGAAATGAAACGATATGCACTTTTTATCAAAGCATATACTTCATTAGATAATGTTTACTATTTTTTTTAAATAAAAATATGTGAGGTCTGAGTTTTGGTCGGTGAATGTTACTGAGTCTAACATTTTTCTAGCAAGTTATATAAAATGGGCTACCTCCAGACGGCCCACTAGCCTGTATATTGCTGCTAATTAACTTTGACTTTTCATTTTTTTTTTTTAATATGACTTGATATTTTTAGTTTTCATGAGGTTGTGTGCAACCTTTTTGTTTGGACAAAAGTACTCTGATTTAATAATGTGAGGGAGCCCTTATTTGAAATCCCATTTACAACCTTCACATTTTTTTGAATTTTCAATCCTAGTATTAGGTTTGGGTCGACCACGGGCCGGGTTCGGTTGATGTCAGTAGATTGAAATCAAGTTTTTACTTGGGTTAAAATTGGGAAGTTTGAATTGAATTCATGTCTTTGTGAGATATTTACCCTTATAATTTTTTTTTTATGAGAAACTATGAGTATCATAACACCAAAACAGAGGATGTTTGAATTTGATTACAACGGATGAGAAATATAGAAAAAAGGAAAACAAAACATTCGGGTTAGTAAGATGTCAACTCGAGCCTGAGTCAATAAAAAAACACCCTACTCCATGATATGCTAAATGCGAGCGACTCCAGCCAATCCCGATAAGATATTAAATAATTTTATGTCACTAATTAGGATAAAGATTTAAAATTTGAATCCAATGAATAAGGACCTCTCTATCAACATGTTTTAATAGCTCAATAAATAAGGGATTTTCTATCAAAATGTTAGTAGAGAGCAAATACACACAAACAATATGCTTAAATACCATGCATGATTGTCTATTTATATGCATGTGTAGGCGTTTCTAGAAAAAAAATACACACTTTGTATATCACTGAAAGAAGGGATTTCATATTGACATAATGGAATTTTGTTTTTATTTCTGAAAGAAGCCTTGTGGCATAGATTAAAAATTCAAGCAATACCATATTTTTTGTCATAATTAAAAATACAAAATCAAGATTAGAAATACAAAGTAAAACCATATTTTTTTGTCATGATCCAAAATACAAAATCAAGATTAAAAATAAAAAAGACACAATTAATTCAAAATTCTTCCTCTGTGTAGGCTGGCTTGAAAATCAATATGCAATAGACGAGTAATCGAATTAATTCGTTAGAAATACGTATATATAAGGAGAATTAAAGAAAGAAGAAAAAAAAAACTAGAGAGAAACTTATTATCTTAGTAGATTGTAATTAACATGAATCATATGATACCGTTCATGTCGTGCCTTGTTTTTTTTCAAAGATTGAACTAGATCTACACCTTCTTTCCTCCTCATCCAGCCACTATTATTATTTGTTTCTTTCTCTGTCTTATATATCTATATAGTATTCTCCTCAACGAGAGATATATTTCAAGACCGAATGAAATTTAATGCAAACCAACGACCCCCTCTTCAATAGTCAATTACATTTTATAGTGTTCTCTTCAACGAGAGAGATATTTCAACACCGAATTAAATTTAATACAAATCAATCCCCTCTTCAATAGTCAAGTACATTTTATAGTGTTCTCCTCAACTAGAGATATATTTCAACACTGAATTAAATTTGATACAAACCAACGATCCCATATTCAATAGTCAATTACATTAATTTTATGGAAAATGTCTAATACCTTTTTCACTGTGAATTACATTAACAAATGTTACAAGAACTATTTGTTACATTTTTATAAAAAATTATTACATTTACATAAATGTAACATAACGGTTGCATTTATCTAAATGTTTTACATTCCATGCAATGTTTAAACAATTTAAAAACATATCATCTCTTTAATAATCAGTTACATTTTACAAAAAATGTCAAACACTTTTTTCGTTGTGTGTTACATTTAACAAATGTTACATTGAGTTCATGAAAAAATAAATTATGTTACATTCTTCAATTTAGGCTATACAAAAAAACAGAAAAATATCATATTCAAAGTAAAACACCAAATGTCAAACCTAAACATAATATATGTCAAACCTGACCTAATAGATATTGAGATGAAATCCAAATCGAAAAAAAAATCGAATCTGTGACTTCAAATTCTTCCGAAGTAGAAATTTAGATTTGCTATGAGGTAATTTTCATGGAAAAATCGGTTCTAAGAAAAAAACTGAATGAGTTAATGATGAAAGAATAAGAATTCAATTCAACATTCTAAAAAAAACATTAAATTATGCTACATGGATGCAAATATGAAAATCGTAACCGTATTATTTAAGAGATTAGTTGACAAAAAGGTATAGTAAGAATTCTCTATTTACCCTCTCATGGGGCTTGTAATGGGGCATGTGAATTGGGGCCTAAAAAACATTTCTCTTAATATAATATATATATTACTTAGACATTTTATTTTACATTTTGATGGGATGATTATACAAATTAAAAAGCTTCTATTAATGACTAGAATTGTGGAGGGAGGGTATAATAAAAAAATCACTCTTATAATTAATTTTAACCATGATAGAGTTAATAATTATTTAACAGTAGGGATGTATTAAACATTTTCTACATTTCTATAAATATAATTGTCCCGCTCCAAGTTTACAAGGACTTGTATAAATTCGTAGATGTTTATAGTCACACAAATTGTAACACCTTAAAAGATTATTACGCATGCATTTTATATTTATTAAGAATAAGTCCATATTCATTGAAGCATTCCTCATTCTTAAAAAGTATATGATATAATTCATTACAAATTGTAACACCTGAAATGGCACGTCTATCCCCACCAAGCCTTTCACCTAACCCCCCATAAATAAATAAAAAAAACCAATGTTTTGTTGTTCCCACCAATCCAAATTGACCGAAATCGGTCGTTCTTTCAGGTTTTGAGCGACCGTAATTGGTTATCATTTCAGGCTTTGGGCAACCGTAATTAGTCGAACAGGGTTCAGAACTATATCTAACTATTCTTTGTAAACAAATAAATTTTTTGATTTATCCATCACATTCTACATTTATTCTTTTATCCAAACAACAGTTAAGGGACTGAAAAAAATGTAAGTATGTATACTTTCAATTAAGTCAAATTTTTATAGAAAAATATCTTATTAGACAAATATATATCATTTTTAAGCTTCGTTTAAATTCGTAGTTAAGATGCTTCTTTGTTTAAAAACAAAAAAACCTACCAATTGATCCAAACACATTTTATATTTGGCTTTTGAAAGTTGTTTGTAACTTATGTAAAAAAAATTATTCTTATATTCTACATTTAAGAATAATGATTTATTCACCCTAAATTACAACTCAGACTTGGAGTGATATGAAGGATTCAAGGAGAATACACGTCGTGAAATTATGTTTTCAAGAAAAAAAAATTATAAGCTTTATTACAAATCCTGTTCGACCAGGTTCGGTCGCCCAAAACTTGAAATGACAACCAAATTTAATCTTATTAGCCGAATCGGTAGAGATATCAATACCGATTTTTTTTTTTAGCCGACTGATGGGACTAGACGTGCCCTATCATCCTCAATTTCCCTTTGGGGGCTGCACACATGATTGTCCCTGATTTAATCATCCTTCGTCCCTAACATTTTCCAAAGGATAATGTTGAAAGCAATCCTTCGTCCAGCCCCATTGCAACTCCAATTACAGTCCACACCAGTTTTCCTTTTTTTTAAAAAAGCATACTCTTCAAATAAAGTGCATGCTATTATATGAAATGAAATACATCCCAAGACATATTAGTGTATTTTTTTTCAAATTAAAAAAAAATAAAAAAAATTACACCATATACTATGATTGAACCCATACACTATGATACCATAGTAATATTACGTTATCATAACGTATGAAGTTGCAAGCTACAAAACAGGCTGCAAAACGGACTGCGTGTATCAGCCCTCTAAAAAAATACTGCGGTGCTGAGCGCACATTCACATTGTGAAGATCATTTTTATTGATACTATACTATTATTGATCATGCAAAAACTCCATAAATAAAATGCCCAACTTAGCTTCACAGATTATAACAAACAACAATTTTGCTGGTCAATGCTACCTAATTGATACTATACTATTATTGTGCTGAAATGCAGCTCTCCCCCACACATTCTGAAAATCTGGTCCCATTGCCCATGATTTGCAGTGAATCCAAACTGTCCATCATGTCTAACTACTTCAATATAGACCTAAATGCCGAAAGAACCTGTCAAGAAGTAATTCCTGCATGAAAAAGAAGATATTTAGCCATGAAAGCAAGGTCTTCAAACATTTATTTCAAGCTCACAGATTCCTCCATACCATAGAAATTTTCACGACCTCCGAGACCTGACGAACAGTCTGAATTAGTGGCCTCAGACCCATATCGGTCTCATGTAAGAATAAAAAACCACAAGAATCACTCCCAAGGGAGGCTGTAGCCAAACTATACTAATTATACTGAGCATGCCTTTGATTATTGTTCTCCATTGTTTGGTGGCATGGTCACCTCTGGTGAAACTGTTCTTTGATGGATGGATCCAACAGTTGCTCCATGCTCTGGATGTGTGGATGTGTGCAGTCATTCATTTCCTTCATGTTTTGTAAGCAAATATCAGCCTCATGCAAGACTTTGTTCTATTTTTTTTTGAAGTACCAACAAGTAGCAAATACTGCATTACTTATCGCTGACAGTTGTTTTTTTAACAATCACCATCTTAATAGACATGATATAACGATATTCTAAACTATAAACTTTACAGTTTCTGCAAAATTTTGTAGACAATCATCAAGAGCGTTGTGTGTGTGTGTGTAACCATTCCTGCTGCTAACCACATGGGCCACAGGTTTAACAAACAGGTAAAACAAAAAAAGTTGTCATAGTACATATAGAACTATTTACACAAATAAGAAGGATATGAACTGTTTCCAGGTCACTCAGGTGTCTAGCCCACCCAGGATACCAGCCAACTTAAATTGTTAATATTGAATTCAAAACCATTTTAAAGAATATATAAAAAACGATATAGAAACTCAAAAGATTTGGTGAACAATATATAGAAAATCAAAGATACACTAAATTATGTATATAACAACTTATCTAATTAGCCACTTATGATGCATGATTTAGTCTGGGAGAATAATATGGTGTCAAAATCATGTTCAGCAGATCAAAAGTTCGTTTGAATCGAATATTGTTCCCACACTCATATTGCATTTCCCCCAAGAGATGAAAGGTGATGAAACTCAAGATTTTGGATCTCATATATAGATTACCTGCATGCTTGTGGAAGTGCAGATCTAAAAGTTGATCGCGCAGAAACCCTTCTCCTTCTTGGCTTTTGCCACCCCAGCCTTTGCAAAAACTCTTCGATCAATCTAAACATTGAACAGAATGATATTAATTCACACACCCAAGAAAAAAACACCTAAATACAATGGAAACAGAGCACTCACAAGCTGCATATAGCCTTCTGTGAAGAAGCCAATTCATGATCTGGAAAAGAGTCTTCAAAACGAAAACTCAACCAAACATATAGATCCAAAACCTGCATTCACAAAAATGGAAAAGGTTTATCTTCATGGAGCAATTAAGGAGTCCAAAACAGAGCATAAGTAGTGATCTAAAAGTTGATCATTGGAATGTCTTACATATAATCTTCTTGATAATATAAAAGAAATACTTAATCATTCTTGATTAGTTGAAGTATATTTTCCATTCTATAGATTTCCAGGTATGTATGTAACTTCTCTTAATGTCCCAGACATTTCATAAAAAAAAAGTGGGAATGCCAACAACTGCAGACAAAGTATAATATACTACCTTGTGAACAGATTCAAGTTCCTTTAGTTCAGTTTGGGATTTCGGAACCTGGAGCATTCCAGGCGTGAATATCTCTTTAAGACGAACAAGGCCTTTTTTTGCATAGTTCTCTGCAAACTGGATTGGCACGCATAATATGAAGCTCATGTCTATCATGAGACTCAAATCAAGTATCTAACTTAAGTGCAGTACAAACCAGATTACCTGAGCAAGGCCTCCAGATGAAATTTCATCATTCATTTCTACTGGGCTGTACATACAAGGATAAACAGAATCACCATCAAAATTTCTATTAAAAAAATAAAAAATAAAAACCCTCAAAGACTGCACAGGTAAAGCAAAGAAGCATACTGTATGCCACCTGCTTACTGAGACTGCATAACCCAACTAAGAGTGCTTTGCAATTACCACATGATTATGACCCTACTGGACTACAGGAACCTTCAAAATGTCATTTGTCTAATTACTATATGGCACAAGTGAAAGCCACTCCCCCACATGCAGACATCCTACCAATGAAACCCTGAAAAGTGTTACAATTTCTCAAGCTGACTCGCTTACTGATCATAACCCCCCTAGTGCATCACAATTACCACACGATAGTATTCCTGTAAGACTTCTTCAGGATCCTTGAGATTGTCAGTCCCATTACTAAGTATCATGAGGAGTGCATGCCACCACCTCTACCTGCAGGTCACCTAACGAATCATATTGACAGCTATGATGCCTCCTCCACCACAACTGCTTGCTGAAACCTCACAACCCCTCTGATGGTGCATCAAAATTACAGGATGATATCCTAAGAGAATTTTGGAAACTTCAAGTGGTTACTATCCAATCACTATATATCACAAGAAGTGCATGTTATTTCCTTAACATGTTGGTTGCTTATTTCTGACACCTTGAGAACTACTAAGATTTATCAAACTAAATCAGAGGAAAAAAAGAGTTACCTGATACAGAAAAGGTACTTGTCATGCAATGCAAGGGGCAGGCCATCAACAACAGCTGCAACCTTCTGTTATCAAGAAATACAGAAATGAAAAAAATACTGATGATACTAACAACAATAGATTACAGAACCTTCAAATTGGACCGTCCACGCAAACAAGTCATAGGATTCAATTGCAGTGAGTGTTAAAATATGTAGAAGAGGAGCATATGCATTTTGACACAGCAAGAGGGGGATCCATGGTTTAATTTGTCTTAACTTAATTAGATATATTAACAAATCATATGTAAAATAAAATACATGCGGGAGAATATACAGAATTGTAGTAGTCACTAATCTACTCTCAATACTCAATAGCGACAAGACATTTTATGTAAAATGTCTTTGGCTTTATGAATGCGATTATGCCATATGCAACTTAAATAATGTTTATCTTTTATAACTATCTGTTTTATTTACAAAATGTAGTATACACCATGGTAAACTTTAACAGCTTTGCATGCCTTCCTGATGGGATGCTTCAGATCATAACAACATACCAGGATTTCTTCACAATCAGATATGAAGTAGTTTGATGATAATTTGGCCTTCTCCAGAAATTCTTCCTGTATGAAATAATCTTGAGTTAAAAGATTCAGCAACTCCCGAGAACCAAATAATTCACATCAAACAAGAAGTTATAATGAATTATATAAACATCAAATAAAACTAGAAACACCGTTATCATATCCTTTCTTCTAACAAGTCTGACTAAATAAAAGTGTCTTTTCCATACAGAACCAGAAATACTTTTTACCATGTTCATAATCTTTTGCGTGCTTCTAACTTTCATTGTTTTAAATTTCCTATTTCTTCAATTTTCTCATATGCATCAACCTCAACTTCACAGCTCGCATGTCTATGCATCCTTGATGCTTTAAAGCTGATACAACAGATGACTATTATTTCTTCCGGAACTTCCATGATTAATTTTTGCAACTTTATGAAGAGAGCATCTGCTTCTCATTTCATCTTAGCCATTATGTAACAGCTGGAGCTCAAACCAATGAACAGAATAACAGAAGAATTTCGTAGCACAAAAGGGTAAGCCTACAACAGCACTATACAATCACATTCATTTTTTTTATATAACAACCAATGTCTGACTATGAGATGGCACCAACTCTTTCAATAGGATGGCCCCAACTCTCTTCTCAAAAAATGTCTGATTATATAAATCTTCCAAGTTATGGCCGTTGTACAAAGCCAGAGTTTATGAAATGATGGGAATAGCTACTTACCAATAAAGAGTGCAAACCAATTCTTGGATGCAGCCGGGAATACAAGTATAGGAGATCATATGAAGGAAAAAGCCCAGCACGCTGCACAAATACAATAAAGGCTGCTCAACATCCATGAATGCATAAAGTTTCAAACAAATGGTTCAGCATAAAACTATATGGGCTGAGAATGAAATGCAACCCCACATCCAGGGTTTAGACACACTGTGACAGCACTCCACTTTGAATTTAAGACAATGCTTTTGGTAAGGATTGTTTGTGCGAAGATTATATTGTCTGCAGGCTACATCAACCACTTTCTCTAACTTAATCAGAGTTAACCCTCACTCCACACAACACCCCCCCCCCCCCCAAGCAGAGATATGCATAATGCAATTATTGAACAGCCATTCGTAATAACAAAATAGATAGTCACACTACTGCCACCATGGAACCAGTGGCAATGAATTACAGTACTAGTGAATTGACAGATAAAGCATTATATGATAATGCATTAGTCTGCAAAAAGGAAGGCACAGTCAATATGGACACAATTAAAAAAACTACAAGTTTGGATCATAGACGGAGATCTGTGAGGTTGATTTAATTTTTATTTATATTTTTTTGGTGACAAGGAACTCCAACATCAGTTAGAAAAAACCTGGATGCAGATAATCATCAACAAATCTTGTGCATCGATGAGCTTGGGGGGTAAAAACTCGAGACCTATGGGGAGAAAATCCATGGCTCTAGCAAAAGAGCTAACTCGTGTGGGTTGAAAATTTCCTTGCACTTGGGATATATGCCGGATATGTGATCACAATGCCAAAGTCAATGCAGAATATGTTAATATAAAGATAACATTGGGTGCATACACTGAGATGATGTAGCTGGTGCTAAGAGGCCAACAAATCCTTCAATCCAAAACTTGAGAGTTGGTTACATGAATCTTTTTCATCATTCAGTTCCATTACAGGTTACATCTTCCAATAATGTCCAGTCAACATATCATTTCTTACTATTGTCATCCACTTTTACTTGACGTATCCCTTATCCTAAGAGCCGTTGCAATGAAGATCATATTGCTTCTCCTAATCAATGCATCTATTCATGTTCAAACCATCTTAAACAATTTTCTCTCATCCTCTATTAGAACAATCTCTAACTTTTCATGAACATAATTTCTTATTTCACCATTTCTTGTCTTGCCACTCATCAATCTCAACATTCTCATTTCAACTACTCATTTTCCAGACATATTTCTTAACTGCCCAAAACTCTAACCCATAGAGCATAGGTGGCGTTATAAATATCATGTAATATTTTTCTTTCGATTTTATGGGTATTTGACACTTACATAATACCAGGCGCTTCTCGACTTCAGCCATCTGCTTTAATTGTATGAATGATTCCTTTTCAACTTTCTCCTTGATAATAAATCCAAATAGCGAAGTATTTGTATATATGTATGTGTTGTCCATCAATGTTGACTATTCTATTGTTTCTTATCTTTTTACTAAAGTTAGAATCAATATATTATATCTCCATCCTACTTATTCAAAAGGCTCGAGATTCTAAATCTCTCTCCATATTTTCTACATTAGCATCAAGTCCTTTATTCATACTAAGCAAGACAACATCGTCAGCAAGCAAACATGCACCACCTAAAGATGCTTAGTAAATTCATCCATGACCAATGTAAAGAGTTATCAACACAACACTGACCCTTTGGTGTAAATCTATCATGATTGAAATGCGCTTGTATCCCCTCAAACTGTTCTAATACTAGCTACCATTCCTTCGTACATGTCTTTAATTGCATTAATATAACTATGTAGTGTGAATTAAAGAGTTTTAAAAAATGATGAAGTATTTATGTTTCTTCTTCTTTGGTGACTTAGGCTCCTTCCCCGCACTAGCCGCAGTTGTTGCCGCCAACTTTTAGGAAGCAACACTGGGTTAATGTTAGGCAGGACACCGCCATGCATTATCGTCACTCGGTATGATTTGATTCTTCTTGTTGTCCCTCGCTGCGTTCCAGTTCCAGTTCCAGCACCTCAGCAGCCAAGTATTCAAGGACGGCAGTGAGGTCGACAGGGGTGCCGGTGCCGACACGCTGGGATAACAGCCCTTCTTAAGGTACCGACTGATGCGGCCAACGGGGAACTAGAGGCCTACCTTCACGTATCTCAAGACGGGTTTCTTATTGGGTGAGTCGGCCCCCACTTATTCCCACAAATGTCCTCCCCCACTTATCCCCACAAATATCCCCTTATCTCACCACTTATCCCCTTGCCAAACCAGCCCTTAGGGACACAGATACTCCCACCCAATTTTAAGCGGCCCCCATACCCACCCCACCCATTTTTGTGAACTCTAACTCCATCCCATATATAGACATTCTATCTCACCCTCTAACTCCACCCCCTTTATCTCTCTCTCTCTCCCCCCTCCCTCTCCCCAGCCTCCTCCACACTCTTCTGCCCTCCTCTGACCACACAATGCCCCAAAAAAACCAAGTTTTTTGTAGATATTTGTTTTATAAGAGGCATTCATTCTTTGTTAAGCATAAGCTCTAACACACTTCTCCGGGGCTAAGGAAATCATCGAACACCTCCTTGTATCTTGTCCGGCCTCTAGATTTGGAGCTTCTCCGAGAGGTTATAGACATTGATGCCTCCTTTACTTCTCTTCACGGCATGTGGGAGGCTTAAAAGGCGTTGCTAACACACAGAGACCAGAGCCACAAAGCAAAAGCTTCTCAATCTTTCATCCTTGCAGTCGTTTGGGCGATATGGATTACCCAAAATCAAGCTGTTTTTTCGAGGTTTGAGGGTGTATTCAGATAATATTTGGGAGATGGTAGTAAATTTTATAAAACTTGGGGTACAATCCTTGCGGAGGCATCGCAGGGTTTACATACTCTAGGGGCAAAAATTTTATTGAGTAGTTTTTCTTGTGGTACGGTTATTTTTGGGCCATGTGTCGATAGAGTTCTATCATGTGGCCTTGTGTAGCCCTCTTAGGGCTGTAGTTTGTAATCTTTTTTAATTCCGAGCATTTGCTCTAATAGTAATACAATCATGGCTTATGCCTATCATGTTTTCAAAAAAAAAAGCTCCAACACATTTCTTAAAACAAGTTTCATTAGTATTATTTGTTTTAACATCTAGAACACTTTTTTTAGGTTTTTATCTGCTGTAATCTATATTCCATTCATAATTTCACTTTATCGATATACTAAAGTTTACATCCAATATTTTCAATTGCTCTAGATTTTCCTCATGCCCACCTAGTTTCATACGAACATGCAACATTAACTCTCCTTCTAATCATCGTATTCGCAAGCTCCAACCTTTCTCCTCTAAGTATTCCTACATTCCAGGTAGCTACTTGAATCCTACTCTTATGAGCTTAGTTTCCTCTACCCATTTGCCCTTATTTGTTTTAAACCACTCCCAAAAGGCCCGATATGGTGCACCACTTCAGGACAGCAACCTAGCAACCCTTCACCATTTGACACTGCACCCAAGCTTGTCCGATGTGTTGCGTTGTTCACTAAGAACAATCTCACCCTAATGTTTTCTATATATGGATTCATTTCATGTAAGATTTGACAAAGGTTTACATCGATTGTCAACTACCTAATGCAACCCTCCATCTAGGCAACTAGGGTTAGTTTTGATATTTGTTTTTTTAAGTAATAATAAATAATAAATTAAACAAACAAATAAATAAATATAATTTCCCTTTAGGCACATTGTGACTAGATATATTTTTAATCGCCTTCTTTTGTTTCTCCTTTCTGGTATCATTTACCTTTCATACAATGGAATGTGGTGCTTAGCCCCGCCTTATTTAAAAGCGGAAGGAAAAAACACACTTTAGTCCCATATATTATGATAGCAACAAATGTAGTCCAGGGAAAATGTCATGGGGTCATCAAGAAAAGGCACCTCCAACCCACAAGTGTGAGGTAAGGTTAATACAAATTTCATCAGCCACACATCTTGCCAGCTAACAGCACAATCATGGAAATTAAAAAAAAAATCCATCCATTCAAGAGTAAGATGGCTCATTGGATTTCAAAATACCTTCAAAATCACCAATAGATGTGGACCATATGAAGTAATGCTCTTTTATGCAGCTTAACTGCCAATTCCTTTCAACTTTCTCAGTTTCATCCTTCTAGCCTAACAGACAACATGTTTAGTAGACACAAGTTGCAAGTTCTTTTCCATCCTTACCATCAAATCCTATAAAAAAAAAAAAGATTAATCTAAAACATGACTTTCACACACACTTCCAAGTTGGTAGGAAGGCATTGTTTTAACTTGGTTTTATTATATATTTTCCAGCATCTATAATGTGCATGAAGCACATATTATGGATGAAATCATTGCATGTCCAACATCTTACATGTTTATGCATGTAATTTACACATGATTGGTCAAAGAATCTTAAAAATATTATAAAAAGAGTAAGGAGATCACCTCCAGCTGAGGGGAAAAAGATTTTAGTGATGAATGAAGTAAAGGTAGATCTTCCCCATCGATACAAGTTACTTCACCTGTAGGAAATTTAGATCCATATCTTCCAGCTCTCCCTGTCACATGGAATCATAAAGCAATATGGCATTTGAAGCATCACCAGATATTTTAGATATTAAAAACCATTATATTATTAAAAACAAAAAAATGAGCAATAATACGGAAACATGAGACAGAGATTGGGAGAATGAAGCATACATATGGTTTCTTCAAAAGACTTCTTATAATTAAAGGAAATATGTTTTCCAATGAGCCAAAACATAGCTGCCCCTTAATGCACTACAACATAGCGCACCATCAACAAAGGCTTTTCTTATCAGAACTGATAAGCATTGTAACCAAGAAATAAACTATCAACTAAGAGCATCTAGGATATTGTCACACTTTTAGCAATGTTGAAAATAAACACAAAGCTAATGGAAAGAGGTTCTAATAAAACACTATTTTGAACTCTCAAAACAGTGATAAACTCATTCTTATCAGATGCAAGTTTGGGAATATACAATGAGAAATTGACAAATTTATTTTTTATTACAAAATTCAACTGATATATCCACCAGGAAACCTTTACAATAAAATAAAATAAAATGTTTGTGATGAGCCTTTCCAGTATTAGTCAGAATAGCACCTGTAATATGCAAAGCATGCTCAAACAAGAAGGAAGCCTCAAACAGGTACAATAAATATGACAATAAAATGGTCTAAGATCTCCATGTGATTGTGATGTACCTACTAAACATAAAATAAACTTTCGCACCTGACAATATGACATCAACCCATCCCCATGAGCAAGAACAATTCATTGTCTCACTAATCTAGATACATCTCAGTCATGTGCTTCCAAGTATCACCCTTGTCCTAGTATATTATCACTAATAACTTCTCCATTCATCTGGCATTCTTCTTTACTATCAAATCTCATTGAACCAAACAAGATCCATTCATCCAATATTCTTCAATGATCTCCATTATGATTCCCTCCTCGCAGAAGTTTAGCAACTGTAAATAAATTTACAGGTGGTGACCTCCCATCTTTTGGCAAGAATAAAAAAAAATATTAAGTTTACACACAGGCCTAATTTTCACATTTCTTCATTGTTCCTAACGCCATCTCCATGCAAATAGATTCACAGTTTGTAGCCCTCTCAATGTTTCCCAGATCTTAAAACCCCTTAGCATCCTCCTTGTTTAATAACCATCAAAAGTATCCCAATAAAAGATAGGGAAAAGGTAATTATTTCAAGAATGGGGTAAACCAAAAGGTTAATACATGCAAAACATAATATAGAAAACAGATCCTTAAAGATATTTAATTGATTGAGTAAATTAACCAGATCAAAATTTAACAATTAAGCCCATCCTCCATGAAATTTAAAGAAAGCACATGATCATTTGCTTTATTAAGTCACTCAATTTTTTACCAATAGTAAAAATAAAATAGAGTCAAATGGTGCATGGCAAATGGAAAGGCATAAGTTGTTGGTTTACCCGCCATTTTCCAATCTCACCTGCGGATAGGCTTGTCAACGCATTGGGTCCAGATGGGGTCTGGTCAGGTCCTGACCTGATCTGAATCCGTACATGAACCAAAAATTGTGGACCAAAATCTAGATATAGATCTGAAACTGATGATCCATTTGATAAATCGGGTCGAGTCCAAGTCCATCCCAAACCTGCTCCTATATACTCGGAACTAGACCCATCTTTTTTGTAACAGACCCGTCTACTCATCTAGTGAAATTTCAGACGAGGAAGCCAGGAAAGGATTCCATTGATGAAGAGAAAGAGGCCATCACCACTACCATGACCGACAATAACATCAATGAAGCCAATCGGAACACATACACTACCAAATCCTCCTCCAAATCCCTCGATGATCTAAAGTCCCTCTATCTCTCCCTCCCTCTCCATGTCTCTCCCTTTCCCCATCTAGAGTACTTGAAAATGAATGTAAATTTATTTATTTAAACCCACCTCTGAAGATTTTCATTCCTCCTCCATTTATGTCTTCCCCTTTTTGGATAGAATTTTGATGTGAAAAAACAATTAATTTCAGGTGAATGTTAAGAAAAGGAGAAATGAGGAGGTCAGGAACTAGGCGAGAGGGGAAGAGTAAGGTGTGGGGTGTGGGGAGAGACCTTCTCCATGGATTGCGTCCAACCCAGGTCCATCAAACTCAGGAAATGGCTCTATTTATCCATGATCTGTTGGATCCTATGTAGGACCTGCACCCGATGGACCCAATGGCGGTCCGGTCAGGTCTGGTCAACCCTGATCCTCCCCGAACCCTACCCATTGACGAGCCTACTTGCAGACATATCATCATATAAAGGAAAATGGATGCTTAAATTCGATTCAACAATTCAAAAAAATTGTTGGATGGATGCCTATTAACAACAGTTTTCAGAAAATACGGGCAGAATGGGAATTAGAAAGGATGTTAATATACCCATCTAAATTTTAAGTATTAGATTTGGAATTTTTATAAGAGTAGATATAAAATGAATATGACCATCATTAATGGAATTTGATTACATAACTGACTCAAAATTGTCCTTTTCTGATGCCTAAAGAATCATATTCCCAAATCACTGATTTTAGCAAAAACAGAAGATACAATTATACCTGCAATTTGTTTGATCTCTGATACAGTTAGTTTTCGCGTCTCTATGCCATCAAACTTTTCCAGTGTTGAGAAGATGATTCTTGAAATATTCAAATTAAGACCCATCCCAATTGCATCACTAGCAACAAGGACATCAAAGTCACTGCCTTCATCATTGAACATTAAAGCCTGCAATCTTAATGAATAAAGTACTCAGACAATGCACAAAAATGCTACTAGGAGGATGACAAAGAATGTTTTATGCCAGACCATAAAACTACTATCACAATGCTTCTAGTACAGGGATTAAAAAGGTATTCCAATATTTCATCCATATATATTTTCATTACCATAGATCAATAATCAAAATCACCATATTATAGCATTATATTTGTGAAAGAAAATAAAAACGACCATATGGAATAAGATTATTTTCAATAAATTATTTAGTCCAATTCTCATAATAGTATAGGCCAAAATTAATCACGAAGTATGTGCATCAACCAGGAGGAAACATCACCATAATCCATCTATTCTGTTGACATCATATATATGTAGGGTGCCTATGGAAGATGAAGGGACAGAGGAACTTGGTGGTAATGGTGGAAGTGGGGCCAAAGGTGTGAAGGATTGATCCTTCAACGAGGTGTTTGCAAAGAATAGAGGTGTTGGTGAACCAGTCACTATGTGTAGGGTGCCTATGGAAGATGAAGGGACAGAGGAACTATGTCACAACCTAGGATTGAGGGAAAAAGGAAAGAGGTGTTAGGCAAGTCTCACAGGGCTGAGAGATCGGGCATTAGGCTAGAGGTTGAGGCAGCGAATGTTGTTTTCGTCGGAGTAGTGCCTGTTCAGCAGGGTTCAGAAGCGGCCCTACCAAACTTAGTGGGTGTTGAACAAGTCTAGGGGCATGACTCGTCCGGGTGTAGGGTTCCTGCCACCTAGACAAGTAGTGAAATATGAATCTTTGGCAGTGCTGGGAAGGTGTGGCTTACATGAGAAGGGTTCAGTAGTCAGAGGTGTGGTCCTAGTGTATGGTGGAGGTGGGGGAGGGTTTACCTATTTTGCAGAAGGGACGTGGAGATTGGAGTAGGATATGTACGGTTGAGCCCAACTGGTAGATCTTGGGAGGTAAAATGGTCTGCACGTGTTGGCATGGTCGAACATCCGATCTGTTGGGCCTATGATAACAATATTGCAGCAACGCTCTGGGTGGTGAGGCAGAAAGGGTGTACGACCATGAAGAATGTGGCGTAGGGAACAATGTGGTGCGGGAACAACTGTCAACAAAAAGAGGTGTGGTCAAACCTCGACAAGTAGAGGGGATCCTGGAGAGCAAAAGGTAGATGGGGAATTGGGGAAGGTGGCGAGTGAAAGGCTGCTTGAGGTAAGTGGGGTTTCCTTTATGGTGGGCACGGCAGGGGGTGGGTATGGACCATAAGACTTTGGTTCACCTCGGCTTGCTTGGTGAGTTGTTCATTCAGAAAGGTGGGCCACATGTCCCATCTAGGATCCGATTTGGGCAATAAGGGGGTAGAGCAAAACATTGGATCGTGGGCCAGGGTTAGGAGGGGGGAGCCAAGGGTGGAGCCAGTATTTGGAACAGGGTATATGGGCTAATTTAGTGGACAAGAATGGGATTATTCGGTGGATCTGGCTACTTGAACTTGGTGGAGAGAGTTGTACATCCAAGGATCCGACCCGAGGAGCAGGTGAGAACTCTCCTTTGCTCCCGGACAGGGGTTTAAATCTGAATACACGTGAAATTTCCCCCCTCCTTTTTTGCAAACTCTGGTGCACCCGTTCCCTATGGTATACTCAATACATAGAAGGATCAAATTCACTTGTATAGTTGCGTGCATGACATGGGAAAAGTAAACAAAAAGTCTCGGTGGTGGTATTTCTCCTTCAGGCAATTTCTATATTGGGTGAAAAGGACAGAATATATGATGTTCATCTCTTTTTTTATGAAATGGTTGGCATCCGACTTGAACTTTATTAAATAATAAGAAGATAATGCCCAAAACAGTAAAAAAGTTAACCCCCCCCCCCCCCCCCCAACCAAAAAAAAAACACTTCCCTAGAAGATGTTCTATTGATAGTCCAACCCGATACCCAACAATACACATGCTATTGGGTTACGATTTCTCCCCTGAATATATCACCCTTTTTGCCCTAGCACAACATCGGCTTAGTCTTTCACAAAATATAGCATTACCATGTCCTCCCAATTGTGTCCCGCATATGGTATTGCTTCCTTAAATAAGGACTTGTTGCATGTGATCCATAACATCACACCACCATCGATACCAATCATTGTGACATATTTGGCTTTATACTTCTGTCCCCTTTCTTTCTTACCCTCCTCCTTGCTTCCCCCATAATATCCATGGATGTGAAATCTGCCGCTATCCCTGTCACTTCACATGTGAAGAGCCATTGAGCAGAGGACAAATTATTTTTTTCCTTAATACTACTCTAGCCTTCATCATTATCAAATATTAACTCGTTATTATTTAAATAGAATGCATCATCATTTAGAGCACAAATACACATATCAATGAAATAAATTTATGGTTCTTATAAGAGATTCTAATAACATCAAGAACTAAAATTAGAAAAATTACATACACAAAGTACAAAATGGTACATACACACGCAAGTATCTTTACAAGAATGAAGATAAGGAAATACCTGTCTTGTTCGTGTTTCTGGCGGCAAAGAACCATAGACAACAGAGCATAGATGCTTGCCCCTCTCTTCAATTTCTTTCTGGGTAGAAGACGACAGGAAACGTAAAAAAAAAATTAGACTAGATATATGCATCTATTACAAGATTGTTTCACTTGCATGGTCATAGACAAACATAGAAGAAATAATGGTCTAGTTTAGTAGTATTAATCATTTCGCTGTGTGTCTCTCTTGGTGGCCCATTTGTCTTGAGAAAAAAATAAAAATCTTTATTTGTTGATTTTGTAATGTGCCCTTCACTAACCAAATTCTCTTTGTAGTACAACATCTTCATAAGAAAGTAGGTCTTCAGATGGCTAATTAGAGCTTTAGCAAGCTGTTACTTAACAGCTTTTCCATTTCAAATAATGAAATAAGTATATAGTAATAAATGATAGAGAGCCTTCCAAAAGTGCACAACTCGTTGAACAAGGAGCTTCATTTCAATTTGGCTTATAAAAATAGAAAATTGAAGTTTAAATATAATTAGCATTGATAATAATTTCAGAAGCTCGAGATCCTCCATTTTCTATTTTTGAAAGTGGATGGCACCACTAAATATAAACCCTGTACTACTTTTTCAAGAGATGAGCCATAGGCAGATTACAAAGAAAAACTACATAATGAACTAACACTTCCAATTCCATAGCCTCCCCCACCTCAAACTTGTGTATTGTTTAAGCCTCATGATCTCGCAGAAAAATTAAGCAGAACTTTTCAAGGATAATGGAGTAATGGTTTTCCTTCCAACTTCTACAATTTCAACACAAACAAAGATCACTGGACATCTTCGTGAGATTGAGTTATTACCCAGTTTACAGTTTCACTATAATTCATTTCAAGAAATCTTGCATATATATCTAGTGGAAATATCTTACCCATTATCCTAAGGCAGTGATTGCATACTTGGATATGTGATCTTAACATAATTAAAAAAAAATAGCATATAAAATAAATGACAACCTTCAAATTGTATATCTCACGCCGTGAAAAGGTTACAATGCAATCTCCGGTTTGAATATTGGAGAAGGATCCAAGGGGGACCTTCGAAGGGATGAGCGGGGAGAGCCTCTCGTAATATTGAACCTAAGGGAAACCATAAATAGTTATCATATAGAACCTGCAATGACGAGAACCCAAGGCCACTATAATCTGAATGAAAGGTTATATGTAGCTTCACACCAAACAGATCCACCATCAACCAAACATAAGATTCACACATGAAGTGAGTGATACAATTCTTTCTGTAATAGGGTCCTCATTATTCTCTGTCAAGATCAATCAAGAGGGGTCACCTGCTGAGATATTCAAGCATCACTTTGAATAAAGGAGAAAAATGATATCACAGAAGCAACATTTTAACAAAACCTCTGAAACTCCAAATAAAAAAAGGCATACAATATTAACAATTACCCAACAAATAAAGCAATCATTTATAGCAATGAATGCAATAGAAATATTGGTTCCCATGAACACATGATCTTGTAAGGGAATTTCAGAAGCATTATTTTCCTTCACGTCTTGCCTTTGGTACCTCGGACATGGTTCTAGGCATCTTACACAAGCCTTGGCAGTGGTCAATAACCTAGCCATCTCAGTGTGCCTAGATATGCTAGGCAACATAGATAGAAACAATGGACAAATTACAAGTAGCCTCCTCACATTAAATTACAAAAGCTCAACACAAAATTTATTGAACCTCTCATTAAAATGGAAAATGCATATTACAGCATTTTGGCTAAGTGGTAATAGAAAATTTGAATGTGGGTGTACTTATATGTTTAGGGAAACTAGGAACCAAATATTCGGTTTTTAGCATTTTACTCATCAAAACGAAATATCAACCGATATATCAATCGATAGTTTAAACTATGCATTTAAGTTGTTTATAAGAAGACTTTGATATAAAAATAAGTGGCCATGTAGATAACTCTTCTACTAGGATCCCCGGGGTGTTTTGTTTTCCTTCTTGTTTTTTGTTTTGTTGTGTATCGGCACTCTTTTACTGTTTTAATAAAATTGATAGTAGCATTCTTACCTTTCTCTCAGAAAGAAAAAAAAAGGTGATTCAAATTCAATGGAAACTAATTGAAAAGGTAAAAAAAATATTGGCTTTTCCATATATTAAATACCTTGACAAATCACCTGTTACTTTAAGTATCTCCTGAACAAGAGGAACCGCGGCTGCATCACCACAAAGGTGCAATTCATCCGCAGGAATCCCTAATAATGCACGGGTAAACGAATACCCTCTTGTCCTACACCCTATCATCTGACAAGTGAAAAAAAAAGAGTAAACATGTTGATGAGGATAGATAATTGATGAGGATAGAATAGATAGGTGACATAAAGAGTTGATGATGCTCTTTCTATTTAATATAAAGGTGTTTGCCAACCGTTTACGTTTACATTAAAAAAAATGTTGATGGGGATAGATAGGTGACATAAAGAGTTTCTTGTAGGAGCAAAATACAGAGAAATTTACCAAGCAAAAAAAAAAATACAAAGAAATTATGCAATCCAAGTTCCACTAATTTTGTGAAGATTGATAATAAAAACTACTTCATAAACAGAACAAAAGAAAAATACAAGGATGCCCCTCGTGGAAACACATATAACAACATCAAAACATAAAGCTTTTTACAAATAGATACAGTCCGGAGTCTTACTGATCACAAAAAACAGGGCTGGATTCTAGTAAAAAACAATGATCATCCAATAAAGAATGCCAAAGGAATGTTCAATGACATAATGTACAAACCAAAAAGGATTGTTGATAATCACAAAATAGAAAAATGCCACTTCCAACACATGCAATTTCAAACCTCAAGCTACATCAATTGAACTAGGAAAAAAAAAATTAAAGGACAACTTCCACTTCATCAGCATAAACTATGTTAACAAATGTTTAGGTCATGTGCACATTCAGTAACTGAAAAAGACAGCTACATCAAAGCATATCATCAGTAATTGTTGCATTATCTCCACATAGATGTATACCAATTGGTGTCACTTCTTTCATGAATTCTACAAGTTTATGGATTGTAAGTCCAAATTTATATAAACAAATGCTGAAAAATAACTGTAACAGTCCATGTCTTCTTTATGTCAAACAGATTATTCAAACAAGAAGAATGTGAAGAATGATGTTGAAAATCCTTCCGCACAAACATTTTCAACAGGTAAACACACCTACACCAATTTATGAGTGATACAAGTTGTAAAAGAGAAACGAAGTAGAAAAGGGGAAAAGTTAGAAATGGAAAGTGGGAAAGAAAATTAGAACTTCGTTACTATCAAGTCTCAACAAAAAATGGAAGATACGTGTAGGGGGAGCTGGAATCTTCACCGATCAACTCAACAAAATAAACTAAAACTTGATGAGAAAACCTAAGTCGGCTCCACACATTATAATTGGATATAAGCATTTAGCATTCTAAGTTTCTTTGAATCAGTGGACACAAGCATCAACAATTGATAGAAATTATGAGAGTGCATTAAACTATAGACATGACAGAATATATAACACCCCCCCCCCCTCCAAAAAAAAAAGGATAATTGGACATGTGAATGCAATTTTTTTGTCATTTTATACAAGCCTTTGTATAATTTTTTAAAAATAATTTCCTTGTCTAACCAACAAAGCTCATACCAGTTTCATGTGGGTTCATACAGACCAATATTGGTCTAAGATACAAACATGGATAAGAAACAATTAACCATTGAACGGGACAAATATTGTATAATTCATCAACATGCCTGAATCTCATCAATAATGGCACACTGGTACTCAGAAGATACATCAGCCATTTCAACTGTCACTGACTTATGACATGCACCATCAATTTCCTCTCTCTCTTGTCCCGTGATCAAGTTACAAGGTACATTAGCCTTGTTCAATCTTTTTGCCACCTCCCAGGCCAGCAATCTCAATGGTCCACAGTACATCCCTGTAAAAATTATAAAGATTAAATATATATCTTCATATAACTAGACGCTTATGAATATTTTAATCAAAGAAAATTGATCATTCAATTTAGATAAAATAGCATGGAATACCTGAAGAGCTCTTTTCTAGTTGCTTCAGTGCATTATATGTTTTCCCACTATTTGTAGGACCCACATGCATAAACACATTACGCACCTTTTTGCGAGCATTTGGATACCATGTGTGAGGACGACTGCAAACAATAAAAATCATATAGGAGGATAACAGAAAGGTGAAGGTATCTATACAATAATAACATGAATAAAATTAAGATGTCCTTTTTTTTTTAATAAGAGATGTCCTTGACATTTAGCATGTATAATCAATGAGGAAGTATATACCCACACAATTAACCATGTAACTTCGTAAGATAGTTAAGATTCGCTTGTAATTTTTTGAAGGATTATATGTGCAAATATTCAAAGCAGTCAAGCAAGAGCAATCCGTATGGTTCAAAGGAAAATTTCAGTGTATGCTCTCTCATCCTTTATTTTTCTTGAGATGGAATGGAACCAAACTAGAAGACATTGCATGTTAGACAAATGAATACACGGGCCTTCAATTTAGTTAACCTTGTGAACCATTGGACTTGACATTTCCTGCTCAGGTATGTGGGTAACATAGACTAATGTCAGGAACTTCGTCTGCTCTCCAGTGTGTGTGAGTGTTGGGAACATTATTTTTCTCTCTTTTGGTTGGAGAAGTGAGGTCAAACAATAAATAAATGAAGCAAACAGGATGATCTACCATACATGGGAAAAAATGTCAAAGCATATAGACATTGGAATTCAAATTTTCTGCATCATTTTCCTTACGTCAAATCAGTTAAGTCAAGCATCCGTGCACTGCCGAAGCACCTTAATCCAAATCTCACATCAGGCGGAGACCACTGATTACATATCAAGTTCATCAAAAAGGTCTTTGTATCACCTGTGAAATCTCAAAGCATCGACAAAGAGCTGTTAAATCCCAAAAAAGGAAGAAAAAAAACATCATTATGTCAATATAATTACAAAAACACCACGTTTTACCCCAAAATGCAAACATAAATGTACATGTACTAGAGACTCATAAATATACACCTACATGACATACCCATTTACAATGCATATGCAAGACATGCGCATTTAATTTGACATAAAAAATCTTTATCTCACCATTATAAAAGATAAATGTAAGATACAAAAAATGGTTTTAATGGTTCCTCAAAATACATCCAAGCATCACTCTTCACACAAATACCACCTTTCCCCCAAAAGAGGCCAAACTCATTGTTGAGAAAACACATATCCACAATAAATTTCTCTGTTCCCGGTAAAAAGATGATTTTGTGATTAAAATTTTATAGAATAAGCATGTTTCCTCAATAAACAAACAAACACATTGAGCCTATATCCAAAGGGAAACCTCTTTCGCATTTCCAACAGTTTTTGCTTTAATTTTGCAGTTATATCAGTAGCAAGGTGGAAACGATTTGAGCTTTTAACTTGAAATTGCTTTAAAATTATATTTTCATGAGGCATACTTTTGTCAGATTCTTGAAAAACTCCTTTTTTTCATTGTTTACAACTTTCCTTTTTTCTACTTTCTTCAAATGTTGGGACCACTTGGGGCATTTGGAAACACATTTGGGTTAAGCATCAATCCTGCAAAGGTAGAATTATACGAACATGTTTCCAAACGCTTTTTTTTTTTTTTGAGAAGTGATAGTCCATTAAGTATCAACGATAATTACTGAAGGAAATCACCCGAGTAACTTTTTGTTTTCAGTTTTCATTCATATAAATTACCGAAGGAAATCAAGAGAACAACAAACGGTTCTCACAATCCAACAAAAAAAACGAAACACCAACAGTTGAAATTCAAATCATAAACACTGAACCCCAAAGAAAGAAAGAAAGAAAGAAAGGAAACACGCGATTGGATGAGAGTTTGAAGAGGTGAACCTGGGGAGCCGTTTAGTCTCCTGCGAAGCACGGAAAAAGCCATCATCGTGTTCGTCCTTGGCACTCTCGGAGGGCATGCATATGTGCGTTAATAGACGACGGAGAGAAAGAAATGGAGAACAATACGGGAGAGAGAGAGGGGGGGGGACGTTTGGTAGATGGAGAGCTAGGGTTTTTCGCGGCTCGCGCCAGAAACTTCGAATCCGAACATTACGCTCCGTCTAAGGGAAACGATGGACCTTTTTTACCCTTACTCCCCCCCCCCCCCCCCCCCCCCCCCCCAATTTAGGGCTGGTAAATGAACCAAGCCGCTCGGGCTCGGCTCGGACTCAGCTCGGTTTAAGCTCGTTCAGGCTCGTTCAATTAGACAAATGAACGAGCTTGAACAATTTTTAAAGCTCGGTTAGGCTCAGGAATTGGATCGAGCTTCATTTTATATTCAAATTCGACTCGTTTGTGTTATAAAAACTTAGTTGAAGCTTAACTAAACTCCTTTATAAAATCATAACATTAAATTAATACAAAGTTATGCTCGTTTAGGCTCATGAACTTGGTTTATTTAGACTAAAATTTATTTTCAATCCCTAAAAACCCTAAAATGAAGAAGAACGCTAAGCTCGTTGAGGCTCGTGAGCTCGACTCGGCTCGACTCGACTCGACTCGTTTATAAACGAGCCGAGCTTGAACATGTCAAAGCTCGACTCGTTCAGCTCGTTTACCACCCCTACCCCCATTTGATTGCAGAATTGAGTTATTCTATATAGATAACTATGTCAGTGTAGATAACAAATCTATAAAAATAAGAGATTTTTTGTTTAGTTGTTTTTTTTTATTCTCATTGGAAAATGTAAGAATAAAGATTGAGTTGTTTGATTGATAAATAATAAAATATAAATAAAATGTAAAAAAGTTAATTTGACATGTGGACCATTTGATGCATAAGAGGTGTTGATAGGTAATTTAATGTGATACAGTGTAAAAAGTTGATTTGACATGTGGATCAATGGAAATAGATAAAGTGAGTATAGCTTATCATAGGGGTTACTTAAAATTGTTATACTCTTTTATACTCATTTAAACTGACTTAGTAATACCAAGTTATACTCTGCAAACAAACAACAATTTTTCTTATCTATTCTTATACCACCTTTATACTACCATTATACTCGTTTAATCCGTTTACTAAACGGGGGGTTAGGGTCTGGCAAAGGTACAATTTTTTAAGATAAATTAATCTAATTTATGAAGATAAAAAAATTATTATTTTTATTCAAATTTATATTTGATAATGATTTTTATTATCCTTATTTTTGTATTCTTATTCTCAATCTTGCATTTGAATCAGATATGTGATAACTTTATTTTTTTTTTTAAATATCAAATCTACCATTCATATTAATGGGGTATTAATATTGGTTGGTGGAACACATTCTTTCATTCTTTTTTATTTTTTTAAAGGTATTTATAAATGATATTTCAATTTTATAAAATAGTGATAAAAAATTAGGATAAAATTTGTTTTACATTTTATCTAGAACAAATTATCTTTATTTTTTATTTCAAAATATGAACAATTGTCCATGTTTTTTTTATGTCATGCGGGATATCAAACTAAGCCTAGATGATTGACATATGTCCCTGATAATTTAAAATCCCATGGATTAGCTAACCATGGTTAGCACAAAAAAAAATCAGACTTCTCTCCACAGAATTAATCTCATAAAAAAAATCCAATCCCCAAACCAACCAAGACCAAGCCCCAAATCTCCCCCTCCATCAACCGAATCAATCCCAGCGAAAAAAAAAATCCCCAAATCATCCCCCATCTCGACAGATTTTTTTCCATTCCTCCTTTAACATGTGCCCAGATTCTAGCCCTCTGTTTTTTCACCATCTTCTTCAACCTCACTTCTATTAATTTTTAAAAAAAATTTGTTTTCAATATCTTCTTCAACCTCTCTCTGTTCTCATTGTTATTTTCTTCTGTAGAATTCTGTTCCTGGAGACCTTGGGTCATTAGAGATTGATTGAAATAATAGAGTGGAAGTTTTAGATTAGTTTCATTTCTTGAGGTTTTTGTATCATATAGATACAAGTAATTTATGGAGGTATCCATATTGTGAGTAATCTCTCTTTATTATGTATTTGTTTGGTAGACATTTTGAATGAGAATTAAGACTTTAGAGAAGCTCTATAACAGGAGTGAAGCACTTTTCTATAAATATGTATTTAGTTTCTTCCAAGTCTAATTGTCTGATCAAAGGATATATGTCTTAGAGTAGGTAGGCAATAGATTCAAGACAGAAAGATTGATACATGAACAATCTTTGAGGATTGTCCGATGAGCTACTCATAAAATTTATCTTTAGAAGAACTCACAGTCCTGATACATCATTTTCCATTAATTCTATTCAAAGCCAGTTCTATTCAAAGCCAGTATCATGAAAGTCGAGCTCCCACTTCAGCATAGCTGCTTCCCAAAGCTCGAGTGAAGCCAAAATATTTAGCAGCTCCTCTGTTGAATAGATCTTTCTAGGCTTTCTGGACCTGAACAAACTGCATAATGAATAATAAATTTATATATTATCACATCTGGTTTTCAAAACAAATCACTTGCTCATAGAAACATGAAGAGATGGTTTATCTCCTCGTGTTTTGATCCTCAAAATTAAGCAACAAACAAATTATTAATCAAACGAACGATGAAGAGCTTACCTTCTTTTAATTCGATGATCCGGGTTTCCAGCCTTGATCGAGCAGTTTCAATTTTCCAAGATTCTTAGAAAGATAAAAAACGGAGAGTTTTGAATTGGGTAATTGCATTTGATAGGCGCTCATCCTCATCCGCGTTAAAAAAGCATCCACGAACTTTCGCATCTTCTACAAGTCTTGCCCAAATGGATCTACTTTTTCTTAAAGTAGGCTCATTTCCTACAATCCACAAGCAGTGCCTGCAACATTGGAAAACAAACAATTTCATTAAAGATCAAATATTCTTGGTATCACCTAAAATAAATAAGATCAGGTAACATTTTTTTTGTCGTTCTACCTTGCCCTTGTCAGTGATACATTTGTTCGCTGACTATTGGAAAGAAAACCCACATCCCCATTGTAGTTAGACCTGACTGTGGATATTATAATCACATCTTCTTCGCCACCTTGGAATCCATCGATCGACTTTACTTTCACATTGAAGTTACTTTGGTTCTTGTATGTTTTTCCAAGCTCATGTTGCAGTGATAAGGTTTGAGCAGTATAAGGAGAAATGACACCCACCGATATTGACCTTCCAGTAGTAGCAGATGCTTTAAGTATACAAGATACATAAGATGGAATGAACATGCATGTCTTGTTTGCATAAAATTCAAGTGCATGTTGTATCGGTATTATGAATACATTCACAATAATATTATAACTAAAACTTTAATTTATAAGGATGGTGGTTTTACCATACCTACAGAAAGTCTTCTAGTAATTTAAGTATATATTGGTCTTCCAATAGTAACAGATGCTTTAAGTATTGGAGGATAGTTAGACATACAAGCATATATAAGATGTAATGAATATGCATGTCTTGTTTGCATAAAATTCAAGTGCATGTTGCATCAAAACTATGAATACATTCACAGTAATGTTATAACTAAAACTTTATTTTTCAAAGATGGTGGTTTTAACATACCTACATAAAGTCTTCTAGTAATTTAGCATATATTGGTCTTCCAGTAGTAGCTGATGCTTTAAGTATTAAAGGATAATTAGACATACAAGCATATATAAGATGTAATGAACATATGCATGTCTTGTTTGCATAAAATTCAAGTGCATGTTGCATCAAAACTATGAATACATTCACAGTAATGTTATAACTAAAACTTTATTTTTCAAAGATGGTGGTTTTAACATACCTATAGAAAGTCTTCTAATAATTTCCAAGACAACAGCCACTTCCCCCATATTCTTGCGGCTACAGCTGAAACGCTCAAAAGCCTCCTCCCCATCCTCAACGTTAATGAATGAATACGTCCCATACATGCGCCCATCAAGGTAGCGCCTTCCATAGGATATTTCAGTGACATTAGAACCATCTGAGATCTTGCTATCATAAAACATGGCATTTGGGAATCTGCTTATGGAGGGATGCATCCTATACTGAACATCAAGAAGATGTTTCTTGTGACCCAATGAACTCAATCTCTCAAACAGGCTTCTCCCGAACCCAGCCTCGTCGCACACCTGCAATAGATCGAAAACATTGTTAAGTAAAGAAACAAATTAAAACAAAGTTGAAACAAGTTTTAGAAATGATTTTCAAGACCTTGCTTTTAACCATTGCGGGCAATTGACACACATCCCCAATGAGAATGGCGTGGCGTATACCAGTAAGTTGTAGAGGAATTAAGGATTCACATTCCTTCAATTGTGCAGCCTCATCAATCACTAGCAGTTCCAATGGTTCCACCATATTTACTTTATTCAAATTAGCAGAACTACATACAGTGCAGAAGATGAGGGAAGCCCTTCCCAAGCAATAGTCTACTATTGAATCTTCTGCAGTATCATTGGGAAGGTTAAGTGTTTCAAGAAGACCTTTCAGAATTAGAAGCATTCGATGAACTTTGATGCCTCAGTAGACTCCTTTCTCAATGCATCACAACTAGTACTCTTATGGAGCGAAAACAATTTTTTCAACTCTCTCTCAGAAAAAGTGTTACTTGCTTGCAACAATTTGTCAAGGCTTTCAAGCAAATGACAAGCCACTAACATGTTTCTGAAGCTGGTTTCTGAAATGGAAGAACTTGGTAGATGAGTCCATAATATGTCAAGGCATTCAATCAGTTTCTCCGAAACAACTCCAAATCTTTTTGAGATATAACTCTTAAATGTCATCACCTCTTGATCCTCTTGTATCTCGTACTGCAAAACACCATCCTCAAGAAGATTGATCATAGAGACCATACAACTCCTCCAACCCGTCTCTGGCACAAAGCAACGCCTAAGCTTCTTAGCACGATTTTCAATGAACACCTCTTCGATGTCACCACGCACCTCCATTCGATCCTTGTTTCCAAACAAGGCTATATCTCCCAACCTACACCCACTACTCTCTCCATATGAATCCATTACCAACTTCAACAAACGTGAAGTGACTTCCACCACGGCCGTGTTGGTAGGTGCACATGTAAGGGTCTTACATTTGATCTTTTTGAGTGCATGTAACAGAATGCTAATTGTTTTGGTTTTTCCAGTCCCCGGTGGCCCCCAAATGAGGTTAATCAGATTCTCATGTGTGCAATACCTTGCTGAAATACAACTTAAAACTGCACCTAGTTGAGAATCATTCATACCACCTGAGTGCAAGCTCTCAAGGAGGCTATCACTGACTACACTCTCAACATCCCTTGAAGAACAAATCTCGCAAGATCTTGGAACCTGTATCAATGTGCAGAGAGAAAAACTTTAGTGGTTATGGCTACATAAAACACACACAACTAAATTTGAACATCTTTGCATGACCATGATGTAACTTACAATACATAACACCGTCATACCTTTGAATTGGTGCATAACACCTGTTTTACAATACGAAAGTTCCTCGAAGTTGTGGCGGACACATCTAAGTTCAATGCTGAACATATCCTACTATTTGTTGTAACATTTGCCAAGAAGATCAGGTAAAGTTGTCTTTGTGGATTTTGCTTCCCTTCGCTCGTGTACTTGTTGACGACAATGGCCTTCGAAGTTTTGATTTCGTAATTACAAATGGTGTCCCCTTCATTGTTACCGCCCGACTTGATCACGCCAACGATGTAGGAATTACCAATTCGGGATAAATCAGATATATGTGAGGGTCTAAATTCTGAGAGGACAAATAAGTCCCCAATCTTTGGTACATAGATTTCCTTAGCAACTTTAGGCCTGCTTGCATTGTCTGGTAGAATTGTAGTGATTCTGTAAACTAACTCTTTGGGTTGTTTCAGCTCCCGAACAGAATGTATTTTAGTGAAAGGAAGTCGAGAAAAACCCGACATACAAGAATGCAAATCATGACGAGTTTCTTCCAACAGAGAGTAGATGAATGAACTCAAGTACTGGTCTACCGAATCGAAAGTTTGGGGGATCACTTTCACCTACACATGCATGGAAAACATAAGATCAACTTTGGTATTTGGTGCATGTAAGATGCATGTATGAACAATTAGGCTCTCACCATGTATGTATGATCGATTTGCTTAAATTTTTAAATGATCTGAAATGAAAGTATAAATCATGTTACATATGTATGATTAGGCCTAGCCATGTTAAATCTTTAAAATTTCAGTCAACAAAAATTGAAAATATGAAAGAGAGACTAATAGCATAGTTAATATATTTTAATGAAGAATGAAAAAAAAGGTTTTTTTATTTTGAAATCCCCATAAACCATAGGATATAGTGATCAAACTCTCACTTCTTCATATTTTGGTTTTAATCCTTAGATCTAAAAGATATGTTCCTTTTTAGTCCCTGAGAGGAACATATCCCTAAATTATTTGGTTTTCTTTTTTATCCCTGAAAGAGACTAAAAATGAACATATCATTTAAATCTAGGGACTAAAACCAAAATATGAAGAAGTGAAGGATCGATCACTAAATCATATGGTTTATAAGGACTTAAAAATAAAAAAAACCCAAAAAAAGCATGGTAAGGGGCATAAATACATTGAAAAAGATTAACTTGCTCGACTATTTTCTTTTTTATTGGTAAATTTTTCTCTTTTGTTTTTCTTTTTCCTGATCAAATCTTCTTCTACCAGCAGAGACAAAACTCAGATATATGACTTCTTAGTGAAGAGAGGTACCTCTATCAACCTGTCAACTCTTTCACCACCCAGTTGAAAAAGTTTTCCATCCTATGATTTGTTGATTTTGGGGAAGCAAAGAAACTAGATTTACAATATCATTATGCATGCTAGTATGACAATGGAATTGATATTCACCAACAGGGTATAACATTTAATTGCTCATAAGCTTTTTCCCTTCTAAATTACTATTGAGTGCCATAAATGTGAATTGCACGTGATTGTTAAAAATTAAGATTTAAGTATTTTTTAGGATACCTCACTGAAAAGTTAATCTTAGAGGGATTATGAAAATTTTAATTAGAATTTGTTTAGTGGTAGAGGAGCACACTAAAAGGTATAAGTACAAAGAATTAAAGAAAATGATACACACCTTAATCATGCGTTGTAGTCATTTTTGTAGTCAAATTTTCTTAGAAGATATATACTTTGATAAAAATAAATGAATAAATAATAAAGTAAATACTTGAATGAATTGAATATATACCTTTTCGTATTTTCTCTAATGGAGTTCATATTTGCCTAACAGAGTACATGATTAAAAATTTTATAAACTGGGTTAGGATTGTAAAATTGATAGACTATGTTAGTGTCCAAGAATTAATGGTAACCAAGTATTTAAACTACTTCATTCGAGAAATACAAAGTCATTCACATTTTATTTCCAAAGACAAAGAACTATCATGTAAAATGCATGTCAACTGTAATTAAATGTTTTTGAAACTGACTGTAATTAAATGTTATATTAGTTGATATGTACAAGATACAAGCATCATTGAACAAGTACAAATTCGTGATTGTTAAGTTGTACATATACAGGCGGTCAGCCCCTCATTTTTCTCCCAACTTTTTTTAAAGGTCTCCTTCCATATTCTTCTTTCTTTTTGGTGGGGGAAAGGAACATTATATTTTTGTCTGTAAATATTAGTTTTCAGAGGATTTTTTTGTGCTCCTTGATATTGATGTATTGAATCACCAAAAATACATCAAATTTACGGGCCGGGCCCGCGGGTGGGCTTATCTCGGGCCGGGCTTTGGCCTGCGGGCCCGGGCTCGGGCCTGAGTGAAGGCTAGTTTTAATTTACTGAAATATAAGTAAAAGTACAAGCAACTTATTTGAGAGAGTGCGCGCACGAGATTGATGAAAAGTCCAAACCTAGATAAAATTAAACAATCATGATATATATATTGATAGAGAAACAGGTTCCTAATTAAGGATTAAATTTTAATTAATTTCATGTAAACTCCAAAAGCAAAAGAATTCTTACTAAACTTAAAAACATAGCCTCATTGATGCTAAACAAAAGTAGATGATGGATACTAATATTTAATAAAATTTAATAAATTGAAAACTTAAAATAACAAATAACTCAATTAAACATGTCTCCAAATTAAAAGAAAATAAAAAAACAAAAAAACACACTTGTACCCACACTCACAAACTTAACCGTATATAAACACTAAGCTACATTTACAAAATTCACTTCAACTTCTTAACTAATCCAAACAATATAAGATAATATTAAACACACACATATTTGAAAAAATGTAGAAAGGGATTCATACGAAGCTCACTGACCTTGCCAAGGAAGAGGTCCTTATTGTAGATGTCACTTACAGACCATGATAAAACCGTCTCCACCAAATCTACCTCTCTCTCTCTCCCTTTGCCTTTCAATCCCTTCTCCATTGTCTTGTATTTTATTTGTCACTTTCTTTTCTTTAGTTTTCAAGTCTCTCTGAAGATACGAGTGTTCACTGAGGCTATATATAAGGGTTTTGTTACTTATATGAGAAGAAACTGAAGTTAATTATTCTCTTGTAATGTTTGATGATTTTACACTCCATACGAGAACTGTTATGCAAACATGCAGTACACGAAGAGTCGGTGAAAAAAGAAAGAAATGCATCACTTTGGAAGTGCAAAAGTTCCCAGATGGGAAGTTCTCTTTTTTTTATTTGTCGGATAGGGAGGGCTTTTCATAGTGACTCCCAAAGACAAGTGAGCATCTACAATAAACCCTTGAATGAAGAAAAGGAGTACAAGCGATCTCATACACTCGGTCGGTTTTGCAACCCCAAGGGTGGAAAAAGAAATTAGAGTAAAGGGTCAGAGGGATTAGAAAATGAGTAAGATAAACAAAATAATTATACACATATTATAAGTTAAGAAGAAATTAAGACAGTTGGATAATGATAGATTCCTTGAAGAAATAACAATCAATTCTTATCGAAATTTATTTTTTTACTTATTTTACTATTTTCAGTGATCTAGAATAATTTATATAAGATTTAGAAAAAAATATTAAAATCTTATTAATCTCATAATAAAAAATAGAAAAAATAGTAATAATTATTCTATAACGAGCTCAAGATATTATTTTGATATTAGTATATTTAGAGTACAGTCATAATTCTTTAGTGAATTGAATTATTATTTATAGGTCTTTGGTTTTAATTCTACTATGAGTTATGGTTTCAAGGACCATATGAACCAATTAATGATTTCTCTTTTAGGCCCCGTCCATGGGGCTTGGACAAAGCCGGGCTTGGGCCTTTTTTCCATGGGCTGGGCTGGCAAATGCTTACTTTTATGGTTTTCTACTTTACAAGGAGGGGACCTGTTACCCTCAATGAATTCAAAGGATAATGTTACACATCTTTAAATGTAGTCTTATGGACAATCCTCATATGTTTTAATTTTTTTAAAATGATAAATTTCATCAAATGAGATATATGTGTGATAAAAAAAAATGAATATCACTATATTTCAAATTAAATATAAAAATAACTTATATAAGGAGGTATATAAATCGTTGCATGACTAACAAGGTATATAAGGAGGGGCGGCATCATTTTATATGTGGTGGGATCAATTGACTCCATCACATTGCCAAAAAAAAAAAAACACACTACTGTTGTTATCCTTTCAAACCATGGTAACCTTGCTTACTATTTGACCATGTCTGGCTTAGATTTTATACTTAAATCTTTCAAATTACCCATGTTGTGGTGTTACTCTAATAAACATTAAATTTGAATCATCTCTCTTTCTCTTCCATCTCCACAGTCCGCCTCTCACCGCCGTCACACCGCTGCCCGTCACCATAACACAGCCCCTGTTGTTGTTCCCTTGATACGTTTTTTTTTATTATTATTAATGTAAGTCGTTGTTCTATTTTTTTTAAAAAAAATACATTTTTATAAATATATGATAGAAGTAGAATTTTTAAAAATTTGAAATTTATTTTTTTAATGTGGAGTCATCACTATATATATAATTGTATTTGAGACCGTAAAATTGAGCCCTTCAAGCATGCATAGCTGCATGTATAACAAGGCATATACTCCCCTCTAGCTTGTGGTATCAATTATTAACAGATAGGAGCTTGATCGAAAGACATTTAATGGAATTGGGAAATAACAATGCAACACCATTGGAGACCTCTCTCTCTCTCTCTCGCTCTCTGGTGTTTTTTTTTTTTTTTGTATAAGTGGCCCTGAACTTTGGTCATGAAATATATTATTACATACAAAAAGCCTAATAGCCAACAAATTCTATATACCCACACTATTGTTGTCAGAGACTTAGCTATCTAACCATTCTATACAATATCTTATACTTTCAAACTTTGACTGTAACGCATCTGAAGCCTCCACACCTTGACGAGGTGTTTTATATGTGTGTGTGCCCGCGCTCTCTCATCAAGTGGGTTATTTTCATGACAATACTCCCAATATTCCTGCAATTGGAGTGGACCAGTTCCCTTTTGATGGAGTAAATGAACTAATTGCATTGAGTAGGAACAAATGCAGATCCTTCTATATCTTCTGGATCTTACAAACTGAAGCCCCCGTGAAATAGCAATAGCCTCGGCTCGAAGGGGCGATGACCACGGCCAACCAAAGAAACCAGCCCCAATTATCTACATATTCTCTCTTTTAACTGCAACAAATCCAGCTCCAGCAGCTCTTGTTTGTAAATCTACACTTCCATTACTGATTACAATGACCCAAGGTGATTCCTCAGTAAATTGAGCTGTTTGGACTGGTCTAACATTTACATTCAGCGGAGAAGAGGTCTCAACAATTCGACACTGTAATGGACTTTGCGATCTCGCAAGCAGTCGCATAGATTCCTCAGCCATTGCCATCGTCTTTGAAGCCACCAAACGGGGCTGCAGCTTTATTGCTTGAAACAAAGTTGCATTCAAACTTTCCAGGTTATCCAGAGAATGAGAACAAAAATTATTACTCTATATTTACCATGGTCAGACCTTCCCCATTTATCCTCACAGAGGGTATCTCCCCATTTTTCCATACACCTAATAGCAATTGAAGGGTGTAAACAAGGGAGTATGTTATGTAAGTCCAGCAGTCAGCTGTGAAGTCACACTCAACAAACAAATGATATGAAGTCTCTTGAACTCGGTTACAAAGAGGGCAGTTGGTATCCACATGTATGCCAAATTGGAGGCCTGTCTTTGCTTCAATACCAATCTCTTTTGGGGTAACTAAGCTCATTTAATTGTCTTTTTTTGGTGGCAGCTCATTTAATTATCCTTGTGACTTCAGGTGTAGCATTGCCGTTGATAAGTGTATCAAGTTTTTATTTGTATTTTGAATTAGATTAGGAAATTTGTTTTTGATTTATTTTAATTTGATTAAAATTTTTGAATATTTTACAATTTTTCCTTCTCTCTTCCCGAGTATGATGGGATTTAATCTAAGAAAATATATCTCAAATCTAAAATATACCACATGTTCTTGTTGGGGACCACCATAAGATGGGTATTCAATTCCACATTACCGTTTTAGAGTTGCTTTTTATAGAACGAGAAATAATGTTTTACTTAAAAAAAAAAAGATTTGAATAAATAAATAAATAATTCAAAATTTCAATAGTCACATCGCATCCTTTTTTTACTCACTGAAATTCAACTATAAAATTGGTTTACCTTTCTGGATATAGTAATGATATACAACATTAAATATTATAATAGTATAATTATTCATTTTGATAAAAAGAAAAAAATAATAAAACATTAAATATTATACCAATATGATAATAGCAGTTATTTATTGAATTTTGGTAAATATGGTTTAATTTTTATATATCATGTAACAATACAATATATACTGTGCACAATAGCACAATGCAAAGTTAATCGTAAATATTTTATTATTTTTTGTGACTGGTAGAATGATTTTCATACCCAACCTGAACTTGAATCCGAACCCGACCCCAATCCAAAATAGTCAACTTGAACCCGCGGGTTCGGGCTATCTCCGGGTTCTAGTTGGGTCGGGTCGGGTCGGAGTTCGGGCTCGATTTTTTTTGGGATAACAGTGGGACCCCCTGTAGTTGGCCTTATGGTCACATGGATAGGCTACCTTCACACCTATGTAGGAGTGATAAATGAGTCGAACAAGTCGAGCTTTGACCAGTTCAAGCTCAACTCCGGACCAAACTTCATTTCGTGTTCAAGCTCAGCTCGTTGGGCTCATGAAAAGCTCGATTAAAACTCGGCTTGAATCAAGGTTGAACAAGCCAAGTAAAAGCTTGGGTTTGGCTCGGGCTCATTTAGCTATAAAAAAAACATTGTTTAGCATTTGGGAAGTCACATTTTACAAATCACAACACCTTACACATGAAAAGTGACATAAACTTGGGTTTGGCTCGTTTCCTTTTTTGTTTTTTTGCTCGTTTACAAAACGAGCTTTAAAAATTGTTCAAACTCGGCTCGTTTGAATAATCGAATGAGCTTGAACGAGCTTTAATCGAGCCGAGTTTACCAGCCCTATGCCTATGTACCATAACCCACAGAAATACACAGGGGTTAAATCAGCACTAAAACTCGATATCAAAATCTACCATTAATACAAGTAAGCCCTCACTGTTGTGCTATGGTCACTGGTGAATAAAAAAAAGTTAAAAATTAAAACGCCCACCGTGGGGCTCGAACCCACGACCACAAGGTTAAGAGCCTTGCGCTCTACCAACTGAGCTAGACGGGCAATTGATGTTGTCCTTGCCACCATTTGAATATAGAATAGATTCCATAATATCCTAGAATAAATAAGAATAGTGGATTTTGGTTGTTTGGGAGCCTTGAATACACAAGGATAAACTATACTAGAATAAATTGATATAAAGTGGTATATGAATTTCAATCAACCGCTGGAATTAAAGTTATTACAAGTTATTCCACCCAAAGAATATCTGCACCCATTATCAAATCAATTGTCTCACCTCTATTAAATCACTTGTCAAATCAATTATTATCATTTTTTCATTTTTTATAAATCTTTATCCACACTTTATTTACATTGTATAAAAATAACAAAAATTTTATTATTACGTTTTCAAATGAGAATAATTCAAAACACAACCAAACACAAAATCACTTATTCCACTGTTACGCCCACTTATGCTGGAATAATTGTATACCCAAGAATAAATCATATTCTGTATCCAAACGGGGGTTAAGAATATATAAATAGTGAACATTGAATGATTAATTAACCATAAAATAAAATGATTTTAGATCCATAAACCAAATATAGAGTAATTTTAATGGGTTCAATAAAATTATTCAATATTTCAAACTCACACCAAAAAGAGTTTTTTAAAATGGGTCTCTTACATTTTTTTTCAAAAAAAAAAAGAAAGAGGTTTTTAAAATATAGGTTTTTAAAACTATCTGCATTTTTTTTGTTGCTTTTATCCTTTGTTCTATAATTAGTAAACCAGAGGTTTTGATGGGTAGGTGGATTTTTGAGGGGATTTGATCGTGGAGAAAAAAAATGGCATCTTTCGATCTTGTTTTATTTGATGTGTTCTTTGTATTATTGTTATTACTGTGGAGCTGTTGCTCTCATTGGGTACTTTGGTTCAGATGTTTTACTTCACTATCCATTTTAAATTATCATATAAAAAGATGTTGAGTTTATTGGATTTTTATTTGGTCTTGAGTGCCAGGTTATCAAATGATCATGATTTGGTCATCCATAGTTTGTGGAACAACATGGAATTAAAAAAAAAAACTGCATTACGTTAATTAGGTCCTTTTATGTTTTTGTGGATTGTTGGCCTTTAAATTTCAAGACATCAATTCAAGATTTGTGTACAAATTCCCCATACCTAAATAACTCGATAACCTTGATATGTTATTAGTGGGATTGAATCTTTTGTTATTGGGATTGAAACTTTTGTTATTTGAATGAATGTTGATTTCAGTGAATGTTGACTTGAATTGTGTGAATTTTTACTAGCTTTTACAATTTTACAGGGTTGTTTCAGTTCCAAAAGAGATATTTTGCAGTGGCCACTAAAAACACTAAAAACGTCCACAAAACTAATATTTGCAACGATAACTAAATATTGTTGCAAATACTGTTTATTGGCAGCGGCCAATAAAAATCATCGCAAAGCCCTTTTGCGGTGGTTATAAACCGCCTCTAATTTTTTGCAATGGGAGCTTTTGAGGCCCTTATGGAACCACCGTCAAACTGTTGCAAATACTATTTGCGGCGGTTTGTGAAGCTTTTGCGGCGGTTTGAGTCCCTCGCAAATACCTTTTTCGTAGTAGAAAAAGGTGAAGCACACATCCTCCTCTGCCGTCACTGCTGCTACAAACTGATGTCGTCGATATGAAAACCATAATCCATAACAACTCCCTCTTCTTCGACTATTAAATGATTAACCTTATCCTAGTGAGATTGTACTTCTGAACAGACGGAGCTACATTGGGGGCTATACATATCATTTCTTACTGTGAGTATTATAGAACTTAAGTTTTTTGGGGAATAGATATTAGCATACGAAAAAGAAAAAAATAATAAAAAAAAAGAACTTTCAAAAGAGAGCAATTGATATAATACAAAGAAGAAGAAAAAAAGAAGCAAAAGAGAACAAAATTATAAGTTCAAAAGGCTTGAAATGCTAATCATAAAATAAAACTTTAACTTCATTTCTTTTTTTCCTTGAAGGGACATATTTATAGCCTCTAAAAGCAATATGATTGATCCTACGAATCACCTAATTCTAATATAATTATCATTCAATTCATGGATAAAATCTAAAATAAAAATATTAAATTAATTATCAATTGGAATCCATACACATCATCAAAATCAATCACATTGGTTTATATACATCACCTTATCCTAACTAATTTATCATTCAATCTATAAATAAATTTTAAAATAAAAATATTAACTAATAATCTATTGGACCAATTATAGTGGTCCATGTCACCAAAATAAATCTCATTGTTTCATATACATCACTTTATATTTACAATTATTCAATCCATAGATAAATTCTAAAATAAAAATCTATTTATATACTAACCAGAAGTAGGGCTGGTAAACGAGCCGAGCTTTGACATGTTCAAGCTTGGCTCGTTTATAAACGAGCCGAGCCGAGCTGAGCCGAGCCGAGCTCACGAGCCTCAACGAGCCTAACATTCTTCTTCATTTTAGGGTTTTTAGGAATTGAAAATAAAATTTTAGCCTAAATGAGCTAAGTTCATGAGTTTAAATGAGCATAACTTTGTATTAATTTAATATTCTGATTTTATAAAGGAGTTTAGTTAAGCTTTAACTAAGTTTTTATAACACAAACAGATCGAATTTGAACATAAAATGAAGCCCGATACAGGTCCCGAGCCTAACCGAGCTTTAAAACTTGTTCAATCTCGCTCATTTATCTAAACGAACGAGCCTGAACGAGCTCAAACCGAACCGAGCCCGAGCTGAGCCCGAGCGGCTTGGTTCGTTTACCAGCCCTAACCAGAAGTGTCTTTCTTTGTAACATTTTTATTTTCGGTTTTACCCTTAGTTATCTATGTAATGACTTGGAATAAGGCCGAACTAAAAAAATCTATCTATTTTATATTTAAATTGGATAATCATATCCACATCCACTAAAATCTCAATATTTTTAATGGGCTTTTTGCATATATACCCTTAAAAATTTACATTTGTCAAAACACCCTTGATGAATTGTTATCATCATCTATATGTGTTATCACGAGGAGTTATATGCATTTTTCCCATTATTCTAATGTGCATCTATAGAATTTTTTTAGTCATGTTATTTAATGAATAGAGTGTATTGATGATGTGCTATTAATATCTTCGGATGAATAAAATAATAATTAGTGACTGTGATATTTGAATAACGTATTGATGATGTGCTATTTTATATACCATGTATGGAAACATGGATATGTTACTCAGTTAGGGTGCGTTTGGTTGCGCAATTGCAAAATTGATTTTGCAGGAATCTGCGATTGCAAAACTGATTATGCAGGAAGCTCACTTTCTCAGCTTTTTAAAATCGCAGCTTTTGGGCACTATTTACCTGCGATCGCTGGGTTTAAAACTGCGATTACAAAACTGTTTGGTTGCACGATTACAAATGCAGCTTCTTGCAATCGCAAACGCTGCGCAATCGCGCAACCAAACGCACCCTTAGCCTTTGTTGGTGGGGTTGTCATGTGTACAAAGATACAATCGGACGGTGGCTTTTCTTTTCTTTTTTCTTTTTTTTGTTATCCCAACAAAAAAAAAAATCAAGTCTCTTCATCTTTTCTGTTTGGTCTGTTTTTTTATACTGCCAGTGGCGGCTCCAGAAATTTTTATTAATGGGGTCTTTAAAAAAAATAAATTTCACAAAATTTTTAAAAGATAACTGTTATCATTGTTACGCCCCGAAGCATTACCAATCATACAATAACCAACAGGGGTCAAATAAGATAACAAGGCTACAGGAAAGTAGTAGCCAATAAAAAGAAATGATGCGGAAGTATGATATACAAATTAGTCTGTAAATCAAAAACATTATTACAAACCCGAATACACGATAACTGTCCTGTGAGAGTCCAAGTCTAGCCTAAATAAAATCATATGTGCAACCCGCACGATTACCAGTATATACACAAAGAAAATGGGGTTGCTGACAGCCTCGCGCTCGCTAACCGAAAGGTGGGATACTCTACGCACGAACCACGCCAGATAGATGCTCTAGCTCCACGCCAACCCAGTCCCTGGTGAAAAATAACACACGAGGGGTGAGCTACAAGCTCAGTGAGTGGCAAGAATCCACGCTCTATAAATATAGTGTAATATTAAGCACATTGCTCTTATAAGGAAAAATATATGCGGAAGAACCCCAACCGATACATGTCACGTGGAGATGTGACCTCACCTCACCTCACCCTTGACCCGGAGGGGAACTCCTAGGACTCTTGAAAAGCAATTAATTCATTAATAGTAATGTGTGGTATCTCAAACTAGTACAACACTTCAAAGATTATCTACATCGATGTATAATACGTTACGATGCCTTGCATCATCCGGTAGCCCTCTCCCTGGCGGCCTTCCAAGATAGGTACGAAGCCACAAGGTATTGAAATACACATTGAGCCTCCTATGATGTGGTGGCACTATCCAGGATAGCTTCAACGCTCGAAATCTTCGACGCACGACGATATGGGAGAAACCACTCTAACCCCATCCTCGCCTTCATCCCTAAGGTGACATGAGACTATTAGAAAGGAAATCAACTCGCTAACTCCCTTAACCTTCCGGTAGCCTTCTCCCGGGTAGCCCTCTTCCTGACAGCCTTCCAAGATAGGTACGAAGCCACAAGGATATTGAAATACACATTGGGCCTCCTATGATGTAGCGGCAGAATCCAGGATAGCTCCAACGCCGGGTAGCTTCAACGCGGATACGAGGTAGGGGAGAAGCATGCCACGCTCACAATACGATCATCAAGGATCAACTATAATCATCTAGAAATCAACTCGCTAACTCCCTTAACCTTCCGGTAGCCCTCTCCCGGGTAGCCCTCTTCCTGACAGCCTTCCAAGATAGGTACGAAGCCACAAGGGTATTGAAATACACATTGGGCCTCCTATGATGTAGCGGCAGAATCCAGGATAGCTCCAACGCCGGGTAGCTTCAACGCGGATACGAGGTAGGGGAGAAGCATCATCAAGGATCAACTATAATCATCTAGCAAATACAATGCTAATGAATTCTCTTGAATTTCCATACAGATGCATCACTCGGATGCAGGGAAAGGTAGTTAAGTTCTCACACTTAGCAATGGGGAGGCATGACCCTAAAGGCGGGTCATCCACATGCCTATTACAGATAGGCCAAGCATACTATCATTGCTATCGATTAACGAATACCAATACGATAAATGAATTCTTCTGAATTCTCATACGAGAGCATCACAAGGATGCAGGGTATATAAACTGCTACATTTACACATTAAAATAATAAAGTATGACCTAACTGAGAGTCATACATCCACCTATTTCAGATAGGCCTAATCTATTTATCATGAGTGCGATAATGATAGGAAAAATTCTAATACCTTTGAGGTGTAAGAGTCCCATTACCTTAGCCATCACTCTAAGCAATTATTGAGACACAATCAAAGTAAATGATTCTCATCCACATTCCACTATGTAATCATCTAATAAGGATAACGTCAAAAAAATGAGAATTAAAACATCTATTAAAAATCTCATCGGATTGGATAAATAAATATGTGATTCCCCTTCAATCAAATCACATATGACATTCAAGCAACACCTCACTAATATTTGTAATCTGAAATATCTATTTCATACTATACAAGCACAAAACACTTACATAGAAGACTAAACGGCTTCAGACATGGAAAACTCATCCATTAATGTGAATGAGACTAATATGAGTTCATGCTGTATATAATAAAACTTCTAGCAAATAATACGATGCTCGTTGTGCAAATGAGTTGGTTGAACCATTCAACATACACACAATTATCACAAGAGAGTTATAAGGACTACCTGTCCGAATAACCTATTAATAAACCATGAATATGCACACTTTACACAATCCAACATAGGTCCGCTAGTAAGCTAGCATATATATCATACCATTAGCTAAATATGACACAACCATACTAAGCATTTACTAATAAGAAGGTGACCCTACAAATGGCTACCTATGGCATGTCATGCCCACTAACAAGCTAGCATAAATGTCATACTCTATACCTCATGTTATATAAGAACCCACAATTAAAGCTAACAAGTATGAGTCTAATATATTAATGCAATTTAGCAATCATGATTGAATATAATTAGGGTGCCCCGCGGATACGCGATGCACGATTATGTGCATCGAGCGCTTTCCGAAAGGGTGAATCGAACCACTCACAGATACTTGGATCGCCGCGCGTCCGGTCTACGAAATCTGCAAGAACAACCAATGATGCTTAATTAAATATAAAATATCTTGATACATATACAAGCCTTCTTCATGAAGACATCAACTCCTTATATTGCCCACACCATGCATAATAACTCTTTGTCACATATTTATACAAGATTAGTCCATCTACTGCAATCAGCCCCAAACATTGGTATCCACAGCACAAAATACACATCCAAATATTCTAAAATAAATCACACACATTCTATGATGTGTTGGGATCATATTCCGTGAAGACATACTAACTTGATAAAATCTCTAAATGCCCGAAATAAATTATTTTCAGAAACCGATCAATTTCTGCGCGAATCCGGACAGACCATGAACATTAGGCTATATCTTTCAATACAGGTAACCAAATGACACCAAATTTGATATATAGCATCTAGACACATAGATGATCATATGAAATGAAGACACAAGCCTCAAAATATGCCTCCAAATACCTCAAACACAAGGATCTTAAAGAGACAGAAAATCTGCCTTACAACACAAAACCACCCCATTCATGCATTAATGCAACCATCTCATGTGCAGTAGCAATTACACATTACACTCTTCCAACAGCACCAAAATTCAATAATACACACTCATACAAGCATAAACACAAACACATACAAGGCACAAAGGGGAAGTGAATATACCTTGGGAAGAAGAGAAGATGGTGCACATAAGGAGTTCCACAACCATCACCACAAACAACCACCATCACACATGCCACAACCACCACCAAATCAGCCATCACATACACACATTAGCACAACACACTCACAAAGAGGGAAGGGAATACCTTGAGAGGGTGGAGAAGAGGGAAGCCAAGCTCAAACACACAAACCTTGCTTGATCTCCCTTTACATGCACCCAATCCAAGCACACCTTCTCTTTGGCATTTCATCAAACATGTGGGGGGGGCTGAACACATACAAAGGGCTGAACCATGTGAGGGAGCTTGAGGGAGAAGGGGAGATGAGAAACAACAACATAACATACACACACAAACCTTGATTCCTTCACTTCTAACACTTCCTCTTCTTGCTCCATCTCCTTCTCCTTCCACCACCCAACACACACAACACCAAGGGCTGGACCAGATCCAAAAAGGGGGGAAAATTATGCCAAGGTCGTGCACATGGGGGTGGTTAAATAGGCAAAAGAGAAGTGAAAGACCGAGCTGTCCTCGGAGTTAAAACTCTGCGCAGCCTTCACTTAAACGGCCATAACTTCCTCGATACAGCTCTGAATTGCACGATTCCAATGGCATTGGAAAGATAAGAAGATTATCTACAACTTTCATGTTTACATCCAGATCAAATAACCTCTCCAGCTATTCCGAAATCTAGGCTAAACATCATACAGGGCTGCTGCCTGGATTTCATATCCCCAGGGTATAATTGGAAAAACACCCATAACTTTTGATACATGAATCCAGTTGATCTAATTCCACTTTTGTATGAAAGCTAACTTAACACTGAACATCTCATGATAAAACTAGATTTTTACTACTTCATCTTGGTCATTAACAAAATTAAATCCAAATACCAATCGAAACTGCATAATTTCTAAAAGACCTCAAAATGCTACAAAAACTTCCATTTAAGCCCAAGTGAAGACCAGAACCACAAATATGCAATTTGATTTTGAAACTGAATGCCCGAACTATTAAAATAAATAAAACGCGATATTTGACCTTTAAAAGTGACACAGTCTTAACAATCATATAGTTATAAAAAATCTAAATTTTTCTTTTGAAAACGTAAAAACTTATATTAATAAAAATAAGCCATCAAAGATTTACAATATATAAACTTTCATAATTGTCTTCGACGAAATTTCATATTTTGAAATTGTTGTATGATAATTTCATTATTAACATTATCAAATATGTCTTTTTCAATATATGTGACCAAGCAATCATTCAGCTATTGATGATTTTCATTTCTAAAAAAATAAATAAATTAATGTATATATGAGGTGTTTCTTTGTCTCCACCAACTTTCTAGCAAGATCACAAATTCATTTTAATTCTAAAAATTCATGATTAAATAACTGAAAACACAGTAGAATGAGGAGATAGGGAACATGACCAACAATAGTGGGCACGTCCGTCCATCCGTCAGTGATCGGCGTATCAGCCCGTGTGTGGTGATCAACGAATCCACTGATAATGGGTTCCAGAGGCTGGCATTTTTTTTAATATGGTATTTTAAGGTCCCACATTTTTATTTTTTCTAATAAAGCAATGGGTACAAGATTTTTAATGGATAATACTCTGGAGTATGAGCCAATTTGTTTTTAAATTAATGAACTGGTTTGTTTTCCTTTAAAAAAATGGATGTATCATTGTTTTTTTTAAAAAAAAACTATAATGGATCAAACTTGAATTAAACAAGATAAGTGGACTAATTTTTTATTTTTTATTTTTTTTTAACTTCATGGGGTCATTTGACCCCACTGTTAAAAGGGTGGTGCCGCCGCTGTATACTGCTGTTCAAGGCTTCAAGTCAAGCTTCTCCGTTGTACAACTACATAATTCATTTTCTTCACCTACACCACCAGCCGCCAAATTCCATCCCACCATTATGGAAACTTGTATACACTAGTTGTTGTGTATGTGCAAATGCACATAGACAAAATGTAATATATGTTTTTATTAATATTAATGTTAAAAATTTAGTTATAATAACATTTTCATAATATTGACTCCAAATGTAAGTATTCTAATGTATATAGTTTATCCAATCAAATGATAAAAATAATGGTGTCAAATATGAAAAAAACAATTAACTTTTCATCATATAATCGTTCATGAATGCTCCATAAACAAACATGATTTTGATTTATTATGTAGAGATTGTGATTTTTTCCATTAACTTCTTTCTTATACTTGCCAAGAATGTTAATGCATTAGATCAAAACTTTTTTGTTATGCAGGTTTGGGATATAATAGATTTATAATTGCATGAAAATATACTTTGTTATAAATGTGTATTGAATTTGGCAAACTGTGAGGAGGATCTAACTTTTGCATAGCATGACATGACTTTGTGATAAATATACAAAATATGGAAGGATTTGATGTATGCCTTTTGTTTTGCATGATTTAATGCATTAGACCAAAACTTTTTTGTTATGCAGGTCTGGGATATAATAGATTTATAATTGCATGAAAATATACTTTGTTATTACTGTGTATTGAATTTGGCAAAGTGTGAGAAGGATCTAACTTTTGCATAACATGACATGACTTTGTGATTAATGCATTAATCCCAATTGCCCTATTAAATGAATTTTGTCTACATCATGGCGCTTTATAGTAAGGATAAATAGCATTAAATATTTATAATACTTATTATTGCGTTATTTTCCTTTAGGCATAAATTTAGGGTTTAGGGATTCAGTGGACTAGCATAAATCATAATTACGTTGAAAATTAAAATATTGTTATAATGTATCATTTTTAAACTAAATTTGTTACTGAATTACATATAAAAGAAAAATATAAAAAAATAAATGTGTTTGAAATAAAAGTTTACTAAAATAGAATCAAAACAATGAACTATAGAAATAGAAAAAACTAAAAAATAAGTGAAGCCACTATCACAATTTTTGGATTTGTTGTTTATTGGGTTGTACCACTGCCTCGTCTTAGAAGTTTCCATAGAAGGAAAGGTTGTGATAAGTGAGCGGATGATCCATATCTTATTAAAAATCTTAGATGAAAAAATTTAAAATGTACCAAAAAAATCATATATCATATAAATGAATCATATAATCATATAAATCACATGATGACTCATGGATTGTGGAAGGACAGATAAATCATATATATCACAGGTGAAGAGGGCAAACAAGAAAAACAAAGAGAATGTGAAAAAACAGATTGCTAGGATGACAATGAAAGATAAAATGATTAGTATTATATAATTAACAAAGGAAAAAAATCAATTAAATGCATTGCAATTAATGATAGAAGAGAAAAAAATTATTAGTATTTTTGTGAGGAATGGTAGAACAGAGAAAAATGCAAACATTTAATAAGAAACTGAGAAGATGATCCACGGCCATCACATGTGTAAATTTGAACAAATGTAATGAGATTGAAGGTGTGTGAATGGATTGCTATTGTTAAAATTTTCTAAATTTAAAAAAATGAAATAAATGGCAGCATTAACAATTTTAATTATATATATTAATTATAAATTTTGAATGCAAATATTAATAGTTTATTGGTTTGTTTCTTTTTTTACACATTCCAAATTTAAGCAACACATTTGAATTTAAATGTTTTAAATTTTTTTTGTTGATACAACCTCGTCTTCCTAATAAATATTGAATTTCAAATTTTAAACATGACATTTGAATTTGAATTTATTAATTAATATTGCATTGGATAAATATTGCATTGATATAAAGATTCTAATAAAAGATTTTATTTTGGTTGTTGTTGGGGTGGTCATATTTAGATTATATGACTGTATTCATTGTCACTGTCCATAAAAATAAATAAATTCAATTAAAATTTCAATGTTATATAACTGCATTCATTTTTCATTCTTCATCATGTAGAGGTGAATGCACATATTAATTTAATCAATTTTAAAATCAAATAAATGTATATGTTGGAATAATAATTACTTAGTGTGACCAATATTATTTTTCATTATAAAACTTAATGAGTATTTGCTTGTCATCCAACAACAATTTCTATCACTAAAAAGATCCAATAACATTGTTGGACAATTGAGAACTAATTAATTGTGATTTTTTTAAAGGTTAGAGTGATTATTAAAATCAAAATTTTCATATGTATGGTAGAATTTGATAAAAATTTGTAAAAAAAAAAAGAAAACAAAAAAACTTTGATTAGAAATATGGTTATCAATGATGAGTGTTCAAGAGCCAAAAGTTATGCAATAGATGAAATGTCCCCCTAAGCATTGCACAATATTTTATTTATTAAAATGTAATTAATGAATATTAGATGAGATTGGTTTTTTATACTAAATTCTTTTCGACTGTGAATTTTAATTTATATTAATATTTTTAGCTTTTAACACTATATTTATGAAGAAATGTAGTCATGAACCAGTTAACTTGAATACATGATTATTTCAATTGCCACATCATATCATAGTCCTAATTTTTTTATTCATCATAGCATAGTATAGTTGATAATTAAAGTGGTACTTTCATTGTTATTTTTATGTCGTTTATGCTGTTGATGAAAGGGATAATTCTTTTTTTGTATTATATATATTTTTTATAAATGAAATACTATTCTAGATGTAAGGATATATGTTCATTTAGGATTAACATTTTTATAATGTCCGATTGAACTTGGTTAGGTTGTTTGTTATTCAATTTTCATTTTTATAAAATCCAATTTTTTTAAAAAAATTAAAAATTTAAATCTGAGTATAACTATCTTGAAACTAAAATCCTAATAAACTCAATGCAAAAATTTAAATCACCCAAATAAAAATCCTACTCTAAAACATCTATTAGGCGCAAATTTTTTCTAATTTTATTATTTTCTAGGATAGCTCATTGTGTAATTTTCAGACTTTCTTGTTTTGCCTATAACCATAAAAAAAAAACAGATTGAAAAGAAGATGTGAGCTAAACAATCATTCCAGAGAGGATAATTTACAAACAATTATGAAAGAATAAATGAGGACTTTCGGTTAACTTTTATTCATTTTATTTTTAGGTTGAATTTTTAACACACATGCATGCTATCATGCTTCATCAATTCACACCCTGCATTAATTATTATATGCTATTAATATTCTCATATCAATTGTGATTGCTGCTTATCAATAGTTTGTGAGGAGTTCCGTGAATTTTAATTGCTTTAAATGAGGGAATTAAATAAATGGATTGATTATTAATTGAGTTTAATTAGCCTTTAAATGAGTGCCCTTTAAATGAGTGAATTCATGTTCAGAGTACTTTGAAAACTTTAAAAAATAGAAAATCCAAATGATTAATAGATTTTTTCAAATGACAATAAAAAAACAACAAAAGCTAACAAATTCACATGAAAAATAAAAAAAGTCCAAAACAATTTAATGAAAACCAACTCGAGAAGGCAAATCACTAAAAGAAAACATAATTTATTTTAAAAAAATGACCTTCCAACTCCATAAATAAAAAATGATGATAATAAAAGATCAAAATATATTTTAAAATTCATTAAAAATAATTACAGTTGATCTAAGAATATCAATTAAAATTAAATTAAATCTAAAAAAATCAACAAGGACCCCATAAAAACTAAAAAATCCAAACAATTGAAAATACTCAATTCCAACAAATATGCATGAAAAAATTTAAAAAGTCAAAATTCTGAATGGAATAAAACACTATGTTAAGGCAATTCGATAGAAATTACACAAATTTTAAAAAATTTAATGTCATCTATAAAATTTAAAAAATATTTATAATTCCTCAGAAAAATAAGAAATTTGAAAAGAAAGAACCATGCTAAAGAAAAATCATAGCGATAAAAAAGTTCAACACATGTTTGAATATCATTAAAAAATATTACTTTTGGTTTATAAATATCTATTAAACTTTAAAACCAAAAAAATGTCAAAAAGAGTTTGAATAAGACATTTCAAATCAACCAAATATCATGAAATCATCCTTTTTATTTTGGAAACAACAAATAACCCAAAATATCGACCTTTTCAATCCTAAAAAAAAATTCCTAGAAAACAATTGAAAAATTCAAACAATGGAAAACTCCCAAATCCAACAAATACATATAGAAAAATTTAAAAGTAAAAAAAAATTAAATTACTCCATCAAGGAAGTTTCCCAAAAATTAAAAAAAATTGAAGAAAATTAATCCCATCTATAAAATAAAAAAGAATTTTTATAATTGCCCAAAAATAACAATCTAAAAAGAAACAACCATTGACTGAAAAGTCTGCCTGATCCCAAAACAAATAATTATGATATTAATCAGAAATCCCATAAGCACTATGTTAGTAAATTTATAGAATTTTTAAAGCCCTTATACCAAAAAAATATATGATGACTGCGGCGTATCCTCCGCCTTGTAGTGACAACACGTCCGCCTCCCCTTCGTCGCTGTGGCCGCCAACAGCTCGATCCCTTCACTTTCTGCTCTTTAATCAACAACGACTAAAAAAAAAGAAACCAATCGAAAAATAAGATTTCATGTGAAACCCAATTGAAAAGGTCAGATATTGTGTGAAATGGTTGAAAATTTTTCGTGTGCTCAACAGATTTGGTGTATCCGTCGAAGATGTTGATCTTTTGAGGCTCATTGAAGATGCAGATCAACGCGGTGTAGAAGACGGTGAGAGTTTTGAGGGATGGGAAGAGAAAGAAAGAGTGACAATTGTTTTTTTTTAAATTAAAAGAGTGACAATTGTTAGAGTTGCTGAGAGAGGGGTAGAAGGCATATCAAAGCGTCATTAAATTGTATTAAATTGACAATTAAATGAGAGACAAAAGAGGTAAATTAAATTTGTGAAACAATTTCAATTTTTTAATTCAAAATTAAATCTAAATTAAATATATTCTTTTCGTATGTCCTATTATCATATTTTGGTCATTTATTTTAGTGTTGGTATTTTTTGTGTGTGATGATTTATTATTTAAGGATTTCAGGTTTATGATTTGATACACAAGCACCCCAATTTTTTTAATAATTTTAAGCTCATAATATGAATAGGAATTTATTCGTAGATATGTTATAACATAATTTGATTCTAATATTTTCATAATGAAAATAGAGTACAAAATATATTCTAACGGTGATGTAATATAATTTTGGTTGATATATATAAAAAATTTAAATACATATAATTTATGTAAATTATTAATAGGGTTAAAATGATGAAATATATGTGATATATACAAAAGATACAAAAGATTTGATGAAATGTATGTATTGGAATAAATTATAAATATGATTAAAATGAAATGGATTGTCATGAGATTGAATAAATTGGTAGGGGTAAAATGGTAAAAATGGGTGAGATTAAAGTGGTGTGAATGGATTGTCATGGGATTGAATAGAATTTTAGGGGTAAAAAGGTCAAATGGGCAGATTTTTGGGTTAAGAGGTTGTGATTAATTAAAGGGAGTGAAATGGATTGTTATGGGATTGAATGAATTGTTAGGGATAAAATGGTCATTTGACGATTTTTTGTGTTAAAAGACTTTTATATAGTAATATAGATTATATTTTTTTTCTTGAGTGAATTGCCCAACTACCTCTTCAGTCAACCCCTTGTTATTCTTGAGTACCTCTGCAGTCAATCTCTTATTATTTTTGTGTCCTTACCTTTTCATAAATAAATTACGTGTCTATGTAGTAAACGTCTAATTTTTTTTTACTCTTCTCTCTTTAATTCTTTCAGCCTCATAAAATCACAGTTTTTTTTCTTCTGTAAATGCATATATGTTTTCTGTAACTTACAGAACACAAAATGTAATCTTTGTAAATATTATCTGTAAGTTGATTATGTCATATTAAATTAATAACTTGCAAAACACTAGAGAAACTTACATTAAACTGCAAACGAGAATGCAAAGTTGAATGAATGTGTTGGCGCTCTAAGCAAAGCTATTATGTTTTAAGAAAATGTTAGACTTAGTTCTTTTTATAGTCCAACACATATCATTCATGTTTTTATTTATTTTTTAAATAGTTAACATCGTCTAATGATGTACATACTTTGATTAAAAAAACATGTATATCGATCCATTTGAAATTTAATTAACCTATTTTTAATAAGTGTGAGAATTTTTTTAATAATATATATGTGACTGTATTTTGAACGATAAAAATAACTGAGTGTAACAATTTCACATATTAAAATAAAATTAAAATTATTGAAACTCAAACAACTGAGGCAGCATTTAGTTGTAAGATTTGATAGCTTTTACATTTACAAGATCCTGTTTCTGCAATCGTGTAACGAAACAGTTTTATTGAAGCAATGTTATTGCAGATAGATTTTAAACAAATAAAGCTAAAAAAATTGAGCTTTTCAAAAGCTCCGAGCAACTCCTTGCAGAATTAGTTTTAAACTCAGCATTATCTAAAAATCAGTTTTAAAGTACCCCAACCCAAGGTTGCCTTAGTTTATTGGGATTTTTGTATATATACCATTGTTAAAACTCAATATTGTGAAAATACCCCTGTTAAATTTCACGGTGCAAAAATACCTCTAAAAAAACTTTAAGTTGTGCAACCGTGCCCTTGGATTAAAATTCTGTCAACTCTACCCGATTTTCACCATTTGCTCAATATTAGTGGATGAAAAATTACTCTTTATCCTTTTTGTAGTCGATTTTAACATCTCAAACACCCCCTCTTCAAAACCACTCTTCTTCTTCTTCTTCTTCTTCTTTTTCTTCTCTACCATTTCATATCTCTCCAAAACCTCTCAAACACATTGTATACTTATTTTTCATCAAATCTCTCATCCTCTTCTTCTCAAAAGGTTCAAATGGGGTTAGGGCTTGTAAAGAAGTAGAGTTAGTTTTTTTTCTTTACGTTAGTTAAGGTTTTTAGGTCATTTCTTATGTTAGGTTAGAGTTTCTAACCATAAGTAAACCAGGGTTCTTAACGGCATTGGCGATAGGGGCACGGTTGCACAACTTAAAAGTTTTCGAGGGGTATTTTTACACTGTGAGATTTAACAGGGGTATTTTCACAAATATTGAGTTTTAACAGGGGTATATATGCCAAAATCCCTAGTTTATTAACCGACTTCATCTGTCCCCAACAAAAGGGTCCACCATCACGCGCTCCGTATTTCCTAACATTTCAAACCTACCACCCCCAACTGCCTCTCCATGGGCAAAACTATTTCCACTACCCGACTTACTATTTTTCACTACCTCAAATTACGAAAATGCCATTATTTATTTTATTTTTTCGTTTCCCTTTCCCACTACCCAGTTCGACAGCATCCAGTCGAAGTGTTCTTCACTGGGACGACAGAGATCCGTCGAACTGTCTGAATAAATGTCGACATAGGCTCCAGTCGAAGTGTGTTTCACTGAGATGATAGAGATCTGTCGATCTGTCTAAGCAAGTTTCGACATGGATGTGTCGAACCTTTCAAAACAACAACTTTCTTATAAGAATCAATAACTTATACAATCATTTAAGTCCTTATGAAAAACAAAAATGTCATTTAAGTTATTTAAGTCTTTTTTAATATCATTCATATATATATATTTATTTAAGTATAAGAAACAAAATATCAAACAATAGTTATTTGGATCAAATAAACAGTAAACATTTTATATAAATAAAAAATATTATTTTTTTTTCTAAACAGACTTCAATTGTTTAGAAAAGAAAATAATGTTTTTTATTTCTATATGAAATGTTTACTGTTTATTTGGTTCAAATAACTCTTTGTTGATATTTTTGTTTCTTATATTTAAATAAATATATATGTGAATTATTTTCAAAAATACTTAAATAACTTAAATGACATTTTTGTTTTTCATAAGGACTTAAATGATTGTATAGTGATTGATTCTTATAAGAAAGTTGTTGTTTTGAATGGTTCGACATATCCATGTCGACATTTGTTCAGACAGATCGACGGTTCTCTGTCGTCCTAGTGAAATATACTTCGACTGGGCCTATGTCGACACTTATTCAGACAGTTCGACGGACCTCTGTCGTCCCAGTGAAGAACACTTCGACTGGACACTGTCGAACTGGGTAGTGGAAAAGGGAGACAAAAAAATAATGGTATTTTCGTAATTTGGAGTAGTGGAGAAATTAAGTTAGGTAGTGGGTTTAACAGTGCCCCCTCTCCATCACCCACTATTAATGAAGCAAAACACATTCAAACCTCTCGGTCTTAACAAACCACAAGAAGAGACTCCCGAAAGCGAAAGCGAAAGCGAACTATGGTTCCATCGAGAGAGAGCATCTGGGCCGTCACTTTGGAGGATCTGATCGGAGCCGGTCTCCCACCGGATGAGGCGAGGTCCACCCACGCCTCCATCCAGAGAGCCTTACAGGGTCTCCGTCGATCGGACGGTCCAGAAGCGGCGATGGAGGCCTGGCGTCGCTTGTCGGCTGGAATTCTGAGGCCGGACCACCCACACGCGCTTCATCAGCTCGTCTATTACTCGACCTACGGTGATTGGGACGAATCCGTCCGTGGACCTCCCCCTTATTGGTTCCCTTCCAGGTATGGATCAAACCTGGGCCGTCTGATTCATGTGGTTTTTAAAGGGGAGTCTGGATCTGATCTGGTTTTTGGTTGGGTGGTTTTAAGTTATAACGCTTTTACACTTTTTTTTTTACAATGTAGTCCAATATTAATTTTTTCTTACACTTTAGTTAAAAAAAAATTCATTCAACTGAAATGGAACTCTATATTTTTTTTAATTAAAGCAAATACCTCGTGTTTACTACTTTAAAAAAAATGAAAATAGGCGCCGAGTCTAACATTTTCTTTTATATTAACAAAAGATCTGACTAAATTTGAGGCGGACCATGAAAACGACAATTCACCCATTCAAAAGTGATAATCCCGAAAAGTGAGAAGATTGACATGTCATCTTCTGATTGGTTTAAAATGAGGTTGGTTAAAAATTAACAAAACATTGGGTTACTAGATCCTAACTGTTTAATTATTGTTATTTAGCAAGATTAAATATACAAGTTTTTTTTTTTGACCTATAATTAAAAGATGGGTTTTATTGAGGACAAAGATTTGGTAATAAAAAATAGCGAATATGAACAAACCCACCTCGTCACAAAACGACATCTAAGCTTTTTAATGCCCCATCCAAAACTGTTATTTGACATTAGGGATAAATCTAAAATATAATTGCATTTAGGAAAAAATCCATGTAATTCCCTGAAAATTTAGCTAAATTGGTGCCCCATCCAAAAGTGTTAGGTGACATTAGGAATAAATCCAAAATATGATTGCATTTAGCGAAAAATCGATATAACTCCTTGAAAACTTAGTTAAATCGATTTTAGTCCCTGTAAAATTCAAAAAACATCACAGATCCCCAGAAAGTATGATTTTGTCCTTTTAATGACAAAAATGCCCCTCCCTTTTCCTAAAAATTATTTTACTATCCTATACTCACCAACGGTAAAAAAAAAAAGAAAAAAAAAGAGAAAATCAATATAGCTCCCTTGAAACTTATGAAAATCGAAAAAGGTCCCTTAAAATCAGTAAATTCCCTTAATGTCAACCATAAATATGGTTAATGTATTACATTAATTTATCAAGTAAATTTTAAAAATGCAGTAATTTATCATGTATGGTTAGAGTTAATTACATATTTGGTTAATTTCAGTTATAGTAGTGAGTGAAATAGATATTGTCTAATAAGATAGGAACCTGAGGGGATTTACTGATTTTATAGGGATCTTTTTCGATTTTCATAAGTTTTTTGAGAGCTATATCGATTTTTCAAAAATAAAAGGTGATGGCATTCTTGTTACTTTTAATGTGCAGAAAAAGTTAACCATGCATCTCGGTAGTTGGGGTGATAGTAGAGACTATAATGATATTTTTTTTAATAACATAGTGACATGTGGCGATTTTTCAATATTAAAGGGACTAAAACCGATTTAGTTAAGTTTCAGGGGAGTTATATCTATTTTCCCTTGCATTTAATATGTTATGTATATGATCTTTTAAAAACAAGGATAATAAATGAGCCTTATCAATTGTTCTCAGGGAACTTGTTAACAAAACCTTTAGATACCATATAAGTTAAAATGCTCGTTTTTTTGGGGACCTCCTATTCAAAAACATTTTAAACAGCAATGGTTGTCGAGCTGAACTTTTTGAGTTATTGTTTTATAATTGATGTAGGTTTATGCTAATTGTAATTGTGTTTTGTAAAAGCACTTATGACCAAATAATTTTTTGATTGTTCAAAAACTTGATCATCTTTATAATGAAAAAGTATACAATTTTTTTTATTTATAATTAAGGCCTTTCAACTTATTTTCCCAGGCATTTAAAAGTTAGTTGAACTATACAGATATACAAATTATACATTTATACATCTTTAGTTAAGTTATATAGATGATTAGTTCGTATCGGATCGATCTTGTGTATTTAATGTTGTTACATTGGGCTTAGATGCAGTTTGGGAGTAGGTCAGGCTGTTTTTGTTGAAGGTTGATTAGTAGTTGGGTTCAGCTTGTATTGATTCCATGTGGCCGGCCACTTTATTTTTTAATGGGGTTCAGGTATGAGCTCATAATTTGATCTGCAGATAAGTTGCATTACATTTAATTTGGAATAAAGGTACATCTAGACTTATTTTTGGCCTAACTTTTTAATCTTTTTGTTGTATAATTTTATATGAAAAACATATAATAATGAATGTAGCTTGAACTTGAAGTATACTTTTTATATGGAATTAATTTCAACTAGTTATGGAATTAATTTTCCAAAATATATTAAGGATTATTTTGGTAAAAAAATTGTTTTTATGGTTATTTTTAGTAAATCTAAAAGGTCCACTTTATAAAGTTTATTTTTTAAGTAAGATATTTTTGTTTGTCTTGTTTTAACAAAAATGTTGAAAAACATTTTTTTAAAAATATTTTTTAAACATTTGGTTATGTGGAACAACCACAATTGCTCATCAAATACATCGCTTTTTCAAGTGAATTAGATGAAACAGATGGTAGTGTGCATTCTCAAATGTGGGAAGAATTGTTTGGAAAACAATTTGTTTAGCATTGTTGCTCTTCTTTAAGGGGAGCTTTCTATGTTAAAGTCATATTTTCTATTTTAAAACATAATTACCTTGTATAAATGACTAGTTCAAGAGGTATAAACGTATAATGGTACTTCTATATGTCATTATTCCATCTCATTGAACCTGTTGTTCTCTTTTCTTTCTCACTCTAGGGTGTTCTTTTTTCAAATCATTAAGCTTTGCTTTTAGAACTATGTTGTAATAGATGTAGATTGATATTTTCAAATGATGTCTATATTTATAGAAAAAACAAAGCCCATCTCTATTAATAAATGTATTGTAATTTGTAAAACAAAACTTCATTGTTGTTAGATGGGTGTAAAGACTTTTTATTTTTATTTTTGAATTGATGGATATAAAAACTGTTGGGTCAATTCAAAAAGTCTAAGTTGTTTAGATGATTATGTGAAATCAATTCAGTGAATGATATAAGCTTCTAACAAAGAGTACTTGCATTATACAGTATAAACTAATGATCTTTGTGATCAGTTTCTTTTTTTGTGGGGGTTTGGTTTTTTGTTCTTTTGGTATGATGGAGGTACCTCATCTCCTTGGTTGTACTAAGAGGTAAGGATTACATTCCCTTGTAATTTTGTATCTAACTGTATAAATGCAAGTGTGATGTATGAATAGGAGATGATGTACTAGTATATCTGATATTTTGTAATATAAAATTACAGGTGGTATGGCCCCACTTTTTTTTTTGTTTGGGAAAAGGTAGGCATCCTATCTCAAAGTTTTATTGAAGAGTATTAACTGAAACAACTTTATATCTCTGATACAGAAATAGGATAATTCATTGGGATTTTTAGTTTTAAGTCCCCGTAAACTATATGATTTGGCGATCGATCCCTCACTTCATATTTAGGTTTTAGTCCCTACATTTAAATGATATGTTCCTTTTTAGTCCCTGGGAGGGACATATTCCCAAATTATTTACTTTATTTTTTAGTCCCTGGGAGGGACCTATTCCTAAATTATCATTTAAATGTAGGGACTAAAACCTAAATATGAAGAAGTGAGAGATCGATCGCTAAATCCTATAGTTTACGGGGACTTAAAACTAAAAATCCCTAATTCATTATATCTAAATAAAATACAATTACACTATGGTTTTGTAAATTTTATCCGCATGTGTAAGAGTTTTATGAACTTTGAAGACTTATTTATTTTGATAATATCAGCTGATGGACGCGTTACCCCATTACTGTTGAATATAGTTAATATATGTCAAATAGGATTCTATAGCATCCACTCGGATGCATGCTTTCTCTTTGCTGCATTTTCAATCCATCAGTGAGATCACAAATAATACATCAATATTAGTCCGAATATATCTGTACGGTGACAGGTATCTGTGTACCCGTAGATAAATATGGAGGTTGTATGTCCTTTATGTCAATTCAAGAAATGTCAGCATCTCGAGTGTCGAATAGTTTGGCAAATGATGTGTCAATTATACCAGTGATAAATATTTGAAGTTCTAGTAAACTTTCTCCTACATATTGATCATTCTAATCATTCTTCTCAATTATAAATTATATCAATTATATATGCTTTGTAGATCATTATTTCAATTTTGTTAAAAAAAGAATGTGTCAACAATTCCTGATAATTTTTAAATGATGCTGGATATCTGTACCCTTGATCCAACTATATATAAGTTATTTGCTCTATAGTGTATGCTGAGGTGTTTTTTTTTCCATATCCAACTATATTATGCTAAAACCTCTGGATCTTCTTGTGTATTTAGTGGTTGATAAGAACTTAATTACAATACCTTTGGATTTCTGAGCATGTTTTCATGACATTTAGATTTTAAACAAACTGTACTCTGGGGTTTGATGTGTTTGTTTTTGACAGGGCACACTCTAAACTCACAAATCTTGGACGAATAATGGAAACACATTGTCCAAGGCTTCTTGGATCATCATATCAGGATCCTATAACAAGTTTTAATCTGTTCCAAAAGTTCTCAGTTGATCATCCAGAGGTTACATACTTCATTGATCATTTTTTAATTATATTTCCTGTCAATTAGTGTTAGATACACAGAGTGTGCTTATATTTCAACAGGATTGTTCTTTAATCAGTATCTTTCTAAGCTGTAAGTTTTTAGTTTGACATTCATAATGGCTTAATTTTCAGGTTTACTGGTCAATCATTTTGAAAGAGCTATCAGTTGTATTTCAGAAAGGTCCAAAATGCATTCTTGATATTTCTGACAAATCAAATCATCGAGGAGTTTGGCTGCCAGGTTCAGTGTTGAATATTGCCGAGTGTTGCTTATTACCAATGAACTTTCCAAAGAAACAGGATAACAGCGTGGCTGTGGTGTGGAGGGATGAAGGATGTGATGATTCTCCTGTTAACCGCATGTCGTTAAAGGAACTCCGAGAGCAAGTAATGTATGTATTGGCAATCAGAACTCTGTTCCCTGTAGGTTTCTAATTTGACTATAACATATTTCTGGAGAGTTATTCTTTTTCTGATTAAGTAATTAACACAGAGAATTTTTAACTAGAGTGATATGGTTGTGCTAACATTATTCGAAGAATTTAAGTAGGTTGATCATGTTTTGTTTTAGTGAATTTTTAATTAATGATTTCAATTTTTTTTTTTTGCATGATGGTTCACAGGATGGTAGCGAATGCAATAGATGCAATGTTTATGAAAGGCGATGCCATTGCTATAGACATGCCTATGACAGTCACTGCAGTCATCATATATCTTGCAATCATTCTTGCAGGATGTGTTGTTGTATCAATAGCCGACAGCTTTGCAGCAAATGAAATTGCGACCCGATTGAATGTGTCCAAAGCAAAGGGAATATTTACTCAGGTGACTTTCTTATACCCCGTTTGTCACAGTATTGTAGATCTAAGTAGAAAAAAAAATGAAGAAAGACATTAAAGCAGCATAGGGAAAAGAAATTCTCTTTGTCAGTAAGGTCGCTAGAGTCAAGCTTGCTGTGATACCTATGAGTAACTTAAACTCTTCTACACCTATGAAAGACAAAAAAACACATTAAGGCCACAAATCTATTAGTGATTAAGTATAAAGATGGCGATGCGCCATGCCAGATTTTTCTCGGGTCATTCATGATGTATCATGTCATCTTTATGTTCGTGTCGAATTTCTTTCAAACCTAATTATAAATTCATTTTGTAAATGAGTTAATTGTATTGTATCTTATATATGATTGTATTGAATCTGCCGTAAACTAACTCATTAACTTGGACTTGGGCCTGTCAATAGATGAATATGGATTAGATACCATATTGCTCTGACACCAAATTGATGCAGGACAGGAGAAGAAAAAACATGAGAGAGAGAGATTAAAAATACCAAAGAAAGAGAGAAAAAGAATGAGATTAAGAGCAACTGAGAAAGAGTGATAGAGAGAGGGATAACATAAAAAAGAAAAAAAATCTGGATCATGGTTTGCTCTGATACCAAATTTGCAAACAGAGGAAGAAGCGAGAGATTTCAAATTCTTCAATAATTCGACTAATCCCTTGAAGGGCACACAAGTGCTAATAAAGAAAAATCACATCCTAACCAGTTAAATCAAATCATCCTAACAAATCAAAGTTATACCCTTCTTCAAATCTAATCTAATCTTCCTAAAAATTAAATATTATCCCAATCATCAACATCACCTTGCTATTCAAATAATTTGAAAAGTCTATTTGGATATGGATATTAATATTTGAACTCTAGGGTTGAGTGGTGGGATAAGGGGTAATTACGGGGATAAGTGAGTGGGAGAACATCTTAATCCCGTTTGGTATTAAAAATAATCGGAATAAACTACGGATAATTGCTTCAATTTTTGATATAAATATAATATTAGAATATATAACAGATCAAATATTTTGTGGAGTATATACCTTACTATTTAGACAATTCAGAAATTTATCTAGATATCTGAATTTTGAATAATTTTATGAATCTTGGGTACAGATTTAGGGCGGATACACATGTTTTTTTAGATAATTAACAAACCTTCTTGGTATCATGCATATGAAGATGGTGGTTCATGTTACTTATTTGTATCATTTGTCAAAATTTTCCAAGCATAGTTTTATTTACCATCAATAGACCCCTTGGTGTCTTGTGCTATACAGCTAGGCAAAAAGCTTACCTATTGGTATCATCACTTCAAATCAGCTATAGTTATTGTTCTGCTCAATACACCGATTGGCATCATGTGCTAAAGCTAGGTGGAATGGCTACCCATTGGTATCATGATTTTAATAGACAAAGCCTGGGGAGATTTGGCATCTTATAAAATTATCTCAATCTTATGAAGATCTTGTTTGATCATTTTGAGATAGGTCCCTTTAAAGCTTACAATTTATAGGAGGCTTGATATTTATAGCATATCCCTCCCCTTGCAATTGCAGAAAATTTTCTCACATGTTTCATTTAATAATTGTTCACATCAATTAATTTCCCTATCACTCAGCTCCTGGATTTTCTGCCCCATTGAAATCTGCTATTATCGTTTATGATTGGTACATAAATAAAGTCAAGCATGAAGCACAATTTTTACCCAGGGCCTGTAGTTTTAGTGAATGTAACTTAATTTGTCTGATATATGTCTTAATTTCAAGATTTACTGTTAGGGGTCTCTGCTTGGATTAACAAAAAAGTTCTCACGGTAACCAGACAAAGTCCAGGATTAGGAATCATGAAATCAGACACTGTTAAAAAAAAACCGGGTAGAATAGCATCCTATGTTTTTCCTTCTAGCATACTGTTATGTGCGGAATTTCTTTGGATCATTTTTTTGTAGTAGTGTTTCTATTTTCACCCCTAGCACTCAAACCTTGCATATTATGTTTGTACTTAAATGTATGATTGCATCTTTTTCTTGATGCATGAAGCTTAAAATAATATTTTAAATTTCTGTGTTTTTCAGGATTTTATTGTTAGAGGAGGAAAAAAGTTTCCATTATACAGGTAAATGATATTCTTCAGGGTTGACTACTTGACTTCCTTTGCAGTGCTATTTTTATTGTCTTGTCGAGTAACTTTATCTGGCTGGGAGACATTATATGGTTGCTCCAAATGATACTTTGCCCATGTACAAGATTTCATATACCATAGCACCACTTTTCTAAATTTTCACACTAGGTTTTTTATATTTAGTGTACATCTATGATAATATATTTCTAGAAGATCTCATAGGCAGATTTCATACTGCATTAGTGTTGCTCTGGATCAGAATATTCTTTAGACTCATATAATATATGTTGCCATTTATGTTAAACATGTTAATAGTGTAGGTTCATCTCTAAACTGTTGTTAATGCTTTTCCAAGTTGTCTTGTTAAATTTGCTTCAGAGAATGGCTTTTAGTCAAATTAAATTCCACTAAAACAAAAAATTTATTATACTTGCTCTCTCGCTGATTTATTTTTTTGTTGTGACTTTCTCATGTGGCTGTCCTTGTTGGATATTGAGGATGTATCTTTGGTTGATTGGAAATCTATTGATCCTGCATTAATTATTCTAATGCAGCATGATTATGTGCATGCAATGGATACAAATTTTAGTTTCCATGGGCTATTCTTTTGTCCTACACTTAAGTCTTCGACAATCAGCATGCTTTTTTGCTTATAGTTGATAGATTTCAATTGCAAAGACTTGTTTTTTTTTTTGTATTCCCATGAATTTATTACAGAAAATATGCCTCTGTACAACTGCACTATGCAGATAATTTTTTTTCACTTCAACAATGTCCTTACGTCTTTGCAGTCGCGTAATAGAATGCAACCCTTGTAAGGCAATAGTGATTCCAGGGACTGGTAAGGTTGTAGATGTTCAGTTGAGAAGAGATGATGTATCATGGAGTGAATTTCTATCATCTGTTGGTCATCTTCCAAGGTAACAGAATTATACTCTGGACTCATTTCGTGGTCCAATAAATTCCATTTTCTTGCTTACCAGTTACCAAACTAAAACTTTTTTTTTCAGGCCATATCGTTATTCCCCTATATACCAGTCAATAGATTCTGTTACCAATATACTTTTTTCCTCAGGGACAACAGGTAGAATTGTATAAGCAATTGTATTCACTGCTACTTGGTATGTGTACTTCTATCAACTTATTCTTTGTTCCTCCGACTTTTGCAGGTCAACCTAAAGCTATTCCATGGACACAACTTTCTCCCATTCGTAGTGCATCTGATTCATTTGCACATGCTGATATCCAATCTAATGATATTTTCTGCTGGCCAACAAATTTGGGGTGGGTGATGGGACCAGCTGTATTGTATTCCTCCTTTCTGAGTGGGGCTACTCTAGCCCTCTTTCATGGATCTCCTCTAGGTCGTAGCTTTGGTAAATTTGTTCAGGTAAATATATGCAAACCACAACAACAGATTCAACAACAACAACAACTACTACTACTACTACTTTGGAACATTTCAAGTATGATTCATGGCTCTTTTAATCAATTTAGGATTCAGGAGTGACTATACTAGGTACGGTACCAAGCCTTGTGAAAACCTGGAAGACCAGTAATTGTATGGAAGGGATAGATTGGTCAGGGATAAGGTAATTCATGTTCACTGTTATGGAAATGATTTCACATAATGTTGCCAAGCAGATTGACATTAAAAAAAAAAAACAATATTGTATCTGTTCAGGATACTTGCTTCTACTGGAGAAACCTCAACCATAGATGATGACCTTTGGCTTTCTTCACGGGCTTCATATTGCCCGATTATTGAATGCTGTGGGGGAACGGAGCTTGCTTCTTCCTACATTCAGGGGAGCTTGCTGCAACCTCAAGTCTTCGGAGCATTCAGCACACCGTCAATGTCAACAGGATTTGTCATTCTAGATGATCATGGAACACCTTATGTGAGAACTTTTTATTATATTGTTGATGCTAAGAATTTCAATGTGTTGATCATGCTTTCTTGGTAGTTTTACTTGCATTTAGAATTGACTCTACATTCTACATTACAGCCAGATGATCAACCCTGTGTAGGAGAAGTTGCTTTGTTTCCTGTCTATATGGGTGCAACAGATAGATTGCTCAATGCTGATAATGAAGAGATATACTTCAAAGGAATGCCAACATATAAAGGAAAGGTATGATGATCCTGACATATTCCATTGTTTTACTATTCTGATTACATTGATTTTTTCTCACTGGCCCTAAAGAGGTACTGATTTTGTATTTACATTCTTTTATCTTCTGAATACAATTAAGTGCTTTATTATCAAACACCAGATTCAAGTTTATATATGTTAAGTGAGGCACAATTTCTTACATTCATTCATAAGAGTGGTTTTATACTATTCATTTATTAGGTTTCAATGATATTTAAGTGGCTGCAAGATTGTAATTAATCACTTGAAGTACTTTTAATTTTGTCACAAATTAAGTCCAAAACGCGTCACCTAGATTGGAATTTTGGTTTATAAACAATCTTGGAAAGTAATTTCCAAATGCAGGAAGCAAGTTTCTGTATTACAACAATGGTGTCTGAAATCAAGAAACATTTCTTTGTAGTCTATCATGAAATTAAGAAATTTGTTTCTTTTGTTTAAGGGAATTTTTTTCCGCTAAAATTCGATAAATTTTCAGCTAAGTTTAAAATGCCACATAACTTCATACAATATGGAATTCTTAGAAACATAATCAATCTCACCCTAGGAATTCAAATAAACCTAAAAAACTAGTGGTCCATATACTAGTAACGATCATTAGATCTCTTGCTAAAATTGTTGACCCAAAGATCTGATGCAGGAGTAATTCAGCATGACTGCATATCGAAGTTCATTAGTTTGTTTAGTAGTTGTGTTAGGCCCATCAGTAGTGTTTTCTGGTTTGGTCAGTTTGGAAGAGAGTCTGAAAGGAACTATAAGTTTTAGTCAGTGTCTTTTCTAATGTTTGGATGCGTAAGATAGTTAATTTTTTCATTATAGGATATTTGAGCATGGAAATCCAGTAAGGATGATTCTGGTCCATGCAATTAGGTGATCTCAATCTAACCATTGGCTCTAGGCCATCCAGTAAGGATTATTCCCGTCCATGCAATTAGTTGACCCCCTTGTTATCACAGAATTAGCATGTACTCTGAACCTTATTCTACGCAAGTCTGGGGGAGAACCCAGGAGATTGGAGTTGATGGTCAATTTTTTTTCCTTGTTGACAGATATCTGACTAAAATAAATCCATGGATTTTCAGTTAAAATTGCTTTATTTTTGTTTACTTTACCCTTAACAGGGGCAGCTCTGAGAATCACATTCTGCTTTCTCTTCATTTGGTGGGTTAGGCCTTCTAAGCAACTTAGAAAAGCCAAACATAGGTAGTCAATCAGGTTAGAGTTGTGGCACTGTCCCTGTTAACCCAAATCCCTCATGTACTTTACCCATTCCAAAGTAATCCCTAATCTTCCCTCATCATTAAGCCTGTACAACCAACTGCAAAGCCAGAAACAAGCTGATGGATCATCATTCAAGCCTTTTGGCTTTCGTTCTCTTAGAAGTGAAGTACAAAGGAAGGAGAGAAAATCCCCAGACTAGCTTCTTGGACAATGTATATTGTAAAATGGTGGAGCTATATAAAATCCAGAGTAGCTTAACTTGTGGTTGCCGCACAAATCTGGTCGCCTTAACCAGTTCCCAGCCCAGATATGGAAATTATTCAGGATCGTCATTTCAGTTGTACGCTATTCCTACTGAAATTTGTGACTTCATTTAAGCGTGCTCACCAAAGACCTAAGAAACGAATACGAGAGACCAGATCATTAATTATGGCTATCCTCTGTAGCAGGCCCTGAGGCTGGAAAATTATATTTCAAGTCACCAGGATTCATTATTGAGTCAAAAAGAGTGAAACGTAGATCATCCTGGAGGCCACATTTTCTGCAGTATTAACTGTATTTATTTTATATTTTTATTGCCTTTACTAGATTAGTTATTAATAAAACCGATATTTCAAGAACAACTGCTGCTTTGCATCAACCAAACCCCTCCACATCATTTACTACAGAACAATACTAAATATTTTGTAGCATTTGTAAAAACTCAAGCTCTTTTTGCCATTACATGTATCCATGTCCATATTCTAAAGTTACACCATCAATAATTACATGTTTTGCATCTGATTTTTTACTTCATTATCAATTTTCTTACACTGGTAGAAACTTAGAAGACATGGAGACATACTTCAAAGAACCATTGGAGGTTACATTGTAGTACAGGGTAGGGCTGACGATACCATGAACCTCGGTGGCATCAAGGTATAACATCCTTTCTTCCTAGTATTATTCTTAAAACAATGTTTTGATCAAGTATTATTTGCTGAGAAAATGAATGAATTTCTGGATAAACAGACTAGTTCAGTTGAAATTGAGCGTGTTTGCAATGGAGTGGATGACAGAGTTATGGAGACTGCTGCTGTTAGTGTTAGAATTGGTTCTGTTGGACCTGAACAGCTAGTTATTATGGTCGTATTGAAGAATGGACAGCACTGTGAAGCAGATTTCTTGAAGACAAAATTTTCCAAAGCTATTCAGAAGAACCTTAATCCTTTGTTCAAGGTATTATTTGCCATTTTTAGTTTCATAAATTATATTGAGATGCACAGACATTCAGAGGTTATTAATTATAGCTTGACAAGCTTTTCTTTTGAATGCCAGGTGACTCTTGTAAAAATCATTCCAGAGTTCCCTCGAACCGCTTCAAACAAGCTGTTGAGGAGGGTTTTGAGGGATCAGATGAAGCGGGAACTATCCACTCATAGTAGAATATAGCCTGTTGAGGAAGCAGTTAAGTATCCTAATAAGAGTTGTTTGTATTTCCATGGAGTCAATAATCAACAATAATTAAATTTGTGCAAACTAAATTTGGGTTAGTCGGTTAGCACCCCCCATATAATAAGGAGGTCAAGCGATCAAATCCTAGGGGCACGCACCGCCAGTTGTTACTCCATTCATCACTTATTGCCTGTTGTCATGTAGTGGCACTTTAGTGTGAATTAATAAAAATGATACATTTTTGAGGAGTTTAGACTTCCATCTGTTTTTGATGACCGTACTTGCTAAGAAAGCTCAATGAACAATGTGCACAGGATTGTTATGTTTTATTTTATTTTAATTATATTCTTATAATAAAAGAGGCCCTTTGTTGGACCTTTAATTTGGGTATATCTTCATTCCATTAATGTATCAACACCCATGCTCAAAATATGTTAAGATATAGCAATTTTACAATCAGCCCATTTTACAGCCCCATTTACCTCATTAGTCATAGCTGCACAGAACTTCATTTGCAATTCTAACACCTTGTTAATTTGGGACTGAAAATAGAAAAATGTGCGGACTCAATTTGGAATTGAAAATGATGTTGTGTCTAACCTTTTTCAATGGGAAAAACCGGTGATTTCTAGATCACCTTTGCAATTCTAGGCTTAATGATGTTGTTTTGAAAAATATATGCTTTTCAAATATAACACACACACACACACTCTGTTCGGAGGGAAAATCCTACACTCATTTTGAATGCAACATGTGTCTCTCAAAATAGGTTGGCAGACAACACGACCTGATTTGAAGCCTGGTGACTAGTCACTTGTCGACCAAACATGTTGCTGGAGGAAGATGACTCGCAAGAGTTACCGAGAAGGAGAGGAAGACCAAACTAGTCACGGCCTGAGGAGCCATAAGACTAAGGGTGCGTTTGGTTGCGCGATTGCGATTACAGGAAGCTGCGTTTGCAATCGCGCAACCAAACAGTTTTGTAATAGCAGTTTTAAACACAGCGATTGCAGGCAAATAGTGCCTAAAAGCTGCGATTTCAAAAAGCTGAGAAAGTGAGCTTCCTGCAGAATCAGGTTTGCAATCGCAGATTCCTATAGAATCAATTTTACAATCGCGCAACCAAACGCACCCTAAGTCACATGGTCAACCTCTCGTGGACAGAGTCATCAGACATTTTGTTTGGCCTCTAGGCCTAGCTATAAAAAAAGGGGGACCATTTCGAACTAATTATGGCTATGGGAGGTCAGGGATCACCCTATCCAATATAGCTGGAGGGGTGCGTTTTGAACCCCACAAGTAGACTGGTAAGGTCCTAGTTGGATTGAACGATTAATGCCACGTAGCCACGATACCATAACAAATTGATCGGTGTCATACCACTCAAACTCCTCTGACACATAATATTTTACCAAATCAGAGATGCGGATGCGCTGGAGGTTTGTTATTTTCCCAACAATAAAAGGGGACTAAATTATCCATTCTATTGTTTTACACTAAACAACACTTACTTCCCTATTGATTTGAGCATTGGAATCCCCTTGACCGGCACCACACGATGTCAAATGGTTCTTGAGTGCAATTTACTCTTGGAGTTTCGGATCGCCACTCGGAGAGGGAGCTCTATCACAACCTCATTGGTTGAAGGAAAAACACAGTATTATTGAATTATCTTTCATGTAACAACATAATTGAATGACAAATGATATGTCCAATCATGTTTATAGCTCTATCTGCGGCCTTTATCTTTTTTTTTAAACAGACTTATTGAACTACATGCTACTATATATATAAAAAAGTATACACTAAGATAGATTAACTATTTTTGCAACAATGTAACATACATTGAAGTACTGCAATATATACTGCACAGTTGGGGACCATTTTTAAACTACATACGAGACTATGGAAACTGAATGAATGTGTTGGCGCTTTAAGCAAAATTATTATGTTTTAAGAAAATGTTAGGTTCAGATATTTTTATAGTCCAAAACACACATCACACATTTTTATTTATTTTTTAAATATTAAACATAGTATAATAATGTACGTATTTTGATAATTAATAAATCAATTTTTAATAAGTAAGAAAAAAATTAATAATATATATGTAACTATATTTTGAATGATAAAAATAATTGAACATAACGATTTCACATATTAAACTAAAATTAAAATCATTGAAACTCAAATTACGGAGTCATTGTTTAGTTGCATGATTTGATAGCTTTTGTATTTTTATGAATTTGTTTTTTCAATCGTATAATTAAACAGTTTTAATATAGGAGTTTGCATACAAATTTTAGACATATAACGTATAAAAATTGAGATTTTCAAAAGTTAGGGCCAACTCCTTATTTGATCATCAGCTCCCGACAAAAGGGCCATGGAAGTCAAATTCCACCATCACACTCCGTATTTCCTAACTTTTCAAACCTACTGTCTGAAACTAAAGAAAGTTTTTTCGCCTAATATATAAGAGTTATAACACAGCGTCAAAACTCAAACACAAGATTTACCTGGACATAGAACCTCCATCACCCACTATCAATGAAGCTAACGCATTCAAACCTCTCGCTCTTAACAAACCAGAAAAAGAGACTCAGAAAAGAAAGCGAAAGCGAACTATGGTTCCATCAAGAGAGAGCATCTGGGCCGTCACTTTGGAGGATATGATCGGAGCCGGTCTCCCTCCGGATGAGGCGAGGACCACCCACGCCTCCATCCAGAGAGCCTTACAGGGTCTCCGTCGATCGGACGGTCCAGAAGCGGCGATGGAAGCCTGGCGTCGCTTGTCGGCTGGAATTCTGAGGCCGGATCACCCACACGCGCTTCATCAGCTCGTCTATTACTCGACCTACGGTGATTGGGACGAATCCGTCCGTGGACCTCCCCCTTATTGGTTCCCTTCCAGGTATGGATCAAACCTGGGCCGTCTGATTCATGTGGTTTTTAAAGGGGAGTCTGGATCTGATCTGGTTTTTGGTTGGGTGGTTTCAACTTTCAAGTGATCAAAGCCCCGTTTGGATATAAATTTTAGATAGATTCTGTGTTTAAAAAATCACAAATTCTTAAACTGAGATCCAAGTCAGTTTTTAGCTTTTCAAATCACCACCTTCCCCTTTTAGGCTAAAAAAATCTTGTCGATTGAAAATCTAATGAAACATAGCTTTTCAAAAGTTGAATTTGAACTGTACATAGCCTCAGTTTTATTAAAAGTTTAAAATGCAATCCTATATACCTTCGAAATTTTTTTGGGGAAATTGTTTAAATACCTCTTGACTAAGGGTTTAATTTTTTTCTACTCTTGGACATTTTTTTATTTTTTATTTACCTCTGAAATCTTTTTTTTTTTTTGCCCCTGACTTGTGCCTCCTCATTTTTTATACCTAAACCAACCCAATATGTAAATTAGTATTACATTTCCGTAATTGGTCGTTACATTTCTGTAATTTACATGTCCTTAGTTTAGTTCCATGTATGATATTACATATTTGTTGTGTAAATTGTAGTTTTTATCATTTCTGTTGTAATTGTTATAAGAATAATAGAAGATATTACATTTCTATTATGTAAATAGTAGATTATGTCATTGGGCATCACATTGGTAGTTTTTGTTGTAGTTGTTATGTAAATGTTAATTTTCGTAATAGTTAAGTACATGAATCAAGAAGTAATTTTATTAAAATATTACAATTGTTCATAAGTTTTCAGTTCAGATTCATGCTATTATTAATTTTGTTCATATTGCTAAATAAAAAATTATTTAAGTGTTTGATTGTTATATTTTATATATAGCTCGAAAAACCCGTTGTTATGAAGTACACTGAATGTCTAGTTCGATAATCTTGTTTCATTTTACCTAAGAGGACATGAAGATGATTAATGGGAAGATAACAATTGATCATTAAGATTTGAAGAAAACGTCGTAATTCAAGCAATTGATGTATCTATTTTAACGAAACTTTGAGATTGTATCTATAACAATTTTGTGTTCACTAAATGCATTTACAGATGATAATGTAATGACATTGAAAATGTATATATGACCATTTTATGTATAAACATCTTTGCGTATTTTAATATTCTTGTAGATAACTATTAAATATCTGTAACTATGTGTATAATTTTTGTATGTATTACATTATATTTTTGTATTTCTGTAATTTTGTCTGTAAGGGATAATTCAGGTATTATGAAAATTCAGAGGAAAAAAAATAGAACCAGATTTCAGGAGTAAATAAAAAATAAAAAAAGTCCAGGGGCAGAAAAAAATTTGACCCTTAGTCAAGGGGTATTTGAACAATTCCCCCTATTTTTTTTTTACACTTAGTAAAAATGGATTCATTAACTCAAATTGTAGTGATAAATAAATTTTTTTATTAAAGCATATACCTCATACTTACTATTTGAAAAAAAAGGGTGAGGGCATTCTAATAATTTTTAATGTGTAATCAAGGTTAACCATGGACCTGGTTAGTTGGGGTGATGGTAGGGATTAAAATGATGTTCTTTTAATAACATAGGGACCTATGGTGAATTTTCAATTTTGAAGGGATTAAAACCAATTTAGCTAAGTTTCCAAGGAGATATATCGATTTTTCCCTTGCATTTAATATGTTATGTCTATAATCTCTTAAAAACAAGGATGATAAATGAGTCTTATCAATTGTTGTTAGGGAACTCGTTAACAAAACCTTTAGATATCATATAAGTTAAAATGCTCTTTTTTGGGAGGACATCCGACATCCTATTCAAAAATGTTTTAAACAGCAATGGTTGTCAAGCTGAACATTTTGAGTTATTGTTTTATAATTGATATAGGCTTATGCTAATTGTAATTATGTTTTGCAGAAGCATTTATGACCAAATAATTTTTTATTGTTCTAAAACTTGATCATCTTTATTATGAAAAAGTATACGATTTTTTTTATTTATAATTAAGCCCTTTCCACTTATTTTTTAAAGCATGTAAAAGTTAGTGAATTATACAGATATACAAATTATACATTTATACATCTTTAGTTAAGTTACATAGATGATTAGTTTGTATCGGATCGATCTTGTGTATTTAGTGTTGTTAGGTTGGGCTCAGATGCAGCTGGGGAGTAGGTCAGGCTGTTTTTGTTGAGGGTTGATTAGTAGTTGGGTTCAGCTTGTACTGATTCCATGTGGCTGGCCTCATTATTTTTTAATGGGGTTCAGATATGAGCTCATAATTTGATCTGCAGATAAGTTGCATTACATTTAATTTGGAATAAAGATACATCTAGACTTATTTTTGGTCTAACTTTTAATCTTTATGTTGTTTATATGAAAAACATATAATAATGAATGTAGCTTGAAAAGTATACTTTTTATATGGAATTAATTTTTCAACTAGTAAAAAAATATATGGAATTATTTTTTCAAAATATATTAAGGATTATTTTGGTAAAAACATTGTATTTATAGTTATTTTTAGTAAATCTAAAAGGTCCACTTTATAAAGTTTATTTTTTAAGTAAGATACTTTTGTTTGTCTTGTTTTAACTAAAATGTAGAAAAACATTTTTTTTAAAATATTTTTTAAACATTTGGTTATGTGGAACAACCACAATCGCTCATCAAATACATCACTTTTTCAAGTAGAATTTGATGAAACAGATGGTAGTGTGCATTCTCAAACGTGTGAAGAATTGTTTGGAAAACAATTTGTTTAGCATTGTTGCTCATATTTAAGGGGAGCTTTCTATGTTAAAGTCATATTTTCTTGTTTAAAACATAATTACCTTGTATAAATGACTAGTTCAAGAGGTATAAACGTATGATGGTACTTCTATATGTCATTATTCCATCTCATTGAACGTGTTTTGCTCTTTTCTTTCTCCCTCTAGGGTGTTCTTTTTTCAAATCTTTAAGCTTCGCTTTTAGAACTATGTTATAATAGATGTAGATTGATATTTTCCAATGATGTCTATATTTATAGAAAAAATAATGCCCATCTCTATTAATAAATGTATTGTAATTTGTAAAACAAAACTTCATTGCTGTCAGATAGATGTAAAGTTTTTTTTTTTTTAATAGATGGATATAAAACTATTGGGTCAATTTAAAAAGACTAAGTTGTTTATATGATTATGTGAAATCAATTCAGTGAATAATATAAGCTTCTAACAAAGAGTACTTGCATTATACAGTATAAACTAATGATCTTTGTGATCTGCTTTTTATTTTATTTTAAGGGGGTTGGTTTTTTGTTCTTTTGGTATGATGGAGGTACCTCATCTCCTTGGTTGTGCTAGGAAGTAAGGATTACATTACCTTGTAATTTTGTATCTAACTGTATGACTGCAAGTGTGATGTATGAATAGGAGATGATGTACGAGTATATCTGTATTTTGTAATATAAAATTACAGGTGGTATGGTCCCACCTTTTTTTTTTTTGAAAAAAGGTAGGCATCCTATCCCAAAATTTTATTGAAGAGTATTGACTGATACAATTTTATATCTCTGATATAGAAATAGGATAATTCATTATATCTAACCAAAATACAGTTACTCTATGATTTTGTTATTTTTATCCGCGTGGGTAAGTATTTATGAACTTTGAAGACTTATTTATTTTGATAATATCAGCTGATGGATGCATTACACCATTATTGTTGAATATAGGTAATATATTTCAAATAGGATTCTATAGTATACACTCGGATGCATGTTTTCTCTTTGCTGCATTTTCAATCAATCAGTGAAGTCACAAATAATACATCAATATTTGTCCGAATATATCTGTACAGTGATAGGTATCTGTGTAACCATATAAGTTTTGGATAAATATGGTGGTTGTATGTCCTTTATGGCAATTCAAGAAATGTCAGCATCTCAAGTGTCAAATAGTTTGGCAAATGATGTGTCAATTATACCAGTGATAAATGTTTGAAGTTCTAGTAAACTTTCTCTTACATATTAATCATTCTAATTATTCTTCTAGATTATAAATTATAACAATTATATATGCTTTGTAGATCATTATTACAATTTTGTGAAAAAAAGAATATGTCAATAATTCCTGATAATTTTTAAATGATGCTCGATATCTGCACCCTTGATCCAACTATATATAAATTATTTGCTCTATAGTGTGTGCTGAGATTTTTTTTCCATACCCAACTATATTATGCTAAAACCTCTTGGATCTTCTTGTCTATTCAGTGGTTTATAAGAACTTTAGTTACAATACTTTTGGATTTCTGAGCAGGTTTTCATGACATTTGGAGTTTAAACAAACTGTACTCCAGGGTTTGATGTGTTTGTTTTTGACAGGGCACACTCTAAACTCACAAATCTTGGACGAATAATGGAAACACATGGTCCAAAGCTTCTTGGATCATCATATCAGGATCCTATAACAAGTTTTAATCTGTTTCAAAAGTTCTCATTTTATCATCCAGAGGTTACAAACTTCATTGATCATTTTTTAATAATATTTCCTGTCAATTAGTGTTAGATACACATAGAGTGTGCTTTTATTTCAACAGGATTGTTCTTTAATCAGGATCTTTCTAAGCTGTAAGTTTTTAGTTTGACATTCTTAATGGCTTAATTTCCAGGTTTACTGGTCAATCCTTTTGAAAGAGCTATCAGTTGTATTTCAGAAAGGTCCAAAATGCATTCTTGATATTTCTGACAAATCAAATCTTCGAGGAGTTTGGCTGCCAGGTTCAGTGTTGAATATTGCCGAGTGTTGCTTATTACCAATGAACTTTCCAAAGAAACAGGATAACAGCATGGCTGTGGTGTGGAGGGATGAAGGATGTGATGATTCTCCTGTTAACCGCATGTCGTTAAAGGAACTCCGAGAGCAAGTAATGTATGTATTGGCAATCAGAACACTGTTCCCTGTAGGTTTCTAATTTGACTAACATATTTTTGGAGAGTTATTCTTTTTCTGATTAAGTAATTAACATGGAAAATTTTTAACCAGAGTGATATGGTTGTGCTAACATTATTCGGAGAATTTAAATAGATTGATCATGCTTTGTTTCAGTGAATTTTTAATTAATGATTTCAAATTTTTTTTTTTTGCATGATGGTTCACAGGATGGTTGCGAATGCAATAGATGCAATGTTTATGAAAGGCGATGCCATTGCCATAGACATGCCTATGACAGTCACTGCAGTCATCATATATCTTGCAATCATTCTTGCAGGATGTGTTGTTGTCTCAATAGCCGACAGCTTTGCAGCAAATGAAATTGCGACCCGATTGAACGTGTCTAGAGCGAAGGGAATATTTACTCTGGTGACTTTGTTATACCCCAGTTATCACAGTTTTGTAGATCTAAGTATAAAAAAAATGAAGAAAGACATTAAAGCAGCATAAGGAAAAGAAATTCTCTTTTTGAGTAAGTTGCTAGAGTCAAGCTTGCTGTGATACCTGTGGGTAACTTAAACTCTTCTTCATCTATGAAAGATAAAAAAAAATCATTTAGGCCACAAATCTATTAGTGATCAAGTATAAAGATGGCGATGCACCATGCTAGATTTTTCTTAAGTCATTCATGATGTATCATGTCATCTTTATGTTCATGTCAAATTTCTTTCAAACCTAATTATAAATTCATTTGGTAAATTAGTTAATTGTATTGTATCTTATATATGATTGTTTTGAATCTGCCTTAAAATAACTCATTAACTTGGACTTGGGCCTGTTGATAGAATGAATATGGATTAGATACCATTTTACTCTGACACCAAATTGATGTAGGACAGGAGAAGAAAAGACATGAGAGAGAGATTAAAAATACCAAAAAAGAGAGAAAGAATGAGATTAAGAGAAGCTGAGAAAGAGTGATAGAGAGAAAGGGATAACATAAAAAAGAAAAAAATCTGGATCAAGGTTTGCTCTCATACCAAATTTGCAAACAGAGGAAGAAGTGAGAGATTTCAATTTCTTTAATAATTTTGACTAATCCCTTGAAGGGCATGCAAGTGCTAATAAAGCAAAATCACATCCTAACCAGTTAAATCAAATCATCCTAACAAATCAAAGTTATACCCATCTTCAAATCTAATCTAATCTTCCTAAAAATTAAATATTATCCCAAACATCACCTTGCTATTCAAATAATTTGAAAAGTCTATTTTGATATGGATATTAATATTTGAACTCTAGGGATAAGTGGTGGGATAAGGGGTAAGTACAGGGATAAGTGAGTGGGAGGACATCTTATTCTTGTTTGGTATAAAAAATAATCGGGTTAAACTATTGACAGTTTCCCCAATTTTGAAATGAAAATGATGATATTTTGTTCCACTTAAACGCTGGATAGCATTTATCATAACTTTTTATCTCAATTTTAACAAATGTGAATATGAATAAAATTGATGGACTTTTTATCCCTTAAAATCATGACAACTTATCCTTTAAACCTTAACCCATTATCAAATTAGCCTTATGGGTTTAAAGGAGAACACTATATATCTTCCTCATTCTTGGGTTTCTCTTCTTAAGTGATTTAGAAAAGAGAATAGGGTGTCTTTTAAGTTGCTCTTATAAACATCAATCATTTTATTAAAGTGTGTGGGTTATGATCGATCTTAAAATAAGTAAATTTATTTAATAACTAATATAAATATAATATTAGAATATATAACAGATCTAATATTTTGTTGAGTATATACCTTACTATTCAGATAATTCAGAAATTTATCTAGATATCTGAATTTTGAATAATATTATGAATCTTGGGTACAGATTTAGGGCAGATACAAATGTTTTTTTAGATAATTAACAAACTTTCTTGGTATTGTGCATATGAGGATGGTGGTTCATGTTACTTATTTGTATCATATGTCAAAATTTTCCAAGCATAGTTTTATTTACCAATTACCATCAATAGATTCTTTGGTATAATGTGCTATACAGCTAGGCAAAAAGCTTACCTATTGGTATCATCACTTCAAATCAGCTATAGTTATTGTACTGCTCAATACACCGATTGGCATCATGTGCTAAAGCTAGGCAGAAAGCCTACCTATTGGTATCACGATTTTAACTCATCTGTAGTTTCACTCTAACCACTCTATGTGTTGGTCAAGGTCATAATTCTTGAGACAGCCTAGGGAGATTTGGCATCTCATAAAATTAACTCAGTCTTATGAAGATCTAGTTTGATCATTTTGAGATAGGTCCCTTTAAAGCTTACCATTTATAGGAGGCTTGATATTTATATTATATCCCTCCCCTTGCAATTGCAGAAAATTTTCTCACATGTTTCATTTAATAATGTTCACGTCAGTTAATTTCCCTATCACTCAGCTCCTGGATTTTCTGCCCCATTGAAATGTGCTATTATTGTTTATGATTTTGGTACATAAATAAAGTCAGCATGGAAGACAATTTTTACCCAGGGCCTGTAGTTTTTGTAAATGTAAATCAATTTGTCTGATATATGTCTTAATTTCAAGATTTACTGTTAGGGGTCTCTGCTTGGATTAATAATAAAGTTCTTGCGGTAACCAGACAAAGTCCAGGATTCAGAATCCTGAAAGCAGACAAACTGTTAAAAAAAGCCGGGTAGTAGAATAGAATCCTATGTCTTTCCTTCTAGCATACTGTTACGTGTGGAATTTCTTTGGATCATTTTTTTTTGAAGTAGTGTTTCTATTTTCACCCCTAGCACTCAAAACCTGCATGTTATGTCTGTACTTAAATGTATGATTTTATCTTTTGCTTGATGCATGAAGCTTAAAACAATATTTTAAATTTCTGTGTTTTTCATCAAATTGCTTGTTGCATGAAGCTTAAAATAATATTTTAAATTTGTGTGTTTTTCAGGATTTTATTGTTAGAGGAGGAAAAAAGTTTCCGTTATACAGGTAAATGATATTCTTCAGGGTTGACTACTTGACTTCCTTTGCAGTGCTATTTTTATTGTCTTGTCGACTAACTTTATCTGGCTGGGAGACATCATACTGGTTGCTCCAAATGATACTTTGCCCATGTACAAGATTTCATATATCATAGCCTCATACTGGTTGATGTCTTGTTATATATTGGAGACGGATACATAGTTTGGTCCTTTCACGTTTCAGTCTACCTTTCTCGTTTCTTCTTTCACTTTGACTGTTATTTTTCTGATGACGAAGGGTCGAGTTAGACGTGAGTGAAGTGAGTAGAGTGCAGGTTGGGTGAAAGACTTGACACAAATTCATTGTAATATCCAATAGCAGGTCGACATTTGATCAGTCATTATCTATCTTTTGAGTACTTAATACGGAAATTCGACTTAACTTTGTGGCTAAACTAAGTTCCATGCCCTCCTGTGAACATTGACATAACAAGCAAGGGTGACGAAGACGTCAAGTCCGCATGGCCCTCATGGGCTGGTCTACACAAACGAGGAAGGAGCGAGTGAAGCAGGCAACCACGGTGCTAAACGGACTTTGCTTAGTCAGTCCCCACGATCGAGCGGTGCTTGAAAACAAATTGATAATGAAATTAAACACTTTTCTAAATTTTCACACTAGGTTTTTTATAATTAGTATACATCAATGATAACATATTTCTAGAAGATCTCATAGGCAGATTTCATACTGCGTTACTGTTGCTCTGGATCAGAATATTCTTTAGACTCATATAATATATATTGCCATTTATGTTAAACATGTTAATTGTGTTGGTTCATCTCTAAACTGTTGTTAATGTTTTTCCAAGTTGTCTTGTTAAATTTGCTTCAGAGAATGGCTTTTAGTCAAAATAAATTTCATGACAACAACATTTTTATTATACTTGCTCTCTTGCTGATTTATTTTTTTGTTGTGACTTTCTCATGTGCCTGTCCTTATTGGATATTGAGTATGTATCTTCGGATGATTGGAAATCTATTGATTCTGCATTAATCATTCAAATGGAGCATGATTATGTGCATGCAATGGATACAAAGTTTAGTTGCCATGGGCTATCCATTTATCCCGCACTTAGTCTTTGACAATCAGCATGCTTCTTTTCATATAGTTGATAGATTTCAATTTTAAAGACTTTTTTTAGTGATCCCACAAATTTATTACAGAAAATATGCCTCTGTACAACTGCACTATGCAGATAATTTTTTTTTCACTTCAACAATGTCCTTATGTCTTTGCAGTCGCGTAATAGAATGCAACCCTTGTAAGGCAATAGTGATTCCAGGGACTGGTAAGGTTGTAGATGTTCAGTTGAGAAGAGATGATGTATTATGGAATGAATTTCTATCATCTGTTGGTCATCTTCGAAGGTAACAGAATTACACTCTGGACCCATTTTGTGGTCCAATAAATTCCATTTTCTTGCTTACCAGTTACCAAACTATAACTTTTTTTTTTCAGGCCATATCATTATTCCCCTATATACCAGTCAATAGATTCCGTTACCAATATACTCTTTTCCTCAGGGACAACAGGTAGAATTGTATTAGTAATTGTATTCATGGCTACTTGGTATGTGTACTTCTGTCAACTTATTCTTTGTTCCTCTTACTTTCGCAGGTCAACCTAAAGCTATTCCATGGACACAACTTTCTCCCATTCGTATTGCATCTGATTCATTTGCACATGCTGATATCCAATCTAATGATATTTTCTGCTGGCCAACAAATTTGGGGTGGGCGATGGGGCCAGCTCTACTGTATTCCTCCTTTCTGAGTGGGGCTACTCTAGCCCTCTTTCATGGATCTCCTCTAGGTCGTAGCTTTGGTAAATTTGTTCAGGTGAATATACGCAAACATCATCAACAAATTCAACTTCTACTACTACAGTACTACTACTATTACTACTTTTGAACATTTCAAGTATTATTCGCTCTTTTAATCAATTTAGGATTCAGGAGTGACTATACTAGGTACGGTACCAAGCCTTGTGAAAACCTGGAAGACCAGTAATTGTATGGAAGGGATAGATTGGTCAAGGATAAGGTAATTCATGTTCAAACCGTTATGGAAATGATTTCACACAATGTTGCCAAGCAGATGGACATTTAAAAAAAACAATATCGTATCTGTTCAGGGTACTTGCTTCTACTGGAGAAACCTCAACCATAGATGATGACCTTTGGCTTTCTTCACGGGCTTCATATTGCCCAATTATTGAATTTTGTGGGGGAACAGAGCTTGCATCTGCGTACATTCAGGGGAGCTTGCTGCAACCTCAAGTCTTTGGTGCATTTAGCACACCGTCAATGTCAACAGGAATTGTTATTCTAGATGATCATGGAACACCTTATGTGAGAACTTTTGATTAATATTGTTGATGCTAAGAATTTCAATGTGTTGATCATGCTTTCTTGGTAGATTTACTTGCATTTAGAATTGATTCTACATTCTGCATTACAGCCAGATGATCAACCATGTGTAGGTGAAGTTGCTTTGTTTCCTGTTTATATGGGTGCAACAGATAGATTGCTCAATGCTGATAATGAAGAGATATACTTCAAAGGAATGCCAACATATAAAGGAATGGTAAGATGATCCTGACATATTACATTGGTTTACTATTCTGATTACATTGAGTTTTTTTCTCACTGGACCTAAAGAGGTACTGATTTTGTATTTACATTTTTTATCTTCTGAATATAATTAAGTGCTTTATTGTCAAACACCAAATTCAAGTTTATATATGTTCAGTGAGGCACAATTTTTTACATTCATTCATAAGAGTGGCTTTCTACTATTCATTTATTAGGTTTCAATGATATTTAAGTGGCTGCAAGAATGTAATTAATCATTTGAAGTACTTGTAGTTTTGTCCCAATTTAAGTCCAAAACGCATCACCTAGATTGGAATTTTGGTTTCTAAACAATCTTGGAAAATTATTTCCAAATACAGGAAGCAAGTTTCTGTATTACAACAATGGTGTCTGTGAAATCAAGAAACATTTCTTTCTAGTCTATCATGATATTAAGGAATTTGTTTCTTTTGTATAGGGAATTTTTTCCTAAAATTAGATAAATTTTCAACTAAGTTAAAAATGCCACAAAAATTATTGAACGTCATACAGTATTGAATTGTTATAAACAGAATCAATCTCATCCTATGAAATGAAAATAAACCTAAAAAATTATTGGTCCATATACTAGTAATGGTCATCAGATCTCTTGCTAAAAATGTTGACCCAAGGATCTGATGCTGGAGAAATTCAGCATGACCGCATATCGAAGTTTATTAGTTTGTTTAGTAGTGTTAGGGCCATCAGTGGTGTTTTCTGGTTTGGTCACTTTGGAAGAGAGTCTGAAAGGGACTATAAGTTTTTGTCAGTGTCTTTTCTAATGTTTAGCTGCGTAAGATAGTTGATAATTTTTTTCATTATAGGATATTTGAGCATGGAAATCCAGTAAGGATGATTCTGGTCTATGCAATTAGGTGATCTCTATCTAACCATTGGCTCTAGGCCATCCAGTAAGGATTATTCCCGTCCATGCAATTAGTTGACCCCCCTTGTTATCACAGAATTAGCATGTACTCTGAACCTTATTCTACACAAGTCTGGGGAAAAACCCAGGAGATTGGAGTTGGTGGTCAAATTTTTTTTTTCTTGTTGAGATATCCGACTAAAATAAATCCACTGATTTTCAATTAAAATTGCTTTATTTTTATTTACTTTATGCTTAACAGGGGCATCTCTGAGAAACATGTTCTGCTTATGCTTCATTCGGTGGGTTAGGCCTTCTAAGCAACTTAGAAAAGCTGAACATAGGGAGTCAATCAGGTTAGAGTTGTGGCACCATTCCTGTTAACTCGAATCCCTCATGTACTTTACCCATTCCAAATTAATCCCTAATCTTCCCTCATCATTAAGCCTGTATAACCAACTACAAAGCCAGAAAAAAGCTGATGGATGATCATTCAAGTTTTTTGGCTTTCATTAAGTCTTAGGAATGAAGTACAAAGGAAGGAGAGAAAATCCCAAGACTAGCTTCTTGGACAATGTATATTGTAAAATGGTGGAGCTATATAAAATCCAGAGTACCTTAACTTGCGGTTGCCGCACAAAGCTGGTCACCTTAACCCAGTTCCCAGCCCAGATATGGAAATTATTCAGGATCGTCATTTCAGTTGTATGCTATTCCTACTGCAATTTGTGACTTCATTTAATCCTGCTCACCAAAGACCTAAGAAACGAATACGAGAGAACAGATCATTAATTATGGCTACCCTCTGTAGCAGGCCCTGAGGCTGGAAAATTATTTTTCAAGTCACCAGGATTCATTGTTGAGTAAAAAAGAATGAAACATAGATCATCCTGGAGGCCACATTGCCAGCAGTAATAACTGCATTTATTTTATATTGTTATTGCCTTTACTAGATTAGTTATTTATAAAAACGATATTTCAAGAACAACTGCTGCTTTGCATCAACCAAACCCCTCCACATCATTTACTACAGAACAATACTAAATATTTTGTAGCATTTGTAAAAACTCAAGCTCTTTTTGCCATTACATGTATCCATGTTCATATTCTAAAGTTACACTGTCAATAATTACATGTTTTGCATCTGATTTTTTACTTCATTATCAATTTTCTTACACTGGTAGAAACTTAGAAGACATGGAGACATACTTCAAAGAACCATTGGAGGTTACATTGTAGTACAGGGTAGGGCTGACGATACCATGAACCTCGGTGGCATCAAGGTACAACATCCTTTCTTCCTAATACTATTCTTAAAACAATGTCTCGATCAAGTACTATTTGCTGAGAAAATGAACAAATTTCTGGATAAACAGACTAGTTCAGTTGAAATTGAGCGTGTTTGCAATGGAGAGGATGACAGAGTTATGGAGACTGCCGCTGTTGGTGTTAGAATTGGTTCTGTTGGACCTGAACAGCTAGTTATTATGGTCGTATTGAAGAATGGACAGCACTGTGAAGCAGATTTCTTGAAGACAAAATTTTCCAAAGCTATTCAGAAGAACCTTAATCCTTTGTTCAAGGTATTATTTGCCATTTTTAGTTTCATAAATTATATTGAGATGCACAGACATTCAGAGGTTATTATTTATTATAGCTTAGCAAGCTTTTCTTTTGAATACCAGGTGAGTCTTGTAAAAATCATTCCAGAGTTCCCTCGAACCGCTTCAAACAAGCTGTTGAGGAGGGTTTTGAGGGATCAGATGAAGCGGGAACTATCCACTTATAGTAGAATATAGCCTGTTGAGGAAGCAGTTAAGTATCCTAATAAGAGTTGTTTGTATTTCCATGGAGTCAATGATCAACAATAATTATAATTGTTCCAACTGAGTTTGGGTTAGCCAGTTAGCACCCCCCATCTCCCCATCTAATAAGGAGGTCAAGCGATCAAATCCTTAGGGCACTGACAGTTACTCCATTCATCACTTATTGCCTGTTGTCCTGTAGTGGCACTTTAGTGTGATTCAATAAAAATAATACGCTTTTGAGGAGTTTAGACTTCCATCCGTTTTTGATGACCCTACTTGTTCTGATTGCATCCCCTAAGAAAGCTCAAGGAAAAATGTGCACAGGATTTTTTCTTTTTTCCTTGATTATTATTTTTTTTGGGGTAAAAGAGGCCCTTCCATACGAACTGGGGAAGACCAAGGCCAAGCAGCACAGCCTACACCAAGAATTTTCCATGGCTGTTCCTGACATATAACGTATGCCGCACCCGCCTCTCCAGAGAATTGAGAGACACTGCCATCAGTGAACAATGAAATACCTCTGATCCACACCTCCATCTTGTATTTGAGTGATTGAAGTTTTCTGTCTGTAAATGACTTGCATTCCCTTGAACCAACCTGAGCCTTGTATTTAAAGAACCTCCTGAAGATTGAATCTTTTGTAAGTGTGAAAGACATTAGGCTCTACCAGCTATAATACCTGGACTCAACTTAGTATTTCGGAAGACATTTGAGTTTCTATACTACCAAATTAACCATGCCATACATATGAAAACCACATGTTTTAATGTACCTTTCTCATGACGGATTGTTATGGCTTTTATTGAGATAAAAGCAACATTTAAAGGTATTGCAATTTGCAAAGGATTTTATGAAATTCAGGTAGCTTTGAAAGAAAGTGTTCAGGGTTGGCTGGCTGAAGGCCTGAAACCATGGCTTTGCTCTGCACACGTCTTAAGTTTCAAATAGCCTAGACTTGCCTGATGTTTAAGATTTGTGGGTGATTCTTTGTCAATTTTATTTAAAAAAACTCAACTTCGAAGAATTTGAGGCAGATCTACAATATTATTGAGGATAATGTATTTGAGGTAGATCTACAATATTACCGAGGATAATGTTATGTACAGCCTTAAATGCGCTCCTCGTATGTTTTAATTTTTTAAAATAGTAAATATCATCCAATGAATAATATGCTTATAAAAAAATGTATATCGGTCAATTTCGAATTGAATGAACTCATTTTTAGCAAATGTAAAAAAAATTAATGAGGTATATACCTCACCTAAGCAGGTATATAGCTTGTTGGATGGCTAAACAGATATATAAAACTGTATTTGAGGTTGTAAAAAAGACTGGGTAATAATGCCATATTACTAAAATCACGTGAACATAGCCATCTTGACTAAAATTTAAGGTTAGTTTTAGAAAGGGGATAAGTTATACAAATATTAGGGGATACAAATTCATCAATTTTGTCATTTTTATTTGTCAAATTTAGAATAAAAAGTAGAAATAAATGTTATTCTAGTATTTAGGTGGAACAAAAAAACTTTATTTCTATTTTAAAATTGGAATAGTTGTCCACACTTTTACCCAATTATTTTTAAAAAAAACGGAATAAGTTTTTTTTATATCTGAGGGACTTCCGTGGCTGACTTTACGACCAAGCTGGGAAAACCACCTTTGCTTGTTTGCTCCGGTTCTACAGAAAATTCTTTCAAATAATTACTAACAAACAGGTGGGTAAGTCAGTGTCAAGCCTTGAATCCAAGACCTACCCTTAACACAGATAAATCCTAACCATTGTGCTGTCCATGGAGGACTCAAAACTCCTTATCTTAATACTTATTCCATTACCAAACTAACCATTGAAGCGTGAAATTCCTCTTATGGATGTAGGATGTATCTTTTGAGAAGTAACTTCTTTTTTTTTTTTTTGATATCGGAGGGACTCCCCGTGGCTGACCTTACGGTCGAGCTGGGAAAGCTACCTCCGCCTGTTTGCCGCGGTCCCACAAAAAATTCTTTCGAATAATCGCCAACAAACAGGTGGGTAAGTCAGCGCCAAGACTCGAACCCAGGACCTATCGGTAACACTGCTAAACCCTGAACCGTTGTGCTATGGACACTGGGGACAGAAGTAACTTGTTGCTTTCACTTTTTATGTGCTTTTCCATAAAGATAAATATAGAAGAAAAAATGAGACTAAAATGGGGCTAGATGTATCCTTCAGGACACAACTATCTTCGTATCTTCATGTGACATGGACTCGGGGAGGGCATTACTCACTCCCTAGAGAGCATCTTCTTTATTTTTCCTTAGGTTGCGTTTGATTGCACGATTGTAAAATGATTTTAGACAAAAGTTGAGATTAAAACTGATTTTGAAAAAAGTTTCTAAAAAACTTCAATTTTTTATATTTTTTTATATTAATTTGTCTGCAGCATTCGTCCCAGTCTTTCTGTTTGGAAACGAGTTTGAGGAAAGCAGCTTTTTGCAACTCAAAAACCGTTTAAACTTGTTTTTAAATGAAGCCTTAGAATAATACCTAAACTCTTGTAGTCTAGAATAACCATATGTGATTTTCCTAATTACTATGAATTATTCCAACCTGAAAATGTAACATCATTTATTGTGTAGATTTAATGAGATTCAAGACACTTCATTTACATAAAACAGTTTGGGTTCGGCTCTTTTACTAGAACCACAATCTCAAGTTCAAATTCCCCATGCTTACCCAATGCACATGATTCATAAAATGATTTTTGTGTATCCAAGATTTTCTCAATTAGTGGTGGGGTTTCTCATCTTAAAATAATAATAATAATAATAATAATAATAATAATAATAATAAAAAATTGAGCCTTTATTCAATAAAAGAGATATGGAACATCAGAACATGCACCAAACACGACAACAACTAACAATAACTAATCAGTGAACCACCCATGCAATGTCCCTACCTAAATTTTTTTTAGAAGCAATAGATACAATCACTAGTGTTTGTGAATATTGTAACATGTTGTTCATTTATTCTCATCAATTTCAGCCAAACAAAAGTCAAAAACCATGCATACCCACATGGATGGATGTTGGAGGCCTCAAACATCACATTCAGCTTATCCAAGCTTTGCTGAATTTTATATCAGTATTCCCCATTATTGAAGGGGCTTCTAAATATCTGAGATTCACTCGAGGTGGGTGAGAAGTACCATTAGTGAGTTGGCCTGATTAGAAGGACAATGAGTGCAAAGCTGCTTTCAATGCTACCTTAGTTTTGCATGGACACAATTGACCACTCAATGTTAATGTTAGGTTGACCACTGAGGGGTTCTCTTTTGGATTCCCCCCGAGATGGCAAATTTGAAGGACAAAAGTTGGAACACTTGATGAATATAATAAATGAAAACTACAACCTTGAAATGTTGCGAGTCTACCAAGAATTCAATATACTATTTATGTAGAACAATAATATATTGCAAGTATTTTGATGCAGAATGATTTTGACTGAATACAGGAAAACTTTTGGAGGAGGTTGTTGTGTTGAAAAATGTGAGCTTGTTAGCTTACTGTGATCTAACCTAGACGTATTTCCATGTTTGCTCTTTGATATACTAGGAATAAGACATGAAATTGCATGCCATCATCTACATTTCAACCAAATGCTAAACCCTTTCCACAAATGCAACGGCATCAATCTTAGGAGAAATAGAAGTGATGATGGAGGTCAATAAGCCATATAGGGATGGTATTGGGCCGGGTTGGAGTCAGTGACGGAGCCACCATAGGACTAGGGGGGCATGTGTCCCCCTGGATTTTTAAATTTATTTTCATATCCTTTTAATTTATTTTTAGGTCCTTTTAATTTTTTTATGGTAACTTAATTTTAATTAGGGTCCATAGATCATAGGCCCCATCTAAATATGAAATTCCCTAAACAGCAACAACTCACAACTAAATAAAATAAAATTAAAATTAAAACAATCATCTATTATCCATCTGGATCATCCATGTGTATGGTGTGCACTCACCCCTTCTTTTAATTAACATCCCCCCTCCACATAACACAAAAGTTATTTTTAACTCTCATTTTTCATTTACCCTCAAGCCTCATTTTATCCATATCCTACAAACTGCTATAGAGGTATGGATTCCACTTCTCAGCGTCTTCACCTATGTGCTCATCTTGAAAAAAATAAATTTTTGAATCTTTTTTTTCTTTTTATATCTCAACTGTTCCTAATATCAATCTTCATCTCTAAATAATTTTTACTTTTTGTTTCATTAAATGTCTCACAATTGTTATTAATTTATTTAAAGTTTAAAATATTTGTATAAATATCTAAAATAATCAAATCATTCAACATTTTCAGAATATGAAACATCATCGAAGTCAAATTTAAAGGTATGTATTGCTTATTAGATTTATGTTTTGACATTTTTTTTTATGAATTATCAATATGAAATATAGTATATCATTTTAAAATATGATAAATTTTTTTTCTAATTATTCAATTATATGTTTTTTTATGAATGTCTTTATTTTATTTTATACGTATTTTTAATGTATGCTATTGAAATAAAAAAAACATAATGATATAATTTTAAAAAATATTTATATAAGTTACATTAGGCCCCCATTTGTAAAAATCCTGGCTCCGCCACTGGTTGGAGCCAGGTTTAATATAATTCAAACCCAACTTGGCTCTCTAATGTTAGACCATACCCGCCCCACCCCACCTCGGGTTTTACAATTTGATGAAATACATATTCACTCAATCACATTTCGGGTTTTGCATCTTGAAATCCATACCCGCCCCACCCCACCCCGTTTAAAGTGAATTGAATTGTGTCCCTATAGTTAATATATTTTTAAAAAATTATATAACAAAATTAAATTATTTAACAAGTATGCAGATCACGTTCATAAAAAAATTCTTAGATAAAAATATTAAAATCCCAAAATATATGAAAAAGAAATTATCCAGGACATTTCACTATACATTTGGAAGTTAATTAAAACATCTTTCAATACATAATATCAAGTCATTCAAAATTACATGTAAGACCAAAAAATATTTATTTATTTATATGTTGTAAGGAAGAGCAACAGATAAATTACTATTAAATATTATACATTACAAAAAACCTTTTTTGTTATGAAGAAGTCGGTACTTTAAACTTTTTTTCTATGAGAAAAATGTGAATGAATTGGATGGTTAAATTTAAAAAAAGGATAATGGTAATTGTGTTTTAGCTTAAGTATACGAGAAATTTATTTTCATATATACTTTATAAATCCTAATTACTAAATATAGATCGGATTAGTGGGTTGGGTTGGGTCGGGTTTTAAACATAAAACTCAAATCCAACCCATGTAATAACATGGGTTAGGGTGGGTTGGGGCAGGTTTAGAAAACATGTAATCCAAACTCATCCCAATAGAGGCGAATCAGATCGGGTTACCAATAAAACTTACCCCATTGTCATCCCTAAAGCTATACTCAAAGCTGGTTTCATTCGGGAGGTTCAATATCAACACTGGTTGGTGGTGAAAATGGTGGTTGTACTACCAAAGAAGGGTTAAAAATGGTGGATGTGCATCGACTACATCAACTTGAACATGGCATGTCACAATGAATTTTTTTTTCCATTCTAATGATCAATCAGTCGTTGATGTTGCTATAGGAAGTGAGTGTTAGGATTCTGGGATTTTGGGACCAATTGATCTAGAGAATAATCAATCAAATCATAAAAACAAAACAAAAAAAAAATAACGTGGTTCGACAAACTTGCTTACATTCATGGAACTCGACCCCCATCCGACTCTGAAAAGCGCCAACAATGGGATGATGAGCTTCCTTGATACATTTCAGGGTATCATCAACATTTTGTTGATTAATAAGTGTGGAGATTTTTGCACTACAATTTCTACCAATTGTACAGTGTAAAGCATAACAAATTTGAATGCCTATGTATTTTATGCATTTAGTCATTTAGATAACTATACATGCATTAGGCATATGCAATTATATGTGTAGAGATAGATATAGAGTAGCATGAAAACCAGCTCAACAATAAAAAGCCAGTGATTGATAAGCCTTCAAGGCTAAATGAGGCCAACAATGAAACAAGGTATTATCTGTTTTGACTTTCTGCTGACCATACTATTACCTGCTGAAATTCTAAAAAATAACTTTAACCTATACATATTACATCATTGAATTAAAAAATAACTGTTATGTCACATGTCCACGGAATAAGCCTAATAGATCCTTTAGCTTTGCTTCTATCTATAAATAGATAAAAAAGGACACAATGTCACTCTTGTTGAATGTAATTATAATGCTCTGCTAATTATATTTACTTGTCCTGTTGTCCATATTGAATATATTAAGAGAATAAGCCAAAGTCACCTCTAGCTTTCTTCTAGAAAGATGAAAATGTCCCATTCTGAATTCTGATGATCATTACATTTTAATAATCTATATGATGATGACGCGCCAAAAAAGTCCAGACATAAGTTATGCAAGTTTGCAACAAGTCCTTCTCAATGGTGGGCATCAGTATATCTCATACACAACCAACAATATTGCTACAAGGAATGAAAGATTCCCAACTTAAATATACTTTTAAAAAGGCCAAGCCTCTTAATTTGATTTAGGATGATGTTACAAAAATCCGAAAGTGCAAACTCATTTATCATATAATAAAACATTTATCTTTCATACAAAAATAAAATATATTTTTTAATAAATTGTGTTTATATATGCAAATTACATATTTTATTTAATAAAGCAAATACATCATTAATAAAATGAGATTGTGCGCGGGACTGAAAATAAAAACTGTACATATAACAACACCTTTTATATTATATTAGTCAAAGTTTTTTATTCTCCATTTGTTTGATGTCAAGGCTTTTGAATCCAAATAGCAACCTCATTAACATAATCCAAATAGAAATGCTTTTTCATGGAGATGCTCCTAACTTACAAGTTTGAGTGTGTGAATCAAATGTTATGTTCTAATGAATAACCTCACAAACCCTTCACTAAAGGCAATTTTTATAATTAACCTCCCACCCAGAATATTAACATTTCTAAATTTTTTTTATTAGCATATCCGGTATTTGACCCAGGTTAAAAAGGTATTAGGCCTCTTAGATCTGTGTTTGCCAATATATATAATATTTATATCAAATTATTATATTTAGTTGAATCTACCATTGGAAAGAATAAACCAATGTCCCCTAGCTTTCTTATGGGAAAAAGAAAAATGTCCTCTTCTGGTGCTCTACAATGTATGCGATGTGCCTAAAAAACGAAGGGATTTTTAGTTTTAAGTCCCCGTAACCTATAGGATTTAGCGATAGATCCCTCACTTCTTTATATTTAGGTTTTAGTCCTTACATTTGAATGATAATTTAAGAATAAGTCCCTCGTAGGGACTAAAAAGCAAACTAAATAATTTAGGAATAGGTCCTTCCCAAGGACTAAAAAAGAATATATCATTTAAATGTAGGGACTAAAACTTAAATATAAAGAAGTGAGTGATCGATAGCTAAATTCTATAGTTTACAAGGACTTAAAACTAAAAATCCAAACGTGAGGCTTCCGGTCCTTCTCAATGGTGGGATCAGTAGATCTCATACACAATCAACAATAAAGGAATTAAATATTTCCAACTTAAACAATATTGTCAGCCTAGCTAATTTATTCATTTAGGATAATGTTACATAACACTTCCAAGTTTAACCCCGCATATCTTATACGTTTGGACTGTTTTTTAAAATAAAAATATATTAATGTGATGAAATATATATCTTTCATGAAAAAATAAAATCTATGTTTTAATGAACTATAAAATATATTCGTCTCACGTAATGCAACTTACATATCATTTGTGAAATGACTGCACACAAGGGATAAAAATAAGGATTGTATGTAACGCTTTTTATTTTAAGTCTTGTCGTCTGCTGATAGAATGATAGAGGTACCGAGTGAGGGACATGGATTCAAGTCTTGTCGTCGCTGATAGGAAAAAATTTAATCAGGAAAAATACTTACCAATTTACGAATTGACTTTTGGGAAAGTCAGTTGACACCCCTTCTAAGTAAAGGATGTCAAAGGATCAAATCGTGGAGGCACTAATCTTCAAAAAACACTCTTTATTTTAAGTAGAAAATTATTAGACTTAGTCATTATTACAATCCAAAACTCAGATCACATATGTTTTTATTTTTTAAAAAAATAATAAACTTTATCTAATAAGACATTTGCTTTGATAAAAAAATATATATCGTTTCATTTCAAGTTAAATAAATTCATTTTTAATAAATGTAAAAAAATAATTTCTAACAATGCATATAGTACTATAAAAAGAACTGAGAGTAACAATGCCTTTTAAGTATAGTTTCTAATTCTCCATGCTATCGATCTCACATGCATTTGGTTCCAAATGAAAGCCTCATTAACATAATCACATTAGATAATACTATATAACATGGAGATGCTACCAAATAAAAAGTTTGAATGTGTGATCATATGTTAATGTTATTAATAAATAACCTCACTATCCATTCACCAAGATCAATTTTTATATACCTTTTTTTTCAATTGGAAAATGATATGTAAAGCTCAACCCTATTTGCAATCTCCAACCATTTTTTTTTAAATATATATTTGTTTTATGAAATACATATTATCATAAAAAATGAAATAAATATCTAGGTAAAATATTACATATTTTTATTAAAAATAAGAATATTAGTCAAACATACAATGTGGAGTGCATCAACACTCTTTTTAATTATTTAGTTATGCGTTGGGTCGGAGCAACCATTAACGTTGAGATTTGTTGAAAGTCTATTTTTATTTAAGCAATGATATACTCAATCTGTTTTGTAACCCCATACACTATATAGTATATATAAAATATCATAGTATATGAAATTCTATCATAATATTTAGAGTACTTTTTTTTTAAAAATATTACTACAATAATATGTCCTTCAATAAAAAAAATTTATTTTTTTTATAAAAAAATAATTTGTGATACAAATGGCATACAGGGCTACTATACGTATCATTTTATTATTTTATTTTATTCGGAGTTGAAGACCTAAATTCTTCCAGTGACAGACCCATTCTAAAAGTCCAAGATGTTAATTCCATTTTAGAAAGCTAAACTTGTAAAAATTGCCCATCTATCAATTATCAATCAAATGTAACCATCCAAAACGAGTCAATTCAGCGTGCTCTGAAATGAATGAGTCTTGTTGATTCATTCACAGGTGAGTGTTGAATAATTAAACCAACTTGTGATGCCCAAATTCAGGCCTTCTTTAGGTGGGGCCACAATTATTACACTTGTTTTTTCTTGAGGAGGATTACCTGAATCCGCAATTTAATGCAATTTAATTGAATTCATCAATAGCTCACGTGACTGGGTTCAGTGTTTGAGTATCCCATCCAAATCAGAAAATTATGTGAATATCTTAATTTTCTATATAATTTAGATGTAGATTTTTTTTTTTTTTGTGAGAAAAGGTCGACAAGGGATAAGAACCAAAATTAAAATCCACCAGGGCAATTACTCTCACATGGGGATTGTGTCTGGGAACAAATCCTGAACAAATCCAACCATCTCGTTAACAAAGTGCGGATCTAATATATAATTTAAATATAGAAAAGATATCATATATTAGATCCAAATGAATTCAGATATGGATTTTGATACTGGGATACACTCTCCAAAAAAAAATCACTATCTAATTAATATTTTATCATATCTTAGTTGTAAATAAACTTTCTTTATAGAGTTTTGTTAATGAGTTTTTTTAGGGTACTTATTAACCCACATTTATTGCTAATTTTTTATGCAACACAGTAAATCTATTCATGATAGGAATCAATAAATTCAAATATTTTTTAAAATACAAAAAATATCTCTAATAAATTCACTACTTTTTTTCTTTTTCCCATTCGTACCCAAATTGTTTTCTTCCTCTTTTACAAAAATTTTATCCGAAAATATAAAAATATGCATCTCCTTTCATTTTTCTTCTTATCTTGTATCTCATGTGATTGTAATAATTGTTTTAGTGTTGCTTATGTGAAGATATTTTTTGTGTAGTGTATAAGTAATTTATTTTTATTATTTGTTTGATTTAATTTTTTATATTGAATATTTTATATGCACCTCGATTCTTTATTGGTTTTTTTATTATTCGAAGAAGAAAAAATTGTGATAAATTTATTATGGGTATTGTTGATATTTTAAAAAATCTTTTAATTTATTTATTCATATCATAATTACATTTGTTTGTCATTTCATATGACCAATTTTTCATCAAATTGTCAAAATTAGCTGAATAGAATTTTTTTTGGGTGATTATCTATTGCCAAAATTGTCAAAATTTGATGAAAAAGTTTTTCATCTTATATCTTATATCTTCTTACAGCTGACAATTGGTGATTAAAATTTTTTCATCAAATTGTCAAAATCACCAAAAATCCAATCTTCTTATCTTATATCTCATTCATACTTTTTTTTGGTGATTACAATATTGAATAATTTTTAAAGTAGCTATTAGAAATTTATTTAAACAGATCATGATTAAACAAATCTAAATAAAAAGGATAAAATGAAAAATAAATAAACAAAAAAAGGGATAAGCTTTAAAAATAAAATATAAAAGAATTTTAAAAATCCAAATAATATAGGAAACAAAAGATTTAATTGGGGTTTTGGACCCCTTGGTTGCCAATATTCAGGGCCAACTATGAATCAACCAGGACCCAGAGAGCATGAAAAGTTGATTTTTTCTGACATAAAGTTGAGCTGATTTTTTTTTTTTTTTTTTTTTGTACAAATGCTCTATATTCAGAAAATACAAATACTGAGTCACTAGACTCCTAACAAACCAGTCCTCTTAAGGGACTAAACTAGTGGAGTAAATAGATACTGAGCCTACTGGACCCCTAACAACCAGACCAGGCTACACCAAATTTTATTTTTTTCCCCTACGCTTGGCAGGACTCGATCACCCAACCTTCCACAAAGGAGAGAGTGTCCCAACCGTCACGATAAATCGTGTGGGGACAAATTAAGCTGACATTTGGATTCCTAGCTTCACCAATTAGTGATTAATGTTGAGTTTGTGTTTTTATGTAAATAATCTCTTAACTAATTCTAAATTTAGTAATATTTACCACCCCAATTAAATATATATACTTTTAATCATATTTTTCACTTGATAGTATATAACAATTGAGGTGATAAATAATATTAATAGTTAGGCTGTTTGTAGTGATGTGCCCACATCCTTGTTAGCTTCAATTGAGGACTTTATTTTGGTACATAAACCCAAAAAAGGGCTCCGTTTGGCAGCACGATTGGGTCGGATTCCGCTTTTTGAAAAGCTAAAATCCCAAAATCGTGCTGCCAAACGGGTCGGATTCCGGCGGAATCAAAAGCTGGATTCCTTTTAATTTCTCTCTCGAAATCCGTGTTTTTAAAAGCTCAAAAAGAACGCTTTTTGGTTGGAATCGATTTTTTGAATTGAAAAGCAACTTTTTCTACCAAACATTAAACTCCTTCCAAATATTGAATCCTAAATTGAAAAAAAGCATTCCAAAAAAGTCAAGGTCTAAAATCATCTTAAAAAGCAGCTTTATTCCAAAATCTACTTTTCAATCTGTGTTTCCAAACGGAGCAAATAGACATTGGTCAACATGGATTCAGAACAAATGGTGAGCGAATCCCATGCAACCAAGCTAGGACTTTGTGCAATATTTTTATTTTCTCCAGTGGCAAGTTTTGATTCCAAGGAACTTATGAGAAAACTAATGTCCTTCACCACTATATTAAAATAAAAAATATATGCGCTTAGTGGTTTGAATTATAAAATGGATCAAAGGTAAAAAATTTCCTTTAAAGACTAAAAAAAAAAGAAAAAAAAAAGAAGCTAACAGTGATAAGACGTGCTCACAAAACCTCTATCTACACTTTTGATGATTAAAAAAAGAAAAATGATTTGTGCATGTTGAATATACATATCAATGTCCTGTAGCTTGCTTCTAGAAAAGGAATAATGTCCTTTGATGCTCATAATTATGAACATATACCCCCCCCCCCCCCCCCCCTAAAAAAAAAAATTCATGATTTTGGTCCTCAGTGGCTGCAATCACGTGTGTTAACCTCTCCTGATCTATTTAATCACTATTTCTATTTCTCAATGCGTTTGATCTCATATGCTTTGGCAACCTCATTAACATAATCACCATAGATAATACTGCACTTCTGTTTTCAGCTCACCGAGATGCTCCCCACTAATTAACTTGAATTTGTGATCACTTGTTGAATTTTTTTTAAAAAAGAAACTTTAGAATATTTATCACTGATGTAAGATATATTATGTAGATGAGACTATTAGAAAAGGTTCATCAAATAAATTACAAATCAAGGGTCACGATTTCGAAATCGCACGGAATTTTACACAGAAAAGATTTTCTGAATTAATTGTTAAACAATTCTTAGTTTTTGAAAATTCATTTATTTAGGCCTTCAAAATAGCGATTTTATTATTTTTAGTAAATTTTAGATTTGTGATATCTCTATTATAACATGGCGGAATTGATTTCTATCAATTCCTTTGATCATCTAGGATTTCATAGAATCGAAAAAATTAGTTTTTGAATTTACCAAGAAATCGAAGTTCTGGTTGAACCAAAAGTTGACGAGGTATATGATGGTGCCGACTTCACAGAAAAAGAAGGCGAGCGGGTCAGTTTTGTCATTGAACCAAATATTGATGAAGACAAGACAAGCAAAGAAGCGGAGGATGTTGTTTTCTCTATTGATTTTGAAGAGGTTATCAGAGGAGAACAAGAAGAGTCATTTTCCTTAGTGGTAACTCTAAAGATAAAAGAACCCTTGCAGAAATTTGTGTTGCGGACACTATACACCATTGACAAAAAGCATTTTTGATGCCATTAACAACAATGTTATGATGAGAACATTTTAACTACCAAGAAGCTTGGGCTACAGATCAATGTATATCCAACTTTCTACATGATCGATATGATTGAGAAGAAATTTGAAGTAAAGAATACTTTGTTTGCTAAAAGTAAAATACAAGAAAATATCAATTGAGGAGTAGAATAACTCAAGAACGAGTTCTTTTGAAGAAGAAGAGTTGATATAGGATATGTTATGCAGATAAAACCTCAGAAGAGGTCCACCAAATAAATTACAAATTAAGGGTTACGATATCAGAATCGCACAAAATTTACACAGAGAAACATATCAAAGAGATCTTCTGAATTAGTTGTTATACAACTAAAAATTCTTAGTTTTCAAAAATTCATTTATTTAGGCCTTCAAAATAGCGGTTTTACTATTTTTTTTAGTAAATTTGATATTTGTGATATCTTGATTATAACATATCAGAATTGATTTTTTTCGATTTCTATGATCATCTAGGATCTCATAGAATTAGAAAAATGGTTTTTTGAATTTTACTATTTTTAGTAATTTTTTAATTTTATATTATTATTATTATAAATAAGGAGACTTATAACCTAAAAAAATAATTTTTTTTATTAATAATATTTCGAATTTTCTTCTTTTTGAGGTTTTTTTATTTGTAGATTCAATGATTCTTTATGGATTCATTAAGCTTATGAGATCTCAAAATTTGTTAGATCTTTTTATCAATTTTTCGATGCGTTAATAACTTAGGAATTGAAGGAGTTGTAAAAGTTCAAAAAATGAAGTGCGAGAAAGGTGAATAATACATAGAAAGCAAGATCCAAGGGGAGGAGGGAGAGCCCCACTTCACTAATGGAACCTTGGGTAATAGAGGAAGCTACTCATAGGGGAATCAGGCGATCCGGAGAGTCCCTCCCACAATTTCTACGCTCTCGGTCACATATTAATGTTATTAATAAATAATAATAAGTACATTTTTATGATTAACCCTCTCGCTTATTTTTCAATCAGCATTTTAATATTTGAATGAGTTAGCTGTTAATGTGGTGCATAGCTAGCTGCTACCCTGGTACTAGTAAAGGTTTGGTCAAAGATTAAATTTTTATTTCTTAATTAAAAATGTAAGTTGGATTGCTGATTCGGTGGATTGCTGATTTTAAGTGTTAAAAAAAAATTCTTATTTGTGATGCTTATAGAAAGGTATTTATATCCATTTTATGAAATATTTTTATTGATATTTGGTTCATCATTTTTTAAAAAATAAAAAGATTGAGGGCAAAATGGTCTTTCAACAATTAATAAGTAAAATATTTTTTAAATAAGTGTCAAACTTTTTACTCATTAAAAAAAATTATTCATCTATAAATACTTATAATAAACACTTTAAACAAGCATCTAAATAAAAAATAAATGTTTATTTTAAATGAGAAGTTAGATAACTGCTTATTTTCCGTCCAACCAAAAGCCCTTAATGGTCTTTCCTGGAGGGTCATTTTTGCAAGAAAAAATTGCCCTAATGGGATAAGAGACATGTAACCATCCAAAATGAGTCTTGCTTCAAAAAAAAAAAAAAAAAAAACCATCCAAAATGAGTCAACCCAGCATGCTTTGAAGTTAAGAAGCCTGAAATTCATTGACAATTTTTTGAGAACTGATGTGATGTTTGTGTTGAATAAAATCACTTTTGGAATGCCAAGCCTTCTTTAGGGGGCCACAGAACACCCACACATCTAAAAAAGATTGATCACTGAATTGAATAGTTCATGGAAACTTAAAAATAAAAAAATCCTAACTTAAATTTATGATCACATGTTAATGTTATTAACAAATAATAATAAGAACATTTTTATAATTAACTCTCTCACTTATTTTTCTATCAGCACTTTTTTGAATTTGAATGGGTTGTACACAAGCAATTGCTAACCTGGTACTTATGTCTAGGGCTGGTAAACGAATCAAGCCATTTGGGCTCGGCTCGGTTTAAACTCATTAAGACTCGTTCAATTAGAAAAAATGAACAAGCTTGAATAATTTTTAAAGCTCGGTTAGGTTCGGGACCTGGATCGAACTTCATTTTGTGTTCAAACTCGACTCATTTGTGTTATAAAAAACTTAATTAAAGCTTAGTTAAACTCCTTTGTAAAATCAGAACATTAAATCAATACAAAATTATGCTCGTTTAGGCTCATGAATTTGACTATTTAGACTAAAATTTTATTTTCAACTGCTAAAAACCATAAAATGAAGAAGAATGCTAGGCTCGTTGAGGCTCGTGAGCTCGACTCAGCTTGGCTCGGCTCGACTCGTTTATAAATGAGCCGAGTTTAAACATGTCAAAGCTCGGCTCGTTCGGCACGTTTACCACCCTTACTCATGTCCTCAGTAAACATAGATAAACAATAATTGGCTTTCACCTTAGACCAATTTTGCAATTTTTTACAAAAATGCCAAATCGAAAAATTGCCCTTTAATCAATCTATTGGATAAGAGACCTGTAACCATCCAAAATGAGTCAACTCAGCGTGCTCTGAAGTTAAAAAGCCTGAAATTCATTGACAATTTCTGAGAACAACTGATGTGAGGTTTGTGTTGAATAAAAGAACTCTTGGAATGCCAAATTCAGGCCTTCTTTAGGGGGGGCCACAGAAATTGCATTTCTTTTTCTTGTTGCGTCTATGATCTCTTGAATAGGATTGAATTCATGACAATAGAATATAACTGAATTCAAGCGAGCACCTTTAATGAATATAGACTTGCTTTTTGAGTTGTACATCAAAATTGTTTGATCTCTCGTGTTATTGGATTTATCGTTGGTCAGGTGATTGATTTGTGATAAAAATTATCACGATCTCACTTACATGTAAAACATATGAGATTATTAAGTAAGAGAATTTGATTCACGTTGGATCACGCCTAATCAAACATAATTTTCATGAATACATGGCATAAAGTCGGCATAAAGTCCAAATCTTCTATTAATAGTAACCGACACCTTTTGTTATTGAATCTACAACATAAGCACAGTTCTTTTTCAAAATGGCACTTTGAAGAAGAAGATGCAATTACATATATTAAGCTAGCCAGCATTTGCATGTGGGAAGTTAACATGACAGTATAGTCGAACCCAACTAAAGTCAGATTTTAACTGTCCTTGAGTCTAAATTTTACATACTTTTAATTAAAAAATATAGTAGTAGATAAGGGGAATGATGTGTACACCTATCTCAGAAGACCCGGATGAGGATTCTTTAATAATAAATCAGTGCTTATCTGATGCTGGTCCCCGGGTGTTCTTTTTTCAATTTAAAATTTCTCCCCATCTGATTTTTCAGTACCATCAAAAGCCAAATTGTGACCCAAAATAGCCAAATCCTCACACATTGTGTGTAATACAAACAATATCTCCCCAAAAGTCAGTCCCTCATTAACAGATGCTCTCCATTTTACACTGAAAACTCACTCAAAAAAAAATTTCAAATTCTGTGGAAAAATCATAAAAAAAAAGCTCCAGAGTATATACATCAGAAATTTTTTAAAATTATAAAGACTAATGTCTTGTCCCCTCGACGAGACATTTCCAATGATATAATATCAATCACTTTATACATCAAAAATTGAAAGTTTGCATGCATTGGGAGAGGGTAAGATGGGGTTTTTTGAAAAATGAACAGTGAAATGGAGGGGCCTCCATTTTTTCATCTCCAGCTGCATATATGCAGCTCCTCCACCTCCGGCTGTATTTTGCAGTCGAAAATAGAGACCCGTTGGAGTCTCCCCGGGAACACCCGGTTGGAGATGCTCTAAGAGATTCTCATACACTGAAAACTCACTCACAATTCTGTGGAAAAATCACTCCAGAGTATATACATCAGAAAATGACTAATGTCTTGTCCCCTGTACAATCACTTTATACATCAAAAAATAACATGTCTAACCCCTCATACAACCCCATTTAACTATTCAACACCATTTTTTAAAATCTCATTTATAGTACATACCGTTTTTCCACATTGTTTTTTTTTAATTTATACAATCTCTAATCTCCTGTTAAAGTAAATAAAATATATACACAATGATGTATATTTTCTTCTAAAAAACATATCCAACTACATTCATTATGTCTCTCCAAAAATCAGTCCCTCAAAACAGATTCCCGGACACTGAAAAACTCACTCACACTCGGTGGCAAAATCACAACAACATTTCTTAACACTGTACATAACATAAAACATCAACACACACACTAACAAAATAAAAAATCCAAAATCAGATCTCAACAGAACACCCACACAAAACAAACCCAGAGAACTCTCCAGGAACCTCAACAGCCTCTTCGCTTCCCACCCCTCACTAAAACCACCCCATTCGCCTCACCTGGCGAGACTGACCCGGTCAAAACCGTGCAATCACCGACCCGAACCGCGCAAGCCCCGACCCGAACCGCCGGGTCCGCATCCGCCCACGAAACCACCCCCCTCTCTCCATCCCCACCAACCCCAACGCACCCTCTTGGGCACCGTCCCTCCGCCCAAACCCCCTCCACTCTCCTCCACCCACCACCCAAAACTCCATCCCCACCACCCAAATCAAGAACCTCCGCCGACCCCACAAACCTCCCCTGCGCGTCCGTCCCGTACCCACCCACCACCCAAAACTCCTTCCCCACCACCACCCCCTCGCACTCGTCCCTCCCCTCCCCCATCTCCGCCAACCCCACCCACACATCCTTCCCCACGTCGTAAGCCGACGCGGTCCGCAACGCGTTCTTGCTCGCGTCGTGTCCACCGGAGACGTACACCACCCCGTCCACCGCGCCCGCGGCGAAGAAGGACCTCGCGCAGGGCATGTCGGAACCCCTTCTCCACGACCCGAGCCTGAAATCGTAGACCCAGACGTCCTTCACCGGGTCCCAGCTAATCGGGTCCCACCCTCCGAGCACGATTAGCTTCCCCTCCGTGCCGACCACCTGACAAAACAAGGGGAGCCCGTGTGGGTAGATCGGGATCGGCGGGAGGAGCTCCCAATCGTTGGAGATCGGGTCGAAGACCGTGACGCCGTAGGCGGTGGTGGTCCGGGAGGGTTTGGCGGAGGTGGGTTCGGCGGTTGAGGATGAGAAGGGCCTGGACGAGGCAGGCGACGGTGTGGGTTTGGGAGGATTGGCGACGGAGGAGGTAGAGGTCGCGGCCGTCGATGAGGGATCGCCAGCTCTTGGAGACCCGCCTCGCGAGGTGGTGGGATTTGTAGGTGAGGCGGATCATGCACTCGATCGCGATTTCTTCGGGGAGGCCTGGGATTAGGTCTGATTCCATGATTTGAAACTTGGGTTCTCTGTGTTTTTTTTTTCTTCTTCAGTTGTTTTTCCCCCTTTTTGGTTTTGATGACGAGTTTCCGAGTATGAGTTGGGACGTTTTATAGAGAGGGAAGGTCCACGTGGATGCCAATAATTGGTGGTTATATGTGTGCTGTGCCCCTTCGAGTAAGAGTTCAATTTAAATTAAAAAATAATTGACACTTCACGTTAGGATTTTTACATTGACCTGTTTATTTAGTATTTCATGAGTCATGATAACAAAGCGTATATTATATATTATTATAATGTATGAAATTTTAAAAACAAAGATTTTTAATTTTTTTATATTATTATATCTTATTATATATTTTATTTCGTATAATATTATATACTTTAGTGATATATATAATTTTTAAAACAATTTTAAAAACAATATAGATTATAAATAGAAATGCACAAGAAATTGACTATATCATTTTTTTTTACATTTCATGAATCATGCACCCATACTTTAATTTTTTGTATAAAATAATATAGGAAGTGACTATCACACAAGGGAGTGGAATGAAATAAATGAGTCTGTATATGTGCATCCACATCTACTGTAATGATTTTCAATGGAGTTTTTTTTTCATATATTCCCACATTGTATTAAAATATCATATATATATATTTTCAAAACTATAGGGATATATATATATATATATAAGGTATATATATATATATAGAGTTACCGATTATGTGCGGTTCGCATGCGGTCGGTGCAGTTTGGATGCGACGTGGATCGTCCGATCGTGGGTCCATCGCATCCAACGGTCGATTCACGTGAATCGTACCCGACCGTCCGATGCGATGGACCCGTGATCGACGGCCCGTGATCGTACACCGCACCGACCGTAAACCGCACCTAATCGGCTATATATATATATATATATTGCTGCCGCATACCTAATATGCGGTCGGTGCGGTCGTGCGGATTTGACGTGCGTCGTCCGATCGCGGGTCCATCGCATCCAACGGTCGACGTGAATCGCACCCGACCGTCCGATGCGATGGACCCGTGATCGACGGCCCGTGAATCGCGACCGCACGACCGTATAATATCACGACTATAGATATATATATATATATATATCATTTTGACAATGTAGGGTTGATTGAGAGGTATATATATATAAAGCATTAGTTTAATTGTAACATTTTCCTTTAATTTGTAATTTTATAACAAATTTTACTAATGATTTATTTAATAATACTAATATTTTTATTTTACTATTTACATATACATAATGTGAGATATTATATCACATATAAATGAGTTAAAAAAAATGAAGGTGCTCGCAGGTTCAGGGAAACTGTTTTAAAAAATAATTTATTACAAGCACATCATGCATGGATGAAAATTAATATAATTCTGATCAAATTAATAAAAGATAAATTAAAAAATAATAATTAAGATTATATCTATACATATATATACATACATACATACATACATATATATAATATTATTTTTAAGATATTATTGAATCATCTTTTGTATATTTTCATTAATCATATTTTATTTAATAAATATTTATTTTTACTTATATATATACATACATACAAAACTCATAACAATTAATGTACAAAAGAATCCAACATGAGGCAAACATTTTAAAAAAAAACAGAAGACCTATAAAAATGTATGGCTAACTTGGGGTTGTTTTTTTTTTCTTATTTTGAAAAAGAACAACAAAAATTCAACTCGGAAATTTATTTCACAAGGAAGAGAATGCCCAAAACATACAAAGAGATTATTTTACTAAAGTAAACTATACGGTGAATTTAATTTTTATTTATGTTACGTTAATTTTCTTTGAAATATTTATCAAATTGATTTTTATAAATACAAATCGATTTATTTTATCAAACATAAATTAATTTTTCACTTCTACAACTTAAAGGAGTATTTATGACAATTACACAGTTAAAAACTCTTTTACAACTTATTATTCTAATAAACATTCACTGCTGTTTATTTTCTGTTCTTAAACAGTTAAAATAAACATGTCTACTACTTATAAAAAAATTATAATTATAATCTGTAAGTTATAATCTATAATTTGTTAATTTAAATTGCAACAAACATGACTTACAAGGGGGCATTTGGATGTGGGTTTGTAAATTAACTTTTCCTCATAAGCTTTTTTTTTTTTTGAAAAACAGAATTATTACAAACCTATAATCTTTTCAAACCCATATTCAAACGTCCTAAATGACCTAAAAGTGTATCCATCAACTTGTTTTGGTTTAGCAAAAAATAATTCAGAATTAATTTTTCTTTTGTTATAAAAAATGAATTACACACTTACATATATTAAATTATTAACATATTTTTAACCAAAAAAAAAAAAAAACTAAACAAATTTTTTCATAAGTTACGAAATGCAGTACATTAATCACATTGCATAGTCGGTTGGGATTTTAAACTGCGAAAAAGAATCGAGTGTATCGGCGTTTTAAAAAAACACAAAAAATCATCTAGAATGGTGAGGATAAGGGTGACACGTGGCGATTGAAGAGGGACCCGATACATGTATGGATGCGAGTGATTGGAGGGAAATGTTATTGTGGTAGGGACATGTTGTGGGGACGTCGTGTCAAGTGAATTGAATAAAGCCAGCTTCGGGTAATGTTTATCTCGGTTTCAGAAAATTAAAAAATATTATATATATATTTTTATAATCATTGTCACATGTGCACTTGGGCATGATGCGAGTTCCAGTTGTCGCCGCCTCTGTTTTTTTTTTTTCCTTCTGTTTTTCTTGTTTTGAAAAATAAAATATATATTTTATATAATTATTGTTATGTATATTTATTTTGACCATCGGACATGAATAGAACATATATACTTTTTATAGTTATTGTCATGTATAATTGTCTCCGCCTCTGGTTTTTTATTTTCTTCCTGTTTTAAACAGCATGTTAGAAAACGACCAGGAAATAAATGTGATTGATTGTTTTGAGGTTGCCAAAACTGTGTACAAAAATGGGCGGCCATTCAATGGAATGTGGTAAAAATGTGGTATTTCCAAGATGAATGTTGGTTTGCTTGGTAATGAGCATGAGCATGTGTCGTAAATAATAGCCCGGCACTCTCTTGGCACGGTGGTACAAGGACACCCTTCGTTTATTAGAAGATGTGAGATCAGATTTTGTCACTCATAGGAAAAAAGAAAAAGACACACAATATTTTGGGATGAGTATCGTGATCTTTATAGCCCATCATCGTGTCTTCTAGATCATTTTTGGTCTATATTTACTTATGATGTGTTTGATTTTGCAGGAAGCTCTTCATCTTTAAAAATCGTACAATCAAATGCTATCTTAATAGTAGTTTATTGTTGTTATAATTAGTAATCATCGCCCTGAGATGGTCTTTGTACAAAAAAAAGTATGACGTAAATAATTGTATCAAAGAAGAAAATATGTGCAATAAGATTAATAGATTGAATAATGATAATGTTTATTGTATTTTTAATTTACAAATTGTAGGGGTCAAATTTTTTTGTCCTAATCCTAGCCTGACACATGTCAGTCAAATGTCCCACACATGACCATCCCACAACTAGCACGTACATGTCCGCTAGGAACAAACAATGTCATGGCATGTGCCACCTTCGTCCCACGTCGTCTTTGACTGATCGGGCAGGATAAAATCCTACCATATCCGTTAGATCGCAATGTATACACGTGATCCTACTGTATTCTCCATCGTATATGCCGGATCCCACCATATCCTCCCGAATCTCACCATATCCTCTCTGATCTCATGATATTCTCCCACCATCGCTGTGGACGAAAAATCAGGAAATGATCCGAATGGACAATTATGGGCAGTACTATAAAAAGGTAACACAATCCTAATGAGAAGGTATGTGAAATCCATTTTTACAAAATCCCTGGACTGAATATATTATTAACTAGGCCGTCAGAAGACCTATTGCGGGTGACCTGCCCCTTTCCCGATCGCTCATCGGAGGATGCTTCCCAGCGTTATGACCCCATCAATCAGAGTAACCAATATAACAATCGTTCCCAGTCAAGAATTTTTAGACCAATAGAAGCTACTCTATCAACCTTTGTTTAAAACATCCGACAGTGGCCCTTGTCAAACACTGTTTAAAATATTTGATATTATCTCTATCAACTATTATATATATCATTCGACATAATTTTTAAAAATTAAGACTTGAGACACAGTCAACAACATTCAACATTCATTGTATATTAGCATATCAAAACACATTCACATTCAACATTTGCATTCCACTCAACACTTACAATACATTCAAGGCATTCACTTATGATATTCAAAAAGCATTGTTCAAAACATTACACTTTCAACATACGTTTGTGTACACATGAACTAATTTGACTCAAGCCCGACGAAGACCCCAAGGAAAATTGGGTAGAAAAGGCTTCTCATATTTAGGACTGGCAAGTCATACTTAGGACCTAAAAATTCAATAGTTAAGTTAGGAACTTTTTAGGGTGTTAAAAATTGGTTTTTTGAGGCAAAGGTAGACGATACTACCATGAATTGTATTAGAGTTTCATAGTATAAAAGTTATTAGGAACATAAAAATGCATCTGCCTATAAGTACCTGTAGTTAATTTCCCCTTCAATTTCAATGTGTATGAAAGAATAGAAGGGCGTCACAGACACAACTCCCACGCTGTGGATTATTATAGTAATTGACAAGAGGATTGATAGGACTATATAAGCCATCAATTCATTTAGCCATTCCTAAATTTTCCACTAATGAATGACAATAAGATTGAAATGAAGATCGATAGAACTAAGCAATCAATTTATTTAGCCATTCCTAAATTTTCCACTAATGAATGACAATAAGATTAGGCATGTTGTACCCCTTCTAGATTAAATTATAAAGGATGTTGAAAATATTTTAATCACAGTTGAAATGAAAACCTTATAAAATTATTTATATAAATAAACATGAGAATCACTTAAATTTTCAATTTTGATGGATTATTGTCTTCAAATGAAAGGCTACAGTCTTTTTATATTAGATTTAGAATCAGTTTGATTTCATTCTCATTCTTTTCCTAGTCATTCCTGTACACTTTAGTCAAAATTTTATTTACTCTCCTTCCTCACAGAATCTACTGGAATTAAATTTCTAGAAATGTAGAATCCTTTTTGCATCCCTTATTATTTTTCATTGCCCTTACTTGATTTTCAACAAAAAATTAAATTACATAAAATTACAACTCTTACGAACCATGATTAGCTAATTATTCTTTAAATTTCAACTAAAATTAATGTCATCACATACAATAGAGATCAACTCTGTAAGATTAATTTTATCTTGTATAACACTCATTTGAGATGGGAAAGCTAGTTCTCCCGAGTACATGTGAAATCTTATCTGGAAATGAACTTAAGATGGAGATGTGAAGAGTTATCTTGAGTACATGTCAGATCTTATCTATGTTAAATCACTTTATGGCATGCAAAACTGCCTACTTGATTTGGGACTTCATTTATATCCATTTGAATTGAAAGGCATTGTTTGTGCTTATAATGACTGACTTCTTGTAAATGTGATAGCCTCTCGCTCTCAATTATGATTCATGCGGAGTGGAAAATTGTGAAAAGTAGGAATGTCATTCTCTTCTTCTTCTTTTTTTGTGGGTAAAAGAATGTCATTTCTCTTTGAAAGATAGTTTGTGTGGGCCATACATGAAATGAAAAAAAAGTAAAGAAGAGCAAACTCAAATTGATATGGAATACCGGGCACTGATAAACAATGTCATTTTCATAATCCTAGCCTAGTATATGATACTCAGTTAGATGAATATAATAAACTCCATTAGTAAAATTACAATGTAGCTAGTCATTTAATTTATTTGAGTAAATGCTTTATTTTTTATTCATGCTTTATTAGATAGGTATATAATTTCAGAAAAAATTAAAAATTAATTGCAAAAATGACTATCACTAGCTAACATCTTTCAACAATAGTAGATTAATAGGCCCAAAAGAGTTTAGTGCCGAAGTACTCAATATTTTTATTAGTATGTTTTCAGATTTTTTTATGGATCTCCTATACCCCACCACTATATACATACATACCGTTTTGCATTTATGATAACAGTATATACTAAATGATAGAATTCTTATTCTTTTTTTTTAATATAGAATACATACTTCATTATATGATTAAAAAAAATCTCAGTTATATATGATATATCTTTATTTTTTTTTTTAAAAATCAAAACATGTATCATCTCAACAAAGATTTTAATTTGGACTACTTCATTATATGTTAAAATTAAAGGAAAAATTAAAGGAAACTATTCCTAACCTTTTTTAAAGAATTTACCAGACCTATCCCATCTCCAAAAGTTGCAAATAAAAAAATATCAAGGGGGATCTTATGATCAATGCATGATCTTCTGTCTTTATTTCCTTTTTAAGAAAGTTTGATCTAATCAAGTGCTGAAAGATGCATTGCATCACAGTATCACACCCAAATGTCCCCTTGGATCTTGTTTGCCCAATGGTGAGGCCCTTGTTTTGCATCCAATAAAAAAGGAGAAAAGAAAAGGAATAATATATATTTTTTCCCCTTTGTGAAAGGGTACGTCGACATCCCTCACATACACGATAAAAATTGTTCTTATAAGCATTAATTATGTTATGCCCAACTAGAATACTACAGCTCTCTTGGGTGGGAAAAATGAACTTTCATGATCCAGATGATGGAGGGTGGTCCTTCCCTTCTAGAAGGGTAGGTTTTCTTTTTCCATAAAATGGCCAACCTTTAATTTTTGTGCCTATAATCATGGCAAAAGAAAGACAATATGTTAAAAAACACTATACGTTAAGAGTGATATGTGTATACTAGGGCAGTTACTTGGGTAGCAACGTGGCCATGTACACATCATGCCTTACCCTCTCCCATCATTCTCAAAGGAGACTAGAACTAGGTGGAAGAGTCCAAAATGAGAAATGTTACATTAGTGACCCAAATTATAGACTGTGACTAGCTGTATTTTCATAGATGCATATATGCACCGGGACACAGATGCACAATGGTACACAAACACCAAGAAAGATCTGAAACACTTCCAAGGCAGAGTCATGAACACCTATATAGAAAGGGGGCGGTTATTTCAACCCCTTGAGTTTATCAACCCACCCATTCAAAAATCAAAATTAATTTTTTTTAAATAAAAGAGCCCAGCCTCTCATCGCTATTCACATCGGGATAGAGCACACGAGCAGGGAGACGAGCAACAGCCAGAGATGACACACATCGGGCGAGCAACAACCGCTTGAATCAGAGCCTCCGATGAAGCTCCATCATACTGGATTGGACGGTGACCCTCGTGTCCTCGACGAGCATCTCGCTTGCGATGGGAACGACGCGGGCCAAGAAGGGAACAAATGACACCAACGACGGGAGAAGCTTCACTATTGGGGGAGAAGAGAGAGAAACGGTTACCTCTGCGTCCTTGAGGAGCATCTTGTCGAAGATGGGACTGACACAGGTTGGGACAAGAAGGAAACGGATGATGTCGGCGGGATTGACACTGGTCACCGGTGACGAGAGGATTGTTGGAGAAGAAGAGAGGAAGAAGAAGATGAATTTCTAACGGGTAGGTCAAGGGTGGGTTTGTAGTTTTTAAAAAAGTAAAGGGGTGGATATGACAACGGGGTGGGTTAGATAAATACTGGGGTGGAAATAACAGCTTCCATTTAGAAATCAACTTATTGACATGCCTGATTATAGGTTATGCCAAACTCAATGGCACACCTAGATGTCAGTTGTCAATAGATATATGTGGGTACGTTTGATTGCACGATTACACATCTTTTACGTTTGTAAGAAGTTACTTTTGCAATCGTTAAACCAAACAATATTATTAACCAACTCTCTGTTTTGCACATCTTTTACGTTTGTAAGAACTAAGAAGGCACCATCGACCAACTCTATTAACCAGCTCTCCTTATTGAGGTACCTGACTTTTTTTTATTTTCTAAAACCCCATATTTCCACTCGGCTGACATGAGTGTTGGGGGATCTTTTGCAGACCATCCCCTCTCCATGTTTTTGACATTTGAGGTGTTGGATCGCCAACAACTAGCATCAAACTTTCGGAAGAGAGTGGAACGGATGGATCTCGCAACCCAGATCTAGTTAACCAATTTTGTCCCTCGGATAGATATTCCTACCTTAGAGGGGTCATTATGATTGGACATTTGTTAGAGGCTAGATGCATTTAAACCTTTTTTAAAAACACGTATTTGTTATAAAAAGAAAAACGTTCCTTACTGTGTATTTGATCTATCAACACCTCAGACCCAACATTTTAACATGCAAATTATTTTTAAAAAAAGTAGATCTGCTCATGAGCATCCCAAATCTTTTTCTCTCTTTTTCCAACAAAGTTTGATGTAAACGTAATATGCATTGCATCACACCCAACTGTCCCACTGTTTCATACTTGCTCAATGGTGACAGGTCCTTGCTTTGTATTCATAAACAAAACAATCTCAGATCTAGGGATTTTCCCCCTTCACTGTGAAAGGGTCCACACCCTTCACATTCACACACATAATGCCATTTGGGAAGGACGAAAAAGTCTGAAAAAAAGGTCTTTGATAAGATTCCCCATGACTGCAAGCACTGTCTTTATTATGGCCAACTCAAATAATGGAGTTCACTTGGTACAAATTAAATGAACTTTCAGTATGCTATGCATGAAGTGTGGTACTTTCCTTCTAGAAGGGAGGTGTTTATTTTCCATCATAAGATCTCCGGAAAACTATTACAATTTTATGTGCCCTTCATTATAAATGGATGTGTATAAAAAAGAAAAATAAATTTAAATTGATGAAATTGTCCCCAATTTTTTGAGAAAAATTAGTAAGTTTGTTAAATGAATAATAATTAACATATATGCTTTTGTTTCTCTGAAATCTATGATAACTTATCATCCTTAAATTTTTTATCAAATTGTCAAACTAGACCTATGCATTAATAAGAATTGATAGTTAAGCCAATCATTGTGTGGTACGGGTGGCTATGTACACATGCCTTCCCCTCCATGTCATTCCAAAAAGGGAATTAAATTCAGTAAAAATCTCCATTTATAATTTTTTTTTCTGGGCTCATTGATAAATAGCCATTATTTGATATATAACATTTTACTTTTTAATGTTATTATACAGTCTAGTTTACATTTTCATTTACAGTTCCATGTACCTCATGGTTAAGCCATGAATAGATAATTGAAAATAGTTTTGATATATCAAGTCTTATCTATCTTCACTTGCATTGGTATACATACATCATTAAATATTGTATCCTTCCATTATAGATATTTATCACAAAGGGTAAAAATGGAACTAAAATAATGTTGTATTTGTTTTTCATTTAAAAAAAAACTCAAAATGCCAATGCTGTAATTTACCAACAAATGCATGCACAAAAAACTACTTAGATGGATGTGTGTCTCACACACATGTGTATGTGTATGTATACATTGTGCATTTGTGTGTGTGTTTAATTGTCATATATAATTCTTTTTTTTAGCCGAGGTAATCATTATTTAATAATTAACAAGGATGTAATGCATTATAAGAAGAAGGTTGTGTGCTTAAGAACTAGACAACGAAAAGGTAGGTTGTTAGTCATTTTAATGCATAGAATAAGTAACTAATATGTTTTTTTAGTATAACCCTTTAAAAATAATTATTTTGGATACTTGGAATCTTCACATATTTATCTCTCTCAAAATGAAAATTAAAAGAAGAGATGGAGGGCCCATGATCACCCTATATTGTTTATTTCAACATGAATTTCCCTTTTGAAAAAAGAAAAAATCGATTCTAATAAATTCTTATCCATGTATCATACTAGAGCAGCTTCAACACTCTCCTAAAAAATGGGCTCCTTTGCCAATTTTAATTGAGTTGTAGATAATATCGGCTCCAACATTCTCCTCAAAAAGCTCCCTTAAACAGGGAAGATGAATTTGCTAATGGGGGAGTCAACAAAACTCTGTAAAGGAAGTCCACCACCTCAATTACATATTTGCCCTTTGAAAAAGTCTTCTTTGAGTTCAAAAATATAGGTATTTAAATGTTGTAATATGTATTTATGTCTTTTGATTTTAAAGAAAAAAAATAGAGAGTAAAGTTGAAGTTAACACTTAAATACAAAGGGAAAAAAGAATGTTTTTCTTTAAATGTGAATAAAAAATAGAGTTAGATTAAAGTTGCTTTTACAAGCTAAAAAAACGTGAATAATTTTTGTTTGAATTTGATCCTATCAGCGTTGATGCGTCGGATTCCATAAAAAAATAAGTGCTTTTACAATAATAATAAAAAAATACCAGTGAAAGCTGCATTGCATCACATGCACCCAATTGTCCTCTCTGATCATGTCTGCTAAATAGTGCCTGGTCCTTTCTTTTCATCAATTCAATAATAAAACAATCTCAAATCTAGTGACTGTTCCCACCATTGTGAAAGGGTCCACAACCACAACCCTCACATACTCAAATGATGCCACTTTAGTGTAGGAGAAAAAAGTTCTGAAAAGTGTTCTAATAAGATTCCCAATTTCCCAATGACTATAAGCACTTTTTCTATCATGCCTACCTCAAATGAATAAGACTTCACACAGGACAAATGAACTTTCAGGCTACACATGGAGGGTGGTCCTTTCCTTCTAGAAGGGAAGATTTTTTTTTTTAATTTACATACTGAGACATCTGGCCACATTTTTACTGTTTGTCGATGTCAATGTTTTTGTTTGTCGGTGAAGATGGCCTTGCCAAAGACAAAAGGGTTTTAAAAAGAGACAATGTACTTGATTTGGGATATATAGATTGATATAAATCAGGGCTGCCATTGATTCCCTCCAACTCATGCCAAAAGGATTGTGGAATTGGGTAGAGAAGTCCTCATTGAATTCAAATGATAAATAATAGTAGGAATTGGGTAGACAATGTAATTTTGTGTCCTGGTCTCACAATTTTTTTTCCAAATTTTGCCTAACAAACAGGAGGTATAACGTAACGTCAAGGCTCAAACTCAAGAACTATCCTTAACGCTCCGAACTGTTATGCTATAACTACTGGAGACATTTAAGTTGGAAATGATATATTATAAGGTCAAAGACATCTAAAGTATCTTTCAACATATAGTCTCACATAAATTCTTATAAATTTAGGCTCAGAAATACTAAGTTTTGAATACATTTTCTAAGTTGATTGTTCATTTCAAAATAGTTTGGAAAACATTTCAACACATTTGGTTCATTCGAAAGTTTCTCAAATATAGATTCACTCATTCTATAAAAAAAAATGAATAAGATCTGCTACAATAGAAGAAGAGAATCCTTCTTATTGTATTAAATGAGTCAAATGCTTTATTCATAGATACACAAAGGACCTTAAAATATCATAATAGGAAAATAGAAAAACTAGAAAAATAATAATAACTCAATATTGTTATAATAATGACTCTTTCACACCTCCTCCCAAACTTTAAGAGGTAGAACCGTTTGCACAAAGATGAGACATCGACAGAGATTGGCGGCGGCTATGGCTACGGCGGCAGGTGGTGGCTGGCGGTGGCACGGTTTGTGCGTGGCAGAGGCAAGACATGGCCACATGGGGTCGTGCGTCGATGAGATTAGGATGGTAAACAAGTTCAGCTTTAACATGTTCAAACTCGGATCGCTTATATTAAGCTCAGCTCGGCTTGGGATCAAGCTAAATTGAGGTTTAAGCTCGACTTGTGAAAAACTCGATTGAAGTTCGACTCAGCTCATTTATAAAACAAGCTCGAATCAAGGCTCGAGCTCGTGCTCATTTTGCTAAAAACAGCTCGTTTAGCCTTTAAAACTTACAGAAAATAGATAATATGTCGAAAATAGACAATAATATTCGAAAATAGACAACATTCCACACTTTAAGTATAAGAGCTCGTATAGACTCGTGGCTCGGCTCGGTTATATAGATTTTCTCATAAGTCAATGAGTTATATGGATATAGGGCAGATTACAGGGAGTTACATTTTCCCCTTCTTATTGTATTAAAGGAGTCAAAAGCTCAATTTATAGATATACAAAGAAACTCTAAAATACCATAACAGAAAAATAAAAAGATCTAATAAATCAATATTGTCATAAAAAAGACTCTTTAACCAAATCAAACAGTATGCATTACAAATGAAAGAGTGATAGACTGACCAAGGATTTAAGGATCTTATAATATCTTTGATCTTCAATGGACTCATAAGAACATACTGACTTACACTTCGATGACTCATACAACGTCTTTCCATTAATGTTACGAACAACACAAGCAATAGAGTTTACCAATATTCATCAAACCAAAACGCTTGCAACATTCAAAATTCTAAATCTTAAAAAATAATTATGCATATCATATCCATATTTTTATTTCTTTCTTGTATGAATTTACATTAGTCAATGAAACTGAACTATGCATCAGCATCAAGTCTGAAGATCGCAACACAAATACATCCTCCTCTATTTTTTTCCTACTATCAAAAAATTCAAGAAGCTCTCTTTCAAGTCTCAACTCTCAAGTTTGAAGCAAAGGGCAGACTCATCTTTCCAATCTCTCTCATGTTTGGTTGTACAAAAGTTCAATTGCTCTCTGTATTAAACTGGTGTAAACTTTACAGTTCTTTTCTTTTTTTTGTAGTTTTTTGTTGCCTATCTGATGATTATCATTGTTCACATTAATCCTCAAACAATAGAGGAATCTAGCTCAAGATTGTGTTTTGCAGATTAGGAAATATCAAGTACAACTGGGTCATATTGAATTCATTAAAGTGAACCGGGGTGCAGTTCTAGCTCCAGAAAAATTATCGAGACATGCGCGGTGTACTCAACAGCAGGCGATCTTTGTGGGACTCCAACATGGTATTATCTGAGCTATACTAGCTCCAATACATCACTCTTTACAGGAATGTGTAATAGATATTGGGCTACAAGCCCCATTTTGTATAGGATCATGAGTTCGAATAGTATATAATACTTGTCCATTGGGCTTTTACCAAAAAAAAAAAGAGGAATCTACTGGATCTCCTGCTTAAAAAATATAATTTTAAAGTTTGAAAGCATTAATCGAAGATAACACACGTGCCATATCAGTGTTGAAGAGGTTCAGTATGCCTGTTTTCTCTTGTTTTGATTCGTACTTGGTCTTCCCTGAAAAAGAGTTCAAACACAACATACAAATCGAAACTTGCTTCAAGCACTCCCATTCATATATAAGCTCCTATATCTTCTTGTCTTGAATCATAGATAATGTTAGATAATGTCAAATTTAAATTTGTAACTCCCTCTATACATTGATTGTATATCAGTCACTATACAGTTTCTGTATTGTTTAGCTTGTACCAAAGAAAGATGATTATATCACTTGTTCTCTTCCGTACCAATTTGCATTGGCTTGAATGCAGCCATTACTACGGCTACCTTGCATGAAAGGAACCCTGCAACTCCAACCAACAGATCAAGAGGCTTCAGCACCACAAACTCGCTTCCGAATCCATACTTAACAGCGATAATGAAAGAAGCTAAAATCAATGCAAGATTCGTTAGTGGTCCCTTAAATCCGCCAATTAGCTGCGAAAGGTTTTCTGATGAAGTTGAAGCTGATAATCCATCAACTGATCTCTGTAATGACAACAGATAGAGGAAGCCGAACATGCCACCAATGAAAAATGCAAAAGCAGTATCATCACCAATAGTAAAGGCTGCAATTGATGTACCCGCGAAGACTAATGCAACATCATAGATCAGCAGTGACAACTTTAAATTTGAATATTCTTTCATGCTAGTCTCATTGGACGTTTTCAAGCCCAATGGCATACTTGACTGCAACAGGTTCATGTTAAGCAAGGTTGAGAAATCAATGCCAGCGAGTTCAGTCACAAATGATGGCTTCAATATCACCATTGATGCACCCATGTCCTCTCCAATTTGGACATCACCCTGTTCAAAGTCGTAACGCCATCCACTGTAAAGTTTTTCTTCACCATTTTTGCTAGAGATTGAGGACTCTGCTCCACTAATGATTGTCAAGTTCACCCCACCTAATCTCCAAGAGCCTGGCCTTAAAATTACGAAAGAGAAATCAACCTTAGCTATTGAAGCATACAATATTTTATTATTTAATGAAATTACATAAACATGCATAATTGCATATACATACATATGCATGTGCAAAAAACCTTGACCATTGATGCTTATATTATCAAATTACATAACATGCATACATACATATGCATGCACGCAAACAAGACAAGACATGAGTGCCATATTATGCGGTTAAGCACTGCATGTAATAGTACAATAAATAATAATTGACAAGAGAGAAAAACCTTAGAATTATTAAAAACATCATTGCCAAAATAGACATCATGACATAAAGCACTTTATCCGAAATCATTAGAGTTGAAGAGCATGTTTTGTAAAAAAAGTATTAATAACAAGGCGTATATTATACTTCTCTCAACACGAAGCCATTTGGCAGCACCTGATGAATGTTGCATGTCAAGTTAAAGTTGAAATGTCATGTTCTGAAGCTACATCCTATCTTCAGAGTAAAATTAAAATGTGCATGTAAGTGTTTATTTAAACAAGAGAAATACCTGATTCAACACCAATCCAGAGTGCTTCAATTTTAGCAAGCTGAGGTCCCTTAAATGTGACCATATCAACAGAGCCTCTCTGGAAGTGGATTTGTTCTGAAGCAACCATCCCCGCCTTCACAACATGCTGCACTGACATGGAAGGTATTCTCTGTAGTATTGAATCCCCATTGGTATCTATCAAGCAAAGTAATATAGCGGAATTTGAGTTGCTCAAGGATGAACCAAAGTCACTGCTTGTGCACAGCTGCACCATGAAGAATGAGCAAGATTTGTCCACCTCAACGGTTAAAGGTAAATCCTCCCATGACTCCTTGTAGATCATTATATCGGTTGCTGGTAAAAGACGTGAAGGTCGTCCGAAATTTTGGAAATCTGGGAATATGCATTTGTTTATTTTATTTGTGAAACATTTGTGCAGTGGCTCAAACATAAATTGACTGGACAAACAAAAATGTCAGAGCATACAACAAGAATATGATCTCTATATAAGGGGGACATGGTAATGCTTAGCACTGCAATATGTACAAGGATATTATCATCTGCTGCTCATTAATTGACTGTGGAAACTCAGTCATTTGTTCTTATCTGAAGCTCTAACATGTTTAACGGTATGCACATTGTCACCACAAATTCCTGTCATTTAGAACAGTGTTCTGATATGTGGTATGCGGTTTGCGTGCGGTTAGGGTACCGCACAGAGTATTGCGGTATGCGGGAGTATATACGGTTCTGTAATATTTTATTAATAAAAAAATAATTTACGGTGATGATAAATTATAATAAATAGAAACATAATCAACAACATTATTAAATATAAATAAAATAATAAAAACAAAGTTTACAAGACATAAAAATAAAACAATTAGTAAAAACAATCAAGAAATATTTGTCACCTTTTCACATTAACATATTATTAAAAAAAATTAACACAAACTTTCAACATATTATAAAATATAAACCCATCACCCATGTGTCACTTTCACATCTTTTCACAACCCAAGCTTTCAAATCCCTCTCTTTTGATTCCCTTTCAGAATGCCAGAATCGATGGTCCAGATCTTTTGGTTTCCCTTTCAGAATGCCAGAGCCGACGATCCAGATCTGAAGCGACGAGGAGGAGGAGACCAGCGTCGTTGGATTTGAACGAACAAGCAGGACCAACCACCGGCGATGCTGTGGCGACCAATTCATCGGTCTCTCCTCCTCCGAGGCTTGTCATCGGTGCCGTCGCGTAGGTCTTCGGGGACCTTTCCCAGCCCCGGCACACCGAACTACGGCTCGAACACGGCGGGGCTTCACAAGGGGTGGAGCTCGGAGCAGGTCCCGCTCCAGAGCAACAATGGGTCGGGCAAGCCCATTATGCCCGACCCGTTAAAAAAATCAAAACATGTGCGCCCGCTTAAGCACATGCGGAATCGGGCCGCATATGCAGGTCTGACCCGCATATAGCCTGATTCCCATCAAATCGGTTGGCCGATTTTCAAAACAGAGATTTAGAACATCAAACCGCATAAAATTGAGCTGCCTGTTACTCTGTGTTGAAAGGCATTTTTAAATCCTACACCTATAAAGACAAACATATGTCCTATACCTATAAAGACAAACATATTCAGACTTTCCTGACACTTATGTGATTTCCTTTTTTTATAGGTTTATATGATTCCTTATTGGTTGCTTAACAAATGTAAAAATTAATATTCAGAGAGTCGCATGTGGTATTAATAAAATTAATGTAAAAATTAATATTCAGAGAGTCACATGTGGTATTAATAGAATTAAGGGAGACACTTCCTCAAATGGCAATACTCAGCCCTTTCCATTAATAAAAGAACATATTCATAATTCTTACTCATTCCACCTTATGTAAACAGGTTTCTGCTCTGAAACATTCAATAATAAAGCAAGACCATCCTAAATGAATAGCTAAATTATGCAAACGGTCCCCTCAAATCTGGAATTCCCTTCTTCCAAAGATGGGTATTAAGAGGAGTTGCAAGCTCTTCTAGCCACCATAATATGGTCTATCTGGAAAGAAATGTGTCTCAGTATCTTCCAGAGGACGGAACCATACAAAGTAACATTGTTCATATTCATTATTAATCTCTTTCAGCCAAAACTTCAAGGGAAGAAGCTACAAGAAAAATCACCCCTTCAATTCAACTGTTGCAGCAGAACTTTGGCCTCGGCATAAATTCACATCTCCAAAAACTAGCCAGGCTTGGAACCCCTCCTCACTCTTTGGGTCAAGGTAAACATTGATAGATTTCTCTCTCACAATAGGGCTGTGATGCAGATCAAAAGAGTGGTGGAAAGGAAACACTCATGGAATAAACAAGATCCTAAACTAACATTGAAATAACTAAAGTTTTTAGGAGCTACAAATTTTTTATATCCCCTAAACCAAACACGAGATAGTTATAGGTCCTTCATATGTTTTAAATCTGAAGTCCTCTCAAAGGATGAAATTTCATGATTTGACCATATTGGTAGTAGCCACTATGAAGTATCATTACGGTTATGTAGCCATAGGTGGAGTTTTGACCAGGTATTCTTCAAGCTTCACCACCCATATATATATATATGTATGTATGTATGTATGTATGTATAGATTTCCTGGAAATGAGTAATTTTTTATTTGATGATACTTCCTCAACTAAGATGTGAAGCAAATTATTTCCATTTGAGTTTCCATAAGAATTTTTTTACAGAAGACTGTAACACTTTTATATATATATTCATGTTATAATTTTTCAAAAAGAAAATGAAAAAGAAAAAGATATTCATGTTATAATTGGACAACAAATGAAGGGTCTACATCAGGATTAAATTCAGATCGTTGGCCCTCTTGAATTCATTGAATTTGCAATTGTTGATACAATGACAATGCATGAGTTTCACTGTAACTGATTTCACCTCCCTAAAGAATCTCCATGTGCATAATAAACATTTGAACCATAGTGAACAAGAAAGAACCCAAATTTAACTAGGCACTCAAGATTCAAGAATCAATTTTCAAGTTACATCATATCCCTAAAGTATAATGATTATTATATTCTCATGTTTCTCAAAAAAATATATCCATTTTCATTTCCCCACTAAGCTAGTTAAGCACCAGTTTAGTGACTTAGAGCTGAGGGTCAATCAAGTAGTCCAATTGTTGCATTTGAATCATGTTTGATCAAAGCCTTCAATCTGGTTAAAAATAACTAAAGAGATTATGAGACATTATGTAGCAGAAACTCCAATACCTACTCTGACAAAGCTGTACATAGACATTAAGGTAGGCAGTGAGTTTCTCATATTCAATTTTGATTTAGCAAGAACTAATTTCTGAAATAGGAAAATCCTGATTCAGTTGTATCACTTACACTACTGAGGGAAGTTCCAAGTTCTAGTACCTGACACAGTACAACATGCCCACCATCTATATTCATTGATTAATAAATAAGGAAAATTGATTTTTGCTAAAGAGTCATTATTATGAGAATATTGACTCTTTATTATCATTATTATGATATTATTAGTTTTCTAATTTTCCTAGTTTCCTTTTCTGATATTTTAGGTTTTCCTTATGTATCTATGATGGAGCCTTTGGCTCCTCAAATATAATAACAAGAATTCTCTTTCCTTTATTCTAATATGGTATCAGAACTATCTTAAAAACCCTAAATCCACAAATATTTTCCTTTTCTTCTTCCCGCTCCGATTGAGGAATCTTCAATCGGAGTGAGGGAGGACTCTTGGTATTCATATTTTTCTTTGGTTGCTTTGTTTGCTTCTCGCGCGAACCCTATTCGTTTGCGTCGTCGTTCTTCTTCTCTCTCCGCTGTGTAATACCACCGTGCCCTCCACAAGAGTCTCTCCGCACACCTCTAGAGCATCTCCGTATTTACAACCTCTACTCGTGCCTCTACAAGCCCTCGGTGCACCTCTAAATTTCATACGTGCGTCATCTGATCTAGTGGATCAGCGACTTTGACTGACTCAAGAAGAGCGGAAGCAACTCCGACTGACTCAACGAGCGGAAGCGACTTCAACTGACTCAAAAAGAGCGGGAGCGCGACTCTAACTGACTCAAAGAGCGGGAGCGACTCCGACTGACTCAAGAAGAGCAGAAGCGAAGTGATGAATTCCAAAAAAAAAAAAAAATGATGACTATCAATTCACAAAATCGAGTTCTTCGATTATTGGAGGTTTTTTGTTATTTTTGTGTAAACTCTAATGGTTCTACCATTCAGAGTTTGAGATGGGGTGTTAAAGAGTCATTATTAAGAAAATATTGACTTTTTATTATCATTATTATGATATTATTAGATTCCTAATTTTCCTAGTTTCCTTTTCTGATATTTTAGGTTTTCTTTTATGTATCTATAAATAGAGTCTTTGACTCCTCAAATATAATAACAAGAATTCTCTTTCCTTTATTATAACAATTTTATTTCTTGTATCAGCCAAAATGAACAATTCATTCAAAGGGAAAAAAACAAATAACTTTGATGTGATCTACTTCTGAGGCCAATCACTCCTCTAAACATCTTGTCGGGAATATCCTATATAATTGACCACTGACACTTGAATGTACATAATTCTAGTCCAAGTCATGCTTTGTTCTCATTATCACCATACAATTAGGAATCCGCCACCTGCTACAATAGCAAAGCCAAACTATAATAAAAATGAGATGATTACCTGTACCTGAACAGAACTACATTTTTTTTTAATGAGAGTACTGGAGTAAAACCATCAAGTCCCTCAATCCCTCTTAGTGGCATACATTATCATCACTTTATAAATGCATCAATGATATGAACAGCAGAAAATGATATTTATGAAGAAAAAAAATGATTCCATGAAATGAAATACCTTGCAAAGCAAGTTCCTTCGATAATGGAACACTGTGCAACTTAAGAATATGTTGACTGGATACCCTTTCCTTTGACGGAACTCTTAAAACCCCACCAAACAATCTTTTATCCAAGCTCCATATCTTACCCAATTGAAGTGAAGATGTTGTATGCTTTACCGAAAGCACTTCCATCTAATATTTGCGATTGTAAAACAGTATTGCATTAGTCCATATATATATATATATAAAACAAGCATTCAAAGGTAAATCCAGCATTCCAGCATAAAGAATTACATATAGGCTGATGTGGAGAAGATATTGCAAGACAAATGATACATATTTTCATATTGAGCAACTTTTTGGGGTAAAATTTTCCACTCCATAGAATAAAACAGTTTCTTTTAGTTCAAAATTCCTGTAAACTGTTCGAAAAGAACTAAAATAAATTGCCCTTGTATCTTCCGAAGTTAGGATGAAGGCAACTGACCATAATGTCTCCCTCATTGTACTTATTTTGATTTTTTTTTACTTGATGCTGGTAATGGAAAGCACAACTTTTCCTCACCCAAAAAGAACTAGAGCAAACTTTTTTTTTGTTCATCTTTTTGAGCCATTAAAAGACAGAAAACTCATTTTTTTGGAATGATAACCAGTGGAGGACAGCTATACACGACAAGTTCAATGCAAAATACTTGTAATGGAGAGAAAATGCTAATGGCACTAAAAAAATCAAAGAAAAGAACTCCAAGCAACTTCTGAATTAATAGCATTATGGAATATGAAGAAAGTTTGGCATCAATTAGGCATGTAAAATATTAACATTTATAATATTAGCAAAATTTTCAGAACCATCATACTGCTTTGAATAATGCAGCCGCCATCCATTGATATTTTGTATGGCAATAATCAGTAAAGTGATCATGGGTAAGATAATAAGGATATTCCCAATGGCCACATAAATATCCAGAGCGTACATCATAAAAACAGATTCCAGTCTCATTCCCCACATGTAGCATTCCAATATTTTACTGAAAAATGGATCAGATAGCATAGATGTTATGTCGTACAATCCGAACGGTTCAATCAAAAAGCTCGAAATCAAATGATATCATCGAAATTTATCAAAATATGGCATATGAAGATTTCTAACGCATCAGTGAAATGATACAGCTCCTTCACATAATCCAAAGAGCACATCATAAGAATCATTACCAAACCAACCCATGGCAGGTTGGTAGAGGTACCCCCTAATCATCAAGTGGTTCTAAGTACGAGTTTTGCTCTTGCTAATAGGTAAAGATTAACAAGGACAAAGAAAAATTAAAAAAAAAAACAAATAAATACTTACCTACCAAAAAAACTCCAAGAACCATTAAATTGCAGTTATTATGAGAAAAATGAATAATTCAAATGACATATGATCTCTAATGAAACCACACTATGCTTTGATCTTCAAACAATACCCATCATCAGCATAAAACTCACAAGAACAGAGGACCCAAAAAATTAACAATTTGAACAAATTCAATGGTATCAAACCATGTTAAAGAATTTACAAGCATCTAAAACAATCTTTTGAAAGTAACCACTTTTTTTTTTAGTACTTGTTCCTAAAAAAGCATCCACAACAAACCAAAAAAAAACTATTAGACCCAAAAACAGAAGAAAAAAGTGTTAGTGTTGATGTTGTTGTGTTAATAGTGATTGAAACAATCGACCATAAGATCAAATAAAAAATTCAATATGCAGAAATTAAGCAACTGACCTCTCTCTGAACCTTGTGGAAAGGTGAGGATGATGCTGGAGAGGAACAAAACAGTTGAGTGGATGTTAAGGAAGATCGTGCTGTTTGATAGTGCGGCTTCTTGAATCTGGACTCTCGGATGAAACACAATGTCAACATGGACCGTCGGATTTCCCCCCTTTTGGGTGGAAGTCCGACTCAACTCAGGTGGCCCGAACCCCGATGTTCAAGGAAGGGAACTCAAACCCAGCCCAACTCTGTCCACAAACCCGAGAAGCTCCATCCAAACTCAACCCATTAAATTTAATTCGGTTTAGGATGAATTTAAGTTTGATTCAGGTTCGATTAGATTCGTGCTGGACTTAATTGATTTTTAAAATGTGCCATTTTAAATTATTAAAACTTTATAAAATTTAATAAAAAATTATGAAAGATTCAAATTTTCTCATAATAAATTAAAAATTAAAATATGACTTAGAATATTTATATTTATCACCCTAATTTAGGTTTGGGGTGGTCTCAGGATTTTGAATCTTCAATCCGATTAGGTTCGGGTTATTCGGGTTTAAGTTTGGATTGAATCTGAACACTTTTCAATTAAAACCCGTCCAAATATCGGGTTAGGTCGGGTTTAAACCATCCAAGTTACATCTCTAATCAGACTTCGACTAAAGGATGATGATAACAATCCCTGGTATCTCATTTGGAGTACCCACTTTTTCCAATGTCTTATAAATGAATGAGTGTGTGTATATATATTTAGCTTTCTTCTTGTTCCAAAAGCTTCATTACAATTCCTATAAATGTATTTTAGAATTGGGCGCTTCCACACTCTCCAGTTAAAGTCTTTTTTTTTTAATGAAGTGTATATATTTCTTTGGATGTAATCATGTAGCCTATCTGTTTATGTGGAGTAAATTCAATTCTTAGAATATATTTATTTCATGTTAAATACGTAGTTTATTACATACTTTTTCAAAATCAAAATATGTATAGCAACTCCATATTATATTGCATGTCAAATTTTTTTTTTAAATGTTAGGGATAGTCACGTGGACAGTCCACAGACAATCTTCACACGTTTTAATTTTTAAAAATAGTAGTAAACATTATCTAATGAGAAATATGTTTCGATGATAAATATATATATTGTTCAATTTTGAATTGAATGAATTCATTTTTAATAAATGTAAAAAAATTATTGAGGTATACATATCGCCTAAGGAGATATATACCTCAAAATTACTTGTCAACTGTGTTAAGTGGATTTAGAATCATGTTTTCGGTCATTATAGGACCTGTGGGAGGTTACAGTGAGGATGCAGAAAAAAGATAACAAGAGCAAATTAGGGAGAGTGTCGCTTTCTTTGATCTCGGTTAGCGTGTGACCAATTTGGCATTCACGAAACAATGTGGTTTTTAAGAGGGGGCAAATTTTATTTTGAGAACATCAGAGAGATGACTTGTTTCAAGGAATGAGCAATGAGGCACGGGGCTTACTAGGGCAGGCCGGCTTCACGAGAGGGAGTTGCGTGTGAAGGAGTAGCGGGGTGGGGGTTGGCGTAGGCATCTCTATGACATGTAGAAACCTTTTCTACTTGTTGTCGAGTGTTGGTGAGGTTGTTGTCGAGTCTATATGTTTTGTTTACTTTAGCTTTGTGTTTTTGCTTTCACTTTTTTTCTCACTTTGTTCGGACATTGTCTATTTTGAATTCTTTTTTAGATGGAAATGTCCAAAGTTTACAAAAAAAAAATTCTTGTGGAATTTTTTTTAACAATAATATTGCCTATTTTTGTTCACTTCATAATCAATCCTAGCTCTCCTATCCTATTAAGGAATTCATTCATTTTTCATTACTTTTCATTATTGGGCAAAACTATTCCCACTACTCGACTTACTATTTCCCACTACCTAAAATTATGAAAATGCCATTATTTATTTTATTTTTTCGTCTCCCTTTCCCACTACCCAGTTCAACAGTATCCAGTTGAAGTGTTTTTCACTGGGACGACAGAGGTCTGTCGAACTGTATGAATAAATGTCGATAGAGGTTCAGTCGAAGTGTGTTTCACTAGGACGACAGAGACCCGTCGATCTGTCTGAGCAAGTGTCGACATGGATGTGTCGAACCCTTTAAAACAACAACTTTCTTCTAAGAATCAATCAAAAATACAATCATTTAAGTCCTTATGAAAAACACAAATGTCATTTAAGTTATTTAAGTCTTTTTGAAAATCATTCACATATATATTTATTTAAGTATAAGAAACAAAAATATCAAACAAAGAGTTATTTGAATCAAATAAATAGTAAACATTTCATATAGAAAAAAACATTATTTTCTTTTCTAAACAAGTGGAGTCTTTTATAAACAAACTCCACTTATTTAGAAAATAAAATAATGTTTTTTTTATATGAAATGTTTACTATTTATTTGGTTCAAATAACTCTTTGTTTGATATTTTTGTTTCTTATACTTAAATAAATATATATGTGAATGATTTAAAAAAAAACTTAAATAACTTAAATGACATTTTTGTTTTTTATAAGGACTTAAATGATTGTATAATTGATTGATTCTTAGAAGAAAGTTGTTGTTTTGAAGGGTTCGACACATCCATGTCGACACTTGCAAACACACTTCGACGGGTCTCTGTCGTCCTAGTGAAACACACTTCGACTATGCCTCTGTCGACACTTATTCAGACAGTTCTACGGACCTCTGTCGTTCCAGTGAAGAACACTTCGACTGAACGCTGTCGAACTGGGTAGTGGGAAAGGGAGACAAAAAATTAAAAAAATAATAGCATTTTCGTAATTAAAGGTGGTGGGAAAGTTAAGTAGGGTAGTGGACTAGCACTACCCTTCATTATTTCCGTTTCTTTGTCTTCCTTTACCTGTAATGCTAGTTTATGATCTGATGACATGAGGTTTTAAGGGAAATTTAACAATGCATGGACATGGTTAAAATTTATGGTTCACTTTTTATAAAAATAAACTAATTAATCAGATACCCCCAAAAATACTGATTAATATAATTTTACATATGTTTTCCTGTGAATTTCATTACGATATAGTATTCTACCATATGAACATTTATGAGTCTTACATACATACTTACATACAACAATAATGAAACATGAACACATAAAAAAACATAGAGAACAAGATATTTACGTTATTCGACAATATGCAAGTGGGATGAGAAGTTAAAAATTTCACTAATATTTAATAATTGGTATTTCATTATGTCAAAGCAACCTATCTATCATAATTAATACTCTCTGAGGTATAGCAATATTTCATACAAATGGAACACATGAAAAAAAGAAATAGAGACTAAAAAAATGTACCAAAATACTTTTAAAGGCATGGGAAAAAATTCATAAATGATGTTTGGCCCTTGAAAGAAAAAAAAGCAAGACATTTCACAATACTGGAATAAAAGTCATAGAATCCCACATATTTGGTGGGATTCTGAATGACTTTTTCCTTTGATTTGGTTCCACAAAAGTCCACAAAAATCCATATTATAAAGTCTTTAAAATCATGATTTGCAATATGTTGATGTTATAACCAAGACAAAATGTCTACTAGAAGAGTGTGCATCGAATAACGCTGGACTTCACTTGGTTCACGAAATAATTTGGTCTCCATAGGCGATATAAACTACCACGAAATATGTTTAAAGTGAATAAATGGATTTTTTTTCCACGAAATAATGTCTCAATCGATAACGCTGATATGTCCACGAAATAAGATATAATCAAGAACGGTGATTATATAACGAAATATTCTCAATCAAATAACGCTTACCTATGTGATTCATGAAATAATGTCAATATTAATAACACTGGATTTTTGTCACAAACCAATTCGGGTCCTGAGTTTGGGAAAAACTTAAGATTTAAAATCCCTGGCCACATGGTATTTATCTTGTCCATTAGAAAATCCTAATTGACTACCCCCTTTAGACTGCATTACATTTTATTAATCCGCCTTTAATTCAATTTGATTTGGTTTACTTTTACTCAATTAATTGGATCATCAACCCAAATTAAATTGCATTAATTCGATTTTCTTTTTTGATCAGATTGCTTTATACTCAAACAAATTATATATTATAATTTAAATATGAGTATAATACATAGGAAGGATATGATCATAATTCATATTCATGAAAGATATTCTTAAACCTGTTAGTTTGCATTAAAATCTAATAAATATGAACGATATCTTTTTTATAGTGTAACTTATTTTTTGAAAAATGATGTTCCCCAAGATTTTATCTCTTGACCTTTTTTCAAACTTATTTGATTACATTTAGCTCGTCCAATTCAATTTTTGTTTTACCAGAACATCAACATGAGCAAAACCAAAATTTCAGCTTGAACAAATGTACGCTTGGGTTGGTTCATTTTAAATATAATCAACATGTAGAACATATTTAGAACAAATTTTACAATTAAAATTAGGAAAAATGAACATAATGTGGTTTTCCAATTTACTAGAACATCAATGCTTGTAATAATAAATTTAGTTTAGCAAGATGTCAAGCCAAGCCATATTGGAACTGTAACTTTTGGAATAGAAATTCAAACTACTCTATAACTATCCATAAAAATTAATAATTATTTAATACTTGTTTCGTTTTCTTAGTTAATTTTTTATAGAATAAATCCAATTCAAATTAGTTCCATTAAGCAAAATTGTAAATTGAATTAAGTGGCATTGTTTTATATTATATCACAAGATACTTTGTTAAAAATCTAATAAATTAGTTTATTTGGTTCGATTAAATTTTATGTATGTGATAAAAGATAATAATAATTTCGATTATGAATGTCAAATAATGTGAATACATGAATGATAGCGAATATTATGTCTTCTCTGCTCAAAGAAATTTGTTCTTCTTATATGGTGTTACTGTCTGCTGAAGGCATTTGTTTTTCCCAAGTTAAAGTTTGTTGTCATCTCAAATGCAAAACGACTTTGCGCATATCAAATTGAGTGTGTGTAAATTATTAGATGGATTTATTATATTTATGATATTCTATTATATATATCTCTGTTCATAAAGTTATATGTATCCATAATATAATATTCAATGGATATCCCAATTAAAGGGTCCCAAGAGAAAAGAACACATTTGGCGCATGCAGAAAACAATTGAATGAAAGCAACATACAACTGTGTGGCCCCCCATACATGACTCTAAAGCCATTCCCACCTAACAAAGTATCTCATCCCATCCGTGTTGCACATTGAATATAAAGACAATATATACATTCATTTTCTTATGGACTCGCATGGAGTGTATCAATCAAACATGATAAAAATTAAGCTTCTTCAGTCTCTGTTCCCACTTCCTTCACTACCAACTCCTCCTTGATGAACTTAAGCAATCCTCTAGACCTGCAGTACCCCATAGCAAAATACATGGCCACTCCTAACGCAGTCAACCCCGCACTGATCGCGTAAACCACCCAGCTCCCGATCACCATCACGAAGATCAAGAACCCCGTCGGAACCAAACACATGATGATCAATCCTGGTATCCTCATTGGCACGCGATAAGGTCTCTTCATGGTGGGGTACTTGTATCTTATCCTTATGAACGAAGAGAACTCCAACAGCATTCCCAAACTGTATAGGAAATTCGCAGAGGCTATGATGTTCTCGAAGCTCATGAAGGAGACTGCGAGTGTTATGGCGGTTGAGAGAAGGATCGCGAGCCACGACGTTCCAAACCACTTCGACCGGGATGCAAACCACTTGGGGACCAAGCCTAGTTCAGCCATTCCAATCATTTGGTACGCGCAGCTGCTTAATTGGGCCTCATAGAGTCCAATTCCAGATAGTACTGCACCGACCTCGACCCAGATTTTTAACCAATTCCCCGCGATCATCCCTTTAGAGTGGAAAATTTGTCAACTAATAGAAATGGAAGTTTAATCTGAAGTTATATCATTCCTTCATAGACTTGGCACATTCTCTTACTCATCATGAAATGGGACCAAAACTCACAGTTATAGTATAATCACACTTCAACAAACTAAAATTTTCATTAATTCACAACAACCTACTGTTTGTATCAACATAATCAATAAACAGAAACATAATTAATCTTTGAAACAAAAAAAAACTATAGTGGGAGTGAATATTTGAGCAACATTTCACAAGCTAGTAAACTGCCATTCCCCAGAAGAATTTGTTGATACGAAACGCAAATGTTATTGACAGATACCAAATTATGCGAGGTGGTGGATGCTAACTCCGTTAAAAGATGTTGTGATCAGAGAGAAAGGCATGTGATAGGCGTAGCTTGAAGTATTTGGATCAAGTATGGATATCCACATTGCAGAGAAATTCAAATTAAACTACAGGACTACCAAGGAAATTTTCTTATATTCTAGAGGATCTATTTAGTGCATCTTCACAAATGAAAGGTACCAGCATTGTTGAACAGAACTACATCTGATCCAAACAAATAATAAATGCCAAAAAATATTCATAACAGAGATTAAAAAGAGAGCCCAGTTTCCTATTTCATTAGAATCAGTCTTAACTCTATTCGGAACATATTTTCAGAAACAGCTATTCTTAATCAGTTTTTTTTTCATATTATATTAACTGTTAACACAAAAAAACAAAAATCTAAAAAACAAAGCTATCAATTATCTGAAAACTGATTTTATAGAAACAGAATCAATTTGTAATTAAGCTTCTTCATGAGTTGGATGAATCAACAAAATTAAAACTTCTGCATATGAACTGCGTGTGCACGCATACACATCAAAAACTACAAAGAGACCTAAAGAATTGACCTTCACGAATCACACTTAGTATCTCCACAAACATTTGGGCTATATATTGGTTGATAGTTCATACAATACAACAACCACATTGAAGGACCAAAAGCATCGATCAAACAAGCAAAGCAAAACATACCTGCCGCATCCGCCAAGAACCCATCATACCAATCCTCCTGCGGCACCTCCAATGCGCCGGTGGCAGCGAACAACGGAAGCAAGTACCCAAGACAGGTCAACAACCCCGCCAACAGCAGTGCCTTCGGGACCGTCTTCTGCGGCCTCTCCACCTCCCCAGCAAGCGTGCTCGCGTTATCCCAATAATTCAGATTCCAAAACAGAGTATTAAAGTAAAGCCTCCAATCCTTCTTCACCCCCTTCTCCCCCATCGACACCCACCTCTTTGGTCTCACCTTCGGCACGGCGAACCCCAACATGATCAAGAACGGCATCAGCGACACCACCCCGAGCGCCACCGCAGCGTAACCAACCACAGTGAGCCCCGTGTAATTAAAGAAGGATAACAATATAGTGGAACCAGTAATAGCGAGGTCACGACGATACCTGTTGATGCAGCACGCCTGTAGGATTAGATCTCAACACTCGTAGGACAATCAAAAGAACAAATACCACACAAAGAAAACACAGATTCACGTGATTCATCAAAATATGCCAACGTCCATGGAAGACAGCAGAAAACGATTCTCTATATCTAATAATAGGAATACAAAACTCTCAATTTTCCCTTACTCTCAGAGATGAAACCACAGAACGGCCGTCTCTCATATAAAGTCTTTCTATTCAACCTACGAAGAGACTAAATAAATAGCAAATAAATAGAGTACAATAACCAAAATATCGGTGCATGGTTGGGCCAATAGGCCCGACCCTGAACTTTCGCGAACAAGTCTTTCATATTAGAATGCAAGACATCTCACAACAGTACCTACCCGTCGGCAAAGGCGTGGGGGAGGACGCGCTTGAGGTAGTCGGCGCAGAGGACAGGGTAGGCGGCGTTGTTGATGACCCCGCTCAGGTACTTCCAGGACCCCATTAGGGACCCCCAGAAGGGGCCGAAAGCTGAGGCGGCCCAGATGACGTAGCCGGCGTTGGTGTTTGGGTAGGCCGTAGAGAGCTCGGCCGTGACAAGGGCTTCAGGGATGCTCCATATGAAGGGGAAGACAAAAAAGCCTATGATGGCTAACAGAGGACCCGCGGCGGCGACGGTGGGTTCTTCTCCGTATGGGCCGCCGGAGACCTCGAAGTAGATGAGGAAGATCAGGGGGATGAGTGTTATGGGTTTCTTTGGGTTCTTGGGGGTTTGGGTTTCATGGTTTGGTTGTTCTTGATGTTTGGGTGATTGGGGGGTGTGGATTTCCCTGTTCATTTTTTTGTTTTTGGGGATGATTTTTGTTTGGAGAGTTCTTTGGGTGAAGTGTTGGCTGCAGTGTTTTTGGAGTTTTTTTTTTTTTTTTTTTTTTTTTTTTTTGAATGATTGGATTTCGAGGGTGGTTGTGATATTGTTTTGACTAGGATCTTCTTTGGAAGTGTTTTTCTTGATATGATTTTTGACTCGGAGACTTTGGAGATACTGAGGATGGGAATCTTTTGGTGGTTGAAATAGAAAGTGTAATTATTATTGGAAAGTTTATGAGCTGGATTGGGGGAGGGTTTGTTTTTGGTTTGTGTGTGCAGTTTTTAATTCATTGAAAGTAGTGAAGGGAAATTGACCACGTGGGCTTTAGTTATATATATATATTTTTATTGAATACTATTTTATTTTATTTATTCATATTTAATTCTAAATCCTCATGTTACTTTTTTGAAGGAAATTAATTCTTTGTATTTTTTTTAAATGGTTAGAGTAAAAAACAATTAAAAACATTTTCCACCAACACCATAGTCTTTGTCAAATGAATGAACACTCAATCTTTATTTAAATTTTCAAATGTTTTTTTTTCTTTTATCTACTCTTTTCCTTCTAACATTTTTTTTCTTTTTCTACTCTGCTTTCAACTTCCAATGAATTAGATTAAATCATCTCTTTCTCTCTCTCACCCTCAAATTTTTAACATCTCTTAAAATGCAAAGAAAAAAAAAACTCTCGATAAAACCATGTTGTCTTCTTTCTTCAATCTGAATCTTTATTTTTTAACTTCTTATTTTATCTTTTTTTTTCTATGGATTATTATGATTTTTATCTTTAAATGTCTCAAAAGTAAAAATTGACAAAGAAGTTTGGCAGAAAGATTTTGAAAATATTAATAATGTTTATAAGAAATAATTGAAAAAAGATGAGAACTTTTTAAAGGATTTGAGTTAAACAAAAATTGATGGTTCAAATAAAGATTTTACTTAAATTTTAAGTGAAATTTGAATATAGATTTAAGTAAAGGTTAAAGATAACTTTAGACCTAGTACTTTTGCAGTCTCACATGTAATCCACAATTATTTTAATTTTTTAAATAATATATTTTATCTAATAATATAAATACTTCTATTAAAAGATGAATTATATTATCTAATGAATTGTATGAACTCATTTTCAAAAAGTATAACATTTGTCCCCACTAGTCCATATCAAAGCCCCATCAGACCCAAGTCACTACTATCCTAGGTCTGTTTCAGGTGAACTCAGGTCTGACCCCGATAATCAGCCCTATATAATAAACCCAAATTATATTATAAAAAAAAAAGCAAAAAAAAAAAAAACATGAAAATACTCAGGATGTGGGTCGAGTGGTGGCATGGGGAAGAGAGAGGGCTGGGCTGGGCGTTGGGCGGTAGGGTTGGGTGGCTTTGGGCGTCGAGATCAAAGAATAGAAAGGGGGAGGGGCGCGATTTGAGAGGGCAAGAATGGCCGAATGGAGTTGGGAAGATGGAATGGGGGGTGGCCACTGGAGTTTCACAATGTGTCTGGGATTTTTTAATTAGTTGTGGGTGGTAAGTGGTTTAGTTGTGGTAAGTCGTGTAGTTCTGTAAGAAAAATGTTAGACTTAGTCACATGTACTGATTAAAACTCAGACTACACAAGTTTTTATTTTAAAAAAATAGTAAACATCATCTAATAAGGTATATTGTTTTATTGAAGTGTATATCGCTCTATTTTGAGTTGAATAAATCTATTTTTAGTAAGTGTAAGAATATATTTAACGAGGTATATACATTATTGTAGATACCTCAATTTTGACAGTTCAAATAAAATAAAATTATCTCAAACGATATTTAAAATAAAAAAATTTTAGAAAAAGTTATGGGTCTGCCATTGGGTATCTCAATGTTATCAAACCAACAAACTCCCCTGAAACCAATCCCAATCGACGCAGGAAAAAAAAACGGTGCATGCACAAAAGAGTATTTTGGCATTAAAACCAGCCTTTCATCCATTCCATATGAAGTGAGAGATGAAGTACAAAATCAGTTTTATTAAATTTACATACAACTCCCCCATCACTTTCTCACATTGTTATTTCAGCAATCATATTCACTTCCTCCATATGATAAACTAATGAAATACTTAGAGCTATAGAAATAGATGTTATTTAAAAAATAAAACACACAATTCAACTCAAAGAAGAGCAAAGAACACACACACAAAGTGCAAGCACATAATGGGCAATATTTCCCACAAAGGATATCAGACATTAAGTAGTACTATTACTACTGCTAAGGGAATTGATGCACATCCCCCTCCCTTTCATGACATGTTGTCTTAAGCCATTGATATGCACATTAGTAATGTAGTCCTCCCAATCAATTCCCCTCACATTAAATCCAAAGCCACTCCTCTCTTCCTCAGACATCTCCTTCATCAGCATCTCTGTATTTGTGTTATCAAACCTGGGGAAAAAAATTGTTAACTCATTTATCATGCAATTCGTTAATCGTTATCCAAGTAAATACAGAAACACAGATCGAGTTCTAACCTTCCACCATAGAATGTGTAAGGCTCATAAATGTCAGCCAAATACTTCGCTTGCTCGACCGATTTCATGCACATGTTCTTAATTCTCTCTGATACCTTCTCATGCGAAGCGGCCTTGGAGAGACGATTGGTCCTTTCCATGGCGTCCGACAACACATAGGAGGAGAAATCATCCATGTCATGGAACAGCTTCATCAGGGAGACGTGAATCGGCCTCCCCTTTGAGTCCATGTAAGGCGAGGACTCGAAATGCTCGAAAAGAAACCTGGAGAGGTCTTTGAAAACTAGAGGATTCACGACCGATGAAGCGATGTGGTAGACATTCATCCCTGGTTTTCCAACACTCCCATGTTTCGCCATTGCAGCTAAGGTGGCGTTCACAACCATATCGGCCGGAACCTGTAATTGAAGTAGCATTTTGGTCTAAATATATATTGCATGAAGAGAATCAAAGTTACATGTATACTTCATTGAACGAATATGAGACTGCACACAGAATTGTAAATGTGACTGTCTGTAAATGTGTCCATCAACTAAACATAACTTAAAGGGGTGGATTCAGGACTTTATTTTAGAGTGGGCTGATATAATATTTGAAATTAAGCATTGTTTATTTATTTTGATAGACAAATGAAGGACTAAAAAAGTATGACATTTATACAACTAACAAATTATGACATATTTGAAAAATATTACATATTTTTAAAACTTATCTTAAGTGATGTAAGACCCTAAAAGAGCGTATCTTCTAATATTAAAATTCCACTTTTTCAAAATAAAGCTAGATAAATATTAAAAAATAAATATTTTAAAAAATTTCAAAAAAAAATTAAAAAGGAAAAAAAAAACACACATGAAATAAAATATTAAAATTCCACTTTTTTCAAAAACAAAATTCGATAAAAGATATAAAAACACTAATTATAATTCTATCCCAAACATGATACATAAAAAAGAGTTACAAACATGGAAAAAAACAAAGAACGGTCAATAAATTTTAATTTAGGATTAGATAAGGTATAATAAGATTTTTTCATCAAGCTACATTCAGTCCACACATATTTTAATTTTTTTTTAAAATAATATAAGAATGTATATATTTTATAAAATTATATATTCTTTTTTTTTTCTTAAAATGTAAAAAGTTTATGTTATGTATATCACATTTATCACACTGATCCAGGTATAAAAAATCACTCATTCATGCGTGATCTTTAGGTGGTCTCTTTATATTTTATCTTTGGGTGCCGATCTATACACAAATTGTTTTTTAAAAGAAATAACCAAGCCACTTAATCCTATTTCAACAAAATCTGGGACAGTCAACTCTAACTCTAATATCCGCCCCTGATAACTTACCACATCAAGGACTCCATTGGGGTCAGCCAAGAAACCACTCAGCTGGCCTTTACCATAACACAAGATAATTGGGTCCATCATCCTGGAAGTCTCATGCAAAAAGAGTGAGGCAAAGGTGGTTAGACACCATATCTTGATTGAGTAACAAGAACAAGTAAATTTTTAAGTCAAGGTTAGGTGATGCATTCACCTGTTCCCTTCCATCCAACCAGGGAATGGTTCCTTGAATGTGCTTTCGATCACACTCGGGCAAACTGTCACCACTGGAATGTCCCCCCTCATGTTATTTATCACCATCTCTCCCATGGCCTTTGTGAACACATAAGTGTCTTGCCACCCATGCATCTTTGCTCTGTCTAGTTATCTTCTTTTCAGTACAAACATTCTCACACACAGAAATGAACACTATTTGTATGAAAATTTTACCTCTTCAATCCCAGTTCTTTCATTTTTAGAGCTACTGAACTGTCTTGGCTGGCATTTGTAGAATTGGAGACCAAATGTATCTCGGCGTCGGCGTCCAATGAAGGATGAGATAACATTGAGGATTCTGAAGCAGCCTTTTCCCTTGCTATGCTGTCCCCCATGCAGAAAGGCATTTCCATGATCTTGCCTTGTCTTTCCCCATTCACATAGGCTATTAAAAAAAATAGATATATATATATAAAATGTTCCTGAATTTCTAACACAAGTATACTAAGAATTGGCCTGATTGAACACCTGTGGATACTTGAAGGAAGAGCTTAAGTTTCTCGCACTGCTTTGTGAAACACATGAGCCTCATAGGGCCTCGCGTGTTTACATCAAGAGCCACATCATACCTGCAGTTTCAACACTTTAAATCCACACATTACATGATATGAATTGAAAGTAAAAGGAGATGGAAAAACCTCTCATCAAAAGTGGTGTTTGCAGCAGAGTTGATGATGATATCTACTTCATTTGCAATCTTATCGGCTACATCGGATTCAATGCCAAGACCATCTTCCCTTACATCTCCCACCACGGGAACTAATTTGTTCAACATGAATGACTGGTAACTATTGCCATGCATTTCTTCAAGGCATTTGAACAGTTCTGAAGCTACAATCTGAGCCAAAAAAAGACTAACATGAAAATCTATTGGAATGCCACATCCATTAAACGTACAACAACAGTATTGCATCACAAGTAATATATTGAAATTCTTACTTCACTCTTTAGTCTCTTCATTGCAGCTTCATTACTGTTTGCTTTGATCAAGAGAAAAATCCTGCCCACATCAGGGACTGTCCTTAGAATCTTCTCAACAAGAACTGCAAGAACAAACACCCCATCATAAGAAACATATAACAAGATCTCTTTTTACATCAAAGTAACAATAGTTCACCTTTGGCGAGAAATCCGGTCGCGCCTGTAATGAATAAATGCTTCCCTTTGAGGAAGCTAACAATCCCAATCCCGCCATTTGACTCCGCCACCACATCACCATTGCTTTTCAAGTTCTTCATCATGATTTCATCTTGGGCCACTCCATCTATTGGAAAAGCCGATCTCCTCTTCGCCTTCTCCTTCACACTATGGCAACACATGACTACCTTCTTCTTTTTCTTCCATGAAAACCCATCTCCAATGCTGCAAAGTATGTGCCTCTCCAACGAACAAGTCAGTTTTGAGGGACCAAATAAGAGTGAATTTGGAGATAGAGACCCCATTATTGCGTAGTTGGAGATGGAAGAGATGGAAAGAAAGAAACTGAGTGGAAAGCTAAGAAAGTAAGTGATGTTTGTTTTAACTAATCACTTCCTAAATGAGAAGGTGAAGAGGAAGTGTTATCTAATCACTTCCTAAATTAAAAAGAGTGGAAAGCAAGTCAACCAAACAAAAAACAAACACATTTAGGAGAGGTGGATGGAAAGGATGGTGAGGAAGGTTTTAGAGATGTTTGGGGGTATTTGAATTGTAATGTAAACAAGGCCCTCTTTTTTCCACCCACTACTCATGCTTTTTGAACATTGACACTCTTTGTGTTAGTATCCTAAAGAGTTGGAAAGATACAAGAGGGAAGGAAAAAGAAAACGATCGAGTATATATATATATATATATATATATATATATATATATATATATATATATATATATATATATATACGTGATTACGTGCGGCGAATGGCAGGTGCGGCCGCGATCACGGGTCTATCGCATCGGACGGTCGGGTGCGATTCACGTCGACCATTGAATACGATGGACCCGCGATCGAACGGCCCACGTCGCGGCCGCACCTGCCGTTCGCCGCACGCAATCATTTTCATATATATATATATATATATATATATATATATATATATATATAGAGTCGTGATATTATACGGTCGTGCGGTCGCGATTCACGGGCCGTCGATCACGGGTCCATCGCATCGGACGGTCGGGTGCGATTCACGTCGACCGTTGGATGCGATGGACCCGCGATCGGACGACGCACGTCGAATCCGCACGACCGCACCGACCGCATATTATCGGAAATCTATATATATATATATATATATATATATATATATATATATATATATATATATGGGATCCGATTACGTGCGGTGTGCGGTCGGTGCGGTGCGCGATCACGGGCCGTCGATCACGGGTCCATCGCATCGGACGGTCGGGTGCGATTCACGTCGACCGTTGGATGCGATGGACCCGCGATCGAACGGCCCACGTCGTAAACCGCACCGACCGCACACCGCACGTAATCACGACCATATATATATATATATATATATATATATATATATATATATATATATATATATATATATACCAATTAGGTGCGGTGAACGGTGGGTGCGGCAGCGATTACGAGCCGTCGATCACGGGTCCATCGCATCGGACGGTCGGGTACGATTCACGTCGACCGTTGAATGCGATGGATCCGCGATCGAACGGCCCACGTCGCGGCCGCACCTGTCGTTCACCGCACCTAATCGCGAGCGTGTGTGTATATATATATATATAATTCGTATGATATTCAACTTATGCAAGTAAAACATTAATTGGTTTTTTTTTAAATATATATAATAGATGATAATTAGTACATAAATTTAACAAAATTATGTACTAATTATTATTGGAGTATAAATTCTATACTATTTCATTATTGGGCTTGAACCTCATAATTAACTCAGTGGTTATTACGAGTTTTAATTTTGTAACCAAGAGGTCACGCGTTCAAATTCTAGCATTTATGTCCTTTAAAATAAATTACAATTTTTTCACAAAGTTTAATTAAACATATTGCCTGTAAAGAACTATTACCTTTTGTAGGGTATAAAATCCATCTCACTTGAATAAGCGGCACGTGTATTCGGATTGATCGGAAGGTCGAGGTGGCACTATACAGCTTATAGCTATGTGCACAAGATTGGGCACAGGGCGGATCCAAGATTTTATTATGGGGTGGGCTAAACTACTTTGTAGATAAAACCATTTTCATGTTCAATAAAATGCATTAATTTTTAAAAATTAATCAAGTTTATTATGAATAAAAAAAATTACATTTCATTAAATATAAAACCTCGATGATGGATATATGCAAAAAATTACGTGTTAAAATATTGTTGGTTTTTTTAATTTATTTATCACTATCTTTAGGGCCCGTTTGAGGTGAGACATAAGATCATTTGCCCTTGATAGTTATACTGGAATAGATAACAATCCATGCTGAATAAGTAAATTTTTGTTTGATTGTCTTTTTTGTTATTCTCATTGGAAAACGTAAAATTGATATTTTATTCCCCATGTTTGGTTGGGGAATAAAATGGGTATAAAGTGGTATAGGGAAGAATAAAGTAAAAAAATGTGTTTGGATTAGTGGTATAATATGGTATATGTATGCCAGAATAAACTAGTATAAAGTGGTATAGAGATTCCAACCAATCTCTGGAATTAAAGTTATTCTAGGTTATTCCACCCAAAGAATAAGTTGGACCACTGTCAAATCAACTGTCATCACCTCTTATAAATCACCTGTCAAATCAACTATCATTACTTTTTTACCTTTTATAAATCTTTATTCATACTTTATTCACATTTTATTCAAACAACAAAAAATTTATTCTTACGTTTTTCAACGAGAATAATTCAAAACACAACCAAACACAAAATCAATTTATCCTTATTTATACTAGAATAATCATAAACATCAGAATAATTTAATTCTCGAACCAAACATGGGCTTTGAATAAAATATGGATAAGTGGTAGATAAGAGATGGATAAGAGTTTATGACTTTTTAAATGACAATTATATCACTACATAAATTATTTGTGTTTGGGAATAAGTATAAGAGATATGAGTGTGATATGATAGATGTGACAGTTTTTGAAATGTGTGCAGAGAGTGTTAGATGAGATAAATATTTTAAAATGACAGAGAAGAGTATTTTTATCCATTGGCATAGATAAGCTCTGATAAACAATTCCACCATTTTCTTAGAATAGTTATCAGACCTTATCCTAGCTTATCTAGACATAACTATCAAGGTTTATTCTTGTCAAACAAACAGCTGTTTGAGACTTATTCTACTGTATTCTCTCCTATTTACCCTTTATTCTTCACCCCAATCGGAGGTTATAGATTTGGTAATCATTTATATTACTTCTAAACAAATAAAATAAAATAAAGATGATATCATATCTATAGTCCATGCGTGCCTTGTCACGTCAACCCCCAAACCCCCAATCATTTACTAATAGATCCGCCTATGATTAAGCACTTCCGAGGAGAAGGGGTCCAACCATCGGAGGACCGCGTGTTTGAGATGCAAGGACTTGTTCATCCGAGGACCACGTATGTCCAAAAACGTAAGACGTACTCGGTATGGATTTTTGCCCCATCCAAGTAATGTTGAAGTCCCATGGCGTTCAAATTCAATGCTAAGTCCAGCAAAGCTTGACAGTAGTAGTCAGTTGACTTAGTCAAAAAAAAATGCAGACTGATCTCTACATCAACAAAATGTAGTCAACACACTATCGTTAGCATATAAATATAGGGTACCTCCATCCTCAAGAGGTACATGAAAGCACTCGTGAAATTCTTGTTTCTTGAATTTCTCATGAATCTCATCTCACTTGATCATCAGAGAATAATAGGGATACAGGGACTTGTTTTGACTATCGCTTTACCTCGAAGTCACACGTTGTGAAATTTTCAGATCACAAACTTCTTGATTTAGCTTTGTCTTGATTTTTGAGGATTTTTCACCCTCCCCACCTTTAAGTCCAATAGGGATACAGGGACTTGTTTTTTATATATTAACAATGCATTTTTAATATATTTACATTGTATTATATCATATTTAATTTAATAAACATTATTACATTGTATTACATTGTATTATATTAAGATATAATGTAAAAAATTATTATGTTATACAACTTATTACATCTTATAATAAGTATAACATTTAATGATATATGAAAATAATACAAGTTGGATTAGATAATACAAAATATATAATTAGATTTTAACAGTTATATATTATATTACATAAATTATATTAATACAATTTTTATTAATATTAATTTTATTACATAAAATATTGTGTCAAAAACTCTTTATCTTTGAAATATGAGAGAATATGGCAGAATGAGCCCTAAAAACTTGTTAGTCTACTAGTATAAGAGGTGGCTATAGTTATACCAAAAAATGTTAAAATAAACAGATATTCATATTTCTAATCAAACTCACATGTTAAATTATTGTTAATCTTTTTAAATATTTATCCACATCATATTCATTTTAAATATATAGATTATCAATCAAACAATAAAAAAATTATTATCATATTTATCAATGAAAATAAAAAAAATACAACAAATTAAATAGAAAATACTTTTTTTTTTTTACAAAACGACAAGCAGGCCTTCTGTGCCTATAATTTATTACAAAATTAAATGAAAACCCAAAGCACACAATAGAAAGTAAAAAAAGAACCATGAGGAAGCGGACGAGTAGAAGAGAAGTCTACCAACCCGGGTCCTATGCACACCAAACCAAATACTTATTCCTCAATCTCCATGGATACGAAATTCCTTAGACCTTCTGTGTGGTCTCTGTGATTGTCACCCAGAAGATCTTAACTGTTAGGATGGTAGGCCATCACGGAACGATGGACTAGCTAGGGATGGTAGTAGCTATACATAGCAGTGTAGGTCTGCATGGCAGTGAGAACGAAGAGCACAATAGCCGCGAACACGGAACAGATGGACCAGGGGTTCCCGAAATAATCACGACATAAGATCACCCGATACCTGTTCAGCCGGAACCGTCGATACATATTGATCTGATTATACATGTCCGCGAATCTGTCCTTGGCGGTGTCGACGACCTCGCTGCGCAGCTGCTTCAAGACAGTCAAGACCTCTTCCTGGCTCCCCAACCAGTTGAGGACGATCTCTTCGTCCTGCAGTGCCGAAATGTCGGCGCTGCTGCCGACGAGGAAGGCCACGAGGATGACGTAGTGTGAGATGTGCGTCAGATTATTTTCTCCCGCCCCGAAGCACTGCTCGAAGGCGATGATGTTGCGGAGCGTGGTCTGCGTGTAGGGGTAGAGTATCAGTGGCGGGATCTCCATCACCCCCTTCTGGAAGTCGAACGTCACGTTCAGGAAGGACATGGCAATTTTTTTTGGCTTGAATTTCACCCCGAGCTCCTTCAGCTCCGTCACGCTTGGGATCCCCTTGGTCTGGGCCCCCCATGTTCGGCTCCTCGGATGCCAAATTTTGTTTATCATTGTCGTCATTGGACCGCCGCCACCAGTACTACTTTCGGACTGGTGAGAGTGAGAGACTATGGCAAGGTAGAAGAGATGGAGCAAATGATGGATTTTAGTGTTAGAAGTATTATCAAGTAAGAAGAAATACTGAGTCCCGGGGTATAATAAGATGAGCGTCCTCAACGCCATATCCACCAGTTTCTCATCGTCGTCATCATCATCGGACCTTAGTAGTTTGAAGAGTTCATCGAGGACGAAGAAGGGGACCTGATTTTCAAGCAAGAGAAGGTCCGCCAGCAGGGCTTCGAAGATGGGCCACGCGGGAGGTATCGCGCCGTCGTTCTCATTCGAGCCTGCTGCAGGTTGTTGTTGTTCATGATCCGGATGCGGAAGGAGTATGATGTCCTCAAATTTTCTTTTCAGGATCAAAAGCACGAAACACCCGTCGAGGAGCATCATTTTTGCAAAGTCATAGTTAGAGATGGATTCGAAAGTTTCGGAGTAGCAGCTCCGCACGCGCGGTCCGAGCTCATCCATCTTGTAGAGGCATTCATCGAGGGTGGCCCGCTTCTTGCTGTTCGAGAGGAGGAATTGGACGGCGCGCCACTTGAACTCCTCCATGTGTTGCAGTTGACTATTCTCGCGGTGGAACGGGCCGATGGAAACGAATCTGGGATCGTAAGGTCCGTAAATTGTCTTCTTTGGATTGTAGGGTGTTAAACTGGACCAGCGGAGGAAAGTGGGGACTTTGAAGATGGAGAAGGGCTCTTTGCGCCAGCGGTTGCTTTGGGTTTTATTCTTCATCTCCTCCTCCATGGAATTGATCTCCGATAAGTCTATCTTTAATTTAATCTCCCGGCTAGTCAAGGATAGATAACTATGTATCAGCTTGCTAATGGAATAAATCTTTTTTGATCGGTCGTGTTTTAAGGGTTCGGAACCTCTGTTTTTGTATAACAGAGGTTCTCTGTGTGCGCGTATAAGAAGGGGACGCGTGGATGAGAAGATCACGTGAGCTCACGTGATAAAACTAACGGAGAGAAGAGAGGTTCACGCCGTTTCCATCTTCATTCCTCCCATTGAGTTTTATGTCCACCGTCCGATCAGACATGGACAGTCCAGATCTAATCCAACCACTTTTTTTTTTTTTTTTACACCCTAAACCCTCTCTTGCCTCATTTTACAGCGCCCCTTCACCTCTTTGAAACCCTAGCCCCCCCTTCACCCTTCAAAACCCTAACGAAGTCCCCACCGCAGCTAACAAAGCCTCCAACGCCATCAACGACCGCCACCACTGAAGCCCCCACTCCCACCGCCGCCCCCAACCTTCTTCGAAACCCACCACCATCACTGACCGCCACCACCGTAGGCCACCACCGGAGACGACGACACATGCCTAGATCTGACCCACCAAGAAGAACTCCGGCACCTGCCCCGGCAACAAGAAGCCCCCTCTCTGTCACAGGTATTCATCCCCTTTTATATTGGATTTTTTTCTGAAAACTGGATAAGTGGGCAGTAGTCATTCCAATTGGGGGTGGATTCAACCTAGCCTTTTTTTATTCAACTACTATTATTTACACCTACATAAAGATGAAAGCTTTGATTTGGTCTCAAAAAATTTCTCGTAAGAATGCTTCTGCAATTTTAATTTGGTCCCAAATTTGGGTATTCATGAAGAATTTATAGGCCGAGTATGAATGTTCCCAAGATAATCAAGCTTTGATGAATCTTTTGCCAACATCATAATTTTTAGGGATTTTTTTTTGTTGAATGGGATGACTTTTTAATTATTTGTTCAAATGAATATTATTATTTTTGGGTAATTTGATATCAGTTAATGATATCATATTCATTACTGGGAGGAAAAGAAAATGCAAAGTAACAGGGATTTGTTGAAATGATGAACAAAGAATTTTGAAGTGCATGTTGTAGATCTGAATTTTTTTCCCATCATATTCCATGTCTTTGTTCTCATTTTTTCTGTCTTTGTTCTCATTTTTTTGGTGGATGAAGCCCCTGATGGATTTTGGATCTGATATGGGTTACCTTTTTCTGAAATCCAGCTTTTTTTAAAATTTAATTTTTTTTTTTTTGTGGATGAAGCCCTTCATGGATCTGTAAATCTGTATGGATTTTAGATTATCTGTTTTTGAGATCCAGTGCTTTTTTTTTTTTGGTGGATGAAGCCCTGTTTGAAAATGTGAATCAATTTTTATTTTTATTTTTTTTGTGGATGAAGCCCCTGCTTGTTAATTTAATGTCAATGTGTAGTTATGTTATAATTTATGTTTTTTTTCTTCTTTTTATCACAGGCACAAGATTCGTTTTTTTTATTATACTCAAATGAGTCAAGGCTCAAGAGTCTAATTTTCCTGAAGAATGGAGGAGCACAGATTACTGAATATCGTTGGTGGACTTGATTTTCTTAAGGGTTTAAGGGTCTATCACTGGGTTTTATTTGCTAGAAATGTAATGTTAAATGTACTGTTAGGTGTGTAATGTTATGGGTAGATCGTGATGTGTGGTCTTGTTAGAACTTTATTTTAGATGTCATTTTTTGGGAAGAAGGGGGGAGTTAGCTGCCTTGTTACTGGACTGAGTTTCAATACATGATAAGCCTCGTTTGAATAAATGGTTATTGGACACACTACGATTCATGGATTCATCACCAGGTTTTGAATTTCATTGAAATTCAACATATTTGAAAGTGTGGGTGTATTTTTTCACTGAAACGATAACATGTCATTGTGGCTGGGTATATTTTTTCACTGAAACGTATTTGAAAGCATGGCTAGATGGTATATATAAACACAGACACAATACATTAGAATTTATATTAAGATGGTATATATATAAAGTTGTTAAAGTTGCACCACCAGGTGCTTTTGCTATTCTCCCATTATTCTATGCTTCCCAAAATCAAACACTCATTCTGTTTTACATCAAGGCTTCCTCATCATAATATACAAAAACAAGAAAGAAAAAAATAGCATGCAAGTTGACTGGTTTTGTTCCTCGATCATCCCATGTGTGACATGTTGCTACAAAAGAAAATGCTAAAACTTAGAAACAAAGCAAATATCCTTTTTTTTTTAATCCATCACACACTAATATTTGAGTATGCAGATGATATTTGTTTCATCTGTAGCCCATATATATCTAATTTGTACAGTACAGAAGATTATTTCAATGTATTAATTGAGGATGGAAAGAAGAACCTATAAGAATCAAAAGATTAATTAAGCAGTGAAAAAAAATCCCAGAAAACTTTAGATAGCATAGTAGCAAAAATTTCATTCGTATCTCCTGCAACCAACAACATGATACCAATCCCAAAGCTTTCTAAAAAAAATTCAGATCTACAACTTGTACTTCAAAATTCTTTGTTCATCATTTCAACAAATCCCTGTTACTTTGCATTTTCTTTTCCTCCCAATAATGAATATGATATCATTAACTGATATCAAGTTACTCAAAAATAATAATGTTCATTTGAACAAATAATTAAAAAGTAACCCCATTCAAAAAAAAATCCCTAAAAATTATGGTGTTGGCAAAAGATTCATCAAAGCTTGATTATCTTGGGAACATTACACTATATGATCTGATTCATACTCGGCCTATAAATTCTTCATGAATACCCAAATTGTTTTACTAATTTAATATAACAAAGAAACCACAAAGAAATTTATGATATACATAGAAATCAAACATGTGAAAATCCAACACAGAACAATCCAACAATAAAATGGTTGGGACTTTGATCAAGTCGGTCTTGTGTCCAAGACCAAGTAAACATTTTCCACACAGATTCCTCCCCTTCCACTTACATAGATAAAAATCAGATCTACAAATCCATAGCAAACAGATCTACAACTCCGAGAAAAGAAAAAAAAAAAAAAGATTTCAAAACCCATGTGAGATCTACGAATCCAGACCAGATCTACAAACCCACATCAGATCTACAAACTCATATGAAATCAACAAATGAAACCCAGAAAAAAAATCACAAAAAAATACCCAATGCCCAAACCCAGCTCACCGGAGGGGTGCGGGAGGCGGCGGTGACGACGTCGGGACTGAGGGGCGACGGCCACGGCCACGGCGTCGAGACTGAAGGGCGAAATCAGCGGTGGTTGTGAAGAGGGTTTTTTATTTTGGTTTTTCGTTTGTATGAACAGGGTTTTTTTTTCTTTTATTTGAAACAGAGGCAAATGAGAGGTGAGCGGAACAGACGGAGTGGACGGAGTGGTTGAATGCATCTTCCGTCAAGTCTCTCACGTGCGATCACGTGCCCCATGCAGCCACGCGTCGTCCGCTGATTGGAGAGAACAGAGTTTCTCTGTTATACCCAAACAGAGGTTCCGAACCCGTGTTTTAAGTTATTCTAAAAGTTCTATTTTAATTTTATTTTTTTTAATGATTTTGGCCATTGTTTAGAATTTCTCGAGTAAAAAATAAATAAATAAATAAATAAATCTAAGGGTGCGTTTGAATGTGACAATAAAATGAGGGATTTTTAAAATCATTGTTTTGTTAATATTTTAATTGTTACATTTTTTAGCTTAAAAATATAAGATAGTGATTTGAAAAGTTAAACGGGAAAAATATGTCGTGATCCGCGTTTGAGAAACTTTAACTTTTCAAACGCAGAATCTACCAAAATGTAGATCCAAATGGGATGTAAGAGGTTATGCATCTATGTATGCTGTTATTTCAAAAGTGAAAAAAAATCTAACCGCTAATGTGTGGTGTTTTGATATATTAAAAAGGTTCAGGATTTATTATATAAGAAATTAAAATTAAAAAAAGGGAGTTAATTTTTCCTTTTATCTTACTAAATAAATGACATTCCAATGATATCCCTACTTCTTTTAATCGACCGTATTAATGGAAATTTTGGCTTACCTATGGAGTTAGTTTTGACATATGTTAACAAATAACAAGTTACATGTAACAAGTAGCTCCTCAACTAAGAGTGACCATATTATATATATGGGACTCAGGCATACTTGAAATCATTCGGACCTATTAGCTATCTTGAAATAATGTTAGGACAATATAGCTTGCTTATTTTTACATATAACTATGGAAAAAAATTATATGTTTCATCTAGTAAAACATTTTACTATTATTAAAGTCGGGATAGCATAAAAGATTGCATGAAAGATATTTTATTAGCTAGTTTGGGTGATAATATATCAAAGGTTAAAAAAAGAAAGAAAGAAAGAGAGGTTAATTACCTGTGTGGGGTCAATTTTAGGTGATGAGCTGAGCTGGCTTGCAGTGAATCCATGCCTCTCCCCGAAGTTGCTGCTTTTCTCACACACTGATTGCACACCTTCTATAAGCTCTGATTTTTCCTCCCCTGTGATGATCCAATCAGTTTGAGAGGTTCACATATATATATAGGAAGGCCTTGTATCTTAGGTGGAAAGTTGAGATTTATTGCCCTTGATTAGAGAAACTATGATTCTTGCCTTGTTAATTGAAGCGTATAAACAGTCCTTTCATTCCCCTATTATTCTAAAGCTAAAAATGACAACCCACGCTCAACAAATTTTAAATTATAAAATTGTAGAATTTAAGATTCAAAATGTAAAATTATGATAAGATTTAAAAGTTAAAATTCATATAATAATATTTAGATTTTAAACTTATAAAACAATCATTGAAAATTCAAAATATAAAATATAAAATTTATAATTGAAGTTTAAGAATATGGAAAAAATCATAATTACAAATCCAAGTGATAAACAGAAAAACATAGAGAACAGGTAGGTTAAATTTTATCCCACGAAACATCTGGATTCACCTTTATTTTGTTTTCATCTCAAATTCGATAGTACCCATAGAAGAGTAAAGTAAGCAATCAATCTTTTAGCTCCAACATCCATTAGACAGGATTGATTCTGAAGTTTTTATATTGAATAATGCTTTTTAAATCCTAATTTATAGATCCAAGTGGATGCCACCTGTCATGTAAAAAAAAATCAACAGTGAGATTTGATTTATCCCCCCGTATGGGGTGTGACATTGAGTTATTCGCTCCTGATAGCTATACTAGGGTAGATAACAATTCAGACTGAATAAGCAATTTTTTGTTTGGTTGCATTTTTTGTTATTCTCATTGAAAAACGTAAAAATGTTTTTTTTGTTGTTTGGTTAATCTTGGATAAAGTAATGATAAATGGTTGATAAGGGATGAATAAGAATTTATAACTTTTTAAATGACAACTATACCCCTGGGAATAGTGTGAGAAATATATGATTGATTTGATAGATGTGACAGTTTTTGAAATCTGTGTGAGATTGTTAGGTGAGATAAATTTTTTAAAATGACAGAGAAGGGTATTTTTATCCATTTGCATAGATAAGACCTGATAAGCAATTCCAACATTTTCTTAGAATAGTTATCAGGCCTTATCCTAACTTATCCAGACATAACTATCGGAGTTTATTCTATTAAAACAAACAACTTTTTTTTACTATTCTTCTGTATTCTTCCTTATTCTGGCCTAATTCTTCATGGCATACGGGGGGTTAGTGAACAACCCACCATCCCTTTTTTTTTTCCCATCCCGTAGAAACAATGACCCCACTTGGGTTTTTTTTTCTTTTTTCACTTCTAGTTGACCCAGGACCCACTGCTTGGGCTTTTTTTTTGTTTTTTTGTTTTTTTTTCACTTTCACATTCAAGATTTACCCCTGTTTGTTTATGGTATAAGACAGGATAACCCCGGATGAGAACTTTCAAGTGTTTGTATACCTTGAATAACCACTGATAAAGTATGCCAGAATAAACCCTAATAAAGTGGTATATGGATTTCAATCAAACCCTAGAATTAAAATTATCCTTGGTTATTCCACCCAAATAATATGTGGGCCCACTGTCAAATCAACCGTCATCATTTCTTATAATCATCTGTCAAATCAGCTATCATTACTTTTTTACCTTTTATAAATCATTATTCATACTTTATTCACATTTTACCTAAACAACAAAACATTTATTCTTATGTTTACCAACAAGAATAATTCAAAACACAATCAAACACAAAATCATTTTTTCCTTATTTATACTCATTTATGCTTGGATAAATGTATACCGTAGAATAAAGCATATCCCCGTTCCAAACGGGGGTTAGGGTTTTTTTTCCCACCAGCCCCACCACAGAAGACTCAAAGATCTATCACCATCTTCGTTGTCCAAGCACAACTCGAAAAACAAGTTGATATTCTAAGGTATCATTTATCTTCTCATTTAAATTTCAAGCTCTAAAACTCAAAAAAAAAATTGCATGTGTGAAGATGTACTAAAAATATTTGGAAGGAGAAGTGTGTGGGGTTTGATAGATTATTCAAATTTGTATTTTGTATCAGGGATGAAATGAATCATGTTTGAGAACTCATGTTTTGTATTTTTAAAAGTCATCTAAGATTTTTTTAATTTTTTTTAGATTAATGGATAATTCATGGAAACCAACATATGACATGGTGTTTGATTTTGAACAAGCCACGGCCAAACAGAACCCTGCAAGGCAGGGCTGAATTGGCTCATGTTGCAGGACTGCATTCAAAACCTTCTTTCTATTTCCCTAATTAAGAGAGAAAGTTAGCTAATGTAGTATCATTGACAAGGACGTTCAATGGATTATGCATTAGCTTTCTCTCTTAGAAAATAATGTTTAGGGCTAAGGATTTGACAGTTAAAATTTCATCTTGTATGATTGAATGGTTTCTTTTTTGTGTGTTATTATAGCAAACCACTCTTTCATTATTTTCTCAATTTCGGGTTGAGCCCACCAAACCAAACCCCTAACCCAAATTTGGTTAGGTTTTCTCAGGATTAAGTCGGTTTGAATCAAATAAGTGAAAACTTCAACCCAAACCCACCCACTAGTCGGGTTGGATTGGGTTGGGTCAGTATCAAGCAATCGAACGCCCATCATCTTTTTGTTTAAGTACTGAAATAAGGGAAGAATAAGAGAAAATAAATGAATAAGTCTATTGGGCTCCTTTTATGTATATATTGAGAATGATACATCCTATTACCACATGCGCAACTTTTTCTGCAGTCTTAAGTATAAACTCGCCTAATAAACTAGGACACTATTATAGCATACAGACGGCTTGATAACGGTCTCTGGACTGTAGACGAGGCTGTAAAGCAGATTAAATGCATTAAATTGGTTCCAGGTGAACTCTTAAAATAAGACTAATACTTGTAAAATAAAAAAAAATTTAAATATAATTCAGGTTAGTGTCTCGATGAGACATTAATTAAGCATGATTCAGGTTGGCCATCTTTGTGACTTTGTCCTTTTCACAAGTTCCTTAATTAGTGTCTGGGTAAAAACCTCAAGCATGATTCAGGTTTTCTTTAGACTAGAATCTGTACAAATAAAAAGATACCAAAAGAAACATATATTAATTTAGTTTGAAGAATGTTCGACCTACACTGTTATGTAGCATTTTGTTAAATACTTTGGACATTGGTTAAAAATTACAAGATGGGAAACAATTGCTTTAAGAAATTCAATCACATTATCATAACCTAAACTTAGGAGTACCAACAAGCCTTCAAAAAAAACTCAAAAGAGAAATATGGAAAATTGATTTGAAGGAGTTGTTGAAGCAAAAAGTACCATAAATCCAAGTTGAAGGTAGAAATCATATCTTCTCTAATCGTCAGCCATGCATCTAGGACAACAACACTGAAAACCAAATCCTTCCAAGAGGAGTGTCTTTCGAGCATCATGATCCATGCTTGCATCAATGTAACATATGCGAAGTTCTTCACCTGATACCAACGGTAAAAGCAAAAACAGGCCATCAATATCAACAAAAAAAAGTAACTAGGATGCAACCATGAAAATCATTATGTAAATATAACAAAGATACAAACCTTCTTCAATATCTCGAAGGGCCTTCAATTTTGCATCAGCATTGTCAATCCATATTATGTGTGCATTTGGATCTGGAGTAGAAAAAACATGTGAGAATGGATTGAAGTAGCAAAATTTAACACGCATCTATTAAATCAACTTATCTATAATTAAATATTGCACAACTAATTATAGTGCTCATGTAATCAGAAAAGATTGAATTGCTAAAATAGAACTTCCACGTTGTATAGCTAATAATGTGAGGGTCTATCTATAATTCCTGTGATATAATGACATTACTTCTTCAAATTTTCTGCTTCCCTACCTACTTTCTTTATTCTTTCTTTTCCATATTTCTGTTTTCCCCTATGCTATAACACCCCACCCAACCACCACCACCAAAAATCACACAAATAAACCGTGTGATTGTATTATAGTTGTTTTCTTATGTTGTTGAAAACTTTGATCACTAACATTGCATTTGTGCATATATTGAACTATATAAATCACAATTCAAGCAAAATGAACTTGTATCCTAGAGGAGCTTCCTTTTTTGGGGTGACAGGACTTAAGAGGAGGGAATCATGGACTACCACAAATAGGATAAGTATCCAAACAACTAAGGAACATTGCATTAATGCATAAAGAAATATCTTCACAAATGATGACCATCCCTACAGATACACCATGCATACACATACTCAAGGTCACATCAATCCTTAAAAAATGACTGTTGGATTCACAAGTTATTCTTAGATTATAAAAACTAAAAATTAGCGACCATTTAGATTGACCATAAATTTAGACCATAATTATAAGATTAAAGTTAATATAACAGTTCGAAAAATTAGTACAACCATATCATGAGGGATTTTCGATCTCCAAGATGTGCCTTCCTTCTAAGCAAATCTATGAATATCATGCTTTCCAAGGATAAATTAAAGTTTATTATGTTATTTTTAACAAATATGGGTTCAAGAACATTATTAAAACTCAGGTTTCTGAGAGTTTAAGGCGGCAAATGAAAACTGAGTTCACCAATGCTAAATGTAAATGTATATAAGAAACTTCAATAGAATTCGGCAAACATAGGGTTCAGCCAAAATCCATATCTGTTGAAGCAACAAATTTTTAAATGTGTTAAAGCAGAAGGCTTTTGCCAGATATGAATTATAGACGAAAACGAAATCGACTGGCAGACCAAATAGGAGTAGCATTTGAGCCAAATATTAGTGCGCTTGGCTTGGCCTGGATATCTTACAAATAGGCTCGATAGCTAACTTGATTTAGTTCAAAAACACCATATTGGAGCTCAAAAGTAGTTTGAATTGTTTAAACTAGCAAGCACCACTCCGATTTTGGCATTGTCTCTTTTATTCTCACACCTTTTGTTGTTATTCTTCTAATCCTCTCAACACTCTTTCAGTCATTGTTATTACACACAGTGATAATGCCCACGTTTCTCAAAAAAAAAAAAAAAAATTCACAGAGCTCAGGTTGACTCATCTCATTTAGCAATATATATGTTATTCACTTTATTCTAAACGATAGATAGAATAACAGATAGGTACCTTATATGCGAGGAAATGTAAACATCATTTATGTTAAAATTTTATTCGACCTGAACTGAGCCAAGGATCGAGCAGCCAAGCCTGACTAGTGAAGAAATATATGAAACAGAGCCCATAACAAACCAATCCAAGCTACTTGCTAGCAGCTTTGTTTGTTTACCACACCTAAACATGAGTTCAAATAAATGGAAACAGGTAACAACACAAAAAGATGCATCATTGAAGGAAAACAAACTCCCATTTCCTCTCTCTACCACTATTCCTTTTTAATTGAAAGTTCATTATAAATCTACTCTCTTTATTTTAAATCATGTGTGTGTGTGTGTGTGTGTTTGTTGGGGTGGGGGGGGGGGGGGGGGTGACAAGAGTTGAGGGTCCCAAAGTTTCCTCACTTTCTAATCACATAACTGCAATTATCATGTTCATTAAAAAACTTCTTTGATGCCTGTGATGCCAGTGTGTTAATGTAATTCATTATATGAAATTCACTATTTAATTTAGTTGAGGCAGTCACTCTTCCAAAAATATTTTTTTTCTGTGTGTGTGTATTTAAACCCGGAGAGATTGCATGCATTGCTGAACATAAAGAGAAATTGGGTAAACACGGCATCCAATTTTGTCATGTGATTTAACCATTATTAAGAATATACAGGCTTTTGGCTGGTAATAATGGTCACAGATGGTGATGGAGTCCACAGAAAACCAATAATTACTCTAGTATCCGTCAAAGCTGACAAATCATGCTAAGGGTCAGCTCCCTGTCCCCGCACCTCTCCTCCAGAGGTCCATCCTCTTCAACGTTGGGTCGCTCTCTTCGTCCACTAGATGCTTCGTAGAGTTTGATCTTCATCACCTTCTTCAAGTTGAGGTGTGGTTGCCTGATGGGTAGGAAAATATTCATCTTTTGGTACATCCTAGGTCCGAAAAGAAGGATTGTCAGGTGGTCATTTATTAGAAACTGGTATTCACATCATTCCCTCCGGGTTGAAGAGATTTCATCCTGGAACTCGACGATTCTCCATGCATCAACCATAATTGCCACTTCATGAGTGAATGAGAATGGTATCTTCATGGGGCTAGTGCAAAGGAAAGTGAAGTTTCATTCCCAAAGGTGAGGGAACATATGTTCTTGCACCCATCCTGTACCATTGCTTGATTGAATTTGCACAATCGCCCCAAGAGCATGTGACATGCGTCCATGACAACATCAAAAAGATATACATCTTTGTATTCCTTAATAAAGGAATTCAACATCGTTTTGTGATGCGTACTTTGGTTCCTCTTGTATTCAAGTGAGGGAATAGAGCTAGGAATGAGATTCAAAGAGAAGATGCAACTTCGACCTGACAGTTGAAGAACCACATTTTCACAGCTCCCGAAATCTATTACAACACAGCACACCTCGTCATTGATAGTATCAGTAGTGAAGGATCACGCATGGTTCCTCTATCCCTTTGCTTTTTGGAGAAAGAATGGAATCTATTAAGAATATTGTCCCTGAATGAAGAGGAGATGAAGGATCACCATACAAGAAGATGAAAAAGGGGGAGAATGAAATCTTCCTAGAACGGGACAGTCTCCGTGTTGATTAATCCCCGACTAGCACAAGTTTTACCTATGATAGTGGAAGGTGTATCCACATCTAATATTATGACGACCCAACTTCGTAGGAGAGAGCTTATCGACCTCAAGTGCTCTCTATGTTAAACCTTTTATTTTGGAAGACGAATTTGTTGTATGTGATCCACATGAAACCAACACACTGCATGAGAAAAGAGCCATTGAAACTTATCAAGGGTGCTGCTGTCACCTGCCTTCCGTCTTTTCCAGAACTATCTCCGCATCCTATCGAGCTACTAAAAGTTAAGAAGTGTGAAAAAAGAGACAGCTCATTTGATTGTTGTAAAGGTAATTGCCCAGGAAAGAATCTCTTGATTGAAGAAGGGAAAAACTTGATCCCGTCAATATCATTTTTCCTCATCGTTTTGCTTAAGAGTGAGCACATGCATCGAGCAGGAGTGTATCATTGTAGGTTTTCGGCACACCACTCAAGAGTTCTGAGTAGTTTGTGTTGGGATATAGCTTACATCCCTTGCTTTTGATTATGCCTTTGTGTAATGCTCTTTGTTATCCATTTTTACAAAAATAGGTTGACCTCCTTCCTCAAAAAGAAACAAGAATAAAATGACATAACTATATATATGACCCAAGGTGACATAAATACATAAATAGGGATGAAATTTGCATATAAATATATTGCCAATAATAACTAAATAGGATAACAATATCACCTTAGATTTCATGCTATATATAAGATCAACTTCTGTGAACTCATGGCAATATATCTAGTGGGAAAAAAGGAACACTTACCACAATCATGATTGTAGAAGGATGGAAGCATATAAACAGCATTTCCAACAGCAGCATTAGCTATAACAGAAGCTGATGCCATGGAAAGTAAATCCTCATAAGACCCTCCAGCAAATTCAATACGAAACGCATTGATACGAATACGTGCCAACGTCCCCACATACCAGCCCTTGGTGAGAACTAGTTAGGTCAACGAAAATCCTCAAGAGCATGGTAATAGATAGCTACAATGAGCCCAAGAAATGAGAATAAATTACATATACAAACTAAGGATACAACTCATCTGGTCGTACGCAATTCCTGCCGTAAGAAAAGCATCTTTTAACAGACGAAATTCCTCTTCCATCTAACAGTTTCACAATTACACATGAAAATGGATTGGTCAAATAATTTTAAAATACTTTAATTCTTGTTGCAGCATGCATCTCTTCTCATAGAAAGTCATCCTCACCTCTAAAATATTCTGAGGGAATAATCTTGCAGGCTGCAATATGTCAAGAGCATCTGCACCTGATGCTCCAGACAATACCATACAAGCAAACCGCTTCACAAGCAGTGGATATTTCACCTCCTGTTCTCTTGATAGTGCAAAAATAAGATTAATCATATAACCTCTCATTTGGGATAGGTTACGATCAAAGTTCTCTTTCAAAGGGAATTAAAAATATTATACATCTTATTACCATGAGAATCTAACATAAGCTCTGTATTGTCATCCACTATCATTTCATATAAAAAAACATCCAGACAAGGACACACACTCATAATTTAAAAAATTACTAAGATTTTGCGCAAAATTTGTATACATGCAAAATATGAATTCTCAATCATGCATCTGAAATAGAATGGTGGTCTTACACTGAAAATACATCATAATAGGATAACACTATAATAGATAAAACCAATGTTTCAATGTAATGTGCAGTCCACGCATGCAGAAAGGGCCCAAAAGGCATATGCAGTCACATGTACGGTACATGCGGTCGCAAATTAATCATTGGGTCCGTTCGAACGGTCTTTCTTTACAAATATATTTATATTCCATCTTTTCACCTGTCAGTGCCGATAGGTGGTGCAACAGGCATCAAGCAACACGTGTCTGATCACTGTTGCAAAAGGCCATTCAAACGACATATGGGAGTTCGAATAGGTATGAATTTTTTTAAACCCCAAACAGTTGACCCTAACCACCCTCGTTTGACTGTAACACCTAGAGAAGCTCATCCGCCCATTTTATTTCAAAAAAAAAACCTTTGATTGTTATATGATTGGAGCGGATTAGAAGACCAGTATAGCATTCTTCTTCAAGTTGGGTATGTTTTCTCTCTTTCTTAAAAAAAATTGCTGAATTGTGTACTTTTAAAGTGATGAATATTTCTTACAAATTCATTTTATATGGTTTGTGTCTTATTTTTTAGAGATAATCTTTGCTCTTGTAGTTCTTTTAGATTCTTGGGTGATCCACATCCCCAAGATACCAAACCCAAGGTCATTCAAATAACCTAAACACGAATCCATTGAAGTTGTTTCTTTTATTTTCTTTTTTGATGGCTGGTGACGGTGAGAGAACCAAATCCGCACAAATGGTAGTGGTAGTGGTTCAAAGGAGAAAATGAAACCCGCAAAAGGAGCAAACACTTGAATAAAAGATTTTCACTAATAATCGTGCTGAAAATTCATTTGAGCGAACCTTCTCAAGTCGTCATGTGCTTCTTGAACGACAAAAAAATCATTAATGATTTTAGATATGTCCTATTATGAAGTTCTTAGCATGTTTCATTTTTTTCACTGGTTCAAATTACTCATTTAGGTGGTGAATCGTATCCCAGATTTGTTCGTTGGTTTTATTTGAATTCATGCCATTAACAAGAAAAAACTTACGTTCTTGGTCGTGAGATTGAAATCACCGTTGATACCATTGCATCACACCTCTTTGTTCCTCGTCTACCCAAAGCAAAAGATTATTGAGATTATGAAGTTTCCAAGCTAAATTTGTGCCAAAAGTTGTGAGGTTTGTCATATCCAGCATGTCCATTGTTGTCCACACCAACTCTTACCCACATATCGTCTTTTAAACATCATTATTTCTCATAATATCACCCCTTGGGAATAAGAGTGACATTATGGAGGATAGGATAAAATTATGGTACATGATTGGTACAGGAGAGCCTCTTGATCTTGGTAGGAACATTAGGCATGTCACTACTGATGTAGCATCGTCCACCTCAAATGTGGAGTTCCTTCCTTTTGGAGTGTTGATCATCCAGTTGATTGATTCGATTGGGATCAATATTGATAAGGAGGAACCATCGGTATCTTTAATTTCCCTTGTATTCGCTTAACAAAATCCCAAGGTACATATCTGTTTCATTGAACCATCAGATTTACACAGCTGGTCTAATTTTTCCTTAACACTAATCTTTCAATTTCCCTTATACTTTCTAGTAGCACAATACAAAATTACATATCTGTTTCATCAAACTAGCTTTTACTCCGATAAAACTCATGGTCCCCAAAATCCTCAAGTACATATCTGTTTCGTATAACTATCAGACTTACACAACTGGCCTAACTGTTTCCTTGTAAAACTTACCTTTCAACTTCCCTTGTACTATCTGATAACACAAACCAACTTACATATTTGTTTCATCAAACTAGTTGGTGATGAGAGATTCAAAAATTAAAAGAGAAACAAAATAATAAAAAGTAACAAGAGAGGCTTCAGAAATTGAATGACCTCGCTTGTTCACACCCATGTCAAGATAAATTAACAACTCTATCCATATTGATCTTATAATGCTAGGTCAATATCGTTACAAGGAGAGCAGTGAGCAAACTGATAGGGAGGACAAGAGGCTGCCCAAGTATTGTCAACAAGGCTTTTTCCTTCAGAAAACACAATCATTCCGAGCTAAATAAATATTCCAACAAACCGCTTGGGAAATGAACCATTGCAACTTTACTTTATGGCATCAATCTCCTTTCTTCCTTCTCCCTTGAACCATTCCCACATCTCCTCAAGATTTGTAAAATCGCATACAAACTGATTGCCAACCCCACCTTCCTTCACCAAACTAGTTTCTAATTCTGATAAAACTCAATACAAATAAAACAGTCATCACAAAAATCAGACCACTTATCAGTTCATTTATCATTTTGAATGATATATCAATGACGCCATTGCTGAATTCATTGATATTGATATATCACCATTATATCGAAAATTATATCTTTGATCTATCAGTTAGACAGCAGACTCCAAATTCAACTTTGACAACGATGATGATGGAGACAACAAATGTGTCAGGTTCAACTATGTAGAACAACAAGGTGGAACCCAAGATTGGGTTGATTCCACAATAAACTATATATTCCATTAGATGTTTCATTTTATATATGTAATCTTTGGATTTAATTTTAAAAAATTCATTACATGTTCCATTTCTATCAAAAATTAAAAAGCTCATCACTAAATTTCAATTTATTTCTCCATTTTCTACACACAAAAAAAATTATATATTTTTTTATTTTTTCTGTTTTTTTTTATATTATTAAAAAACTTAAATCGATATTTCGACCGGACTATTTGAGTCACCTTCCAGTTATCGAAAAAGATCAATCTTCAAAGCTATGATAAAATATCATCATCAACATTCCCACCTCTCTTTACCACTATAGCAAGGAATTTGAAAGCTTTTGTTTTGATCCGAATTTAGTTTCATAAACTATAATTCAAATGATCCAATTATAAACTATTATTAACAAAAAAATTGAGATGAAAAAAGAAGACTAACAACATAAACAAGAAAGATGGACGTGCATGGTTGAAATATAATTTAGTTTCAACTGAACCTTGATTATTTTAACCAAAAGATCATTGGTGCTGTCATAATAAACTACATTTATCTGTTTTTGGATTACATACCTGCAATGCTCATCAAATGCGGACCAATCTGCTCTCCTTTCAATTTCATAAAATCCCTAAAAACATAAATATTACGAGCACATTATTAAACTCTGCTTACAAAAAGCATCATGCCAATGTTTTTTAGATGTCTAAAATCTACTTCTATTATGCGAACCGAGCTTTGGTTAAGTCGGCTAGTAACCTCTCCGTAGAGGAGGTCAGGGGATCAAACTCACAGGGGTACCTTAAAAAAAAACTACTTCTATGATAACACAATACTTTGTTATCAGTATTTTATAATGTATGCACATATGCATGCCAGGCCTCGAAGGTGGTGATGCCTGCTTTTGGTCGAGCTAGTTGCCTTAACCATGTTGAAATAGTTTAAAGTTTGGAAAGTTTTACATTTAAGAGAGGGAGAAAACATTACATGGGCCATCAGAACTGGATTTGTTAATTTTCTTGCATATAGTATACATTTATATGAATGGACAATAGACATACGCATGACTGAAAATCAATCTAGAGGAACAACAAACCTTTGAGTACTCACTGCATTTCTCAGTGCAGAAACAGATTGTTTCCCTTATGGTGGATGCTGATGCAGATTCATATGCAACAGAACCACCATCTTGGATAGGAAGAGAAACTGCAGATTTTTCTCTTCCCAACTTCTTCAGACAAAAGTAGCAGACCTGACATCAAGAAATAAACAAAATGATAATCAACCTTATATTATAGAACTTGGAAAATATTGCATCCAAAACCATTATTAAACTTTATCAAGGTAAATGATATATCTTCATCTAGATATCCGGTGCTGAAACAATATTTGTATATATCCAAATGATATGATATTTTCATGCGCTGAATAGGGTCATTCTCATTATTTGAATAACTTCCTATTCAATAAACATGTTCTTGTTTTTTATATATCTTCAATTGCATAATATATAGCTACTAAAAAATCATTTTAACTACAGCAAAATAACTATAAACAATGTCCAACATTCACCCTTAAATGAATTTCAAACTCTTTTTACATATTCGATAATGAGCCATTATCCAAGACCTCTTGAGTCGGGTCAATCAGATCATGCCAGATTTTTTCTTCTTTTTTCAAAAAAAAAAAAAGGTTGGAGAAATTTTACTATGAAAAGATGCCCTCCAAAAGTGGTGGAGACAAGGGATCTCTGCACAAAAAGCTAAAATAAAAAGAATACAACAAAAGAAATCCCGCTTGGAACAGGACAACCCCCAAATTAGATAACCCCTTATGATCAGTCCGCAATATGAATTATCCATAATGGTTGAAGGCGACCTCACTCCAAGAACCGTGATGACCCAAATTCTAAGTACCGAAAATATTGATGCCTAAGTGCTTTCCAAGTAGATCCTCATGTGTTGGAATATGCATTCGTTGCTTGTGGTCCATATGCATCAACACACTACATGAGTGATAAGCCATTAGAACTAAGTTAGGTTGCTTCAATCGCTTTGCTAACATCTATTTTGGAACCAACTCCACATGCCATTGAATTCACTAAAGGAACATTGGGTCCCTAAAGCCAATCTTCTCCCAAATCCAAGACTAAAAGGGCACCTAGAATAAATGATCTATTGTTTCAACCTCCCTCTCACAAAGTTCACATATACTATTACCATCATTCGCCCATTTTAACCTATTGGAATGAGGCAGACAGAAGGGAAGAAATTGAAATATTTCTTGGCGCACCTCAATGGCTAGATGACTCAAGTCGAAGGCTGCGACAGCCAAACCACAGCTATGGTGTGTACTAAAAGTCATTAATTAAAGATCAAGAAAGCATTTGTGGAGAACACAAATGCCTCCCTTAATCTAAATCATCCTTCGCCCAGTAAATGAAAATGTAATTTGTCGGTGCAAACAACATTTCTCTAGAAAATCAACCTCAATATAATCAACTTCATCCACAACAATGCCAGATACCTTAGACAGTACAGAAAACCATGCATGTCAGTACTGATATGTTAATGCTAAACCATTCAGATTCTACTTGTGTAATCAAATCGCACAATCGACACAATATTTTGACAGCAAAACAAGAATGCTTTCATTCAGATCCAAAATAATTAAAAAATAAAATAAAATCAAGAGAGATTGAGAGAGAGCGTACTTGGTGGAGGAGGGACGGGGACGGGTGGGCGATGAGGGGCTTGGCGGTGTGGATCGGGTCGCCGGCGCGGATAGGACGGGTGGCGAAGACGCCACGGCCGGCGGACTCGGTGAAGCCGACCCGAATCGGAGGAGGTGGTGGTGGAGGGGGTGGCCGTGGCGGCCGAGGCCCGTCCTCTGGCGAGGTCGAGAAGGGACGATAGCGGCGGAGCAGAGGTTTCCACGGCGCCTGGCGGCGGAGGGCGGCGGTGGGAGACATATTGGAGAACAGCTGACGATTTTTTTGTTATTTTTCAAAGTTATTAATAAAAAATTAAATTCATATGGTTACTCAATCCACTGATTTCTGGAAAAGGAAAATGTTACACTCTTTTGTAATTCAGATCTCCATTGCGAATTATACGATAAATCTTACATAACAATAACTCATTGTATACTTATTTGGGGATCCACTCTGAGAGAATTTTAAGTGATTGACTTTGCAACTTTTACATATTTGGATAGGCTTTCATAAACTTTTATAAACTATGATAAACTCGGTCTATTTAACTCTCTCATGGACTCTTGTGGTGGGTGTCAAATTTTCTGGTCCACTAAGCCGGGTCAGATCCTGGAAAGCCCAGTATCCGACAGGGCAGGTCTACCGCCCAATCAGCCCAAGGGTGCCTCTATTTGCACCCCTCAAATTGGGGTGCACACCCCTATTTTTACACACTCATAAAAAATCACTAACATTTTTTAAACACCTCTATATATAAGTGAGCATTTGATTTTTATTGCACACCAACCATTTCAAATGTAATCCCTCTTGAAAATCCTAAACCTCTACCCCCCTCTCGCCTCTCTTGCCGTGGACACCCTTCACCGTCCACTCTCTTGCTTGTCGTCATCAGCCTCCGTGTGGACGATCCAGCCGAGCAGTCCGTGCTCTCCCCCTTCATCATCATATCTTTTGCACCTCTTTTGATCTTTCTTATTTTTTCATTGGATATTGATAAGTATGGGTTGATTTATGGATTGATCTCATATAAACAAATTTGTGAGTTGTGTGTTTAACATTTCATGGTTCCAGCTGCTAGTAATGACACTGCACGTGTCGAGATATATCAAATCTGTTGACACTGCAAGTGTCGACGGTCCAAAAAATTAAATGAATATTTAGAGAACCTCTCTTCATCGTATCGTCATGTGCTCTCTCTCTCCGTCTCACCTCTTTTTCATGGATTGATCCCATGTATTCATTGATGGGGTCACATATTCTATTTTCGTTTAATATTGTGAGTTTTGTGTTAAAGGTTCAATTTTTTTTTTAGGTTTTCATTGTTGTGTAGAGTTTAATTTATGTTTAGTATTCAGATTTAGAATTAGATTTATATGAGAATGATTGATTTTGTTTGAAGTTGTCAAGAAAATTGAAGAATGCACTCCTACTGCTAGTAATGACACTTTCAATGTCGCGATATATCACGTTCGTCGACACTTATGTTGTCGATCGTCTCCCAGAAACTTGAATGAATATTTAGACAACCCCAATGACACTGAAACTGTCGAGATAATTTCACTATGTCGACAATTATTATGTCGATACGTCCAGAAAAAAAATGATTGAAGGTATTGGTTGATGCGTCGATACGCCCAGACAAGTATTAGGTTATTATTTTAATTTGAGTCTACATTGAATTTTTGTTGGGGGGCTTGTGATGAGAAGAGTGATTGTTGTTTAGGATTTGATTCATGTTTAAAATTTTGTTTAAGACACTATCATCATTCACCGACATTTGCGTCACCCGTCTCTCTTCATTTGTTGCTTGGTGTCGCCGTTCCACTCATGTCGGCCGTCTCTTTCTTCACTGATATTCACGCCGGCTGTCTTTCTTCATTTTTTGAACAAGATCGTTTGATATTTTGATGTTGCTAGGTTTATAAGTTGTTTCAATAATGTATGTTTGGGTTAATGCTTGAAAGTGACTTTGTAAAATTTTAATATTCAGCTCTTTTGATATATGTTCCACTGTTTTAATGTTTGAATCGTTCAAAAAATAAAGAATAAAATTAATCTGCTAGTATCGACACTGATACTGTCTCCATATAACTAACTCGTCGACGCACAGAATGTCGACACACATATTAATCTGCTACGGGTTCAGGTTTCTGAAGCCCGCGACACAAGAATTGTCAGCGTAAACGTCAAATATCGACACTGATAGTGTCATGGTTGATGGAGATGCTACGGGTTCAGGTTTCTGAACCCCGCGACACTCCCGTTGTCGACCCAAACGTCAATGATCGACACTACGGGTGTCGCGAAGGATCCGAATATATGGGTGTGCACAGATCCGATTATAAACGAATCTTTTGTGTATTATCCGTAAAATAGGGGTGTGCACCCCAATTCGAGGGGTGCAAATAGAGGCACCCTCAGCCCAAACCTGCAAGGCTCGACCCGCTGGCCCGCTCTAATGACAACACCCAAAGTCAATATGTGTTTTAGATCAAAAAATTGAGGATACTGGTTGTGGGTTGTTTTTATAAAATATTTTTTTTATTTACACACGTCGTGTCTGGAAAAAAAAATAGTTAATAACTAAGAATAAATTCAAAAAATAAAAATGTTATAAAAGTATGGAGTTGAAAACTTATACAATCTTGCTTAGTATAATAGATTTGGTTTATTTAGATTACATATTATCCATTATTAATAAATTTTGAGGCTTATAAATAGGATACTTTGTTGAAGGGAGAGGTATTGAAATTTTTATAATTGTTTATTTGAGTTTCAAAGAAATCTATAGAACTCTTTTAGTTATTTTAAGGTTTTTGAGCAATACAATGTTTTCATGTTTGCCCCCATCTCTTTCTTTTGTTCGAAGGATGATCTTCTTCATTGCATTTCATCTTTTGAGTTTTGATCTTAGAACCAACTGCATCACGAACTCTTAATAACAGGAGTGTAACTGGGGTGATTGGGTCAGATAGAGTCTCAACTCAAACTCATCCCGAAGTTGGAGAAACTCAATACAGCCCGGCTTTTGGGTTTGAGGACGAACTTAACCCATCGGGTTTTGTTCGAGTTTGATTCTAATTGGGTTCTAATTTAACTTGAAAATTATTTTATTTTAATAAATTAAAATAATTAAGAGTCAAATCTCTGCATAACAAAAATAAAAAAGATAAAAATGAGAAACATTTTTCTTTAGAGAATAAAGATGTTAAAGCTATAGAAGTGAAAGATTTTATATAAAATAAATTGTACGATTCAAATTTTATCATACACATTAAAAAATTATGATTTTACTTAAAACATTTTACTTATATATGAAAATTTTAGGTTCAGGTAAATCCAACCCAAATTAGGTTCGGTTCAGACTCAAATTAAACCCGAATGCTAAAATTTCAACTCTGAGCAGCGATCCGCCAAGCCCAAATCTGACTCAACAAACTGGCTAGTTAGATTCAACCCGACAACACAACGGCCCAACTGGCCCCAATACAAACAGGTCCGACCTGGAAGCCCGCGACCGACCAAATCAGTATCTAATTCATCCAATAATTGCATTGATTTATATGAATCTCTGGCACTAAATGATCATTATCAGCATCCAACCCCCATCAATATTCAATAAATCACAAAATCAGGTCATTATGTACTGTGTCTACTAAATCCTCATCAAATATGAATTTATTTAATTAACAAAATCTAATGATTTTATCTGTTGTCTCCTCATTGATGGCTAAGGAGCTCTCAACCGTCCGATGGGATAGGAGCAATCAGAAACCCTCAACCTACCTCCCCCTCTATAAATAGGGGGCAATAACAAACACAAGGGGTATACACAATTTTTTTTTGCAAAAATCTTTTAATTGGTCATTTTACTGACTTGAGCATCGGAGGGTCTTCCGCATGACCCCCACCTCTTGGTGTTGAAGACGCTAGGAAGTTGCTGACAGGTGGAAGAGGGCGTATTCGGGCGAAGGAAAACAGGAGAGGTTGAATATGTTTACCCGAATCTGGTAAGTCGAATTTTTACCCCTCCACTTAGATTGAGTCTGATTCAACCCATCCATGTTGCACCACTGTAACCAATGTCTTTCAAACTTTTATTATTCTCAAAATGTGCCAACAAAAAAAGCATGTGTCATGTGCTGCCCGTGTCCCTCCTCCCTTTTAAATTCTTGAACTCTGCCTCTGTCTTTTTCAAATCCCTTGCAAAAAGAAAAATGAGGTCTCTCTCGGAAAATTCATGTGCGTACAGTGTGTTTAATACATATGACCTGTGACAATTGCATTCACAAAGTACTCTCTACTCCACAATTAATTTCAAATTTCAAACTCTTAAATATACCCACCAACCATTACTCATTAATTCAATAACCATAAATATAAAAAAAATTAAAATTTAATTAGGCCTAAAAATAACGTCTTCATTTATTTTCCTATCTTATTGTGTCCCATATATTATTAAAAAATCTGTATACTATTCATTGAGAGATATATATACCTTATCGAGAGAGATGTAATCTGTGGTATCTTTCATTCACTCTGTTTCTTTACAAGTCTTATATATGATCTGAAAAATCTTCCACCACAATTATTATTATTATCAATGAAAAGAGACCCCTCTCCCACCACCACTACTACCTTCACACTTTGCCTTCCTTTAAAGCCCCCTCTTCTCTTCTTGTACCCTCTCACCACCAAATCGATGAAGATAATATATATTAAGAATGTCTAATATTCATTATCACCACCAACTCACCTTCACCATTCATTCCATTCTAGTCTTTGCATGGTTTATTTAAGTGTCATCCATTCCTTCTTAGACAAATCAAAAACACACACAAAGATAGATAGATAGATAGAGAGAGAGAGAAATGAGTCATCTTCCTCCTCTCATGGAGGAACCTATAGATGAAGAAGAGTCCATGAGGATGTCAAAGAAGAAGAAAAGTCAAAAGAAGCAGAAGCAGAAGCATCATCAATGGAGGGAATGGATCAAGTCACAGCTTCCTATGATCTTCCATAAGAGATCTGATCTGAAGCTTCTTATAAGTGTTGTGGCATGCCCTCTCTCCCCTTTTTCTGTTGATATCCAGCAACCTCTCGATGTAAGTGTATTATAAATGAAACAAATAAGTTCACAGTACGTATTAGCCATGAGAATGAAATCGATTTCCTTGTCATTGATTTTTCCATGGATCTTTTAGTGTTTGTTTCTGCATTGCATGCAGTAATCTAAAAAAATGAAAAGAAAAGTAAAATTTAATTTTACCACTTGATAAATGTTCTTTGTTTTTTTCTTTAGATGAGTGTAGTTAATTTTCATACCTTATCCTAGAATTAAATTTGAAGTGAATTTGAAGGAAAGTGATGACATCAATTTTTTATCACTTCTTGTCACAATCGCAAACTAGGTAAAAGACAAAATGATCTACCTGCTCAAACAAGTGGAAGAAAAAAATCATATCATTCATTTTTCTCATCTTGCTTATTTAGAGGATGAAGTAGATTTTTTCACCTCTTCTTAGTATTGAATACAAGGGAAGTGATGATATCAATTTTTTGTCATTTCTAGTCCAATTTTTATCAGAAAAATTAAACTCGTAAAAAAATGATACATTTTTCATCACTTCTCATTGAACAAATTACTTTTTTTAGTCCTCAGTGATCATAGTACAACGGTTCAGTGCTTAGCGGTGTTACCAATAAGTCCTGGTTTCGAGTCTTGGCGCTGACTTACCCACCTGTTTGTTGGCGATTATTCGAAAGAATTTTCTGTGGGACCGGAGTAAACAAGCGGATGTAGCATTCCCAGCTTAGCTCGGCCGTAAAGTCAGCCACGAGGGTCCCTCCAAAACAAAAAATTACTTTTTTATTCTATTTTTCTCTCAAAATTAAAATTACGTACAAAAACAACCTCTAATTTGACAAGGGGTTAAGATTTTAAGGATAAGTGGTTTTAATTATAAAGGATAAAAAGTTTATTAATTTTTTATTATATTCATATTTGTCAAAATTAAAACAAAAGATGAGAATAAATATTATTACTGCCTTTAGATATAATAAAAAATTATTATTTTCATTTCATAATCCAGACAACTGTCCACATTTTATCCCATTTATTTTTTATACCAATTAGGATAAATTGTCCTCCCCTAAGTTTTCCACACAATTATATCTTACTCCACCGCTTATCCCATGCCAGACAAGCCCCTAATATTGTCCTTCGGGCTTTATATTTTGAAAATTAAGTCTTGTTCAACCATATAAACCATAAATTACTTGGGATAGTGTGTGCGTGTGATGAACGTTAATTTGCGTTTATTGAATTTGAATTTGAAGAGAAGTGATGACATCAATTTTTTAATCACTTCTTATCACAATCGTCAAAGAGAAAAGTAAAATGTTAAGTATAGTTCTTTTTCCAAATCAATTTCATTACTCATCACATGCTTTAATTTTTTTTAAATAGGACCAGTCATTTAACGATGCATATTTTTATATAAAAAAATAAAGTATATACTCTAATAAATTGCATGAATTCATTTATATAAAATGTGAAAATTTTATAACAAAACATATGTATCTCATTAATGTGAGTATATAATGCTAACGAGATATTTAAGACTAAACAAATGTTGTGTGTAATAGAACTCAAGAAAAAAAATATATTTGTCATCATTTCCCATTTGAACAAATTACTTTTCTTTATTCTATTATTCATTAAAATTAGGTACAAACACACCCATGATACTCTCCTTTCGGGCTTTTGATATCATTAATATTTTTTAGTAAGAATTCACTAATACTTTGAAAATTAAGGCTCATTCAACTATGTCAGTTACACACAGTTTTTTTTTCCAGCTGTAATTCCAATCTTATATGCATTAATAGAAAATTATCGGAGCATATACTCACATTAACAAAATATATGATTTAATAAAAAATTTATATTTTCTATAATTTTTTGAAGTATATCTTTCATTTTTTATAAAGACATGTCCCTCGTTAGATGACGTGTACGATTTTTAAAAGAATTCAAAGCATTTGTATATTAGAATCGGGACTTTTCGTACATTATATTATCCTAATTTGCAGGTGTCGTCGAAAGCGCAGTACGTGATAAAGCAATACAAGGCGACGACAGGGTGTCAAAAGATGGAAAACATGAAGAGCCTCTATGTGTTGGGGAAAGTGAAGATGTGGAGGGTGGAGGAGGAGCCGCAGCGAGGGCTGACTGCCCCATCTTCATCGTCGTCATCGTCGGTCCAAAAGGGGTGCTTCGTGATGTGGCACATGACGCCTGATAAGTGGCATGTGGACCTCGCGGTCGGCGGGCTCAGCGTCGCGGCGGGATGCGATGGAAGTGTTGCGTGGAGAAGGACCCCTTGGCTCATGCCTCATGCTGCCAAGGGACGCGGTTCTCGCCCTCTCCGTCGTGCTCTTCAGGCAAGTTCCATTGACTTTTCACTCTATTGAAACTGAGTTTCAAACCCTCTCTTTTGAAAAAATAAATTAACTTATTTTTAATAAGTATAATAAAATATTTAATAATGTATATACAACATTTAACGAAATATATATTTTACTAGGTTTTTAATGTGATATAGAAGATTGTATTTTATAGTGGGAAAAATTAAGAGTAACAACACTCATTTATAAATCATTTTTTTTAAATACATGAAGCTTTCACTGGGACCGGATCCGGTCAGTGCTCGATCCCGGTCAGTTCAATCAGTACCGAACTGCACCACGTGTAAATCGAACTGCACCACTTATAAATCGAACTGCACAATCAATTGTTGGGTATATTTTTTACTCTCTTATTGGATTCAATCAACTATTTGAGAAAATATGAATTCCTAAGTATAATCAGTATTCAATAAAATAGTGAAAAATATACCCAACAATTGATTGTGCAGTTCGATTTATAAGTGATGCAGTTCGATTTGAACGTGGTGTAGTTCAATACTGACCGAACTGATCGAACTCGACACTAACCGGATCCGGTCGCGCTTTCACTGCTGATTGAAAATGTAAGTAACAAAGTACAAAATAAAATGATAGTCCCAATGATGATGGGCAGTGTCTGATGAATACTTCACCTTAGTGAAAAGAATATGTATGGCAAGAGTGTGAACACAGAAAATCAAGAATTAAAGTAATTTTAATTAAAAAAAGATATATCATCTTATATTTTTTTAAAATGTTTACTGCTTTTTAAATATGGGAATTGTCATTTTTAATAGATGTAAGTCAAATTTTTCATCAAATTTTAAATAATTGAATATTTTCCTTTTTTGTAAAATCTAAAAGGGAATAACCTATTTTCTAAAGTCAAATATAAAATAAATGTTGTCATAATTTTCTCTTTGTAAGTGTGAATATTGTTTGTCTATGAATGACGTGGCTTGTAAGCAATGCTTTAAAATCCAAACCGTTAGTTGAACTCAAAAAATATTAAAACAGGTCACTCATTCGATTGTTATGTTAATCAAATTTTGAATGGTGACATAATAAATATATTAATTAAAAATAATTAATTAATTTTATTTTTAAAAAATAATTAATCCATTCATTTATATAAAATACAAAGCATTTTAAAAAATCTTTGTATAATTATCAGCACAACAGAAAATTTATTATATAAAATAGTATATACTTTTTATAAGATTGAATATTTTAACAAATATTTAATCATAATTTCTATGAATTAAAAAACAATAAGTTTATTTAACCTATAGGTGATTCTAAAAAACCTTCAGTTCAACCAAAATTCTAACGGATGAAGATTTTAACAGTTCAACCCACAGGTCAAGTCATTTATTTTTATTTTTTTGAAAAATCGTGATCATTTCTATTTCATAGCACAAATACTGAATGTCTAAAGTGGGATGAGAGGATTAGAATACATAATACATGAAAAATAACGAAAGTACAGAAAAAATGGAACAATATATACTTTTGTCAAAACACATACCTCCTATTGTTTACTATTTTTTAAGAAATAAAAACATGCATGACCTAAATTTTGGTTAGTAAAAATGATTGAGTCTAACATTTTTCATTTAATATATAAATGTATCCATGTTTTTTCATGCGCAGGGGTTGGACCCTCTAGCAGTGGCATCCATGTTCAGCACAGCGCAGTACACCGGAGACCGTTCCATCTTCGACCAGGACTGCTTCGTCTTGAAACTCTCCGTCAGAGACGCGACGCTCTCCGACAGGAGCGACGGCACTGCGGACATCATAAAGCACGACATGACCGGGTGGTTCAGCCAGAAGACCGGACTGCTCGTGCACCTGGAGGACTCGCAGTGGACCAGGGTCCAGTCCCCCGGGTCCCCGCCGACGTACTGGGTGACCACTATCGGTTCGAGGATCGAAGATTACGGGTCCGTGGACGGCGTCATGATTGCTCACTCGGGCCGTTCTATGGTGTCGCTTTCGAGGTTCGGGGAGGAGCTGAGGGTCCCCCAGGTCGAGATGAGGATGGAAGAGACGTGGAACATTATTGATGTGGCGTTCGATGTCCCCGGATTGTCCTCGGAGTGCTTCATCCCTCCGGAGGAGGTTAGGAAGGATTGTGAACTTGGTCATCTCTCCAATGGTTAACTTTAAAAAAAAAAAGGTTTAATAAGGGTTGATTTATGTGTACATAGAATGTTGCTTGTTCTTTTGATGTGTTCTTGGTCACTTTACCAATTGAATGTTCGCTATTTGAATTTGGAATTTTTTTGTGTCCTTTTGGGATGGAATGCAGGCCCAGACATGGATTTTATTAGATATGATCAGTCTCAAATAAGATTATTTCGTGACAAAACATTTATTTTGTGTTGGGGTAAGGATACAGAGAGAGAATACGGTAGAATAAGCTCAAAAACATGTATGTTTACATGGAATGGGTGAAGAACTGAGGATAGCTATGTCAAAATAAATAAAAATAAAATAATATTAATATTTCAAGTATCTTGGAATTGTGTTATTCCGTCTAATCTATTGCATTAGTATAATGGAGGTCACATGTCAAATTACCTATTATCATTTTTTATGAAACAGGGCCATATCATTTTTTCACTATTTTTAAATATTGATCTACATCTTGTTTATCTTTTATTCATAACAATACAAAGTTCATTATTATATTTTCAACAAAAATAATTAAAAACACAACCAATCAAAAAATGATTTATTCATTATTTATATTGAAATGGTTATATATCTTCGAATAACTTATGTGGCTACCCAAATTCAAACTCAAAAGAAGTATCACAATATCATATCACAAGTTAGCTCCTATTAAATGTGCAGGTCGTTATGCATTCAAAATAATTTGTCTATGTTTTGTTTTGAAAGGACGAGAAATAGCAGAAATACAGGTGACTCGGGGGGGTTGAGGAAATGATTTGTTACGGGTGTCAGATTTGGGTAGGAAGGGCAATGACAATTAATGTCATTTGTCTATTCCCAATTTTTAAATCAATGTAGACCTGCACCCAGTCCAAACATTTTGCTCCAGAAATCTGAAATGAATGCTTCATTCAATGCTGCTTCAATTCAAAACAGGTCTCATTTGGGCTCTACTTGTTTTTGAGGGAGTTGAAATGTTTGACCCAATTGCAGTAGGGTTTTGAATAATGTCTTGAAAACCCTGGTCCATGATATTTGAAGAAATAATTTAAGACAGTGGCACACTCGGAATTTTTTTTGAAAGGGGCTTGAAAAAATTACTCATAATATAAAGGAACAAAAAATGACGAACTGGATCCGGGTCGCACGATAAGGGAAAACAAAATCGAAATTTAAATCCTCTAGGAACTGTTTGGGTACAAACATAAGGGTGGAATTGGTTGGAATACAATAGAAGAAGACTAAAAATGTTGTTTGGATGACTGGTATTGGCTAGAATTTGGATACTGGAATAAGCAGGGATAAAGAGGAATAGCAATACCACCCCCCCTGGAATTAGTTATTCCAAGCTCCTCCATAAGTGGGCCCCACCCATCCCATAAACCTTTTCACTACCCCTCCCACTATTCATGTGTTTGGATCCTCTGGTTTAATTTTCGGTGTTGTGATCGTGCTGTGGTTTTCGCCTGGTGCCTGCCACATTTTAGTTACCCAATTCAACAACTAGAAATCACATACATTTTTATGGTGGTACAAACAAATCACTTCAAACAAGACTTAAATTTTTTTAAAAAGAGGTGGGGACCACCATGAAATATATGTGATTTCCAACCGTTGGATTAGGTCACTAAAACGTGGCAAGCACTAGGCGAAACCACAATACGATCACAGCACAGAAAATCACACTAGAGGATCCGGACCCGTCTTGGAAACACCAAAACCACTCCATTCAATGAACAAGTTCTTCATTGGCTTCATAATGTCATTAGCTTCTTCAATGCGATTCACCTCAGCTAATTGTTCTTATTCAAATTCGACATGAAATATTTGATCGAGGTATTCAAAATCCACATTGAAATCTATAATTGCTTGCAAAGTTTTTAGAGTATATACTTTGATCCACGAAGTATACAATTGTATGAAAGAGGTATGTGTACTACTTTGAGAATGTAAATACAAGGACAAAACCACATTTGAGGTCAGTTTCAAAAAAAAAAAACACCACATTTGCATCTGAAGGTGTGTCATGGTTAAGAAAGTATATAATAATACAAGAGGTATATGACCATTTAAAGGGCATCTAAAAGGAAGAAAAGTCTGCCGGAGTTATGTTGAAATATATGTGCAGCATTTAAGGTGGTATACAGAAACAAAGGGGTATATGACAATTTATTGAGCATTAAAAGAAACAAACAGGTATATGACAATTTCTTTTCAAATTTGTCACACAGTTTTGAGAGAATTTTTTTCTATGCTGTTTTTGAATTGCTGATGTGGAAACAAAATTACACGTAGCGAAGAGAGAGCGGAAATGGCCGCTGACGTGGAGTGCGCGGGGGACTGTATAGCAGAGTAACAACACTTCAAACGTTCCATTCAAATTTCTTAATTATGATATGATATGATATAAGATATTGTTTCATGAAAGCACAAAACACTATCTGTTGATCTAGCTAGGTATAACGGCTGTATTACATATTGCAGATATGGTTGGGTTCATAACATTGTTCCAAGTTTCTGGGAATTGTGGTGCCTCATCCGGAAATGCCTGTTTGGATCAGTTTTTTTCTATGACTTGCACAGCTTAGGTAGAGGTCTCCCGCACAAATCTGGATTGCCTGCAATGTTTAGCAATATAAATACATGGTCCAACAGGGAGAAAAAGAAACAAATAAAATTGGATAGTTAGTTGAGTATATAATATATGCTCATTATATATACTAATTTAGATGAGTATGTATATATACTCAAACAGAAAAAATGGCAAAAGTTATGTATTCAATTTACTTGAATATATACTTCATACTACTTTATATATGACTGCCAAAGTGACCATGGGAATGATTTTTGAGCGCTGCTATACTCAATCGATTTTGCAGTCCCGTCCATAGCCCATATACTATGACAATGCAGTATTATCATATTGTATTTGGTCTTTTTTATAATTTTAAAAAATATATATTATTGCATTTTAGTATATACATAATTTCATATAACAATATGTATTTCAATATGATAATATATAATGTTTTTACAAAAATTGGTGTGAACTGTTAATGAGGCTACACTGGGAGGTGGACATATCATTTTTCATGACAGTTACATATTCAAAAAGAGCGTTGATATACTCATGGAATGTCTTTCTTTATTTTTTCAAAGTAATAAATAAATAAATTGTTATATCTCATACATATATTATTCTGTATAACGGTATATAATTCATTTAGGAGAGTGTATGATTTTTTTTTAATAAGAAAAATGATATGGATTGCGATTAGGGCTATTGTTGCACCATCTGTTGCAGTCAACCATCACGGAGAGTTAATTTTGCTTGATTATGCTTTGTTGTGGAAATGAGAGACAGAAACATATATATAATTAAAATCATGGTTGACTTGTATGCGAACCACCCTCCAAATGCAATAATAATGGACCAATGCGAGTCAATTAGTGGTGGAGCCATCACAGAATTCTTATATTGACAATAATTGATTCACTTGTATACTTATTTTCAACAATTCAATCATCAGTATTTCCGTATGGAATTTTTGTTTGCGTAAGTTATCTATTTTTCATGTTATCCCTGTCAGTCAAATCAATAGAAAATTTACACTCACTGCAAAGGGACTCACAACTACGCATAGTTCTTAGGATTGATACCATGTCACAAGGCAAAAATAACACAGCTAATTTTTGAAAGTGGCAGACGCTGCGAGACTGCCAAGCCTATCAAATTGCGTGGTCAATTTTAAGAATCAAAGCATAAACATATTCAAGAAATGCCTGAGTTTTTTCTCTTTCCTATTAACCCTTTAACACAAGCACATCAATCAATTTAGCTGTCCTTGCTCAATGCTCTCCAAGTTGCATTAATGAGCTTTTGTTGCACCAAAATCCTAATCAAAACACAATCATCAATTAGCAAAAGAAAATGGAGCCGCATGTTGTTGGAAGTGCAATCCTTGCTCCATGTACCAAATACCATTGTCTGCCAAATCCCATCATGGAGATCACAAGGAAGCCATCTCAGTAACATAAGCTAATCATCAGACAAACCATTGAAGGAATATTTTGGAAAAATATGGTGAAGACCCCGGACCTTTTTAAAAATAGAATTCCATGCCTCTACAAACTCAAATAAACAACCAACAAAAATAAAAACAGATGAGGAGCAAAAAATAAGCCAACAAAATACTGACACGTTCTTTTGGGAAAATGATACATACTGAGAAAGAACCTGTGGCCTCCGCCGCCTCCAAGAGAGGGGTACCCGAGTACAGCTACTGCTAAAGGAAAAACCAAAGGGAATGCCCTAACCTGCACTATCAAACTTGATTTGCCCCCTACAACCCAACAACCACAGCAGCTTAAATTAATAAAATGTTAATCTGATAATTAGAATATGGCCAACATCATCTGCAACGGCATCATCGTTCACCAACAAACCATATATACCATATATGCTTGCTGCCTCCAAGTGTAGTCTTCAGACCTAAAGGAAGTAATCTGGGGTTCTGCGGGTGACATCTGGCTCTCCTCTCCTTGGGGCCGGTTCAAACTGTAACACAAGAAACAAATTACCCAAAGCTTGTTCATGTCACAGCAGAATTAGTATATCATCACAAGTGTCGATTAAAATAGCAAAAAAATAAATCTAACGTATCTGGATTGATAAAAGGAAAGTTCCTGGAGATTTATAGTGAAAAAAATTTGAAAAAAGCAAATATTGTCCCAGCTACTAAAAGAAATTTCTCTGACTATGCCTTTAATAGAAATCCAAAAGGTAATCTTATTCTTTTGTGTGTTTTTTTCCAATTTCCCCTACATCAAAGTGACTAATCATCATGTCAAACCGCGAGTTGGATTCAAAGTTTCATGACCAAGGCTTCTCTGTGTACATAAGCAAGCATATGTCAGGAGGATGGGAAAACCTGGATAAATGTGTGCCCTTTGCAATCATCAACCTCCAAAATAGATGCCATGTTCCCACACCGATAGCAATAATTAGGAGCACTAAATATTGTTACAACCTTTTGTTCCTGTATGAGAAAAGGACCAAGTCAACATTCGGAACCATGAACTTCTGAAAACACAAATAACAGCATTCAATGCAACTAACAGATCAGTACATGTCCCCAGTTGAATCCCTCCATGACTAGTTGGTGCGCTCTAGCTATCAGCTTTAGATTGTTGGTATGGTTGAACTGTTCTGATATGTCCTGTAAACAAAATCACAGTTAATAACAGTAAGCACCAGCCCCACAAATTTATAACATCTAACCAGCAGATATACAAGTTACTTGGCCAAAGGTGTATCCAGCTCCACGCGGTGAAATTCCCCAACCACAACGGTCATCAGGGTCGGACCATAAGAGATCACACATTGGGCCTTCATGGGGTACTTCTTGTACACGATCAAAATTGCGTATGTTATCAAGGGTCTCAATAGATGGTGACAATCCACCATGGAGACAAAATATTTCTGATTCAACCTTCAAAAAAAAAGAATAAAAAGACAATTAGAAAACCTAGCAAGCAGTAATATCATGAAGAAAAACCATATGAAGAAAAGTAGAGCAATATATAGGCTGGGGAGATGATAGAAAGAATAGAAGTTTGTGGTAGGATCAGATCAGAAAACAAGTGTTCATTCCGAATCTATGACTTTTTAATCAAATTTCCCGTGGAACCAGAAAGTTCAATAAAACGAAAAACAATACATTTTCCCCTTTTAACCTTCAAAACAATGAGCATATTAGTACTGTAATTTGGGGGAGAGGGGATCCTGGTTATGAACATGGTTATTATCAACATATTATTGATAGTATTTTGGTCATGGTAGGAAACTCAGAAACAAGGACATTTTGTGGGCCATGTGATATTCTTCCTCTCATATTAAATAAAGATGGAGATGATGTAATGCATTTAATGAAATGGATTTATTCTTTCAAAAAGTTTGGGGATGACCATGGCCCCCCTGGGACACCCCTTTGCCTCTTCACCATTAACACTGCTCCCAACGACAATGGAGAAAATCATACCAGGTGTTCTTTGTTGATTACAAACTGTAACTCAAAAATTAGTAATTGATGAAAGCCCAAGTCCCCAACGATCAATATCTGAGCCTTTAAAAAGACAACGAAAAGGGGAAAAAATTACAGTAAATCAAAATTGATAAAATACAAGTCCCCGAAATGTTAGTAATGGAGACCCTCCCATTAATTATTGCTCTTCTTACTGGCATGGTTCCTCTTCCCTCATATATCTCAAAAAGTCTAAATCACAACTCAATGTTTTCAAAACTTCACTCATATGATTCCATTCAAACAATCTAGACTGAAACTACATAAACATTCCCATTTTGAAGCCTAAAATTCTGGACTCAATTCTAACCATAGTTCAAAACCATGTGCGGTGGGGTCCGCACATGGCATATGCGACCGCATGTACCGAACATGCGGTCGCACATAGGGTAAGGCAGCCGTTTTGAACCCTTGTTCGAACCTCCGTTCAAACCCCTATTTGAACCCCCGTTAGAACTGAACTTCGAACGTCCTCTGGGCATTCGAATTGCGTTCAAACGGCTTTCGAACGGTATGTTGTCGTTCAAATTACCGTTCGAATGGCAATCCGAACCCAGAGGTAGGTTTTACCGTTCAAAGTTAGTTTGAACTGAATTCAAACGCCCTCTTACCGTTCGAACAATAAGAGGGCGTTTGAATTCAGTTCGAATTTGGGCGCACATGCGCCGCATGGGGGGGGGGGGGGGGGGGCTGTACGTACTAGTACATGCGGCTGCACTTCAAACTATGATTCTAACCTTACTTAGGCTCCTATAGGCAACTCCACCGGTCAACACCTTTGTGTGGATTTATATACTCAAGTAGGGCAGTGGAACACTATCTAAAACATCCCCTAAAAGTAAACATCTAACCAACTGATACACCTGATTTACATAACAAAGCTTCATCTTAACCACCTGACAGAATACCAAATGCACCCTGATCATCACTTCAAATCACTGGCTTTCACATGCCCCAGCATTATTCAAACTGACATCTAACCTCACAATTAAATAAGCAAGCCATTTCAAGACAACATGAATAAGAAGCGGTATAGGCACAAGATACATGCAAAATATAAAAACTATACAAATTAGTCTATACATTATGAATACTAATAACCAATTCTAGCACGATAAGAAAAGTGAGACAACGTAGAAGGCACAAACCAAGGCTGTCAGAGGAAAATAGTCAAAAAGATCTGTGAAAATTTTCCACACACTTGCATTACCATACCTGCAAATACATGGTTATCAAGGAGCATCAGTAAACATACGAATGGTAGATAGAAAAAAACATAAACACGTTCAAAATTAAAGAAAAGAATAGAGTAGAATAAAGCAAAGCTTTACGTTCATATTATATATTATTATACGGTACAATGACAGCAAATAGATTGAGAAATATTGAACTAATCACTTTCTTATAATAACCTTAAAACCAAACCTCAACATTAAATGCCAAACAGTCAGGCTTTAGAAGCTAATTGGACTGCAGAGCACTCTACAAAAAATTTGCAATGAATAAAGGAATAACTATGAAATACATATCTGAAGTGAGGAACTCGTCAGCCCACTGAATTTCAGTACCGAGAACTTTTCATGATAGGCCAATAAAATCTATAACACTGGAATAAAATGTAAACATCTGGTCCACTTAAAACCGTCAACTTGCTAACCTTAATCACCAGGGGAAGAACTCAGTAACAAAGATCTCACCATAACTAACAAAGGAACCCCCTGCAATATGCCTAGATGATAATTGAAAAGGAAAAGCTCTAGAAAAATTTGAACTTGATTCACAATATTCCCAGCTACTAAGCAGTATTAAAACTCTCTCTTTAACTAAATGATATTAAAACTCTCTTTAACTAAATGAAATCATGGACATCATCAAGTGCAACACTTTTAAATTTTGAACATATAATGAATGAATTTTACATTTACATTATAGGCTCAAAACATGCCTAATTAGATATCTAAAACCTTCTCTGCCTAATATTTCCCTGTATACAATTACTCATCTAGTCTTCCCATGCACCATTCGAAGCATAAAAAGAGAGATTCCCCAGTTGTATTTTTTCCAGTGAGAAGTAGAATCAGTACTCCAAAACTCATGCCAGAAGAGCACCAGCATGTCATCTGGATTGACATTATCGGCCAACATTATAATGATTTAAGAAATGGTCAATCGAATGCTGAATTTGGAATACCCAACAGTTTTAAACCTGGTAAAATGTACATATGCATAACTAATTTATCATCAAATAATGAGGAAGAAGAGGAAAACTAGAGCTTCCATTCATATCGAATCCGGGATAATAGGCTTCAAATGGAAAAAACAGCAATTTGCTCTCTCAGGCATATCAAAGTGCAACACATAAAGCAGGCTTAAATTCCTTATACCATGTTTCACAATAGAGAGGAGGATCAATATTTATTTATTTATTTAATAATATATTGGAGCAACCCTGTTAGAAAAGGAATATCAATATTTCAAATGGAAGTAAAAGAGAAGGCCTGAGAACATTGTTTACATTTTCACAAAAAAAGAAGCTCAATAAAAAAAGTACCACAGGATAAAGGTCAATAGTATTAGGAAGAGAAATAGGAGACCTAAAAAGACATGGATGGGAGTTAAACTAATTAGAAGCATACACTGATGTGAATTTAAGGATTCATTCAGCCGAACACAATTTTTGGAAAACAAGCCATATCAGTGTTGATGTTAAGCATAGAAAGCAAGGAAAATCTTCAATTGAGGCTTATCTGGAAAAAATAATCACAAGAAGCATCCAGTTTGAGAGGCACAAAAACATCCATACTATTACAAAGTTCCAGCAGATTTAAGTGATGAACAAGACTCACTTCCGTAAGCATTCGTCATAAAACCCATATACTTGAGTGATCTGTAAACCAATAAAAATAACATCAGTTTCAATCAACTACATCAAAAATCTTGCAACAAAAAGCACTAAATTATCTTTATCAGATCACTTCCAGATTTCCAGTTCAATGCTGGTTGTTGGCAGGTTAGGACCCCTCAAATATAAATATAAGATTCATAAGTATCTTGTAACACTTTACCTGGCGACTTTCATGGTTCCCTCGGAGAATTGTGATTCTTTGGGGATATCGCACCTTCAGAGCCACCAAGAGCTGAACAAATCAAACGAGTTAATGATGTCATAAAAGAAAACTGCAAGTTCACCAGCCACAAGCTAATATCATGCATAAGGATCTCGGACTAAGTTTCAAATGCACAATCACGAAAATAAAAATAAAAACTATATTAAAGGGCAGAAGGACATTTAAAAAAAATTTCTCTCTGAACTCATAGGATCATATTTTCCTCACTTACTTTTGAACCCTAGTAAATCAGAAGCTCACATCAACTATCAATTCATCAGATCAAAATAGTCAGTCAAGGACTCAATCTGACACTTCTAGACAGAAAATAGTATTATTATATATATGTATAATATATATATATGGGGGGGGGGGGGGGGGGGGGCGATAGGGTGCGACCATGCGCACAGTGCACCCCATCGTGCGCCCCATAAGGGACCGCGCGATCGCTGGTCTCGCGATCGCACGGTCCACGTTTTTAAAAAAAAAACAAAAATGAAGTCGAAACCATCTCTCTCGTTGTCTCTCTCTCTCTCATGGGATCTCTCTCTCTCTCTCGCTCAAACACACATATTCCCCGACCCCGTCAACGACAATCGCACACATTCGCTCGGGCTGCCCATCGACGACCACACCGGCAACTGCGACCCACGTCGACGACCACACGGACCCGAGCGACTGCAACCACGTCGACGACGACCGCATGGACCCCGGCGAATGCGGCCCCTGTCGACGACTGCATGGACCCCGACGACCCCTCAACGCCCCTGCTCCACGTCCCTCCGCACGAGAAAGCTTGAGAACTAACAATAGGGGTGTCTTTGATGCTGAGGAGGGGGAGAGGATCAGCGGCACTAACATGTATGGGAGCAAGAGGTGCACCCATCACCCCAAAAGAAGCCTAATATCAGACCGTCGAAAAGCCTCCCCAGAAGAAGATCCAACGGAGACCGACGGAGCCCTTGAGAGTTGCCCCTTCATCCACTGCCCCCACCCTTCCTTCCTCCCGCAATCCCCACCGTCCGTCCCATCCGGATCCGGGCCTTCCCTCAAAGGACTCAGAGCCTCCCCAATGGGAGGCCGCAGAGACCCCGATCTCGAGATCAAAGGCTCAGGATGTCCATGTGTGGGTCTTGTGGGTAAGGCACCTCCGTTGCCGAAGTAGGCCGGAGATCATCAGGGAGGGGGTCCTCGCCGGGGATATCGAGCAGGTACGGGTGGGGGGGAGAACGCACACGACCTCGCGTAAGGCCGAGAAGAAACCTTGTCTCTTCTCCATATTTAGGATCAAAGTTTTTGGTTTTGGGTCGTTGGGGGGAAAGGAAGAAAGTGAGCTTATCAGACAGAGAGTGGACTGTGTTTTTCTTTCTGTGTGCGTTTGTGAGAGTGACGGTCGCAGCAGGGTACGTCGAGGGGTCACCGGGGTCTGTGCAGTCGTCGATGAGGGTCACAGTCGTCGGGGTCCGAGCGGTCATCGTCAACGGGGTCGCAGTCGCTCGGGTCCGTGCGGTCGTCGACAGGAGTCACAATCGCCGGTGCGGTCGTCGACAGGCAGCCCGAGCGAATGTGTGCAATCGTCGTCGACGGGGTCGGGGAATGTGTTTGAGCGAGAGAGAAAGAGCGAGAGATGGGGTGAGCGAGAGAGAGCAAGAGAGAAAGAGATCCCGTGAGAGAGAGAGAGAGAGATGGTTTCGACTTCATTTTTGTTTTTTTTAAAGAAACGTGGACCGTGTGATCGGGAGACCAGCGATCGCACGGTCCATATATGGGGTGCACCATGCACACGATCGCACCCCATCGGCCCCCTATATATATATGTATATCCATGAGAACCACTGAATGTGAAAAGTACCATGAGCAGTGCAGCCATGGCTACACCCCGTGGATGCTAGGGCAGGAATTTTGGGTAGCATATGAATGAGTCAAACAGGCAGAAAATTCAACACAACAATGTAAACAACCATCCTCCAACAGTGCAACCCTCCAAATCATATTTGACAACTAATATGAAAACAAAGGATGGCACGTTTTTGTACTCAAACTTCTATGTGATAGCTCAAATGGCACCACATCCACCACTATTTCAGCTGTCAAATGCATCATTTCTTAATTGATCTTAGAAAACTTTTGCATACGAGAATGATCCACACATTTCAATCAAAAAGAATAAAACATCTCATAAAGAATGATCCAAAAACTAAACCTTGGCTAGAAATATCAGATGTATAGTACAGCCTTAGCCACAATCACCTCAATATTTATATGGCGAAAGTCATACTTTATTTCTGTAAATATTAGAAGTTGAACCCAAAACTTCGTCATACCGCAAAAATATCAAGAAACAACAAAAAACATAAACTAGTGATAACAGACTAATATACATGTAAAATAACATAAATATGGCATTCCATATACGGGGCCACATCAGACAATTTGCGTCCATGCTTCAATCCACAAATAGACGCATATCCATAATATATATTAGAGCATTGAACATTATGAAGCGGTGTGTCCAAAACTCTGTCCATGCCCAACAATGACACATGTACAAGTCCATGCATGAACAGGGAATAATTAAGCAAAAGTTTGATACATATGTACTCTATTTATTTTCTTAGAACTGACATGTTGTATGTTCTTATGTTCTAAAGTCTAAATAGACATAAAGGAGATTAATAGGATCATAAAATGAGAGGAAAAATAAATCAAGATAAGTTTGAACATAAAGAGAGTGATTTTCTGGTAATACATATATGGATGAGCATGCATGAATGAATAAAGAGATGATGATACTTTGCACTAAAAACACCACGCATCAGTAAATTAAACAAGAGGCATTCCTTGCAGAATACTTGTTAGACATACAAGAAATTTATGGATTAAATTTAAAAAAAAACAAGGAGATGAAAAAAATGACAGTGAGCATTTACGGGTTTATAAAATCTACGGGTTTCTAAAGATTCCAGCTTTCTCTGCAAAGATCAGTATTATAGATAAGCAATGATATAGGTGAGAAATGCTGCTACAGTTCACCCTCATCCAACATGCCTCGAAAAAATAGATGCAATAATGACGAATACATTACAGATCACAGTTTTTTTGCCAAAAAAAGGAAAAAATATGCTAATAGTACTGCATATAGCAAAACAGATCAATAAACTCTTTTAATACTTACTGTGACAGTTTCAACCGAATAATACCCACGATCAACATAGTCCCCCATGAACAAGTAGTTCGTATCAGGACACTAATAATCAAAATGAAAAAAGAATGTGTAAGAATTCAAAGAAGGGCATGGAACTGAAACAAAGGTCAATGATACATATGAAGAAAAAATGAGGAACATGTTCAACAAAACTCAACTATCATCAAGTTCATATACTTAAATTTTAAGCTCAAACAAATTTTCAGGTAAAATGAAAAAGAGCATCTCTATATTCTGGTTTCATTATTGACTATTTTAATCCACAATACAGCCTTCTCATTAAGAGCCACTTCATTTTTCTTTGAAGAAAACATGGGATGACTAGCAGATTGTAATCTTTATATACTTGTTAGCTTTAATGTTAACAATACTCATACTACAAAATGTCATACGTTATTCGTAAGTGTACACATAAGGCCCACATCTATCTAATACACATATAAGCAGAAGTAGGTTAAAAATTTGTCCATGTGGTTAACATTTAAGTCCATACTAGTCCCTCATGGCTCGAGTGCCCAGCTTGAGAATTAAAATACCAAGACTCTAACCTAGACAAATAAGTTTTCTTGTGTCCAGGTTGCTCCAAGTCCGACTATAAAGGTGTGAATTTGATTTCTTGACAGCAGCAAGGATCGCAAATGCATTTCACTAATATAACGGTTGTAACTTATTTTAATACAAGGCAATATCCAAAAGCAATTTCTAGACAAATAATTTACCATTAGCATCATATAAATGCACTCTCTTTTTTTCCTATATCAAATGGAAATATATTTGTTAAGTGATTAACAACATCAAATATGATTTAATTGGGATGGTACACAGGAAAAGAACAGCATTGCGTCGTCCTTGAAAAGAAAAAAGATTTTTAGAAAAGAAAAACTAACATATCATGGAAGAATATTGCATACTAGCATCTATCTATCTTTTTTATTCTCCACTATCTGTTTGATCTAATGTCCTGTTTGGCTTGTACTCAAGTATTAAGTTTGGGCCATTTTATTAGTCTTTTTTCAGTTATCATCCATTTATCAGCTGTCATCACCAAGTTGTCAAATGCTTACATCAGTAAAAGATCCAAAGAAAATGAAAATAAAGGGTAAGAATCAAATGCCATGAATGGCACAAAAGATAAGGAGACAGAACCACCATTGTCCATAATATCATTAGCTGCAGCTGTATAATCAAGAGCTAAAGGCTGGTTTTAATTTCAAGCCCACAATAATAATAAAAAAATTACACCTCAGTTTATAATGAAATGGACTGCGAAGCATTGCAACTCAAAATCAAGAAATTGGGACTGGAATATTCAATCGACTCATAATATTAAAGCCTTAAAGGAGAGCCAAGTGATAGAGATAAAGAGGATAGATCATAGAATGTTCCAAGTTTATGATGCTTTAAAGAGGGAAAGAACTACTCCTAAAATTCAACCAATGTATTTTATTTTTTTTGAAAAGGGATAGGAACTTTTATTCAATAAAAGCCCCCGAACAACGGAGACAAGGGATCTCCTTACAAAATAGAAGGTAGGAAAAAACAAAAGAAATAAAGGCCAATTAGGAGAGATCTCCCAATCGAAGTATTGGACAAGACAAGAGTTGTATACTCAACATTAAAGTTAGATGGAGAAGAGACATTCCCACAAGATGAACTACTGCAAATAAAACAAAAATGCCCAGTAGAAACAAATACCTTCCCACCAATCCGAAATAATTCCGCAAGATCATGAAACTGCCCATGAATATCCCCACAAATGGTCACAGGACTTTTCACAGGCTGCACATGACAATTACAAATGGGTAAGAATCCCCTTCATGGGTAAAAGATGAGTCATTTTACTGGCATTTATTAAAACCTCACCTCAACAGTAATACAATACACCCAAGCATAACATTTTCATTAATATTCTTTCTGATAAAAGGTGGAGCTACACATTTTCATTAGTATTAACTACTGATAAACAACAAGTTAACCTTTGCAAAGAATACTTCCACAGAAAGAACACAAAATGCAATAAGGAAAATTCAATGACAAACAAGATCTAAATAAAACAAATACAATCTGGCTTCATGGCCAGCTCAAATAACCGGATGAGTTGCTTCCTTATTTCTCAATTCCTATTTTAGGAAAACTCATACTCAACATTCTAGCAAACAGAAGTGGTAGAAAATAATTATGTGGTTATAATATTCATATAATAAGAGTAAATGTGGCACATACTGATAACTGATTAATGGATTTCAAAGAATGACAACTTAATACAAATGGTATTCCTAAAAGATGACTGGCATGTTCAGACCGTAAGGTTGCTTACTCAATAATAAAGAAGTCATTATAAGTAGAAAAGCCATAATATCCAGGCCATATTTAGAGCGAATGCCACAGCATCATAAACAGTCAAATATTCTGGAATTGGATCCTCTGCTTGAGCACTGTGTACTATGATCTACTTGGCTTTTATTCTAATACTGCCACGTGTACTTTGTCATATCGGGCAGTTAAGCATGGGTCTCACAAGAAAAAAAATTCCGCTGAGCAGCAGCCACTTTTGATGTTTAATATGAATGAAATAAAAATAAATAAATAATTCAATGGTTGTTGAAGCCAAAAAGTAGAACGATTAAAAAAAATTGCCAAAAATACACCCATTAAAAACATGAAAGTCGCTCCTGCCGTCAGCGGAAACTAACTGAGCACGTGGGACTAAAATTGGAACTGAAGAAAGAACCGACATGTGACCGGATCCTCTACTTTACCCATTGTGTACTGGATTTGCTTGACTTTTCATCTAAAATGGCCACATGTCCTTTGTAAACGGTGAATAATGTGTAGCATGGGCCCCACATTTTTTTTTCCGCTGACGGCAGCAGCGACTTTCATGTTTTTAATGAGTGTCTGACAACCTTTTTTAATTGTTCTATTTTTGGCAAAAAAAAAATTAATTGTTGTACTTTTTGGCTTCAACAACCATTGAATTATTTATTTATTTTTATTTCATTCATATTAAACATCAAAGCGGCTGATGCTCAGCGGAAAAAAAATTCGTGAGACCCATGCTTAACCGCCCGATACCACAACGTACACGTGGAAGTATTAGAATGAAAGCCAAGTAGATGCTCTTATAAGTCATCAACCTTCTAAATATAAAAACCACAATTATATCATATACATTTTTTAGTTGGGCTGTATCAGATACACTGACAAAATGAAATCATCTTCTACAAAGAAATTCGAAGGAGGGAACGACTTTGAACACCAAAAGAAAGGTATAATTTAAAAAATAAAATCATCACATCCTACATAACCAAGACAAAAGCAGGTCTCGTCGTAAATAATAGCGTTAGATGCATGATACTCCTCAGAATTTATAGTGATAAAAAAAAGATATTCACCCTTTTTTTTTAAAATGCAGCATTATCGTGCCCAACAATAATGTACAGTATAAGACATAACTATAATCTCCAGACACATCGTTCAAATCCACCTGTAATCCACAACACCCCCCCCCCCCCCGGCCCCCAATTACAGTTCCATCCAGTGGTGTATCACCCACATTTTTCAGCAAATATAGTGTGCCCACTCTTCAATTGTATTAACTAGAAAATTAGCTAAAGCATGCATGATGCAAAGAAATAAAAAAAGAAGCAAGGCGAAGGACATAAAGAAAGGGAAAAAAAAGTTTAATTTGTTGCACTTGAAATACAACATTTGCAACCATCCAACTATGCCCCCACCCAATTAAAAAAAAAAAGGATTACCCTTTTCTTATTTAGAACATTATGGAGGGTATCTTTGGAGCCCAATGTTCATTACAAAATGCGGATCAAATGTGAAGGTAAATTCAAATCTGAAAGAAAGGACAGAGTAAGCACACTAAGTTCATCACATGTAGAATTGTAGATCCCACAAGGTGTGTTGGGGCATGTAGCTTATGCATAATGAAGTGATTTTCAAAGTACGAAAGCACATTGGAAGAATATGTTGTCATAACTGCATATATCGTCGATTAGGGAAAATACATATTGGAAGCTGAAAATATAGCTTATGTGGTGGGACAAGATGGGTGCTGGAATAATAAGTGCAGGCCTAGGACTATATGTAATGGGATGGGGTGAGCAAATTTGTTGTTTTGTTTTAATTTGCTGTTTTTTAACTAGCATTGGAGATCCCTTGTTTCCTCTATACAAGGGGCATCTGTTCATTAATATTAACGATACATTGATATAGATTATATTGCATACTTTTTTTTAATGGCGAGTATATGGCATACTTATGGCCAATAAGTTTGAATAATGAGTGTTATATAATGATTGCTAAGGTATTAGCAAATCGATTGAAAAAGGTGAATCACTTTCTCATTGAGGGTGATTTTATTCCAGGCAAAGCTCTTCTAGATGGCTTCATTGAGGTGCTAGAATCTGTTCATAAAAATAAAAGGAAAGGTATTTCCTGCATGCAAGATTTCAAAACAAACATCACAATGTGGTCTGAGGTTTTTTAAATCATACCCTTGTATGTCATGATTTTGATGAAAATTGGCTCAAAATAGTTTTAGAGTGCATCACAACACCGAAGACTTCAGTGTTGGAGAATAATAAACCATGGTGATTTTTTCACCTCCACTAGGGGTCTTCAGCAAGGGGTTTGGTTGTGAGACTGAAATTATAGGGAAGTGGTTATGGTTTCATCGAACGACTGAATTACAAACTATTAGTCAACCAAATGAAATCAAACAATGAAAAATATGTCATAGACCTAAGTAGTTAAAAACAATACGACAGAAATTTGGAAGCATCACATTTGTCCTCAACACTGCACTTTTATAAACACTATCATAGATGATTGATTCATTGAATAAAAGAATCATACAGATTTCGAGAATTTAATAACACAAATAAGTAGAGATCAGTACATAACTACATATATAAGATAGATGTTATCCAAGAATTTTATTTTTCTTATTTGGTTTACGATGACCAATTAGCGGGCCTAATAAAATTGCTAATTGTTTTTGTATTTGAAATCTGTTTTTCTTGTTCACATGGGCTGGACTGTACTGTATTTTTGTGTAGTATCAGTGTGTGGGCTCTATCTATTTGGTAAAATTTATTTGTACACTGTTGAAAATACTTTTGTTGCTTCTAAATTTTCTATTTGAAACAGATTACAGGACATTGTTTAGTGAAGTAAAGGTTTGACTTTCAAATGCTGTCTAATTCATTTTAATTGTGAACCTCCAAACCATAAAAGTTGCTTCGTGTCTTCATTTCTAGAGAACAAAACAAATTGATAATTTTATCTTGCACGCCTCTTATGATTGGAGTGAACATGGCAGCGGCAGATGGGTGGGTTTCGGGGCTGCAAGGAGTGGTTGGTGGAGCAAGGGTATCCCATGTACAATATGTTGATGACACGCTTGTTCTAAGTGAGGCTTCGGAGCTGTCTATACGAGGTATAAGATTTGTGTGCCGGTGTTTTGAGCTTCTTTCCGGGTTGAAAATAAACTTTCGCAAAAGTTCGTTGCTTGGGATAAATGTGGAGGGCCCTAGATTGGAGTTTCTGGCGAGCCTATTTTCCTGTGAAGTGCAAAAATTCCCTACAAGGCTGCTAGGCCTTCCACTGCATTTAGGCCGTATTACCAAGGTGGACTGGGCTCCTCTTATTAGTCGGTTCGAGAGACGTCTTGAGGGGTGGTCTGGCCGGTTCCTGAGTCTTGGGGGAAGACTCATCCTCTTGCAGGCTGTTCTATCCAACTTGCCCATTTTTTTCCTCTCACTCTTTAAGCTGCCAGTGGAGATTCGTCATCGGTTGGAGGTCATCCGCAGAAGGTTTTTATGGAACGGGGCCAAAGAAGTGCAAAATAGAGTGCATTTGGTCGGATGGAATGTAGTGTGCAGCAGTAAGAAGGCAGGGGGTGCAGGCATTACAAACATGGGGGACATGAATTCAGCTCTATTGATGAAATGGCTATGGCGCTGGCTTGTTTATCCAAACCTCCAGTGGTGCTGAATTGTGAAGGAACGGTATGATTGTGATAACTCTCTTGCTCACAGGTTTCCTCGGTCATCAGGGGAGTTGTCTGGTATTTGGAAGGCGATTGTGGGTGGGATCGAACCGTTCATGGCAGCAGTCTGATGGTCCTTGGGATCGAGGTCGAGGATTAGCTTTTGGCATGATCTCTGGCTTGGGGATACGCCGCTCAAAATGAAATTCCCTATGATCTTCCATATTTCGGTGGCCCATGATGGCTTTGCTTCCCAGTTTTAGTCACCTAGAGGGCCAACAGGTTTTTGGGAGGTTCAAGTCAGGCGCAATTTAAAGGATGAAGAGATCGACAGTTATCTTTCACTTTCACTGTTAGAACTGCTACAGGAGGCGGCAATGGATTATGGGAAACTGGATGAGATCGTTTGGGCCCCAAAAGCTTCTGAAGGCTTCTCGGTTCGTAGCTGCTATTCTTGGCTGAGGAGGGATATTCCAATTACGTCTTCCACAGCTAGGAAGCATAAGGAGGTGTGGGGTTGTCATATCCCTTTGAAGGTAAAGGCCTTTACGTGGACTTTGTATCTGGACAAAATACTCACGAAGAGCGCATAGCTACATGGAACCTGGGGATTAATACCACGTGTGTTTTATGTTCAGAGGACGAAGAATCTATGGAGCATTTGTTCGTAAGGTGCTCGGTGGTGAGGAGAGTTTGGGGTTGGTTGGAAGAGGCATATGGGGTGAATGCCAACTTCTCATCTACAAAGGAGCTATGGGCTACTGGATAGGCCTTAAGAGTGGCAGGCAATCGGAGCGTTAGAGCAAAAGTATCGCAAATTCTGATTCCGGCGGTGTTGTGGTCCATTTGGCGCACAAGGAACAATGTTATATTTAAGGGTGAGATCCCTTACGCTGAAAATGTGTGGGGGGCGGCGATTAGAAACATAAAGGATTGGGGATGCTCTTCTGTAGGAGAGTCATCCATTGCTTTGGTGGGGAGACGTTTATTGATTCATGAGTAGTCCACTCTATACTTAATGGGTCTTTGTAAAAGGTCTCTGTTACAGGGGACCCCTTTTACTTTTTACTTTGGGCTTTCTTATCATGTATTCCCATTTGGGCACTCTTCTTATCTAATACGAAGGTGAAGGCCTACCGATAATTTTCAAAAAAAAAAAACCAGAAAATGCTATACCCATCATCCATCCTAATTTAGGGTTATTTATAGAGATGAAATGTGTTTACAACCACTGGCTACCGGCTTTATTATGGAAATCTAAAAAAGTAGTGTTTGATTGGACATCTGGATTTTCGTTCCTCTTTATGCTTGCATTCATTTTTATATAGATGTAAAGATGAGCATATAACACATTTTATATGCACAAGGCCTTCTTTGAATGCTAACTCTAACCCACGGTGAGCTTGTCGTATGTGATTGGTATCCTGTTATTTATTAGTTTATTCTGGCATACGCACTGATTTGTGAAACTTAGACGGTTAATTTTTAAACAAACGAGAAAATTTCTCAAACGTCCCAAAAACAATTTCTGAAGCTAATCATCTAACAAAGAGGGCACAAAATGATAGTTAATGCAAGGGGAAGGCTAATGTAACACACCTGGACATTGCTCTCTTCCATCAGTATTTCCTTGGCCTTCTCGCATAGCCCTCTAACCTGCACCAGTAATAACTTAAGAATGGAATGCAAAAAGCAACATTTAAAATAGTTCTGTAATTGTGATCTTAATTAATGAGTACACAATACTCCGAAAAAAGTAAAGATTACAAGAGTCATGGTACCAAAAAAATTGATTGTTTCTTTTTTTATTGTTTATTCAAAACCAAACGGTTTTAAGGAATGCCTATAAAGTTTCTCATAAAGAGCTAAAGTCGGAAAAATAGAGCTAAAATTATATTCAGAACTTGATTAAATAAAATGCGTGCAAAAGTTAATTAAATAAGAAATTGACTTATTATAAAATAAAGACATGATACTCATACAACATTAGCTTTATTGTTTAATTTCTAATCACGTGAAAATCTCATAACCTAGAATTTCTCATTCAAAGATCACATGAAACACATAAATTAAACTTACAGGTCTGGGACACTGCTGGTGTCCTACCAGCTTATTTCTTTGTTCCTTTTCTTTTCTTTTTGCAATAGTCATTTTTTTAAGCGATAAAAGTTGGTGACACTGCCTTCTCTCTCAAAATACTCAATCATTAGTCAGATTTAAGAATGTTATAGAAAACAAGAATCTTCTTACAACCTGTAAACAGACACCATCAGATAGCAAGATCAAGCAGCTATAATTTTTAATGTTTTAATTGATTCAAGAGATCCACATCAAGTGGCTTCTCATTATATGATATATTGCACATATGTATTCAAGAGCTCCAAAGTTCTTCATCAAGAAACAAACTCAAAACACCGTCACAAAAAATAATTGCAATACAGGGTGCAATTCCCATCTATTTTTCCAAATCTTTATACGAGGTTCACAAAATTGTAATTTTTATGCATTCCCATTTCTCAACTGTGCTACATTGCACCTCAGAATAAGCACAACAAAATATTTATCTTTCTTCCTCCTTTTTTAATAATTTTACTACTCCTTGATTTAGAAAAATGAAGCCAAAAAACATTGATCACTGTCATAATTCCATTTCGAATATATTTTTTTCTTTGAAAAAGTTTGTATCCTTCATATTAAGGATGATGCCCTTCAAACAAAAGGAGACGAGGCATCTCCAATAATAAGCCACAATTGCTTCCCTTTTACTCTGATCACTCACCATTTTTTTTTATTTTGAAATAAGGAGAACGCAAGAGGGAAAGAATCCGCATCCAAAGATGCCACTGAGCTTCATAGTGACCACAATGATGCGCTATTCATCAAATGATCCTCCACTCCATTGACAAGTGGAAATCTACTTCAAATATCAACAAACATATACTAAAACATAGTATGGGACACATATATATGTTATACACACCACACACCATGATATATGATACAAAAGCACAACACAAACTTGATGATACACTATTTATTCTGAACTATAATATTTTTCCAATTATATCAAAACAACCTTAAGCAACCTAACTTTCCGTTTCCAAAAACCAAAGAAACAAAAAAAAGGAACTAGAACAATCATTCCAAAAGCACCAATCAACATTCCTACAACAAACAAACATAAAACCCAATTTCCGAAAGCATCAGAAGCAAATCCCCACAAAGGAGATCAAATTTTGAAAAGGATCCAAAACATGTGCTCCAAAAATAAACGAGGCCCCAGAAACCCCTCACAAATCCAATCCCGCCGTCAAATAAAGAATCCTCAACTCTCCAACACAACCCAAAAATAGATCTCCGCCAAATGAACAACAGTCCCCAATCACGAGCCCCATTTCACCCAAATCAACCGAGATCCGTCATAAAACGAGCTATTCAACAACACAAACACCAAAAGAACCACAAAAACACAGATTTAAAAGAGAGAGAGAGAGAGAGAGTGAGGAGACCTCTTGTTCGGAGAGCGGCTTGCACTGCATGAGCTGCGCAATCTGCTCGTCGATGTTGCCATGGGGGGTGTTCGATGGTACCGAATCTGCGCTCATCTCCTCCTCAAACCCTAACCCTAAATTTCGCCTTTCAAAAAAAAAAACACTTTTTTATTTGTCCCTCTCTAGAAATCTACCGTTAGTGAGAGAAAGCAAAATCGAAGAGAAAAATCAAAGAGAGAGAAAGGGAAATGGTCGGATCAGAAAAAATGGATACCCTCGATTTCGATCTCCGACGTTAATATATCTGGTGAAAGATACTACCACACCATAACCTAATTCTTCGCACCATGGGAGCCAATCACGAGGCCGTTCATTGGGAGGAGATCCGCTAATGACCGGCTATTACCGGTGAAATGAACGTGGTGAATGGATAAAGTGAGGTGACAATATAATCCTTGTATGTTCTGATACAGACTTAAGTAAATGACTTCTTTACCCCCTATCCCATTTAGGACGAATGCGCAGGTTTTGATGTCATTGAAAACATTTGAGAGGAATTTGAGAGGGTCTATATGGAATATTGGTATACATTAAATATGTGGACCTCGCTTTCCCTTTCTAATTTCTATTAGATTCAGAGTATTCAAAGGGGTTACATTTAAATTTGGTGGGCTTTTCATTTTTTTTCCTTCTTATTATCGGATTTTGAAAGGGGTGGGGTTTGTTTGACATATTTACCCTTTTATAGTGGACCTCTTTTGCACGTGGAACCAATGATGGCCGTTCATCGCATGATCTTGTCGCATCTTTTGTGATTGTTTGAATAAAAACAAGGGGTAATTTAGGTATTTTATAGCTACTTGTCATACATTATGATTTCTTTGGATTTGTTCACGTTGTTGAGCAGAAACATAAAACATATTTACTTGCAGCTGGTGTGCCCCATTCACTCCAACAATATCCCACTCTAAAGGTTCGGTTTAAAAACACAAATTGAAAAGTAGTTTTTACAATAAAACTGTTTTTTAAGATAATTTTGACCTTGACTTTTATTGAGATATTTTTTTTTAATTCAATAAACAATATTTGAAAAAAGTTGATATTCGTAGAGAAAGTTGTATTTCAAATTCAAAAAATCGATTCCGATCAAAATACAATGTTTTTAAGCTTTTCAAAACACAGATTTCGAGGCAAAATTAAAAGGAATCCGGCTTCCGATTCTGAATTAATCCGCCCTGTTTGACGGCACGATTTAAGCTTTTCAGCTTTTTAAAAAGCAAAATCCGCCCAACCGCGCAACCAAACAGAGCTTCAGTTAGCATTTAATCTCGAATAACAACACTAATAATTATTGAATAATGTTTTTTAAGCTCTAACTTATAGACTTCATCATAGGCTCCATGAGGTGGCAAAGAGAAAAATCTTATTATAGTATTTTGCCAACTAATCCCCCCAAACCATGCAATGGTTACTGCGGAGGTAAAAATCCGTGATTAGACACATGTCAGGGTCAAATGGACATGGGCCATCTAATTTAGGGCCCATTAGGCCCGATCCGGATAGATGACTTCATGATGACATCATCTGGTGTGTTAACACGACTAGACTGAAGAATCTAATCGAAAGGTCAAACATTTCATGAGACGATGTCACGTCGAGTAGTTAAAGGCACGACCAGACGCCAGGTCTGGTCGGTCGACCTTACTCTTCGCAAACATACTCAGAAAACGTAACGTGCGGGTAAGTACACCAAAAGACCCCAAGCAGGTAAAGAAACGGTCAGAAGATCACTAATACCTGTAACAGCGACATTGGCATTTAAGGCCCACTATCAGTAGAACATGGATAATCAGGGGCTGACATGGGGTGTAATTACAAGAAATGTTTCCCTAAAAAAAACCACTAGCACTTAGTGGCAAAGTGGTTACAAGGTCATAATTGGAACTACGTCAGATTTAATCCCTCCGGGATACGTATGCAGCCCACATAAGAGGTCACGAGACATCACTCTTAGGATAATCGGAGTCTGGGTGACATACATTGTCATTACGATTGCGAGGCACAATCTTTCTTTTAGCTTAGTTCTACTCTTGTTTAAATTTATTCTTCCCACCTAAAAACCCTTACCCAAATTCCTCTGAAGTTCCAAATCCCAAATTACAAATTTAACTACAGGGGAAAATATCCACCTCAGTTACGATTTCATGTTTTCGTCCATGCAACATTAGTAACCGTTTTTGTTTTTTGGAATATTAAATTGAATTTTTATTATTTCATCATGAACTCATTCTTTTTTTCTTTTCTTTTTTTATCTGATTTTTTCATGAAGAACACCTAATAGCAAAAGTGAATTGCTACTTCGGAGGAATTTGAAGTCACATATTCTTTCTTTTTTTCGATTTAAATTTCGTCTCAATATCTATAGGATCAAGTTTGAGATGTATTATTTTTTTAAAATCTGCAACTGAATTTGATTTGCACATTAGTTTTTTTTTTATATTAAATTTTTTTTTAATCATGTTTGATCCTGTTATATCTAAATTTAAAATTAACATTTTTATGATCCATCTTGTTTTATATCTGAATATCAGTTTTTATTATGTTACGCATCTTATAGTTGTGCCAACTACTATTTTTTTTTGTTACATTTTACATATGTAACATATATTATTGTTACATTTGCATATAGACATTTGTATGATGTTATTGTTACATTTTTACAATGTAAATAGTTATTTTCCATATCAATTTTTTTGTTATATTTCACATATAACTGTTATAAAGACATCTGAAATATCCTCCTGTACATAGAAGACCTAAAATGTAGCTGATACTTTTTTCTTTTTCTGTGCTAGTTTTTCAGACTTTTTTGTTTCCACGAGTTTTTAATATGAATGTAACACCGTTACATTCACATATTACTATTACATTTATAGTTTATACAACATTGTTATATTTACATAAATCTAACATAATTATTAACTTGAAGTTCTAACACATGTCTTGTTTGTTACATTCACATAAATGTAACATAACAATAACATTTACCTACATATCTATTAATAATCTGAAAAGCGAAATTAAAGGTGTTTACTACTTGTTATCATTGTTTAAATCTTCTACTGAAGAAATTGTAAAGAATTTTCGATCGAAAATGGGGTTTTTGACGAAAGAAAAGGGGGTTGCAAAGATTAAAAAAAGGTATGCTTTAGTTGACAAAACAAAACAAAAAAGGGGTTTTCGACCAAACGAATAGAGGGTTTTTGACATAAATTTTATTAGCAGTTTCAATTTTTGGGAACCTCAGAATTTGAATGTGTGGCTCACCGAAAGAGACTTGGGATGATTAATGGATGAACTAGAAATGGGGGCTAATTGATTCGCACATTCGAATTTCAAGGGTTTTCTTAGTGGGGGTATTTTTAATTTTTGCTTTTTTACCCTTTCTTAAAGTTAACTAGTGAATCAATAAAGAGATGATACTTAATGGGGCTTATAACTTGGGGCATGGTATCATCACTGATAATTATTTCAACGGTGATAATACCCATGCCCCAATTTATAAGCCTTACTCACAATCCTCATTATGTGTCATTATCTTATTATCTTATTAGTTCTGTTAGGCCATCTCCAGTCCTTTCTCAAACATATATTCAAATTTTATTTAAAATTTGAGTAAAAGCTTGATTTGATATGATGTGTCTCCGATCATCACTTTGTGTTTTACTCAAATCTTTTTAAAAATTCATATCTTTTTCTAATTATTTCCTATAAACATTTTCAAAGTCTTTTTCCCAAACATTTTTACTACTCAATTTTTCTTTCATTTAAGATATTTAAAATTAAAAATTATTATTATCCAATTTTTTGAAAAAAAAGTAAAAATAATGTTTTTATATGGGTAAAAATAATAAGTTAAAAGTAAAAGATGAAGACTTAAGAAAGAAGACCATTATTTTTTTGTTTCAAGAGATGGTGAAATTTTTAGGGGGTGAGAAATCATCTAATATAATTCAACTAAATGTGGAGTTGAAAAAAAAATGTCACAATTGAAAGAAAATGTAGAGATAAAAGGAAAAAAAAGATATTAAAATTTTGGGTAAAGATTTGAGCCTCGCGTAATTTGGGTAAAAGTCTGGGTGAAAGCTTGATTTGGTATGGGTATGGGTAAATGGTTGAAGAGAGTTTTTGATGACTTTTACTCAAATTTAAATTTGAGTAAAGGTTTGGGTATAGGATTGGAGATGCTTTTATCCAGTCTCTAAAAATTATGTCCCATTGAAAAATCCCAATAGATGTTGTTTCTCTATCGGTTCCATGTTTAAGTTTTCAAGAAGGTAAAAGATGCAAAGATATTATTGTCCTTCATTTGATTTTTAAATATTTGCTCTCAAATAAAACATTTCCTCGTTAAAATCTTCTGTGTAATTGCCTCCCAAAAAAAAGGCCTCGATGACCAAGGGTTTACAATTTCGATTGATTTTCTTCTCTAAATCATTGCAGACAATGACAAAAAAAGATAATGAATATTAATCATTTGATTTCTTTCCTAATTTCAAGTTTGATTTCTTCCTACAATGTAATACATACTCTCCGTTTTGATTTTGATTTTTTCAAAAACGACCATAAAACAGTTTTATTAGAAGGTTAGATTGCACTATTTGAAGGAATGATCACTCATTTGAAAGAATATGCTTCCTACAATCATCAGAAGTAGGGCTGCAACTCGGGCGGGTTGGATTCGGGTTGACCCCAACCCGAACCCAACCCGAATTCCAAACTACCCAACCCTAACCCGACCCAACCCGATTTTCAACCCGAATTGGACCAACCCGAACCCAACCCGAAATTAAATAAACCAACCCGACCCAACCCGACTTAACCCGAATTGGACCAACCCGACCCTAACCCGATTTTCAACCTGAATTGAACCAACTCGACACAACCCGAATTTCCAATATGATGTGTAAATTAAATAAATCAACCTCACCCAACCCATAAGATTAGCTAGGTTTACCTAAAATTTGGACTACCCATATTAGAAGTTACAAAATAAACGGCCATGATCTTTTTTTAACTATTAATTTACGGGTTCGGGTTGGGTCGGAGGCCAACCCGAACCCAACCCGATTTGTGAGTCAACCCGAATTGGCCAACCCGAACCCGAATCCGAACCCGATTTGATCAACTCAACCCATGTAAAAATCGGGTTCAACCCGTCGGGTTCGGATTCAACCCGACCCAAGTTGCAGCCCTAATCAGAAGTATCTTATGCTTATTGTTTATATTGTGTATCGGAGAAAAATGATTATCGGATAAACATGCATCTAAATCCAATCAGTGTGATTCATTTATTAAAAAATGATTTTCACAAATGTATGTTATAATCGTTATGATGAACCATATTTGCTTATCCGGTGTATCTAAAAAAATATTTTTTTATACATGTATCTGAATCCAACCGAATAATGATAGAACACAAACTTTCATATACTATATGCCACCAACTAACAATGTGAAATAAAAGTTGACTATGGCCAATAATTATTTTAGATTTCATAGGAGTGTAAATGATGTATTATTTCCTTTCATTTTATGATTTAGAATATGTTGGATTATAATTAAAATCTATAAGTATCTGGAATCCGTATTGTGCATATGAAATTAATATATATAGTGTATCTAGTGTAAAACATATTTAAATCCATGTAGTGTATTTGAAATTAATATTATGTTCTTTCATCGACTTCAATGAGTCCAATTGATTGTATGAAATACCTAACTTATTCCAATTTAAATCAAACATGTTTAAAGTTAATTGAATTTAAATGAATATGATTATGAAATCCATTATTAACTACGTGGTTTCATTCCCCATGTCAGCGTGCATGTTAATGACATGAATACGAAATTAGCACACGTGACATTAGCACATGTATTTATATATGTAGTAGTCTATCACCACTTTATTCTATGTGGATGACTTATTTGTATTTGAGCTCATTGAATGCTGGAAAACACTGTGAAATATTTGGTTTAATAAATGGCACCACTCTTTGTTTTATATAAGGGGATTGGAAAAAAGAGCCACCATTGACATATCATCTGGCTATGTTGACCAGGTTATATGATTATTTTAGTAAGATATAACTATTTTAGTAAAATTAGAAAAAAATGACTAGTTTGATAATTTTATAATTAATGATTATTATTCTGATAAAAAGGCAAAAACATTAATAGTTGTATATGGTCCATAATCTCTTTTATCTATTGAGATATCTATTCACAATCGTACTACGAAGATATAAACATAAACAGAATCAAAGATTTTTCTGTTGAGATACTTATTCATCACTAAATCATGACATATATTTTATTTGTAGTTGTTTAAAAAAAATGGGTTATTGCGAAAGCCTCATTTTGCGACAGGTAGCGCTTGTATGAAAGATTTTTCCTCTCCTCTTCAACGTTGCTTTCATTTTTAATTTTTCTGTCTCTTTAGATCAAATTTCAATTTTTTGTACTCGGGTTCATGTTTTAGGGTTGTCATTTTATTCTTTGTTTTTATCAATTAAGGGTTTACTTGAATTATTAGTTTTTGCGGTGGTAATTAAAAAGGGTTTATCTGATTTTTTATTTTCGGTTCTGAAAAGTAGAAGCTTTAGGTCTTCACGAACATAACATAAGAGCATCCTGGACTCAGTGGCGTACTTGACGGCATAGAGTCCCTTGTTAGGCGCTTCCGCCTTTGCCACCGCCAGGACTTTCACCTGCGAGGGACCCTCCAGGTCTTCCTACGCCCCCCCGCACCTCCGTTAATCGCCGTCTATCAACAAACAAAGAAGAGAAAACTGAAAACTCTTAAAACCACGTCTACAATATGTTTGTTGAAATGACTAAATGAATCGTGGAGGACGTCAGAGAGGCTGATGAAGGCGGTGATAATTAGAAGTGTGGGAGGGGGTGCTGGAGGAGGTGTCGATGATGGTGGAGGCTTCAGAGGCGGAGGAGTCCATTATTGACCGTGGCGTTAGGCTGTCAGCAACAATGCTGGAGGAAGAAGGGCATACGCACAACAACTAGTTTTTTAGAGGTATAATTATAATCAGTAAGAGGTGTTGTGAGGTTAAAATTATATCTTCAGGAGGCATGGTTATACAAGTATCATGGTTAGATCAGAGAGGGTAATTATTACAAATGGAAGGGCATACATGTATACCAACAAGATTTTGTAGGGGTATGTATGTAATTAGACTTTTAAGCGGGGTATAACATCAAAATAAGATTATTTTAGAGGGTTTACACGAAAAACACCCAAGTTGACATGTAATCGTACGGAGTCTGTCCGAGAATCTCTTTTTCCATATGAAAATCCAAACAAAATCATATTATTGTTTTTTGTCGATATTCATTCGTCCCTAACATTTGCGAAGTATGTATTCTAAAAATACAAAACAAAATTGAGGGTTTCTGCGAAGGCTTCGTCTCGCGACAGGTAAAATCAAATTCCGATTTTTCTCAGCATATCGGGTTCATGTTTTAGGGTTTCTTTTCGTTCTTTGCTTTGTCGCTTAGGTTTAATCGAATTATCGGTTTTGCAGTGATAATTGTTTTCGGTCTCAAAAAGGAGAAGCTTTAGGTCTTCATGAACATGAGGACATCCTGGGCTGATTCGGTGGTGGAGTCGGCGGCGGAGATTCCCTCGTCAGGCACTTCCGCCTCTTCCACCGCCGCCCCCTCCAGATCTTCCTACGTCCCCCCGCACCTCCGCAATCGCCCTCCGACAGCAGGGCCACCCGTCCCTTCATACGCGGCTGATGCCACCCCTCGATCCATGGCTCCCACTGGCGGTGCCTCCCGCTGGGGTGGTGGTGGCGGCCCTGCTCGTCCAGGCAGTGGGGGTGGATGGAACACCCGGAGTGGTGGTTACAACCCCCGCGAGAGGGAGGTGAACCCGTTCGCGGCTGATGAATCGGAGCCCTCCTTTGCGGAGGAGAGCACGGCTATCAACTTTGATGCGTACGAGGATATCCCGGTGGAGACGAGCGGGGACAATGTTCCGCCCCCTGTGAATACTTTCGCGGAGATCGATTTGGGGGACGCGGTCAATGAGAATATAAGGAGGTGTAAGTATGTGAAGCCAACTCCGGTGCAGAGGCACGCCATTCCTATCTTGCTCGGGGGAAGGGATTTGATGGCTTGTGCCCAGACGGGGTCTGGTAAGACGGCAGCATTCTGCTTTCCGATAATTAGCGGGATTATGCGGGGTGAGACCCATCAGCAGAGGCCAATGAGGGGGGGACGTACTGGGTATCCGCTTGGGCTTATATTGTCACCCACAAGGGAGCTCTCATGCCAAGTATGTTATTTTCCCCCACCCTTTATGTTGTTATTCTTTGTGTCAGAATGGTAAATTGATGATTTTTGGGCATTGGTTGTGGTTTCCTTTTTTGTTAGATACATGATGAAGCAAAGAAGTTTGCATATCAAACAGGGGTGAGGGTTGTGGTTGCTTATGGAGGAGCTCCAATTCATCAACAGGTTAGTTGTTCAATTTCTTTATTGAAATTAACTTTTTTTTGCTTTTTGTGGGTGGGTTGTTTTTTTAATTTATAATGTGAATGACTTCGGATAACATTTTACTTTAATGATTGGTTTGTTAGGAAGCTAGATTTGCACATTGAATAGATTTGATTTGTTAGGATGTGATTTGATTTCATATGTCAGGATGCGATTTTGTTTTATTATTTACACAGTTGTGTTCAGGGGATCAATGAACATAGAAGAACTTGATAAACTTGTCATTCTCTCTCTTCTGTCTTATAATTCTTATTCTTCTATCCTGCAGCACAACCTGCTTGAGTCGCTCTGATGAAATATATTTTTTGGAAAATTAGAAAACTCAAAAATGAAAAAGGTAGGAAATTAGGAAAAATTGATAAACAAGCTATTTCAATTGCATAGTATGAAACAAAAGAAATTAAACATGAACTCAAAAGCGTCAAAATACATCTTCATTCTTCTCTATCACAAAATGTACATAGTACCTAACTTACATTATGTGGTTATTAGCCTTTGGGAAATTTTAAGTTTTGTCTGGACAGATGGGCAGATGATGAGCTTTCAAGTTGAAGTTTCCTTCCATTTTTGTTGTTTGACTTGTTTCTATGAATTAAGTTGGTAAATGTTAACGTTCATGAATTCTGGGAATTAACAGAATATTTTATTATTTATTTTGGGTTGGGAGTTTGGCATCTTATTTTGAGAAGGCGTATTGTGGATCTGAGATTCTGGATATTCTGCACTTTTAGATCCATTGCACCTATCTGGATGCCCAGACCTAGTGAAAGCTTCTATGTTGTTGCTGCTTTTGGCTGAAAAAGAATTTGGGTTTCAAAAGTTTTTCCAAAGTGCAGTGGCTTTATCTGGCTCCTATACAAGGTAGGGCTATTGATGAAGGCTTATAGAGCTAAATTGGCCAGCGAGGATTCTATTATGTTTCCCTTTGCAATCTAGAAATGAGTTTGTTTTGCATTTATTTGACAAATTTGGGTGAGTTTTGGTTACATTTATATGAACTTCCTAACGGTGAAGCCACGTCGGGGAGCAAGTTTCCAAATCACTGTCTTCCTCTTCCAAGTCCATTGTTGCCCCTTGAAGAAAATTAGAAGAGATATAAATCCCACCGCTTCCTTACCATTTAAATTGTGACAAAACCGAGGACCCAAAATTGTTTTTTATGCGAAGGATTACATATGAAATCATTTTGGTTTGTTGCCACCCTACAGAGATTTGGGAAAAGGGTTGTTGGAGATGCTCAATTAAGCCATTTGTCTTTCCAGAAAGGATACCCATGCCATTTTTCTTTTTTGACTATAACGGTAATGCCCATGCCATTGTCAAGCTTAAAATGGAGTTCCTCCCACACTGCGTTGGTCAACTGAAGGATGTTCTTTCACACCGTTGATGTAAAAGACCTAGCTTGAGGCTCCAACTCCACTCTAGAGCAGTCAATACAGTATTTTTTCATATAACCCTTACCCAAAAGGGAGATGAATCCGCCAGAAGCCTCCAAAGACATTTTCCTAAAAGAGTTTTATTAATGCTTTGAAGATAGGCAAGGCTCTTGAGTTCCATTGCTTGTTCAAGACCCTAGAAGATTTGTAGCAATGGTTTCGCAAAAGAAGGAAAAAAGGTGATCGTAATAGTCTTGCCAAATTTTAATGGTTAGTGCTACATGTGGTATGTTGGGGTATTGTTGGAGTATTTGGCTCACTTATAACGAATGTGTATTTCAACAAAAGAGGTTTTACTTGGAGAACACATGGGCGGCTATTTTCTCGTTCCTAAGATATTGGGTGTCTTTAATTTTTGAGGTTGATAATCTATCAGTAATTATGGGGAATCATTGGTTTGGGAGGTGATGAGCAAGAGGCGTTGCTTGAACGGTTTCTCCTTTGTTGTATCATTTTATTCTATAGTTAACTAATTTTATACGGGGATCAGTTGTCTCCTTTTTTTTTGGGCAGCTTTTTTTTAATAAAATTGCTCCTACCTCTCTCTCTCTCACAAAAAGAAAAAGCTTTGAAGGTTAAGCACATCCAAATGCCCCTCCTTGGAGCAACATACATGGTTCCATTTCACCTAATGGGTGCTTCTCCCATTTTTCTTGCTTCTGATTTAAAGAAATTTCCTTCTAATGATTTCCATTTTCCTAAGAGTGCTCGAAAAAAGTGTTGGTGTTTTTTTTAGGGGAAAAGGTAGACTAGCTACCAAAAGAAAGTGTTAGTGGTTGATGTCATTGTTATGCCAGTATGCTGGTCTATCTTTTAACTTGGTCTTATGGTGGTCTTCCTAAACGGTCAATTACCTTAAAATTAAAAAATTACTGACTTTTTCTGCTTCTTCATGGTTTTTTTTTATTTATAAAGTGAATTGCTTATCTAAGGTAATTATATGACAGTAAAGAAAGGCTGGTGAATTTAAGATTCCAGTTTGACCAGTTGCATTCCTCTGGTTTGGAGATTGCTAGTTTTTTTTTGAGATTCTGGCATTTGAATTTTGAAGGCACTTTGTGTAAGTTGATTGGTTGGATTTTTGCCCCTGTAATTCTAGTAGTGATTTTTTTGCAAATTTTTTCTTTTCATTCAAAGTACTACTGGGTCCTGATTGTTTTAAGTGATTTATATATCTTCCCTGTTCAATACATTCATGTGTATAGCCGTATACCATTATATATATATATATATATATATATATATATATAGTGTGTGTGTGTATATATTATTTATGAATAATCACAATAATGCTACATGTACTCATAAAAGAGAATATATAAGGTATGGTGTATCTGTTATGTTATTTTACTTGATAACATATAGATGATAATTTCTTATTAAATTTATCTACTGAACACAGTAATACAATTACAACAAATGGAGGATTTTCTGTTATTCGACTAAAGCACTATTATTTTCACTAGGCTAATTCTGCACCATGTATGTTTACATTTTCTTTTGTATAACGTGTTGGCAGCTACGGGAGCTGGAGAGAGGTGTTGATATTCTTGTGGCTACTCCTGGGCGATTGGTAGATTTGCTGGAGAGGGCTAGAGTTTCATTAAAGATGATCAGGTATTTAGCCCTAGATGAGGCAGATAGAATGTTGGATATGGGTTTTGAGCCTCAAATCCGGCGAATAGTGGAGCAAATGGAAATGCCTATTCGAGGTGTTAGGCAGACAATGCTATTTAGTGCCACATTTCCTAAGGAGATACAGGTTGGTTGCCCTCATACGATATTTTGGATTGATTTATATTCATAATAAGAACTTTTATCTGCTGAAAAGTTTCTTATATCGCTCATCTTCACAGGCATTGTTTTATAATATATATACATCATATATTATATATATATTTTATATTTATAATATATATATATATATATATATATATATATATATTTTATAATTTAATTGCAAATCCCTACTGTACAGCTTATTGTTGATTTTCTTTTGTAGCCTGTATAACAAGCTTTATTAGTTTAACAGTAGGTCTTTTATGCCTCTGAGATGTTTTATTTGGTGTTTCTAATCAAGGGCATTGTTCTTGATAGGAATTTAGAAGTGCTGTAGGATTATTTAAGTCACCATTCATCCTTTGGAAAATTGGCTATGTTGGTCTTGATGTCATGGAGCAGTACTCCTTTCCAATTTGAGTTGTATGAAATTTAACTGTTATATTTTTTTAAGGATATAGTAGGCATCCTGCCTTGATTTTATTAATGGAAGTGAAAGGCCCAATCTCAGAAAAACATAAAAGAAGATAAAAAAAAAGAGATTCAAGCATGAACTGACCACAGTAGAAGAGTATTCTACTGGAGGTCAGTTTACACACCCAAATCACACTCCTTACTTTATTACATACTGACTGCCTGTATACATGACCACATTAGCCCCTATATAGAATCCACTACAGACTTTGATGAAAAGCATCACCATCGCCAAAATATTTTCCACACACAGCCTTGGCTCCTTGAGCAGCGCTTGATTGTGCATCAACCATATCGCCTACACTGCCGGGACGTAGGACTGCAAAAGTTTAGCCTTCGCACTCCCATTCTGTCTAAGCCTTCTGCCTGCCTCCCACATCCCCACAAGAGCCTGTTTGCTTCTTCAAGATGGACCCAAATACCAACAAGTGCGTCTTGACCTTGCCATTGCACATAATGCAAGCAGTACTATCATTCGGTGCCCACTTTGCCTTGTAGGTCTTGGTCAGAAGTCTGTCCTGATACATACATGAACACTTTAAATTTTAGGGGGATTTGTATTCCCCAGATCTTCTTCGATTTTGAGGCTGTCTGTGACATGTTGTCTTGTTCCTCCTCCAACAACCGGAATAGATACTAACTGAAAACTCTATCTGGGATTTGGCCTCCGAAGCACAGTCCTGGAGTGACTCATCTATTATTTCAGATAAGAAAAAATATTTTTTTAAAAAGGACAAGTCCAAATCCTAATGTGTAGATATTTTAATCAATGTATATTCTATGAATAATTTATGTATGTTTACTAGTGAAAACACCCTTTTTTGTTGGTTGATATAGCTGGGACTTATCAATACTATCTGGAGTCTATTCGAGATGATCTGAGTTTTATTCAGTGTCACACTGTGCCATCTACCTTTATGGTTGTGCTTGCATTTTGGGTGTGAATGTGTGATTGGTTTTACTTGAAAATTGGCTCCCGATTTATCTTGTTGACATGCTAATTATCTCGTACTTTGTTTGAATAACCATTAAAAGTGAATATCCTGATACCTTTTGTATGCAGAGATTGGCCTCCGATTTCCTTGCCAACTATATATTCCTTGCTGTGGGAAGGGTTGGTTCAAGCACTGATTTGATCCTTCAGAGAGTTGAGTTTGTTCATGAATCTGACAAGAGAAGCCATCTCATGGATCTTCTTCATGCCCAGAAAGCAAATAGTGCTCAAGGCAAGGTGAGAATAAAGTCAGGCATATATCTGTTATTTTATTGTCCTCCCTCCACCCCCTTCTCTTCTAAAAAAAGTTCTGCCACCACTACCACAGTAGAGTTTCCTGCTGTATATGGGGGATTTTTATACATTGATGGCATAACATGCATGATGGAAATTGTTCTTGTTTGGCTGCAGCAAGCTCTGACATTAGTATTTGTGGAAACAAAGAAAGGAGCTGATTCACTGGAATACTGGTTATGTAGTAATGGGTTCCCGGCAACTACTATTCATGGAGATCGATCACAGCAGGTAGCTAAACATCTGAATTTTTGTTGGGAAGTATTACATACATGTGAATGCATCTTCTTGCTCTTCTTTTCTTTAATATCCTTCCTGAATTTACATTGGCTATGAATAATTCAAGAGTTTCTGTCCATAGTGGTCATAGTTATGCGATCTCCACCAACCTCTTTATGTTTGCCTGTATATGTTTATTTTGAGTTCTTGCGTTTTTGAGAATATTGAAGAATAATGGTTGCAAGATATTTTGAAGAATTCAAGATCTTGTTTTATTATTCTTTCTTATAAAAGGATTTGGATGAGAAAGTACTTTCAAGATTTAATTATCCAGTATTCTTTTCCGTCTACATTTATATACTTGTAAGCATGGTGATTAAGGAATTCCTTCCCTTAAAGTGTGAGTATAAGAAAATTTATTGTTTGTATACTTGATTTAGTTTTCCCTTAGATGGTGGTTAAGATTAAGATGTTTTTGGATAAATTAAATGAACTAGGCTTGTTGGTATGGTTTTGATAATGCTTTTCGATATTTGAAAATTCCATCCAGAAATAATCTATCTTCTCATTTGAGTCTTCAAGTTTCTCAAGCTTAGTATTTTTTCCTTTTCAAGATGACATACTTTCTTTATTTTTCCTCCTTTATGACAGCCCTTGTGGCAGTGTTCTGAAATGCGGTATGCGGTTTGCGTGTGGGTAGGGTACCGCACAGAATATATGCGGCATGTAGGAGTATATGCGGGAATATATGCGGTTATGTAATTTTTTAATAATAAAAAATAATTATATAGTCTTGATCTATAAACAAGAGATAACAAGGTAAATTTAAAGAAATGTAATCATATTAAACCATTAAAATTTCAGACACAGCCACACAGGGGCATAGATGCAATTTCAGACGGACACAGGGGTATAAATATAAATTTTTAAGGGGTATAAATGCAAAATTCCCATTTTTTTTCTAAACCCATGCGCCCGCTTAAGCGGGCGCATATGCCGCATATCCCCGCATATGCGGGCCTTGTCCGCATAGGCCCGCATATCAGCCTACACGGTTCGGTAGGCATATCGAACCGCATATACGGCCGCATATGCGACCGCACAGACCGCATTTCTGAACAGAGCTTTGTGGCAGTGGTTATTATGGTGTATTTCAGATGGGGGGTGTCCCTTGTTTGTTAACATGATACATGCATATATACGAGTTGCAGGTTTTTCCGGCTTTCTTTGGGTGTTTTATTTGTTTAATGATATGCATGATCTATGTTTGAAGACTGTCATAATTAAGTGATATCCAAAACAAACTTGGACGGCAATAGTAAGGAAGAATACGTTGACTGAACATGTTTTGAAGGGTGTGACCTTTGAAACATTTTCAGTCAACATATTTTTCCTTATTTCTTGACCCCCGCCCCAAGGTATAATAAATTTGACTTTTCTTAAATAATGTGCTGTTATACGTTTTTGATATGCTATTCTGTGCCAGTAATTAGTTATTCATACTGTCGCAGGAGAGAGAACAGGCTCTAAGATCATTCAAGAGCGGGAACACACCAATATTGGTTGCCACAGACGTAGCAGCACGTGGGCTCGACATTCCTCATGTTGCCCATGTTGTCAATTTTGATCTCCCTAAGGACATTGATGATTACGTCCACCGGATTGGACGGACAGGCAGAGCGGGCAATTCGGGCCTGGCAACTGCATTCTTCAACGAGAACAACTCCTCATTGGCTAAGCTGCTCTCAGAACTCATGCAAGAGGCAAACCAGGAGGTACCCGATTGGCTGTCTCGATACGCCGCCCACTCATCGTACGGCGGAGGGGGAAGGAATCGTCGGTCTGGTGGTCGCTTTGGAGGCCGTGACTTCCGGAAGGATTCTAGGGGTGGCGGCGGCGGAGGTGGCAGCTCTGGCTATTATGGAGGTGGCAATAGCAGTGGGGGCTATGGTGCTTCCCCTAGATATGGTGGTGGTGGTACTGGTGGAGGATATGGGGGTTGGCATGGTCCCGGGGTTACCAGTGCCTGGGACTAGGCTCTTCTCCTTAAATATATACTCACGGCTTGGTTTTCCAGCTGAAAATATAATTTTGATAGGTGCACACTTAAGGTTAGTTTAAGTTTTTTTGTTTCTTTTTTGGTCTTTCATACCTCAGGTTCCACACTATCTGAAGTGTTTTAAATGTTGCAAACTAACACATCTAGTTATGAGAGGGTTAACCCCCTCTTTTTATTTATTTGTCTAACATTTTGGAATGAGTTATAGAATGTGGAGTGGAGAAGGGGTATTCTTTTGTTTTGACAGTGGGTGTTTGGAGAGCTAGTAGGGTCTTCTGTGTTTAACTTCTTTTGGGTGCCTTTGTCCTATTGTACATGAAATTCTTAGTTCAGTTTGAAATCCAAGTGTCTGCATTGTTATCCTCTATTTGCATGGTTGCCATATTGCTTGTGGTGATTGGAGAGTTATTTTTTTGGGGCCTTTACTAAATCGTTATACACTGTTAATTATGTTCTCTTTTCTTTTATTTTCTCATGTGTGTTCATTTTGTTGGAAAAAGTTTGCATGTATAAGGTATACCCTTCAAAAGTATACTATTTATTTTTATTTTTATTTCATTAAAAATACCCATTTATTTTAGTATCATTGTAAAGTTTAAAAACTAAGCATATTTATCTTTTAGGATAAGATCTATCATATTTTGGTAAATTTTTATATATGAAAATCATTCAAGTAAAAAAAAAAACTAAAATGCCCTTTATTTTCTTTCTTAATATTTTTTTCAAAAAAGTAGAACATTATAGTCTCTATTTTCATTTTGATTTTGAACAGTATATGTTTTCTTTTTGAAAGTCAATTACATTTTTGGAAATGTATTTGAACATTATGCATTATATATTTGAAGTTTTTTTTCCTTTTATGTAGTTTATGTTTTTCCATTTTTAAAGTTTTCAAATTCAATTACATATTCAAATGTAACTGAATTTTATATGCATTATACTATCTGTTTTTAGATTTTTTTTTAAATGTAGCTGAATGTTATATGCATTATATTTTAAAATTTTGGAGAAATTAATTAGGGGTCACTATGGTCACTCATCTGTTATTTTTACGTCTTTGAAAATTTTTAAGTTTTTTTAGGTCCCTAAGATAGTGAAAAATTATCTTTAGGTTCCTCCAGCCCGATGTTGTTTAAAACTAATGAAAATACCCTTATCTAATTATGCGGAGGTTAACAATGTACTAGGAAGTGTTAACAATGTATTAGAGATAATTAATAATGTATTGAGTAGTATTTATAGTATACTAAAATAATTGGTTGGGGTGACATTTTATGCGAATGTTAACAATGTACTGAAAATATAATAATGTATTAAGAAGTATTAACAATGTACTGAAATAATTGTGAAATAATTGTGAGGGAGGCATTTTTGGTATATTTGAATTACATCCAGATGGAGGGATCTAAAGATAATTTTTCACCTCTGTAAGGACCTAAAAAAACTTGAAAGTTTTAGGGACCTAAAAAATAATAGCTGAGTGACCACAGATACCTCTAATTAATTTCCTTAATTTTTTTTCCTTTATACACATTAAAGCTTTAAAGTTTAGTTACATTTTCAAATATATCTGAATTTTATATGCATTATACTTTTTATTTTTAGTGTGATTCTGAACGGTATTTGTTGTTTTGAAAGTCAATTAGATTTATCAGATTTTTTTTTTTTGAAAATGTATCTGAACGTTATATGCATTATATTTTGTAATTGTTGTGCCTCTATATGGTTTATGCTTTCGTTAAAGTTTAATTATATTCAAAATCTATTTGAACTTTATATACACTATACTTCTTGTTTTATTTGTGTTTTTAAACCATGCTTGTTTTTCTTTGAAATTTAATTATATTATAAATGTATCTGTTCTTTGTATAAATGCAATTGAATTAAAAGAAAAAGAAAAAGTGGAGGCAAACGTTGGAGGAGGTGGAGGTCAGGGGAGAGTTTGAAAGGCAGCTAAACCACTTCTCCTATGATAGATGGTATCTAAAAGAATCCAAAGGTGGTGACACGGTCACCGAAGATTAGTAGTTGACCGAAATGAATTTTTAAAGCGACGAACGTCATAGAAGAATAAAAAAAGAATTTTTTTGAAAAGATGGGGGAAGATGTTACACAAGAATAAAGAAAAAGGGAAGACAAAAAAAAATAACACCTAATGAGATTTGTCAATAGGCCTTAAATATGAGAAGCACGACTAAAAAAATACTCACAAGTTCTGGATGGGAAGAAGAAAGGTTTAGATGTCTTGAAAAAAAATTCCCTTGGCAAGGGGTCACTAAAAATATTAGTAAAAAACGGACAAAGAACTTTTGTAGCCTTTTGTTCTTTAGAAAAAAGAACAAATTGTTTTTCATGAAGATGAAAGAATTATCTCACGCAACACTCTCTCACATAAAAAATGTCACATTTATCATATCATATATAAATTTTTTTAATATTTCAAAAGAAAAACAAGTATATGAGTATTGTTGTCATTTAAAAAGTCATAAAATCATACAACAAAAATGCCATTTTTACATTCCCAATAAAGACACCCAACCAAAATTTTGCTTCTTCTACATGTATTGTATCTATCCAGGTATAGCAATTGAAGCGAATAAGTTGTCACACCCCAAAAGGGGGTAAGGGAAAGTTTCAAACCCCAGAGACAACACATTGACAATCAATTCAATGTCAGAGTCTTCATATTAAGAGACTTCAACATTAGAAATATCCTTCTTTATCCATACATTTTCTATAGTCTTAGTATAATCAAGACACAAATTATCCTCATCAAGAGTACAGACTGATATATATGACAGTTTATGAAGTTTCATGGCATCATCTCTTACTGTCAAATAAACTAAAAGACTTAATTTGCATGCTGTTTGGTGATAAAACATGATCATCATTCATGACACACTCAACTAGAAAGTAAACATGATAACATAGTAATACACAGCATTTCTCAGTTGTTTTTTTTAATCCAAAAACTCTGGAGCACATGCCAGCTAAGCCAGAGATTGACAGCCAACTGTTAACCACATAGGTATGACAATAATACTGTAGTCTCGGCAAGGATGGAAAAATAATGGAAGATCAAAGTAAAAATCCCATCAACGGATTAAAGCCGTAAGCAACTATATGAACCAAGATGAGTTATTAGCTGTAGACATTTGTCAGAACTTTTCTCACTTGACATTTTTTTCATTCCTTTTCTCATGCCTAACAGATCTTGCTTTTTTTAGCACACACCATCTGATCCTTTATCATCTTTAGGTTTTTTCCCCTTCATAGCTCATCAACAAAGTTTGGACATGATTCGCATCACTGTGCACATGTCACAGTATTGTTAAATCTCAAAGATTGAGGTGGGAGGTACTGGAAAAGATATTCTGATATGGCCTTCGAGCAAATCTGGAAGGCTAAACCTTACTGAAGCTTGGAAAGCTGTGCGAGCAAGGGAGGAGGACTGTCAGTGATCCAAATGGATTTGGCACCCCATTCAAACCCCAAAACATTGTCTTTGTGTTTGGCAAGCTTTCCATAATAAGCTTCCCACTCTCACTAGACTGAAAAAACGGGGTCTTATACAAGTGAACACCTGCCCATTATGTTCTTCAAGTACTGAGGATGTTGACCACCTCCTCTTGGGTTGCTCCTTGTCCAGATATATCTGGATTCATCTCTTTCGGGATCTTCGCATCAAGTCTATCCTACCTAGAAGCCTCGCTCTCCTCCCAATCCTGGTTGGAGTCCCATGTATCTGACCCCTTTAGAAAGGACATGGTCTACCTTTCTCTCAACCACCACTTGGTATCTTTGGATTGAGAGGAACAACAGACTATTCTTGAAAAAGTCCCAACACAAATCTTTTGTGCTCAAACGAATTAAGGACATCATTAAGGTGAGGACCTTGCATAAGATATTTATGGTGCCTTCTATTCTTGATTTCAGCAGTATTGCACAAGCTTTTGGGCTGACATTGAGAGAGAAATAAAAGACTGCATCCATTGTTACATGGCTGGTCCCTCCTAGTGGCTGGTTCAAGCTAAACATAGATGGATCTCTGTCTGATGATCGGGGAGGTTATGGTGCCCTTCTAAGGAACAACAATGCTGATTTTATTGCTGGGTTGGCAGGGAGACTTACCTTCATTCCATCAATCTTCTAGAGTTTAAGGCTATTGAGCGCGGGATACAATTGGGACTGTCCAATGCAGTCAATAACTTATGGATTGAATCAGATTCTATCACAGAAATTGCTTGGGTACATGGTAGGGGTTGTATTCCCTGGGCTGCCCTTCAATCTATTTGTCAAATCCATCAAGGACTGCACCATTTGAAATGTTGGAAGGCAACACACATTCATAGGGAGGGTAACTCTCCTGCTGACTTGCTGCTCATCGCTCAAGGTGAAACCCTCCTACAATCTCAGCAACTCTGGATTGAGATCAGAACAACTATTGAGGATGACAAGCTTATGCGAGGTTATGAACACATCAGTTGACCACGGCAATGTTTTTAATTGAATATGGCGAGGCTGAACAGGGGAGCCAGAGCATCCTGCAACTCTTCCCTATCTATGGACCTGTTTTGTGGATGAGGGGAGATGGGTGATTATGCACTGTCTGTCATGGATTTTGTGATCTTGGCATACTTGACAAAGGGGGTAGTTGATAGCTTGTTATCTTTATTCCCATTTTGAAGCTCTTTTTATCTTTCTTTGTTTTTTTTTGTAAAAGGGCTGTGAATATGTACAAAGTTTAAAGGTATAGTAATACAAAGTCTTGATTACCAATCAAAAAAAAAACTCAAAGATTCAATAGCTCCTCCCAACAAAGAACTTCAAATCAATGGGTCAAAATGTTGTCCTTTCACATTGAATAATAACACTTTGCTAAAAGCTTAACTGAACTTTTAGATTAGTTACTCTTGAATGAGCATTTCAACTGCAGCCTAAAAAGTAATTTTTGTTTTGTCTAAAGAGTTCATTCAAAATTGAGAGTACCACTCTATCAAATTGTACCCCAGATTTAGTCCAAACAAAGACCAACGGAAAGAAATTCATGAAACTCTATTGTCATACTATTTGGTAGTTCAACATGTATCAATGCATGAAATAACAGATGATCTACCTTGACAGTTTGGTCACACATTCAAAGAAAGGCACATCCTGCAATCAAACTTTGTTCAACACAAAGAAGGAAATTGGATAATATTTATCTTATAATAGATGAAGGACCAACATTTCTTATGTATAAGAGATACAGGAAGTTAAGATTTTTATTTATATTTTTGAAGAAGATGACTGAAGTTGAGATGATTAACATTAGCTGAATATGCTTGATAAATACAGATGCACTCAAGACAACGGATAACCAGCTGACACACGATGTGACTTCATTCACACTAAAACATGATCAGCCTCATGTGCTCTAACAGACCTTCCCATAACTCTGCGCGTAAAACTTAAAAAAAAAGGGAAAAAAACATACTGATTACGTACAAAACATTGTGTTGAATCATATCCCAAATCACTCTTCATGACAAAAATAATAGTATACTCACCTACAACACCATCCAGCTTCTATGCATCTCTCCACAAAATCACAGGTATGTGTAAACAGAATCACATTTCAATACCAGTTGAACACTTAAGTGGTACAGAACATATGGGTAACATTTGGAATATTTATTTTTTTTGGAGAAAAATACGCGTTGTGTAATAACAATAATATTTGGAACTAATCCATTTTTTCAATTACCATTTATCGAACCTCCTTTTGCAAGGATGTGAGAGGTACCCCCTCTTTAGTGAGGGGACTTGAGTTTGTCTTGCCGCCTGCTGATAGAGGAAGATTTGGCAAAAAAACAAAAATAACCAACCAAAAAAACATTTGGAATCAATTTTGGAGAGATTTTGCTCTTGACATAATCAGCTTCCAAAATAATTGGTTCTAACAATTACTGAATGATCAATGGGATAACCAGCTAACTATGGAAAATATCCTAGTATTTTTTATATCAATATAGTAAGTAATGTTTATAGCCTAATACTTTCATCAATTCCCCAAGCCTTCTCGGCATAGCTGAAAATTTACATGTAAACAAGTTTTGGATGGTGTACATTCCAGCAATGCTGATTGGTTTGAACCGCTTGAAAAGAAAATAATATAAATAACAATGTGAGGTCAGATTCATCAAAACTAGGGTCGATTTTGTGTGGGGGCTAGTAGAGTCTTGTATATTGGGGACAAAATCATAACTGAGGAGTAGGGTGTGGGGTGATATCTCTTCTACTTAGAATAATAACAATCATCTAAAATGAGCTCATGCACGAGATATAAGCTAAGATGGAGATATAAGCAAGTTCTAATCCTAAATTCTTACACTGCACCTTTCAGTAAGGCATGTCCAAAACATTTCGATCAAAACAGAAACAAAAAGACGTTTATGAATCAAAAGATGAAGAGAAAACTAATGACTAGCAGTTAATGGGATAAATATTAAATGAATGCCATTGACAATAAATACAGAGACGACAAATCGTCTAACTTACAAATAATGCAATTTCATCTTCATCTGCATTTGATGAGCTCCCACTGATCTCCCAGAAACTCCACACGCCTTTTCCATTTCTCCAATGACCATTATCAAGATTGAAAATTCAAACACAAACCCATCATCTCTACTCCTCATCCTAATTCGACTCCGTATCATACTCCGAATCGGTCCCCTCACAATACTCTTCCTCTTCCTCTTCCTCCTCCTCCTCCTCCTCATACTCCTCATCAACCTTCTTATATATCATCTCCCCCGCATCCTTCCCCCGATGCACCAACCCCATCCGCATCACATAATAAAACCTCTCCCTCAACTCCGTGAGCGGGTGCGTCTCAACCAGTCTCCCCCTCTGGTACCCCTCCCTCAACACCACCGTCGTCGTCTTACACTTCAACGAAAGATAAAACACCCCCGGGTACCTAGTGAACACCCTCGTGAACCTCTCCGGCAGCGCCAACTCCCCTCTCAAAGACCTCAAGTAGTCCCTCCTCGTCTTCTTATGCAATGTCAAGCTCAGAAGCTCATGCAAAACCCCAACCACCCTCTTCTCCATCAAATCGCTCCCCGGGTCGATCCCCGAACAATCCTCGTAAGGCGAGACGTACGGTATCCGATCGAACTCCTCCATCCACTCCCTCACCTTGTTCCGCAACCCGTACCCCCTCGGAAAACTCATCGGGAACCTGATCAAATTCTCCCCCTTCTTGAACCCGCGATAATCGCTACAAGATTCGGTCTTTCTCTGCACGGCGGAGACGGCGAGGTCGTCGCGCCAGTTGACGAGCTCGACGAAGGGGACGCCGTTGCGGGAGACGATGCGGAGGTCGTCGGAGAGGGGGGATCTGCGGAAGAAGCCGTTGGGGAGGCCGAGGTCGAAGGAGAGGGGGAGGAGGGACTTGAGGGGGAGGGAGCGGGAGAGGGTCATCATGAGGAGGCGGGAGAGGCGGTCGGAAGATTCGCGGAGGAGGGAGAGGTAGAGGGAGGACTCGCGGGACTGGAGGAGGTGGGCGGTCTGGGAGAGGGAGAAGGAGGGGAGGGAGGGGTAGGTGGGGTGAGGGGATTCGGTGAAGAGGGTGGGGTAGCGGCGGAGGAAGCGGAGGGTGGGGATGGTGAGGGCGAGGGAGCGGTGGAGGGGGTGGTGTTTGTTGTGGGAGAGGGAGCGGAGGGTGAGGTGGGAGTTTGGGGAGGAGAGGATGGCGTCTTTGAGGAGGATTGCTGCCTTCATGTCGGTGTCGCGGCTGATTATGTGGTCCAGGCCTCGGTTTTTCACCCATTTCAGCCGGACTTTCTTCATTTTCTTCAATGGCGGCGGCGGCGTCGGCGGCGGTGGTGGTAGAGGAAGGAGTAGTGACTGCGGGGTTTTAGAGTTTTATTGGAAAAATTGGATCATGGTTTGCCTTTCAAACACACACTACCCTAAAACAATATATATTTTTCTGGGGTAAATTATCGAAATGCCCGACCCCCTATTTTTTCTATACCTAAGGACTTTTTGAAATATTTTTACCCTTGCAGAGCTGTCATTTTTTTTTTTGTCACTCATCCCTGCCACATCACATTTCTTTTCTAAACTACCCCCGCACCTTTATTTTACTCCAAAATCTTTATAACCCCCCCCCCCCCCCAAAGCCTCTCTCTCAAATCACTTTTTCTTCCCCAATTAATCACCCATGGAGCACCTTGTTACCATCACTCGTTGCCTCTATTGAGGTTCCGCCAGAAGCAATCGAAGAAGTGTTAAATGGTGGCAATATGGCTGGAGAATGAGGGGTTTGCATCTCTCTCTTTATTTGTTTGCATTTATTAATAAAAAAGTGATGATTTTTGTTTACATGTGTGTTGGGTTTAAGAAATGATTTGAGAGTGAATGAAGGGTTTTTGATTTGGTGTTTGGAGCAGATGGTGATAACATTAATGTGGTTGTTCTTGTTGTGAAGCCTCTTCATATTGATATGCTCAACCCCTTTAATTTTTTTGTTTTTGAAGACTTTCTTTTTGGATTTTTTGATACTTTTAAGATTTTGGTACATACAAAAAAGATTTAAACAATATTTTAAAAATAATAGATTTCACAGTTACGACGACACCATATCATCGTCGTCGTCGCTCCTATTGAGGGCCTACCGGAAGCAATTGGTATACATTCTGTAATTGGTTATAAATTTTTTATAATTAGTCATTACATATATGTAAATTGATATTACATTATTATTGGTCATTATATTTTTATAAAATTGTATGTCAAATCTTAATTTAATTCCATTTGTGGTTTTTATATTTGGTTATGTAATGTTTTAGTTTATTTGATTGCTAAGTACATGGATCAATAAATATTTCTATGAAAATATTACGGTTGATATTTATATACTTCTATTTTTTTCACTTTTAAGATTTGAATATGTGTGGAAAAGACTTAGACGGTATTTTAAAAATAATAGATTTGATGGTTATAATGATGACTCACCACTGCCTCTATTGAGGGTCTATCGGAAGCAATTGATATATATTTTGTAATTGTTTATAAACTTTCTGTAATTGATCATTTACATATCTGTAAATTTGTATTACATCTAAAATAATATTGTTGTTGATATTTATAAGTTTCCATTTATTTTTTATTTTTTCACACTTTTTATATTTTAGATGATATTTTAGAAGGGATTCAATGATTACAACTGCGTATTGCCGCTTCCTATGTTGAGGGTCTGCCAGAAGCAATCCGTATACATTATGTAGTCGTTTATAAAGTTTCTATAATTGGTCATTTATATATATCTAAATTGATATTATATTCATGTAATTGGTCATTACAATTCTGTAAATTTATATGTCAATCATTAGTTTAGTTTCATTAGTAATGTAAACATGTTATTACTAATATTGTTCATACTGTTAAATAAAAATTTATTTATGTTTTTAACTGATTGTTGCATCTTTAATGTAGCTTGAACAATGCATTCTTCCTTATGAAGTATGTTGAATGTCTAGTTCGAAGGCTTCTCAGTGGGTTCAATTTTATCGAGAAGGACATGAAGAGGAGGATCAAGGGGGATATCAACTAATTTCATTATGATAGGCAAACAATGTCTAATTCAAAGAGTTGATGTATTTATTTTAATAACACTTTGATAATGTATCTATAATAATTTTACATTTAATCATTTTGACGTTGAATGCATTTGCAGATGATAATGACATGATTTATAATTCATGAATTTATTATAATGACAATGTATCTATAACAATTTGTGTTTAAAAATCTTTGTATATGTTGAATGCTATCTGTAAGTAACTATTAAATATTTGTAATTATGTGTATAATTTCTTATGCATCATATTATATTTCTGTATATCTATAACTCTGTCTGTAAGGGGTAATTAAGGTATTATGAAAAATTAGGAGTAAAAAAAAAATTGGACAACACTGTAGGGGTAAATTTTTTTTTTATAAAATGTTCAGGGGTACAAAAAAAATGAGAGGGTTGGTTCAGGGGCATTTTGACAATTTATCCTCTTTTTTTATGTTTTATAATTGAGTTCATGTTGTAAAATGTTGTACATATGGATGACCACTATAGATAACTCTTTGTAACCATTTATCAAAACCAAATCCCCCCAAATTTTACTTCTCTATGATTTATAACAGTTCATATAATTTATTGAATTATATATTTTATCTTTTTATAAAAATATATATCTTATTACGTAATATATCTATTAAAAAATATATAAAAGGTGCGTGTTGCATTTGGGGTTCAGTGTGATATTTTCTTTAGTACTTATTTGTGAACATAAATTACACACTTTGTGATGCGTTTTAAAATCGTACGTAGACAGACAAAACAGGCAATATCACATGTGAATGTTTGGAACGTTACACCTGCACACATATTGTATCCTTAGCCTAAAACATACATATAAAAATGTATCATCCCATCACTCTACCATCCACTCCGAAACAGAGCATCATGCCCCCAATACACTGGTAGTCTAAAAGTACTTTTTTTTTTTTTTTTTGAGAAATGATAGGCGTTCAACTTGTATTATGTTAAGAAAAAAAAATGTTCAAAACAATAAATCATTAAAAAAAGACAGATTTTTGATAAAAGAATTCACAATAAAATGATTATTAATAGAAAGAATACATCTAAAATAACGAGATGTATCTAACAACCACTATGAACAAATTATAAAGCCATTATAGCTATTGAGCTTGTAATTATTAAATGAGCTTTTGGGTGCTATTGAGCCTCTCATGCACCCTCTTTTTTTTTAGTCGAGCCTCAAAGAATCCAATGCAACAGCATTGTCAAGCAAATAAATCACCAACTTTATTTGATTCCATGAACCAGTAAACCCACTCATTAGAACTCTCTTGATATTATAATGTGGACATCTTGGAGGGGTAGCAATTCCTTTGGTCTCCTCTTTGCCTTACTCTTTCATCTGTTACAAGAATAATTTTATGCAAAGAAAGGGTAAGTATCTTATTGAAGATGGTGTATTTCTTTCAACCTGTCAAGATGTGATTTGATAAATATATTAAAAACTACATTCTTTAATAATTTTATTAAACATGATTTGACTTCATTAGCAAACAAACTACTATAAATTTTCTAATTTCAAATTACTTCTCTTTCCTTCATCTATCAGCTTTTCCACTTCATTTTCATACTCTCATCGATTTCACAATACACCACTTCATCCTCAGATAGGAGATAGGAGATTTCCATGTACACTGATTTTGAAACTCAAATAAAAAAACATAGGAAAGACTAATAACAATACAAAGAAATAAAAACAAAAGAAAATAAGGATGGCTAAGCATCTGAGTAATAAAATAGAGGCGGTGTCCTTACATGAATCTACACAGATTCACTTTTGTGCATGAACCGTTGATATGATAATGTTAACACCAAAAACTTCAAATCTCTAGAATTATCTCTCTTATATATATTATTTACAAGTAGCGCCACAAATCTCTCTCTCTCTCTCTTTTTTTATTGATTTATTTGTTTTGAAAAAATTGAATCAAAATCTTAATACAAGTACTAGCAAAATATACCAATCACTTGAAACAAAATAAGTGAGATCATATATTTATTGTGCACAAATAAAATATGGCATCTAGGATAGGTCTACATAACAGTTTAAAGCTTAGTCAACATCAAGATAATATTTAGATGCATCCATATTCCATAATCAAGTATAAGAAGCTTACATGTAGGGGTGGTAAACGAGCCGAATGAGTCGAACTTACATGTTCAAGCTCGGCTTGTTTATAAACGAGTCGAGCCGAACTCACGAGCCTTAACGAGTCTAGCGTTCTTCTTCATTTTAGGATTTTTAGGGATTGAAAACAAAATTTTAGCTTAAATGAGCCAAGTTCATGAGCTTAAACGAGCATAAATTTGTATTAATTTAATATTCTGATTTTATAAAGGAGTTTAGTCAAGTTTCAACTAAGTTTTAATAACACAAACGGGTCGAATTTGAACATAAAATGAAGCTCGATCTAGGTCCTGAGTCTAACCGAGCTTTAAAACTTCTTCAAGCTCGCTCATTTGTCTAAATGAACGAGCCTGAACGAGTTCAAACCAAGCACATCTATGAGTGTGAGTTCTTTAAGGGTCTTGAAGCCTCTAAAATCATAATGGGGTCTCATGATTCCATACTCAAGACACAGATGCTTCAATGAAAAACCGGCTCCACAGTCAAAAAGATGGAAAGGGAAATCGTAAAGCTTTCCAAAGGGTGTTTAATAAAATAATTTCTGCTCCAATAAAGTTAACTTCAGCTTCTCAACCTTTGAATCCAATGCATATTTGATCCATCGATTGACATGCGAAGAATCATCATTGACAAGATGGATACATATCTATAGTGTATTTATCCTGAATCCCTGATGAAGTTTTAACAAACGATCAACTGATTGTACAAACTCTCTCTCTTTCCTTTAGCATTTTCCATACTTCATGTCGTTTGCGTTTATGGATATTAGACGTGCTTATATCATACTTGAACATATTTTTGTAGTATAAAATCAATGCAGGGATCGTAGTCCATGTGTGTCGCCATCTTTTCGATTGTTCGCGAAAGCAAAATGCGTCTCTCACTGGTAGAGACATAAGAATAGAGTGAAGGATGTCATCAGGTAATTCACTTATTTGATCCTCCAAAAGCTATTCATCTTCATCTGTAATGTCATTCTCCACACTAGCGTTGTCCCACTGTTTTGAGTAACAATCACATAACAAGATCTGATTATCATATATTTCATATATTAAATATGATCACATTGTGTTTTTGACAATTTTTTTGTACCTTGTCATGATCAATAGTGTAATGCCTGCGACTAGTAGTATTCAAAGTTCGATGAGGAAAGGATTTTTTTGGCCTTCGCATTGTACTTCTAATCTCAACTAAAAGAGCAGGGGAAAAGAGTTCTACCTACTGATTTTAGAATAAAGAGAACAAGAATTGATGGATATAACTGAAACTCAAATTTTCAAAGAAATCCTCAAAATTTTCTATTGAAAGCGCAAACACTTATATTTGGTTAATAATAAATTAACTGATTGAGTGAAATAGAGGATATTTGAATGCAAAGCTAACAGTAAATCATCTTTACAAGAGAAATGTATGATACGCTCAAGACATTTCTGTAGATCACACATCATATTTTTGTGAGATTGTAACTGAGTAAATGAGATCTTATTAAAAGCATGTATTCAATTCATTTTAGCATCTACTTCTTAGGAAAAGTATGCCCTTCAAAAAAATATCAAGTGTTCTACACTGACATTCTCAAATGTTCATTAGACGAGTTGTATGGATGAATTTACCCTAAATTTTATTAAAATTCATTTTTTAACTATATCCCATTGGAGATATGAGGAGAAAAGATAAAGATTTTATTTTCAACATGTTATATTTCTGTAGACTATGATTCTCTATGATTAAAAGTTATATTTTTATTTTCAAAATCATATCTTATATTTCTCTATCTATATAAATAGAATTAGAGATTTGATTTTTTAAATAAAAAACATAGAGACATGATATAATTAAAAACTATTTAAGTATTAATATTCTATTTAGTATTATTAATAAGATTTTTTATTTTTAAGTCTCTATAAACCATAAGATTTAGTGATTGATTCATCACTTCTTTATATTGTGGTTTTAGTCTCCAGATTTAAAGGATATGTTCCTTTTTAGTCTCTGGAAGAGACCTATCATTAAATTATTTGGTTTTCTTTTTAGTCATTGGGAGTAACGCAAAAAGAACATATCCTTTAAATTTGGAAACTAAACCAAAATACGAAGAAGTGAGGGATCGATTACTAAATCCTGTGGTTTATGGGGACTTAAAAATAAAAAACCCTATTAATAATACTATTAGGTCAATATGTAGTTTAATTTTATTTATTAATAAAAAATATTAGTATTATTATATCCATAATAATATTAATATGTTATTGATAAATAGTAAATATATTCATGTTATATATTAGATGTTAATGGACAATGGTATAATATATATTGGTTTTAACATAAAATTCTATCTATTATTGTATCGAAGATGCCTTTTTAACACTTAATCTAATAATCAAACAATATAATAATTTCACATAATGTTTAAAGAAATTTCACATAAAAAACCACGTTTCCCTTCAAAAACTGATTTTATTAAAATAGCATGTTAATTATATGCGTCAATTAGAATTTAACAATTAAATATAAGATTTTCCAAACTATAGTGCTTTTCGTCTTTCGCCTTAAAACCACTCAAATACTATAAGAAAATCTTTTGAAAAAAAAAGTACTAGAAACTAGAATTTTATAAAACAAATCCAATAAAATTAACCAAAAGGTCTATGAAAATATTCTAATTCCAAAAATGATAAAATATATTTTATAAGTCCATTGGAATTTAAGAATATGGTCTCATATTAACTTAATTGTTCAACCATTAATCATGAGTACACGAACTAATGAAGTTTCGTTTTATGTTATTTTACCTTTTATTTTTTAATATATGATGATACCCCACCTGTTTTTATATATTTTTAAAAAGTATAAATATTAATATAATGACGTATATGTTTTAATAAAAAATATATGTCTTTTAATTATCAATTGAATGAACCTATTTTTAACGAATGTAATGACGTATATGTATCTAAGAAGTTAACCTCACATGATGACTAAGAAAGTATCAGTTCACGAGGACTGCGAGTAACAATTCTTATATTTTTATTTTGGGTTTTTTATTTTTAACTCCCCGTAAACCATCATATTTAGCAATCGCTCCCTCACTTCTTCGTATTTGGGTTTTACTCTCCGGATTTAAAGTCTAATTCATTTTTAGACTAAAACAAATTAAATAATTTACAGATAGGTCCCTCACAGGGAGTAAAAAGACATTATCCTTTAAATCCAGAAAGTAAAATCTAAATATAAAAAAGTAAAAGAGTGATATCTAAATACGATAATTTGCAAAAGTTAAAAATAAAAAACTAGTTTATTTTTCCATGTGACACGAATCAACGAAAATAAATCAAAATAGATGCACGCATGCATAGTTTGAATATATTCAAAAATATATTCAAAATACTATATAAAATAAATCAATCATACATTAATGCGTTTGGTTCCGCGATTGCGCTGCGATTGCGATTACAGGAAGCTGCGTTTGCAATCGCGCAACCAAACAGTTTTGTAATCGCAGTTTTAAACCCAGCGATTGCAGGCAAATAGCGCCCAAAAGCTGCGATTTCAAAAAGCTGAGAAAGTGAGCTTCCTGCAGAATCAGGTTTGCAATCGCAGATTCCTGCAGAATCAATTTTGCAATCGCGCAACCAAATGCACCCTAAAAAAAAGTACATGAAAGAAGAAAACACCTTTTCCTTGGTGGCTCCTCAGATTTAACGCACCTCCTCCCTCTTGGCGTTTTGGATCATAAAAGAATGGGTTCTTTGTCCTTTATTTACAGGAAAGGGAGACTTTCATGAGGGGTTGAAGAAAAGGTTAAATTTCCTCCCAATTCTTCATCCCTCTAAATAGGAGGCATTTAGAGGTTTCCCATTTGGGGAAGTAATTTATTAAAATAATCTTTAATAAAACAATTTAATACCAGTAACAAAACAATTTAATTTTGAACATATGACTGATGTAATATTCAATTTTTAATTTTTAAATTTAAAATACATGGATAAAAATGGATTACAAGAAATAGAAAATATTTTTAATTATTTAAATTTAAAATTATTTTTCTATTTTTAAATTTAAATTTCATGATAGATAAAAATGAACTAAAAATAAATATATAAACACAAATCATATTTTTTTAATTTAACATATATTATAGATATATTTAAATTTACAATAATAATTTTTTGGGCACCAATTGATAGATCCCATCTCAAGCCCTATGAGGTGGTAAGATTGAAGAGGGTTACCCGAAGGTTAAGAGAGTTAGCGAATTGATTTTTTTTCCAATAGTCCCATGTCACCTCTATGGGTGAAGGTGGGAATGAGATTGGAGTGTTTCCTCCCCATATCATCATGCGTCAAAGCTTCCTAGCGTTGAAGTTTCCCTAGGTGGTGCCGCCGCATCGGAAGGCCGCCAGGGAGAAGGCTACGTGGGAGAGGGCTACCGGATGATATCAGGAGCGTGGAGTACTGTTTCTCTACATTATTGTGCGTCGAAGCTATTTGGTGTTAAATCTGTCATGCATTGTGCCATCATATCGTTGAGAATGCCCAGAGTACAATGTTACTACCATACGAGGCTCGAGTACCAACCATAGATGGCTGTCAGGATGAGGACTATCTAGGAGAGGGTTACCAGATGATGCAAGACATCGTAACGTATTATATCTAGATGTGGATAATCTTTGTAGTGTTGTTCTAGTCTGTGATATTACACGTTATTGTTAATGGATTAGTTGTTCCCCAAGAGTCTCCCTCCCCCCCTCCAGGGTGAAGGTGAGGTGAGGTCACGTTTTCACGTGACATTTATATCTGTTGGGATTCTCCCATCCATATCTTTCCTTAGAAGACATATATGTTAATAGTATATTATTAATTTAGAGCTCGTATTCTTGTCACTCACTGAGCTTGAAGCTCACCCCTCGTATGTTGTTTTTTCCACCGGGGGTTGAGTTGGGTGTGGAGCTAGAATATCCTTGTGACGTGGTTCGTGTGTGGAGTGTTCCACCTTTTGGTTGATGAGTGTGAAATTGTCAGCAATCTTATTTTTTAGATATGTATTAGTAATCGTGTGTGCCGCACATATGATTGTATTTGAACTCTCACAGGACAATGATTGCGTATTCGGTTCTGTAATAATGTTTTTGATTTATATACTTATTTGGATTTTATATTTTCGCATTTTTAATTGGCCATCGCTTCCCTGTTGCTTTGTTACTAAATTCGATCCTTGTTGGTTATTGTTACATTTTATTTGAAGTCATTATTGGCCTCTTGTGTATGAATCCTGATATTATATAATTGATAATATGTTCAGATACATTTTAAAAAAAATAAATATGACAAATGTAACTAACTTTAAAAAAAATGCAAATACTATTCAAAATTTAATTGAAAACAAAGAGTATAATGTTCTACCTTTTTGGAAAAAAAATTAAAAAGGAAAATAAGTTTTATTTTGGTATTTTTCTTTGACTTAAATGATTTTCATATATAAATTTTTTTGAAGGGTATACCGTATACATGCAAACCAAATAAAAAGTGAAAACACAAGAGAACCGACAAAATTTGCAGCTATAATTTCATGAATCCGAAACACAACATTTACCGAAATGAGAGGGGAATTATCTGTTTATATTTAATAAAAAAAGAGGCATAACCAACTCATCGATATGTGAGGACCACTTACCGAAAAAAGTACAAAGAGGTACAACATGTATTGATCATATGCCACCTCATGGGCTGATAATGAGCCCTAAAATCTATGGTTTAAAAAATAAAAATCATTATTAATGATTTAATTAACAAACTCCGTTGTGATTTAACTCTATCGAAACTTAAGTCTATAAGTATAATGCAGAATAGTCTTTCCGTGTATTTTTGAATCTCTTCCTACTATTTTCTTCTCTATTTATTTATATTTATTTTAGATCTTAGATTTTTTACACGTTTACCAGAATACCAAATCAGTCAATTGCGTGATTCTTTTATTATTTATGCAAACACATGTTATGTGCAAGGAAATAGTGATAAGCACGTTTGCCAACTTGACAGTGATAATCCTTTCATTGATGGGGCAGGTTTTTTATGTGCTAGGAAATAGTGATAAGCACGTTTGCCAACATGACAGTGATAATCCTTTCATTGATGGAGTGTAGAAGTCCCTGAAACAGACAACAACAAGCCATAGGAGGCCTTTTTAACAACACACTGGGCTACTGCCCAGGAAGTCAAGCCCAACCGGGCTTAACAAACTCGGGCCATGGTCCCATCAGCCAAGCTCATACGGGCTGGATTTTTTTATCAAAGTCTTGCTATAGCAAAACTCGAAGTCCCTATTTGAATAGCGGAATTGGATTATTTTGGATAGATAACTATACCAGTATAGATATCAAATCTACATTAATAAGAGATCTTCTGTTTGATTGTGTTTTTTTTTTATTCTCATTGAAAAACGTAAGAATAAATGTTGAGTTGTTTGGTTGATAAAGAATAAAATATAAATAAAGTGTAAAAAAATTGATTTGACATGTGAGCCCTTTAATGTATAAGAGGTGTTGATAGGTGATTTGATATGATAAGATGTAAAAAATTGATTTGACATGTGGACCCATGAGAATAGATAAAGTGAATATAACTTATCTTAAGAGTTACTTAAAATTATTATACTCTCTTATACTCGTTTAAACTGGCTTAGCAACACTAATTATACTCTGCAAACAAACAACTATTTTCCTTATCCATTCTTATATTATCTTTATACTACTCTTACACCCACTTATTCCGCTTCCCAAACGGGACAGAAAGCATCTCCCTCACAAAGAGAGGGGTGTCCACAACCACTGGACTAAGCCAGGCAGGACCATTGATGGGGCAGGTTGATCGAGAATAATACAAAACAGGTTGATGGGGAGTAGTCACTCCACCCTGAGCCTTCTTCGCATGGCTGCTGTGGACTTTGATGCGCCACCCAAATTTGAATTCTCCGTTTTTCATTGGCACATGTTTTAAAAACCGAACACTTAAATCTTAATTGAATAGAAAAAAAATAAAAATAAAAGATAGTTTAACCAGATTTATTTTTTTTAGCATAAATTTGGGCATATATATTTTTAGGTGATTAGAAGAAACACATGGCATGAAAACAATAAAATGCAAAAAGAGAAAGAGCGCACGTGCACTAAAGTAAACCACCCGGGTTAACTAGATTTAAATTGTTTATTATCATTACATCATACATTATTAATTGGAAAAATATCCTAAAAGATCTCTTTAAATTCCAAAATATCCAAAAAAGCTCTTTTTTAAAACTGTGCAAAAAAAAAGTCTTCTCTTTCCATTTTATCGAGTAAAATGACTCAATTACTCTTATTTATATAATTATTTGCACTCTTGATACATTTTAAGATGTTTCTCAATATAAATAATATTATATAGTTTTTATTAGTTTATGTGTTATCCTTAAAAGTTTATCTTATGCATCATAATGAATGAAGAAAAATGAAAAATTGTTACATGTTTTATTTTTCACAATTCAGATCTTTCATCTATTTGTAATATTAACTTTCATAAAATATAATAAAATTAAAAAATATTAGATTAATCAATAAAAATATATATTGTTATACATACCATTAATATTGCTATTGTAATTATATTTGAATGTGCAATGTGTGTGAAATATCTTAAAAGTGATAATTATATGATGGAAGGGTAGTAAAGTCATTTTTATGTGGTTAATTATGAATGAAGACTGTTTTGGGTAAATTTTTTGAAAAGAGCTTATTTTGGTATGTTTTAGACCTTTAATGATTTTTTTGGGTGTTTTCCTTTATTAATTTATATTATTAAATATTTTTTTTAAAATAAAATAATTTAGAAAATGTTTTTTATGGTGGATAAAAAAAGAATTTATATTGTTATACATAAATAATTGATGAAAACAGGGAAGGAGGGAAGACTCACCAGGTAAGACTACATCCATGGACCTGCTAAAGACTTACGACCTAATTAAAATTTTCATACTTGATGATTATGTACACACGCACTTATAACCACATGTGACCATAACACACCAGTGATGACTTAGTTGTGTTAAGGGTATGTCTTTGTATCGAGTCTTAGTACTGACTTAACCCCTATGTATTTCTGTAGGTTTGAGAGTACATAAATGAGTGTAGTCTATCCAACTCGATCGTAAAGCTAGCTATGGGGGTCCCTCCATCATAAAAGAAAAATAATATACACATACATATACACACACGTGTGCAAAATCAATTGTTTGGTGGTACCAAATTGAGTCAACTCAAAATTTACGATGCAATTTTTTTAGTCTGCTACAAATATTCAATGATACCCAAAATTAGCAAGTGTCTATATATACATTACTGGTGAATCCCAAGCTTCATAACCAATATGGAGTCCTCTTTCTTGAAAAATGATAGAGATTCACTGTGGCAAAAAAGTTCATTGGATGGAAATGAAGAGATGGTACCACGCAAGTCGGCAGATTATGCACCCAGCTACTGGGGTGATTTTTTTGTCACACTCCCTTCAGTGGTAAAGTCATCAATACTTAAAAGAGTTCCTTCTATTGAATTGGATGTATTTGCATTTATACATGTGCAGGGAGTCAAGTCTTCTTGTAGTGTATCTATGTTAAACATTGTGTGTTACATGCATGTTTTGGCCTGAGCACATATGTCGATTCATATTTATGTAATGATGAAACTATGTTTGCACAGACACCAGATATGTTGGTAGACAAGAAAATAGAGGAACTCAAACAACATGTGAAGATGATGATCCTACAATGCGCTGACAAGCCGCTACAACAAATGGAACTGATCGATGCGATCCTACGCCTTGGCCTGGGGTACCACTTTGAAGAAGAGATTGAAGCTGCAGTGAAAAATTTAAACGATGCGCGTGGAGATGAAAGCCTGCATATCTTTGCTATTCGATTCCGACTGCTAAGACAAAATGGGCAGAACGTTCCATCTGGTACTTAACCATTTTCTTTAGTGTATGATTACTAATTTTTAGGCAAAATGCACTCTCAAATTGATTCTCATCACTGTATTGTTGAGCCTATATGCAGATGGATTCAACAAATTCAGGGATAACAATGGAAAATTCAAGGAGAGCCTGAGTGGGGACGCGAGGGGTTTGTTGAGCCTATATGAAGCAGCACATTTCGGAGTTCCCGAGGAGGAGGAGATTATGGAGGAAGCCATTGTTTTCACGAGCGACCGGCTGAAGATAGCGATGGATAGAGTGTGTCTTTCTTTGAAGCTTGAGATACAGAATGCATTGAAAACTCCCTTGCGCAAGGCTATGGGGAGGCTCCAAGCGCGACTATACATCTCCATCTACGGGCAAGATGAGGCGCGACATGAAGAACTACTAGAGCTCGCGAAGTTGGATTTCAATCGACTACAGCGGTTGAATCAGAAAGAACTTAAAGACATCTCAATGTAAGCTTTGACGCATTTAATTTTGTAATACGTTCCATGCTAGTTTTTCTTATGATCCACTGAAAATTTCCTTCTTGTTGTACAGGTGGTGGAAAGAGTTAGGACTTGCGAGAAAGATGAGTTTTGCGAGGGATCGAATAGTGGAAGGCTACTTCTGGGCATTGGGAGTGTGCTACGAACCCTGTTGCTCTCGTGCAAGGATAATTTTCACGAAGTTGATTGCGTTCGTATCATTGATGGATGATATTTATGATGTTTATGGAACACTAGAGGAACTAGTTCAGTTCAACAATGCCATCCAAAGGTCCCACAATATTTTGATTATTTTCCTCCAAATTAACATTATTCATGTAGATGTACCAAGGTCACAAGTACTAAATTTAAAGAAATTTGTGTTTTAGATGGGAAATTGAAGACATGCAACAACAGTTGCCTGAGTGCATGATGCTATACTTATCTGCACTGATGGGCACATTCAAATACATTGAGGAAGAGCTTAAAGAGGAAGGGAATTCCTACAGGGTGTTTTATCTAAAAGAAGCAGTATGGTCTCTATACATCCAATTCATAAGCATCCCATTTATTTTTTTGCATGACCATATTAAATTACATCATCATGGAACTAATTTTAATGTTTGTTCTTGACAACTAAGTGGAAAGCTGTAGCCAATGCCTCCCTTAAGGAATTCATATGGGGCAGTGAGAAATACGTACCAAAATTCGATGAACACTTGCAGGTCTCACTTATAACCAGTACCTTCCCAATGCTTTGTTGCGCTGCTTTGCTTGGGATGGGAGAGATTGCAACAAAGGAAGCCTTTGATTGGGTGATTAATTTGCCTCACAGTGTTATGGCTTCAGCTTTGATTTGCAGGCTTACTGATGACTTGAAACCAGACAAGGTAAATATTGCTACCGCGATTTTATTACTGTATTAATAATACAACTCCGAACTGGGGATGAAATGATTGAATTTCTATTGAAATCACTTTGTATTTTTCAGTTGGAACAAGAGAAAGACCACGTCGTTACGTCTGTTCAGAGTTACGCCACAGAGTATGGAGTCTCACAGAAGGCAGCTCATTCCAGTATTGCAAGACTGATAAGAAGTGCATGGAATGGAATAAATAAAGAGCTTCTTGAGCCAAATCCCCTTCCTCTCGCTCTACTTACTCCTGGTTTGAATTTGGCATGTATGATGGAACTTGTGTTCAAGAACTCTGATGGATACAATGATCCAGCGGGTGAGATGAAGGACTATGTCACCATGTTGCTGGTCGATCCTGTGATCATTTGATGATTCTATTCTGTTTTCTATCTTCTGAAATGTTTTGTTGTGTGGAATTATCATTAGGGTTTTAACAGCCATGTTAAAGTTGTTGAGCTTGAAGAATGCTCAGAATAATTGCCAGGATTTTGTAGTCTTGTGCATGTTGGGAAACGCATTCATGGAAACTATCAATAAAACACGAGATCAAACACAAGAACGAAACACTATCACATGAAGAACACAAAAATATGTGGTTCGGCCTAAGCTTACATCCACTGGGTCAAAACAGAGAATCTATTATAATAGTTGAGATAAAAAAAAGCCTTACAAATTCTGATTGAGTTATTCTCTTTTGAACCCTCTTAACCTCTCTCATATTGATTTCCCCATTTTGTCTGTTTGCCTATACTATGTCAAGTTTTACTCTGAAACTCTAGATGATATTTATATATAAAAATAATTTTCTCTCTAAATAGTCTCCTAACAAAACAAATCTGTAACAAACAAATCTATTTATTTGATTTTGGGAGACTCACTTTAAATGTTAATTAATTTCAAATCTTAATTAACCAACCAATTAGGTGTCTACTTTAATATGGTTTCACCATGGCCATCCAATGTAATACACCGGATCGAGACATAATCTCAACAGTGTATAAACTCTCAAAACAACGCTTCTCAAATACTAATGTGGGCAGTTTTGTGCATAAAACACATCAAATGCATCCTCAACGCCCGCTGTCAGATTCTGTTTGGATCTATGGTGGAATTTTGGTGGATTGCCCATCGTAGAATCTGATCCACTGCGGATCCAAATAGACCCTTAAACAAGTGAAACTATCTGTTGTTGTTGCTTTTTCAATTTTGCACCATTTTGATAATATATCCAAATCTATGACTCCTTGATCGAAAGGAATTCCTATAATCCAACGAACAAAGTAAATAAGACCAAGTTACGGGGAGCAAAACCCCAATATGTTGATTTATACCAGGTGTACCATATGTAACGATCAAATCATTCACAATAAAGTATAGGGCCATTCCATTTCGACAAAAGACCCATATCCAAGTTCCATAGCTTTAGCCTCAGACCAATTAATCGAATAATGATTAATACTCGAAACGAACGAAAAGGAAGATGAAACATAAATCATGGATCAATTAAGCCCTCTTGGGGGGTTTGCTTAAGAATAAAAAAGAGTAATCTCATAGAAAGACCATGGAATAAGGTTTGATCCTATTCATAGGGATTTCGTAAATATCCCATTCGAAAAATTAAAAGTTCGAACCATTTGGGACTTTTTTGAAGATTGAATGCAGTTACTGATATGTATAGATACCTTTTTATGGATGAGTTATGACTATGTTATTTTCACACTAAGCATTTACATATACAAATTAGATCTCTGTCAAGAAGGAATTTCTTAATATTTAGATACTTCAGATTAAAAAAGGAAGGGGACTGATTAAAAACTTCCAAAAGCTGATACACTTGGTCTATTTTAATTTGCAACCCGTTTTACAGCCTCATATACTATGATAATGTAGTGTATACTGCGCTATAATCGTATGTGGAGAAAAAAAAATTTATTTTTTAAAAAGAAAAAAAATGCACTATTGCATCTCATTATATATTTCATTTTGTATAATGGTATGTACTTCAATGAGAGAGTGTAGATGGCGTGGATTGCAAATGTGGCTACACAAGGAACTTAGACATCAATTACCTTTTTAATATGAGAAGCCATTGTGAAGTGTGTATGAGTTGTGGAAATCTACAGGGGTTGTGTTATCAGTCATGTACAAGTATGGCTTTGTGTAGGTTTCCCTCTATATCTTTATGCATTACATCATTTTTTTGTCAAACAAAAATTTATTTGGTTATAATTTTAAAAAGTGACCGACTTGGATATTTCTAACTTTTAGAAAAAAAAATTTAGTCATTTTCCCTATAAAAAATATTACATGGTATTTAAATTTAGGGTTTTTTTTGCATGTGTACAATAAAAAATATGTTATTTATTTTTATACCACCACAAATTACATATTTATTTTTATGCCCTTACAATTTTTCTTAATGAAAAATGTGCCCCACTTTTATCCTTTTTAACCAAAATAAATCTTAACCATAGTTAGTTGTTAACTAAGAAGTAAAAATGACATGAATAACCTCAACATAATATTTGTCATAATGTGAATAATTAAACATCATAACCTAATTATTTTCTTGTTCTTTCTAAATCAACCATGAGCCATTTAACCTTATCTCTTCTTTCATTTTCTTACAATCGAAATCTATATTTTTTTAAAAATTATCATTTTGTAATATATATGATTAATTATTCTCAAAATAAAATTATTTCATTTTTACTAAAGTAAGTATTACTAAATACTATGTCTTAAATGATAAATAGTTTGTATATTTAATTTTTATGTTTGGATTTTAGATGAAATTTATCATTTTCATATTAGAATTAATATTTTTTATTTTTATAAATATTGTATTTGGTAAGGTAAAATATGTAAAATAAAAAAATAAGAATAATTTGACCATTTATCCTAGACTTTAAGGGTTTTAATAAAAATTTGGAGGAGATAGCAAATATGCATATTGTCTACATATTCCAATGATATAAAAATAAATAGTATGTTTTTGGATGACATACAATGCAAAAAAAAAAAACTTTAAATTTATTACTTATATATTAAAACATTTTGTCCCTAAAATACCCAATAACAAAACACTTTAATTTTGAATATATGACAGATGTATGAGATCCTCTTTGCTGCTGTTGCCTCCACCTCCGTCCCTCCCGTCCGTCTCTCTCTCTCTCTTCTTCCCTCTTTCTCTCTCTTTCTCCCTCCTCCTCCGTCCCGTCCTCTGATCCTCCCCCATCACTGCCACCTCCACCACTCATCTCTACCACCCTCCACTCGTCTCAACCGTCCTTTCAGCCCCCCCCCCCCCGCCCCACTCTCTCTCTCTCTCTTCTTTATTATTTTTCTTCTTGAAGATGGAAACCTCACCTAGAAAAAACAAAAATAAGGGATGAAATTTCCTTTTTAGGGGTTTATTTAACCCTTCCCAAATAAAAATATAAGACTTCTGTATTTGTGCACAATCTGAAAGGAAAAATGAAGTAAAGTGAAAGAATTTGAATTAAATGGAAAGTGATGAAAAAGAAATCAATTTTCCGTTGACCCATTTATATGTTGTTTGTGTATGTAATGGAAAATAAAAACTGTTGTTTGTGCCAATGATTGAAAATGATAAAAAAAACACAAATAAAACAGGAAGTATAGTGCATATAAAATTCAAATAGATTTAGAATGTAACTGGACTTTAACGAAAAACATCTACTGCATAAAGGTACAAAAAAATTTCAAATATATAATGCATAAAATGTTCAGATACATTTTTAAAATAAATAAATCTAACAAACGTAACTGACTTTCAAAACAATAAACAAATACTGTTAAAAATCACACTGAAAACAAAGAGTATAATGCATATAAAATTCAGATAGATTTGAAAATGTAACTGAAATTTAAAACTTTAATGAAAAATGGAAACTGTATAAAGGCACAATTTGTTTTTAAAATATAATGCATATAATGTTCATATACATTTTCAAAAAAATAAATTTAACAAATGTAACTGACTTTCAAAACAACAAACAAATAATGTTGAAAATCACATTAAAAACAGAGAGTATAACGCATATAAAATTCATATACATTTTGAAAATATAACTGAATTTTAAAACTTTAATGAAAAATATAAACTGCATAAAAGGCAAAACAATTTCAAATATATAATGTATATAATGTTCAGATACATTTTCAAAAATATGAATCTGACAAATGTAACTTTCTTTTCAAAAAAAGAAAATGTTGTTCAAAATTAGATTGAAAACATAGAGTACATACTGTTCTACCTTTTTGAAAAAAAATATTAAAAAAGAAAATAAGGGGTATTTTGATATTTTTCTTTGACTTAATGATTTTCATATATAAATTTTTTGAAGGGTATACTGTATACATGCAAACAAAAAATGGTTTTTAATTTTAAGTCCTCATAAACCATAGGATTTAATGATCGATCCCTCACTTTTTCATATTTTGGTTTTAGTTTTCAAATTTAAAGGATATGTTCCTTTTTAGTTCCTGGGAGGGACATATCCCTAAATTATTTGGTTTTCTTGTTAGTCCCTGTGAAAGACTAAAAAAGAACATATCCTTTAAATCTGGGGACTAAAATCAAAATATGAAGAAGTGAGGGATTGTTCACTAAATCCTATGGTTTATGGGGATTTAAAAATAAAAAATCCAACAAAAAGGTGAAAACACATGAGAAAATAAAAGCAATTTAATGGTAGCGACAAAATTTGTAGCTATAAATTCATGGATCCAAAACACAACATTTACCAAAGAAATAAATAAATAAATGAGAGGAGGATGGTGTGTTTATATTTTATAATAAAATGACATAATCAACTCCTCGATATGTGAGGATCACTTATTAAAAAAGCGTAAATGAGTATAATAGATATTGATCATATGTCACCTCCTGAGGTTTGTAATGTGACATAAAATGTGAGACTTAAAAATCATTACTGATGATTTAATCAACAAACTCCATTGAAATTTGACTCTATCCAAACTTATGTAAATAGAATGCAGAATATAGTTTTTACGTATATATGTGTATCTCTTCATTCTCTCTTCATCTCTGTTTATTTATATTTATTTTAGATATTAGATTTTCTACATGTTTTTCACAATACCAAATTAGTCAACCACGTGATTCTATGATTATTTATACAAACGAGCATGTTACGTGCAAGGAAATAGTGATGGCCGACATGATAGTGATAACCCTTTCATTGATGGAGAGGGTTGATGGGAATAGTCACTTCACCCTGTGCCTGTCTTGGTATGGCTGCTGTGGACTTCACTGGCCGGCTTCCACTCTAATGTGTAGGGTCTGACTTCGATGCGCCACCCAAGTTTGAATTATTCGTATATCATTGACATATGTTTTAACACTTAATTGAATAGAAAAAATAAATTAAAGGCAGGTTAACCAATTTTATTTTATTAGCTAAAATTTGAAGATATCTATTTTAAAAAAAAAATTAAAATAGACAATGTCTAAAAAGTAATAAGAAGAAAAACAGAACATAAAAATAATAAAATGCAAAAGGAGAAGTATATCACCCAGGTTAACCAGATTTAAATTGTTTATTATCATTATATCATACATTATTAATTGAGAAAATACCTAAAAAGATCTCTTTTTAAAAACTATACAAAAAAGTCTTCTTTTGCCATTTTATCACGTAAAATGACCTAATTATCTTTATTTACCTAATTATTACCACTGTTGATATTTTAAGATGTTTCTCTATATAAATAATATCATATAGTTTTTATTAGTTTATGTGTTATACATAAAAGTTTATTTTTTGCATCATAATGAATGAAGAAAAATGAAAATTTGTTACATGTTTTATTTTTCACAATGCAGATCTTTAATCTATTTGTGATATTAAATTTCATAAAATATAATGAAATAAAAAAATATTAGATTAATCAATAAAAATATATATTGTTATGCATACCATTAATATTGTTATTGTAATTATATTTGAATGTGCAATGTGTGCGAAATATCTTAAAAGTGATAATTAGATAATGGAAGGGTAGTAAAGTAAATTTTATGTGATTTAACTATGCAGAATGAAGACTTTTTTGGGTAAAGTTTTGAAAAAGAGCTTATTTGGGTATTTTAGATCCTTAAATGATTTTATTTTTGGTATTTTCCCTTGTTAATTTATATTATTAAATAATTTTTTTTTAAAAAAATTATTTATTTTAGAAATATTTGTTTTGGTAGGTAAAAAAAAATTTATATGGTTACACATAAGTAATTACAACCAAGATGCATGATTACAAAAAACCATAAAATCACCATTCATCCTGCCTAAACAACCCTGTAGATGAAAACATGACCAAGGAGGGAAGACTCACCTGGTGAGACTGCATCCTTGAACCCACCAAAGACTTATGACCTTAAGTAAAAACTTAAAAAATTATTAAAATTTCATACTTGATGATTATATATATATATATATATATATAGGGAGCCGATTAGGTGCGGTTTACGGTCGGTGCGGTGCGCGATCACGGGCCGTCGATCACGGGTCCATCGCATCGGACGGTCGGGTGCGATTCACGTCGACCGTTGGATGCGATCGACCCGCGATCGAACGGCCCACGTCGTAAACCGCACCGACCGCACACCGCACGTAATCGCGACCATATATATATATATATATATATATATATATATATATATATATGCCGACGATTAGGTGCGGTTTGCGGTTGGTGCGGTTTGCGACGTGGGCAGTCCGATCGCGGGTCCATCGCATCCAACGGTCGACGTGAATCGCACCCGATCGTCGGATGCGATGGACCCGTGATCGTGCACCGCACCGACCGTAAACCGCACGTAATCGCGACTATATATATATATATATATATATATATATGGTCGCGATTACGTGCGGTATGCGGTCGGTGCGGTTTACGACGTGGGTCGTCCGATCGCGGGTCCATCGCATCCAACGGTCGACATGAATCGCACCCGACCGTCCGATGCGATGGACCCGTGATCGACGGCCCACGTGATCGACGCACCGCACCTGACCGTAAACGTCGCACGTAATCGGCTCCCCTATATATATATATATATATATATATATATATATATATATATATATATATATATATATATATACGACCGCGATGACGGTGCGGCGCGCCGCAGGTGCTGCGGTGACGTGCAGCCGTTCCGATCGCGGGTCCATCGCATCCAACGGTCGACATGAATCGCACCCGACCGTCCGATGCGATGGACCCGTGATCGACGGCCCACGTGGTCGACGCCGCACGATGCTGGCCGTTCGTCGCACGTAATCGGTCCCCTATATATATATATATATATATATATATATATATATATATATATATATATAGGGAAGTGATTCGGTGCACCGATCGTAAACCGCACGTAATCGCGACTATATATATATATATACGCGACCGATGAGGTGCGGTCGTGCGGTCGCGATCGTGGGCCGTCTGATCGCGGGTCCATCGCATCCAACGGTCGACGTGATTCGCACCCGACCGTCCGATGCGATGGACCCGTGATCGACGGCCCGTGATCGCGGACGCACCGACCGCACGACCGCACGTAATCACTTCCCTATATATATATATATATATATATATATATATATATATATATATATATATAGGGAAGTGATTCGGTGCGGGAATGCGGGAAGCGATCACGGGTCCATCGCATCGGACGGTCGGGTGCGATTCACATCGACCGTTGGATGCGATGGACCCGAGATCGAACGACCGACGTTGCTTCCCGCATTCCCGCACCGAATCACTCGACTATATATATATGGCCGATTAAGGTGCTGCGAATGGCAGGTGCGGCGTCGATTGTGGGCCGTCGATCACGGGTCCATCGCATCGGACGGTCGGGTGCGATTCACGTCGACCGTTGGATGCGATGGACCCGCGATCGAACGGCCCACGTTGCCGCTGCACCTGCCGCATGCCGCACCTAATCGCCCCCGTGTATATATATATATATATATATATATATATATATATATATATATATATATATATATATATATATATATATATATATAAAATATGTGGTCTGTTCGATCGGTCTGTGTGGATTGCTTATGAGGCCCCTTTTTTCAGGAAACTCTTACCAATAAGAGCTCAATAGTTAAGTGAAAATAAGACTGTTCGATCGCAAGGTTTGAGCGATCGGATGGTCCATACGTGATGCTACATGGTGTTTCCTTGTCTACACAGCGCACCCCAATCCGCGCCTAATCACTCCTATATCTATATATATGAATTTGACAAAATCAATTGTTTGGTGGTACCAAATTGAGTCAACTCAAAATTTAAGATGCAGGTTTTTTAGTCTGCTATAAATATTCAAGGGAAAATGACAAAAAAATGTTTTAAAAATTAGAAATATTCAAATCAGTCATTTTTTAAAAATATATCTAAAAAAGTCTCATTTCACAATTTTTGAAACACAAAACACTAATATACCCCTATGCAAACAAATTTTTAACATCCCTCTAACCCTTGTTAGGTTATTTTACACCAAAAATATATTTTTATTATAAAACAACAATATCTTTTTATGTAACTCAAATCAATCATCTGCGAGGTTTCGTTATTATATATATATTTTGCGTTTCTTTATATATATATATATATAATGTTATACATAAGAATGTGTGAAATACATTAACAAAAATAAGAGGGTGAAATATTTTAACAAAGTTAAAATATATAGAATATGTTAAGGATCTAATTACATAAGGGTATATTAGTCTTTTGTGTTTTCAAAATTGTAAAATTAGATTTTTTTTAGGTATAATTTTAAAAAGTAATTGATTTGAGTATTTCTAACTTTTTAAGATATATTTTTTTTTATCATTTTCCCAGTATTCAATGATGCCTAAAATTAGCTAGTGTCTATATATACATTACTGGTGAGTTTTCCAAACTTCATAATAACCCATATGGAGTCCTCTTTGTTGAAAAATGATAGAGATTCACTGGCAAAAAAATTCATTGGATGGAAATGAAGAGATGGTACCACGCAAGTCGGCAGATTATGCACCTAGCTACTGGGGTGATTTTTTTCTCACACTCACTTCAGTGGTAAAGTCATCAATACTTAAAAGAGTTACTTCTATTGAATTGGATATATTTGCATATATAGAAGTGCAGAGAATCAAGTCTTCTTGTAGTGTATCTATGTTAAACTTTGTCTGTTACATGCATTGGCCTTAGCACATATGTTGAGTCATATTTATGTAATGATGAGACTGTTTACACAGACACCAGATATGTTGGTAGACAAGAGAGTAGAGGAGCTCAAACAAAATGTGAAGATTATGATCCTACAATGCGCCGACAAGCCACTACAACAAATGGAGCTGATCGATGCCATCCAACGCCTTGGCCTGGGATACTACTTTGAAGAAGAGATTGAAGCAGCAGTGAAAAATTTAAACGATGTGCGTGGCAATAAAAGCCTGCATATCTTTGCTCTTCAGTTCCGATTGATACGACAAAATGGGCAAAATGTTCCATCAAGTACTTAATCAACCATTTTCTTTAGTGTATGATCACTAATCTTTAGGCAAAATGCACTCTCAAATTGATTCTCATCACTGTATTGTTGAGCTTATATGCAGATGGATTCAACAAATTCAGGGATGACAATGGAAAATTCAAGGAGAGCCTGGGCGGGGACGCGAGGGGTTTGTTGAGCCTATATGAAGCAGCGCATTTTGGAGTCCCCGAGGAGGAGGAGATGATGGAGGAAGCCATTGTTTCCATGGGCGACCGGCTGAAGATAGCAATGGACAGGGTGTGTTTCTTTGAAGCTTGAGATACAGAATGCATTGAAAACTCCCTTGCGCAAGGCTATGGGGAGGTTCCAAGCACGACTATACATCTCCATCTACGGGCAAGATGAGGCGCGACATGAAGAACTACTAGAGCTCGCAAAGCTGGATTTCAATCGACTACAGCAGTTGAATCAGAAAGAACTTAAAGACATCTCAATGTAAGCTTAGGTGCATTAAATTCTGAAATATGTTCCATGCTAGTTTTTCTTATGATCCACTGAAAATTTCCTTCTTGTTGTACAGGTGGTGGAAAGAGTTAGGGCTTGCGAGAAAGATGAGTTTTGCGAGAGATAGAATAGTGGAAGGCTACTTCTGGGCATTGGGAGTGTGCTACGAACCCTGTTGCTCTCATGCGAGGATGATTTTCACGAAGTTGATTGCGTTCGTATCATTGATGGATGATATTTACGATGTTTATGGAACTCTAGAGGAACTAGTTCAGTTCAACAATGCCATCCAAAGGTCCCACAATATTTTGATTATTTTCCTCCAAATTAACATTATTCATGTAGATGTGACAAGGTCACAAGTACTAAATTTATAGAAATTTGTGTTTTAGATGGGAAATTGAAGACATGCAACAACAGTTGCCTGAGTACATGATGCTATACTTATCTGCACTGATGGGCACATTCAAATACATTGAGGAAGAGCTTAAAGAGGAAGGGAATTCCTACAGGGTGTTTTATGTAAAAGAAGCAGTATGGTCTCTATACATCCAATTCATAAGCATCCCATTTATTTTTTGCATGACCATATTAAATTACATCATCATGGAACTAATTTTAATGTTCGTTCTTGACTACTAAGTGGAAAGCTGTGGCCAATGCCTCCCTTAAGGAATTCATATGGGGCAGTGAGAAATACGTACCAAAGTTCGATGAACACTTGCAGGTCTCACTTATAACCAGTACCTTCCCAATGCTTTGTTGCGCTGCTTTGCTTGGCATGGGAGAGATTGTGACAAAGGAAGCCTTTGGTTGGGTGATTAATTTGCCTCACAGTGTTCTAGCTTCAGCTCTGATTTGCAGGCTTACTAATGACTTGAAACCAGACAAGGTAAATATTTCTACCGCGATTTTATTACTGTATTAATAATACAACTCCTAACTAGGGATGAAATGATTGAATTTCTATTGAAAACACTTTGTATTTTGCCGTTGGAACAAGAGCAAGACCACGTCGTTATGTCTGTTCAGAGTTATGCCATGGAGTATGGAGTCTCCCAAAAGGCAGCTCATTCCAGTATTGCAAGACTGATAAGAAGTGCATGGAATGGAATAAATAAAGAGCTTCTTGAGCCAAATCCCCTTCCTGTTGCTCTACTTACTCCTGGTTTGAATTTGGCATGTATGATGGAACTTGTGTTCAAGAGCTCTGATGGATACAATGATCCAGCGGGTGAGATGAAGGACTATGTCACCATGTTGCTGGCCGATCCTGTGATGATTTGATAATTGTATTATGTTTTTAATCTTGTGAAATGTTTCGGGGGTGTGGAATTATCATTCGGGTTTTAACAGCCATGTTAAAGTCGTTGTTAAAGTTGTTGAGCTTGAAGAATGCTCATAATAATTACCAGGATTTGGTAGTGTTGTTAAGCGCAGAAAATCACGAGCAGTTTTGTCATTTGTGTATAAGCTCCCTAAACAATGTTTCTCAAAGACTCAAATGCGGGCAGTTTTGTGCATAAAACACATCAAATGCATCCTCAACGCCCACTGTCAGATTCTGTACCAACTACGGAGGTGAGTTCAAAATAGAGAATTCACAAATCAACCTGACTCAATATACCAAAAAAAAAAAAAAAAAAAACTTTCTACGGAGGTGAGTTAAGCTTTGCAGTGTTTAGGCTTGTCAGTCTAAAATGTAATTAAAAAAAACCCAAAAATAAATCATTTCCTCGATCATATGATATGTGAGGAAAAATTATAGAAACAATTATATAATTACGAACAAAGAAGATCTACTGATGAACTGGTATTAGTCTTCACAAACCTTCTATATGTATTGATTTCATCAACATAGCAATAATTTCAGGAGCCGGCCTGAGAATTGAATTTTTTAAATGGGCCTTATGTGAAATTTTAAAGCGGTGCCCCATATATTATGTTTTTAAAAAAATTAGATTGTTTTAATCTTGTATATTATCAATATTACTAAATAGATGCACAATATTATATAATAATTTAAATTAAAAGATTATACAATATCATATGCATAAAACAAAATAAATTAAATTTTAAAAATTGAAATGTCTATTAGATTATAGTTGGAGAGATTTAGGGAAAATAGAAATTTTATCAAATAGATTAAGAAGTTTGTTGAGATAAATTAATTAAAGTAACACATCTCATTGTACAATTTATTAAAGTCCACTGAATATATGGCTCTTAGGGACCCTTGTTGCGTGGGGGCCCTAGGCAATTGCCTTGGTGGCCTTGCCCCAGGGCCGGCTTTGAATAATTCCATGGGGCAGGTTCCGGATCGGTTATATCAAGTAATCCCACCTCCATTTTGAACCCGTCGGGCTGGTTTAGCAAAAAGATAAATGGTGAGATAAATGATAATTATGAGGATAAGTGAGTAAGATGACAATTTATCCCAGTTTGATAAAAAAAAAACTTAATTGTGTCACGAATTATTTATGTTTAACGCATATTGAGATTTTCAATATTTCTATGTTTAAGCGGTTGCAATTTTTATGAATATAATTCCTTTGCATGTATGATGTGATTTGTTATATAAATTTTATATGGTATTATATAAAGTGACTAACCTAATCCGAGAGGGTATTCAGTTGAACATTTTAAAGCCAGGTTGGGTTATCCAAACTCTAACGACTTATTGTCAGGGTTATCCAAACTCTAACTTGACTTATTGCCATCCTTACATTAGGATATATGTATACAATTTATTCAATGAAATACACCAATAAAAAAATTGAAGCACATGAAAACTGCACGTGGGATTATACATGACATTGTCCTTGGGATTTTCCTATAATCGGATAAACATTGGATTATTTCCAACTAATATGAAAATTACTTTTTATCAAAAAAAAAAAAAAAACTTGAACATTGGATTGTCCATAGCATAATAGCAAATGAGAGAGCCAATGACTCCATCCATGATTTTCAAGACAAACAAACAGCCATATTGCTCATAAGAATCTGAAGGATAGCAGGTGTAGTTGAGGCCCCCCATCCTTTCATCTCATTCCCCTTTGTGATAATGGATATGCATGAGTGGATCACATTTACAGATATACAAACAAACATATAATAAATGATATAACGGGGAAAAAATACACCCTACAAATTATTCCAATTGGTGAAATAATCTAATAATTTATTTACATGCACTGCTACATCTGGGAAACAGAACATAAGATGTATGCAATCTACTATCCATATGTTCAAATCCTGCTTGAACGAGAGAAACTGTCTGATTCTGGTAGTGATGGTCACTTTGCATGCAAGTAGCATCCATGGACACTAAGCAAGCAGGGGTTCAGCCAAAGTCTTCTTCACAGAAGTTTCATGGATGTCAATGGTATACGTAACGAGAGCTCCAAGAAATGCGCACACTGCAGGGATGAGACCTGAACCATATCTGGTAAGGGATTGACAGCCTCTGATATCATGGCATCCAGTAACAGAATCTACAACAAATGGGGACAATTACAATCAGTCCTGAACATCAATATATATCGAGAGAGAGAGAGAGAGAGAGAGAGAGAGAGAGAGAGAGAGATTTGTTCAAACCTTAGACAACCAGCATTTAATTGGGTGAGGTTTTACTACACATGCTTTGATACTTCATGTAACGACGCATATACTTCATTGATAATGAAATAAATACTTCAACAAATTGTATATACCCCTTTATGCAATAACAAAATTTACATGATTAACGAATTATAAACTTCGTTAGCAAAATGGACTACCCTTAGAATTGCATACAAGGACTACGTGTAACAGCGTCCTTTGGCAATTGTACCCTAGTCGAACTTCTTTAAAGTAACATTTAATTCTTAAAACTCGTCTTAATGACTTAAGTGCTATACTTTCTTATCATTTTTCTGAGCGTTATAAAATATAGATGCCATGGTAACATTGGAAGATACAAATTTTCCGGAGACTAGTCATAGAAGAAAAAGTAAGGAGCATATCTATCGTCCACAATGAAACACCTATGCCAGAAATTAAAATGAAAAAGGACCACAAAAGAAAAGATCACATGCTTAGCCTGTTAAATGTTTATTGCCGAATTAAGAAGCATCAAATGGGTTTCATTCTGCAATGCATTTTAAAGGAAGTGAAGAGCTGATCTAAGTTTACATTTTTTTTCCCATTTGATTGTGTTGAAAATCTGCAGTCGATTGTGATTAGTCTGTTACCCTAGAAGATATGGCAAATATTGAAATGGAAAAACTGAAACAATTTTCTCTCCTGTACTTCAACCTCCTATCATCAAAATCTTAACTTCCAGCCATGTAGTAGACTAGTAGAGAAAATATGTTTTATTTAATAACATGTAAAGAAAAAATTGGGTGTAAAAATCAAAGCACATGACCAATGCAACAGAAAACAGAGGAAGAATAAGCAATGATAAAGCTTAAATCAATGCTTGATCCAACACCATAGGAAAGAGCCATATGCAGAATTTCTAGAAACAACTCTATTGTGCACATGTAGCATAAGTCAATTCAAACCAACTGTACACAGAAAATCTAAGCTCTCTTTTGCATGTTAGATATTTGAAGTATCTACGAGAAAAGAAAATGCATGAAGAAGTTGCTTTAGTGATGCCAATACACAGATAGATATGGAAATCAAGTGCTGATTACAAGACAACAGAAACAATGAAAAGCATATGCATTTAAGTTATATAACACTAAATAATTCAAATAAGTACTTGATCCTGCACCAGTAAAGATACATACTGGTGGTTTTTGTAGAAATATGTACACGATGCACTACTAGTAGAAAATTAGATTTTTTACACCAATAGCACCAAGTTGAAAAACTCAGCTGTCGGTTGGTTATATTTAGAACATATCTAAATTATCTTTGGGACATAAGCATGTTTAAGCATTTGAAGTATCTTCTACAAGAAAGAAGTATATAAACCAAGTGCTTACCTTGATAAGATTCAAGAATATATAATGCAATCCCACATGAAATTTTGTCCAAGAAACTTAGGGATCCATATACAAATGCACAACCATCAAGGTCCTCCCCAACCAGAATGCTTTCCATGCTAATTCCTGTCACCTGTTTTTCACTCAATGGATTAACTGGAAGCCAAAAAATGACAATGTTCTTGATATGTATGTCTGAATGATTGAATAGGTAATTAAAACATCATCCAAGTATCAATTTGTTTAGAATAAAGTGTAGACATATCAAGATATTACTCATACAATTCTCAAACTGTGCAACGGTGTAGACCAAATAACTAACCCAATACTGACTTAATTAATGTGTGTTGGCAGAGATGTGAGCAAGCTAGTCACAACTTTGCTTATACAACAAACAGAGGAGTAAGTGACCTTATGAGGGACTATCTAAAATCCAGTCATATGCGCAGTGAGGCTGGATTTGGAAGTACCTGGAACCAGTGTTCTAACAGTTTTAACTGTATTTCAGGCAAAAACAATTAAAAGTCAAGCATAGAGAACTGAATATTGGTGAGAACAGATACTTCAAAAACCATTAATCTATTAGCCTCAGCCAAAAAAAATAAAATAAATGAGGTTGTTCTTTATGTATATATGTATATAGATATGTACGTATGTATGTATGTATATAGATATGTATGTATGTATGTATGAAAGTGGGTGCATTAGATTTGTATCATACCGTCATCAAAGCATTGGCAACACCAGTAGTTACTGAGAGAAGGTACATAAAATTATGCAGGTTACTGGGAAGGATGAAGATCCCTGCACCAGAAAATATCCACAAAACAGCTCCTGCAGTAAAGAAAATTTTGAGCCTCCATCCAGTCCATTTGATTTCCTAAAAGAACATCTCAAAAATTAGTATATATAAAAAAATACTAATAACAAATTTTGTAGAGTATCAATAGAAATTCATGATAATAGAGACCTGCAGAATGACCGACACAAAGAAGCTGCTGATGTAAATAATAGCAGGAACCTGCACACAACAGTTATAAAAAACTGAATGGTTCAGGCTTTTGAACAAGCATTCATGATGCATTAAAATTTGAGACATACAGTGGTGCTTACCAATGCCTTGGAAGACTGATTCATTTGCAAGTCATTAATGACATAGAATGCAAGAAGTGCCTGTTAAATAAAAATAATGAATCAGACAACATTATCAAGTGTACTTAAAAGAATTGTAACAAACTAAATTACAGGGTTTTTCAGTGTACTGAAATATCAACGAGTTAAGACAAGTTACCCAGACAAGACTGTTGCTTATATTAACTTTTAATATACTATGTGCCATCAGCCAAACACTTGTTATAATTCAATTATGATACAAAAAAAAAATCTGCTAGGATAGCACTGATGTGAGTAATAACAAGGTGTGGACCAAACAGATTGTTGAGGTTGAAGTTCAAAGAACATTTTCAATATCTTCAACCTATTGTTCACATGAAGGGAAGCTTCAGCATGACAATGATTTAAAAAACTCAAGACTTGCATTCCATGCTACCATATTTAAGTGACAGGAGAGCTTTATATTTTTGTATAGGGATTTCATCCCGAACCAGGAAAATTTTTTTGTTTTTCCTTTTTTGGTAAAGTAGTTGATCCATTTCATTGTTTCAAATATATCAAATAAGGGTTTCGGTTGAGTGACAGAATACTTATAAAAGCCATCACCCGGAGCAGTCCCACATATAGCACAGGGTGCTGGAAGAGGAGAGACTAGATACATTCATTACCTTAGAGATATAAAACTTGTCATACTGGAAAATGGAAACAGAATTCCCCAAGGAAAAGGGAAAAGGAACTGTGGTTCACAAAAGATATAATAAATGCAAAATCAGAAAGAGCTTGGAATCAAATGGAATAGCGGATAAAAAAATATATAAGTTTTACATGTGATATATAAATATATGATGAAAACATAACAACAACAATTTTAGTGTACCGAACCAGAAAGTTCTTTAAGTATTAGATACTTTCATAACCCTTGCATCAGCAGGATCAGTTCTCTTTAATGGTTTGGAGACTACACGAGAAGGAAGTACAGTACCAACCAAATAGTAGTATAATGGTTTCTGGAATGTGTTTCATACTTATGGGAAAAATTTATTTTAACTGTTCTTGCTAATAATGTTCACTTTTTTGGACAGAAGCACTATATTTATATTAATGTACAGGAGTTACATCATGTTGATGCAACTAGGTTAGAAAGATAAACCTATCCTTCTTGCAACTGTTCTTTGCTAGTAATGATCACTTTTTGGACAGAAGCACTATGTTAGAATTAATTTCACCACCACAAAATAATCCTAGGAGAATAGGAGCTATATTATATTGATTATACTAGGTTAGAAAGAAAACCTCTATCCTATTTCATTATAAAAAAAAGGAGAATAGGAAAATGACTAGTTTGAATATGGACTACATTGACAGGTAATAAGAATTTATAATCCATTCCTCTCCTAATGTTATTCACTGAACTAAGAAATATGATAATCTACAGTAAGAAAGTGCATAAGTTTTTTTCCCATAGTATCAGGACAAAGTAACCATGGAAGTAATATAAAGGAAAACAACACTGACCTGCGAAACATTTGTTACAAGTCGAGTTAGCATATAAACAAGAGCAACTTGATAGTACAGAAGTTTCTTAAACCAGTGGGCCCATGATATCTTTGTGTAATTCAAGCAAAGACTCTGACGTTTGAGACTGCACATGCGATACAATATATAAGTTGACTAAATTCAATGGTTACATCTGACAAGATCTATAGTACAGCAAATGTGACAGCAGAGTAACCATATGATGAAATACATAAAGAAACAAATTAAGAGCACATTAAAAATCTCAAGCACACACCTTGGTTCTTTGGTGCCAATAAGAAATATGCCCACGAAACAGCAACCAATAAAAATTGCTGAATATGCGATCATACGATACTGATGAATTTGAGAGAACTGGTTAAAACCAAAGATGATTTAAGAAATATATTTTTAATTTAACATATTCAGATGATAAATACCTGATTCTCGATATTGACAGCTGTTTTCGCATGATCTAGACTGAATACAACTAAAGCAATTGCATATAGAGTGAGATTGGCAACCTTTACAAACCATGGAGAAAATCACAATCATCAGTGTGATAAAGTACTAAAATAAGTGTCATAATAAAGTGTAGGGAGATTTATACCATGGTGAAAGCATTGCGGCAGCTTGCTAACGCAACTCTACTCGTTGAATTTGATGTCATGCAATTAACCATTGACCTTCAGCGATATGCACAAAAATCAACATATAAGTAAACCACATGTTTGTACAAGATAAAACTCAGATAAGCAATTTTTTTAAAAAAAGAGGCCAATACATGTGAGAAACTTGTGTAGCTGCCCAGCCCACGTTAAAAATTGCAGCGAATATGCTGTACCCAATTGTCTGCATAGTCAAGGAGTCAATCCCCAAGATTTTACATAGCAGGCAGCCCCCAAAGACGGAAGAGAAGGATATAGCAACAAGAACTGTTCCTCCAAAATGCCATATTTTGAAGTGACCAAATCTGTCTATCTGAAATGCAAGGGGAATATATTCAGAAACATCCAACAGAAATATGAAAAGAGCTTCATTACTAAAGTTCCAAGGTGTAAAATTCGATTTAATAATATTAATATTATTAATAAAGTGGACAAATACTTCTGGAAGTAGAGAGCAACAATCATTTGCTAACCTGAATCTCTTCCTTGAGGTAGGAAGATGGGGTATGGACAAATAAACTCAGCAGACCAACCATTGGAATACAAGAACCACAATTTTTTTTTATAATTCTGAAGCAAGAAAAAGGTAATATTTGCTGCAATAAAGTTGAGTTTGGACTTCGTCTGTCACCCATCGTACTGTGGTCAATATATTAGCACATGTTTGGTTTGGGAATAACATAAGATAGACGAACAGTTATTCTACTACAAAATAACTATTCTAATTTATGCCTTTTATTATCATGGATAAAACCAGGATGAATGTGATTGCATGGATAAAATGCCTACCTTCACATAACTTTTAAAGTATATACATCATCTGATGTATTTTTGTGCAACTAAATGGAATGAAGGCAATGCTTATCCCCATTGCTATTCTTATTCAGGATTTATTCCCGAACCAAAATGATTAGAATACAATGATAAATACATTGCACTTATTGCTTGCCTACAGTTTTTCCCCCTCCTTTCACAATATCATTAACAGTTCAACAGCTACATGTCAAACCAAGGTTCTGCACTGTGATAGTCACAAATTCAGTCTGCATATTACATTGAGCATTTATAAACAATTACTTTCAACTATAGTTGCAGGTTGAGCCATTCACTACACTGCTTCATAGTTAGAAATTAGAATAGTAGGATTGGATGAACCTAAAACTATGCACAAAAAGATATCATAATTAATTAAGGACAACAGACATTGTGAAAAATGAACATATGATTTTCAAAAGATCCATCTGGACCACACAATTAAAATGTTAGAAGTGAAGAATTGTTCAAAGGTGTATCTTAAAATCTGAAAAACGCCGGCAAGAAAAAAGAACATTATCAATGTAAATATGGTCTGAAGAAACCAGACTGGAATCATTCTTATGCTTAACGGTTAAAACAGATACAAATTGAAGATGAGTTCAAAGATGTATCTTAAAAACTCAAAAACCACAAAGAGAGCAGAACGTACCAGCTCCCCCGAAAATACGGTTGCAAATCCATCAGCAACTTGACCCGAAAGCATCACAATAGCAGCATCCCTATTTCATTAAAATGACACAATACGATTTTAATAAAAAACTATCTGTATATCTTCGTAAAAATTAAGTAAAATATCAATGAATGCGAGTCAACGATCCATATATATCAAGAAGAATAGCAAGGGTATCTGAATAGACTTCAACAGAACCAAACAAATATTTTGTCTTGAAGCATTACAAAAGACGAGAAAAGACCTAGGCCCAGTGGCAGGTACCCCATGTAGGTATGCAATGCAACACAATTTAAAATTTTGTCCACAGAATTATTTCAACTCCGCACAAAAAAAATCTATGTTTATGTTATCGTTTTGTCCCAAATCAACAAGGTTTTCCATGGTTCACCTCTGCTAATGTCATACTTTCAAAAGGTCATGTAGAAATAGGTAACAACCAGGTCAAGTACTTCATTTCAATCAACCTAACGAGCCAGATTTTGGGACCATGTCCACAACATTTATCCATGCTCCTACTCTATTAATGATAAGAACTTCTATGGGGCTTGTATCTGATGCTCCCTAACTATATTCAACAGTAAAACACGAGCTCATGTCATTACAAAAACTGTTTTGATTATGAACTCCAGAGTCCAGATTGTGTTATTCCCAACTAACATAAAGAACAAGTTATACCCTTCCAATGTTTATGGATTCCAACACAGAATCTTATAAAACGGTGACACACCCAGATTTTGATTATTTGAATTGTCAATTTGAAAACTAGATTAAAAAATTTACTGGATTTACTTTACCAAAGGAAGATATTATCCATCACAAATTCATCAAGCTACTCAATGAAAATATTTACATTATCTATACATGTGATACATATTTGTAACTTGTGTAAAATATTAGCTTAACATCTAAGTTAAGAGTTCACAGCTCGTAATAACAGATGACAAATTTGATTAGCCAGCCATGAATTCAGACTTGGTATTAACAGATGACTATTTTGATTGGCTGGCTATGTTATGATATAATTAAAATGAAGCCAATCAAATTACCAGGTTACACATACATGAAAATTTTATTTCCTACATAGTTTCATAATGCCAGAGCATAAGTGATAAATCTATGTAAAAGATTGTAGAAAATCCTCCGAAATTGGATATTCCATCAGTATGACATCATTATAGCCTTCACCGTAGGTGAATGTATTTGTAGTATACGAAAAATGAACAAAAAAGGACTTTGTCCCAGTTGCTGTACATACAGTAATCACTGGGAAGATATTTCATGCGAAAGGGACATGCTGGCCTGAATCTGACATTTTTTCAACTCCATAGACTCACATTTGTGCAAACTATTTTCAGCAAAGCCTTATATAGTTAATACAACATCCACATGCTATCAACCAGATAAATAATATTATTAACAAAAGAATAACATTATCCTTTCACAACATTTTGAAAAAAAAAAGCACCCAAATTCGGTAGCACAAAAAAGTGATCTTAACCAAACTGAATTGTGAAGAAAAGAACATTCTTTACGGAAAACATACCTTGGACTCAATCCAATATCTGTCAAGAACAATAATAGATAAGTAAACCAACAAGCAGACGTGATGTCATTGAGCATATGACCTACGCCATAAAAGAATACAGAACGCCGTCCAAGAGGCTCAGCAATTGATCCATCATTTTCATTTCCGTTCTCGTTAACCATTGCGAAGGGTGGATCAGTGTTGCCCTTCATCACTGAAGTCACTGCGACGAAGAGTCTCAAAGTTATTCTAGAATACTGTTTGCATTAAGAAAATACAAAAAATGAACATGAAATTTAAACATGCATGAATTTAATCTAAAATGTTGTGGCTCTAAGACGCAGCTCAAAGACTCGATCATATATATCACAGTTATCTGAATCTCTCAGCAGCACCTACCCACACATCCTCAATACCTTGTTTTTCATTTACTTCTTGAAAACTATGGCACCTAGATCAGCCTCCAATAAAATCTAACAAGACACTCTTCATTTCAAAAACAATTCAGTCTACCCACTTTGGTAACTATTCGCCTAGTATAACCATAATGTTAAAAAATCCCCATCAGCCTGAGGTTCTCTTATTTTAATCTGCCATCATAAATTACGTTTCCTCATATGGTAATAAAACAATTGAACTTTGCTATGATAATAATTCAATAAAAAGTAGTCTATCTAGCCAAAAAATCCACAACCGAGCCCACACAGGGTGACTCCCCTGGGTCATATGTGGTGCACAGGGTTTGTGGGTACTTTGCAATTGGGTTTTCCCAACTCTTGCTGGGTCAGTCACCAAGAGATTAAAAAATCCAAGACTGTCACAAATGCTAAAAATTGATGTTTTTTGAACTGGGTAGTCAAATAATTATGTAAAGAATCAACCCACAGATTAAACAAACCAAAACAAGTTTGATAATTGCACAACAAATAAAGTCTTTTTTATCCCCCCCCCCCCCCCCCCCCCCCCAAAAAAAAAAAAAAAAAAAAAACAATAGTTTCTATAACAGTCACAAACCCATCATCTGAAGAGAAACCACTATGGGTAGTTCCCCAAAAAAACAAATTAATATAGTATTGAAACACAATTCAATGAAACATCATAAAGACACAGAGATATTGAAAGGGGGGGGGGGGGGGGAGAGAGAGAACCTATAAAAGCAGGGATTGATGGGGTTGAAGAGGGAGGGGAGAGTGTGAGAAGAAGAAGAATAGGTCATGCTTATATATATAGCTTCTCAACAAGGAAAGTATAGTTTCTCTAATAAAAAATCTAAAGAGGGAGCGAAAAAGAGGACTAACGACCGTTTAAACAACTTTGGAGAGACTTAAAAGCAGAGGATTTTTTTGATTTGTTTGATGTCCGGTGGGGGGAGAGACAGAGAGAGGTCGGGTTGTGCGGTGGGGCAGAGAGAATGGGAACAATGTCGTATGACGTTACCATATATAGATATATATTAATATATTAATTAATAGGAAAACTTTCATACGACACTTGTTTTTTCCTTGAATATACGTAATCTCTTAAAAATACTTATATAAATTTAAATAACTCATTGAATAAATTTTTATTCACATATTAAGATCATTTTTTAAATATTTAGTCTGATTAATATTGATTGAAAAATAGTATACAAATTTTTTTTTACGATATATTAAAAATATAAAAAAATCATTAAATGATGATCTTATTTATTTAGATAGTGTTTTATAATCTATCTCGAGGATAAAATCGTTATTTACAGATTTTTTTTTTCACATTTTAAATAAATTATAAAGTGTTTTGGATAAACTGTATTTTCAATCAAGATAAATCAAATGATATAAATATTCACATAATATACCTTATCTATTATTGAAAGTTTAATTTAGGGGTTATATATATAGTTTGAAGGTATTTTACAAGGGGTTATTTGGATTTTTTTTATAAATATAAAAATGCATGTATCTCTTGCTTACCTTGTTGTCTCTCCCCACCCTTCCCGTCTTTATTCGATCATGGAAGCGTTTTCTGTTGCACCCATATTATTATATTATTATTAATATAACGTCTTATCAAAACATAATAATAATAGTAATATTACTAGAGCTGATCCACTTAATTTCTTTTGTAGCAAAAAATAACCCCCCAATACTCCACTATTACATTGTGAATTTTTCTTTTATAAAAAAAAATATGTTTTAGTTTATCTGTAAATATATTTTATTTTCATATTGTACCTTATTAGACGAGTATCAAATAGTGCAGAGGATTAGACATATCATTTTTTTAGTTTTATTCTTATATACCCACCATAAAATTTTATTCTTTAATGTTAGTGGAAAATACATATATGTATTTAAAACATAGAGAACGTCCATATGTACTCATTTATAAGGATTTTAGTGAGGTAAAGTGGGTTAAAAGTAAAGCTGGTGTATATGAGAAGGGCGTTGTTACACCCAGATCCATTTCTAACCCCAATTCCAGTCTTATATGCGTCGATAGACAATTAACGACGTATATGCTCACGTTAACAAGGCATATGTTTTGAAATAATTTTTTTACATTTTCTATAAATACATTAATGCAATTTATTGAAGCAAATGCTTAATTTTTTATAAAAGCATGTATCTCATTATATAAATTACACTATTTTTTAAAAATTCAAAACATCTATAAACTATAATTAAGTTTAGAAATGAGGCTGGATGTAACATTATCCATCTGAAAATAAATTGTAATATGAGTGAATAAATGGAAAAAAATGTTTTGAATTTTTTTTAAACAGTATACTTTTAATGAGATATTTGTTTTATTAAAAATGAAAATATATATACTGAAATGCATTACATGAATACAAAATGTAACAGAATGTGTATAAATACTTTATTCTCATTTTACATTTTATTTAATTGTTTCCAAACTGAAGACAATTTTTTCTTTGACGTCACTTCCTATTTTCGGATAGATACAACGAACGTCACTTCCTATCTTCGCACGCTTTGAACGGCATTTTGGGCACTTTAAATCGTCGTTTTCGGCACTTTGTATTAGAGATCACTCATTCATTAAAGTGATGTTACACTTTTCAATACATTGTGTTTTAGTATAATGTTAATATTCTTTAGTAAATTTTAAAATATTTTAAGTATATTGTTAACACTTCATTATATTGTTAACTTTCATAAAAAAATATTCTTCATCCAATTATTTCAGCGCACTATAAGTACTTCTCATGATATTATTAAATATCATCAATACACTACTACCACTCTTAATTAAATTGTTAACATTTGCATAATTGAGTGAGAACATTTTTGAATAGCATCCGACTAAAGGGATATAAAGATAATTTTTCAATGTAACCTAAAAAAAATTTATAATTTTTCTAGGGACCTAAAAAATATTTAAAAATTTTCAGGAACCTAAAAATAATAGATGAGTGATCACATAAACCCTTAATTAATTTCCCCAAAATTTTAAAAAATAAAACAATATAATGGTGTATGTTATTGTAAATTCCACTTTCTATAATAATAGTATTTTAATAAGTGAGTATATAATTTAAAAACAAATAATAAGAGTTGTGAGCTGCACATAAGGTTGAACATAACATTTTTTGAAAGAAAAAATGTATATAGCCCCCTCAAAAATATCCATATTATCCCCTCTAGTTTTGGAAAATCAATTTAACGTTCACCTTTATTGTTTGAATTATATTGATATACCTCCCTACTATTAATACCTTTAAACTAGGGTGTAGTTAACTTAACCATACACAATTAAATTACCATTTTACCCTCATCACTTTCACCCACACTTAATAAAAAATGCATATAACCCCCTAGAAGTTTATGAATATTCATATTGACTCCTCATTTATCTAAATATCTATATAACCCCCTATATTTTCACAATGATAAAGATATAGGCCCCTGAATTTGTTTTCTGATAAAATTTAACAAATTTTTTGGGTAAGTTTTATTTTTCATCAAATTTTAAGAAATATTTTAGATATATTTTATCCATCTAAAGGTATTGCAAATGCGTTCATCTAAATAATTTCATGAGATTAAATTTTTTTTTAAATATAATCCCTTTAAATAATCAAATGCCATCCGTAAAAAAAAAAAACCCCAATGTGTTTCTTCCTTAATGTGTTAAGAATTTATTATTATTTATTGTTAGGTTAACTATACACAAGTTTTATCTGGATAATAATATGAGATGAATTAAACGAGTAATTTCAAGGGGTTCTATGGATGTTTTGAAAAATAAGGGGCCCAGATATGTATCTACAATCTATTAAGGGGTTAAATGAATATATATATATATATATATATATATATATATATATATATATATATATATATATAGGGAAGGTGCGGCGGCCGCATGCGGCGTCGACCACGGGCCGTACGGTCCATCGCGGGTCGTGCGATTCACGATGTGCGGCGTCGACCTGCCGCACGGGCCGCCGCACCTCGCGGTCGTATATATATATATATATATATATATATATATATATATATATATATATATATATATATATATATATATAGGGAAATGATACGGTGTGGGTCGTGCGGATGTGCGGGTCCACGGGCCGTCGCGGGTCCATCGCATCGGACGGTCGGGGGCGATTCATCTCGACCGTTGGATGCGATGGACCCGCGATCGGACGACTCACATCGGATCTGCACGACCGCACGACCCGCATATTATCACTCGCACACACACATATATATATATATATATATATATATATATATATATATATATATATATATATATAAAGTGACGTTAGGCAATGATATATTCTACGAATATTGTTCATAAATTGACAGTAATTTAATTTATAGGTTTTTTTGTTTAACCTAAGTTAACAAACTTTTAGGAGAATATATGGATTTAAAAAAAAGAGAGGAGGTGATATGTATGTTAACGAACTTTTAAGAATTTTTAAAAAAGTATATGCATTTTTTCCTTTTTAAGAATACTGATAAGGAAATTGTAAGGAAAATGCATGAAATATCTACATTTCCGCTAAAAACAAAATGGTAAGGAAATGAAGAATTTTCGTGGTTTTGTTGGGAGGATAAATATAAAAAAAAAACCGGTTTTTTTGGGAAACCAACCCCCCCAAAAAAGTAAGGTCTAAGGTAAGGCATGTCAAGCGGTTGGGTTCAGTTCCGAGCGGATCAGGGTGGACCCCAATTTAATCAATTTGATTGTTGGGTTCTTCGAATTGGGTTCATATTGAATTTTGGGTCAGATCAGATTGACCCATTAACATACCCAGACTAGACAAAGAGAGATCGATGAATTTTTTAAGGGTCTACAATGATTTTATTTGTGTTTTTTTAATAAAGTAATGTATTATAAATAATTATTCACTTATTTTGATTTTTTAAAATGTTTTATGAGAGAACATTTGGAATACAGTTTGAATTATTATGCTTTTACGTGAAGTCAAGTGGTTGTAAAATATTTCAAATGCTTAAAATTTTAATATTCAATATTTAGTTACAAATGTTGGATTGGATCATAGGTATTGAGTTGGATCAGAAATAAGATTTTGCATAGTATTTTGGTTGGGTCCATCCGATCCATAGGATCGGGTCAAGGAGGACCTAGACTAAGCCTGCCAATTATCCAAAAAAATATTCGCATCCGATCCGAATCCGTATCCAAAAATGTAGAAAATATCCGATATCCGAAAAATCTATATCCGTATCCGAAAAAATAATCCGTATCCGAAAATTTTCGGATCGGATACGGATATACTCCTATCCGATCCGAAAAATATCCGTATCCGATGGCATTAAAAAAATATTAATATTAATATTTAATATCTACCATTGGATTTTGATCAACTGGCTCACATTCTTTCTAATAGTTGTAAAGTTATGACTTGTGTTTGTGAATTTTTAATTTTAAGTCAATTTTTGAACTTTAAATGAAAATTTGTTATGTTTAATTATTTATTTATTCTTTCTAATAGTTGTAAAGTTAGGACTTGTGTTTGTGAATTTTTAATTTTAAGTCAATTTTTAAACTTTGAATAAAAATTTATTATATTTAATTATTTATTTATTTATTTCGGATAATTATCCGAATCCGTATCCGAAATTTCGGATCGGATACGGATACACTTTTTAAATATTCGTCGGATACGGATATAAAAAAAAATTCAGATACGGATACGGATATGACCATATCCGCTCCGTATTCGGTCCGTTGACAGGCTTAACCTAGACCCAATCTGTTTTGATTGTCGGGTCATTTAAATCCGGTATTTACGCTTTTTGTTGGATTAGACCTAGGTCGACTCGTGACCTGTTAACAGACCTAATACAAGGTATACCTTTAGTGTGTCTAAAAACATATTTTGATTTTATCTCCCGTAATTATGAAGAATTAAATTTTTTGAATTTGTAGGATAATGACTTGGATATTCTCATTCAATCCATCGAAGATATATATATATATATATATATATATATATATATAGGAGTGATTAGGTGCGGGTCGTGTGGCGTCGACCACGGGCCGTCGATCACGGGTCCATCGCGGGTCCATCGCATCAGACGGTCGGGGGCGATTCATCTCGACCGTTGGATGCGATCGACCCGCGATCGGACGACTCACGTCGGATCCGCACGACCGCACGACCCGCACGCTATCACTCGCGTATATACATATATATATATATATGGTCGCGATTACGTGCGGTATGCGGTCGGTGCGGTTTACGACGTGGACCGTCCGATCGCGGGTCCATCGCATCCAACGGTCGACGTGAATCGCACCCGACCGTCCGATGCGATGGACCCGTGATCGACGGCCCGTGATCGCGCACCGCACCGACCGTAAACCGCACCTAATCGGCTCCCTATATATATATATATATATATATATATATATATATATATATATGCCGACGATTAGGTGCGGTGTGCGGTCGGTGCGGTGTGCGACCACGTGGGCCGTCCGATCGCGGGTCCATCGCATCTAACGGTCGACGTGAATCGCACCCGACCGTCCGATGCGATGGACCCGTGATCGACGGCCCGTGATCGCGCACCGCACCGACCGCACACCGCACGTAATCGGTTCCCTATATATATATATATATATATATATATATATATATATATATACGCCGACGATTAGGTGCGGTGTGCGGTCGCACCGTGCGGTGCGCGACGTGGGCCGTCCGATCGCGGGTCCATCGCATCCAACGGTCGACGTGAATCGCACCCGACCGTCCGATGCGATGGACCCGTGATCGACGGCCCGTGATCGCGCACCGCACGGTGCGACCGCACACCGCACGTAATCGGCTCCCTATATATATATATATATATATATATATATATATATATATATAATATATATATATAGAGCACCGATTAGGTGCGGTTTACGGTCCGCACCGTGCGGTGCGTCGATCCACGGGCCGTCGATCACGGGTCCATCGCATCGGACGGTCGGGTGCGATTCACGTCGACCGTTGGATGCGATGGACCCGCGATCGGACGACCCACGTCGTAAACCGCACGGTGCGACCGCATACCGCACCTAATCGCGGTCGTATATATATATATATATATATATATATATATATATATATATATATGGGAACCGATTACGTGCGGTGTGCGGTCGGTGCGGTGCGCGATCACGGGCCGTCGATCACGGGTCCATCGCATCGGACGGTCGGGTGCGATTCACGTCGACCGTTGGATGCGATGGACCCGCGATCGGACGGCCCACGTCGCGCACCGCACCGACCGCATACCGCACCTAATCTTCGACATATATGGGAGCCGATTACGTGCGGTGTGCGGTCGGTGCGGTGCGCGATCACGGGCCGTCGATCACGGGTCCATCGCATCGGACGGTCGGGTGAATCGATTCACGTCGACCGTTGGATGCGATGGACCCGCGATCGAACGACTCACGTCGCGCACCGCACCGACCGCATACCGCACCTAATCGTCGGCATATATATATATATATATATCTTTGTGGAAATCCATCGAAGATACTTGATCGCTATGGTTGACAATTAATGAAGGTATAATTGCAGGAAAACGAAGGTATATTTCAGAATCAGACAATTCCCATTATTTACATACAAACAATTGATTAAAAATTGATTTTAAATGAATAAGTCCATTTTTCTAAAAGAAAGAATAATTTATGTATACGTGCCACATTGATGCGTGTGCAGTTTATCATCATTCTGCACCACTAAAACTGAACCACCACAGGAACATCAACATCAACATTTTGGACTTTAACATAGTATATATATACACGTTTGTCAAAACTTACATGGCTGGATTTAGGTGCTGTATATAACGATTATGTGGCAGATATGGAAACCAATAAGCCCCATTTGAAATGTGAATATGTTTTATTCTAGGGTATAAATTTTTTTAAGCATAAATGAATATAAATAGGGATAAAGTGATTTTGTATTTGGTTGTGTTTTGAATTATTCTCGTTGAAAAAACGTAAGAATAAATGTTTTGTTGTTTAGGTAAAATATGAATAAAATATAGATAAAGATTTATAAAAAGTAAAAAAGTCTACATAAATAATCTTCCCTACTCATGCAGTGGGAAATTTTTTTGGGAAAAATCGATCTAGCTCCGTGAAAACTTATGAAAATCAGAAAAAATTCCTCTAAATTTGATAAATCATCTTAAGTCGTTATCTTATTACATAATATTTATTTTAGTCCCTATAATTAACTAGATGTGTGGTTAACATTAATCATGCATGATAAATTACTATTATACCCTTTTAAAATTTATTTTCTTTGTTGAAAAAAATCGATATAACTCCCTCAAAACTTCTGAAAATCGAAAAAAGTCCATTTGAAATTTAAAAATTATTTTAACTCTATGAAATCTTCTTAAAATCACAAAAAATCTATGCGATTATCTAAAAATATATATTGATTCATTTAAATTTTATTAAATAAATTATAGTTTTATAATCAAAGTGTTATGCTTTTTATTGCTAGTAATTTTGAGTTAAGAATGTATTATAGAATTTTGATTTGGTTTTTAAATTGTATTCTCTACTGATTTTATAATGGAGTTGATGAAACTGTAATTTTTTTGTTCAGTCTCTATAACAAGATTGATGTGATAATGTTGAAAAATGACTCAATTTTATAGATCAAATGATGTTCAATGGATATTTTTTTTTACAGATGAAGATGATATAGCAGGAGATGGAAATGTTGAAAAATAACATGAATATTTTTGTCTTACAAAAGAAATAAATCTGATTTTATAAAGTTTGTAGGGACTGAATCCAATTTTAGTAAGTTTTTTAGAACTTATTTCAATATACTCTTGACTGGGGGATTAAATTCATTAACCATGTACATTTTATGGGAACCTATGATGATTTTGTGATTTTAGAGAGACTTTTTGTGATTTTCAAACGATTTAAGGGAGTCAAGAAGATTTTTCTCAATTTTTTTATATACATATAATAGGAAGAATTCTATCACTGTATGTATTTATGGATGACACGTGTTATTTTTTTAAAATTATAGATAGAAACCACGTAAACATTTATTGATGGAATCACATAAATCTCATCTCTGAATTTATTTTTTTATGTCCCACGTGTATATTATCATATTTTCGATGGGAGTACATAAGAGTGTTTTTTCGACTATGGCTACATTTGGAAACTGGTTCAATGTTAGTTTTTTTTTTTTTTTTTTAAGTAGTTTGGTTTAAAATCCAGTTTAAAGGAAGTTGTTTCTCCGCCGATTTTGGAAAAACCAATTTATCAATATTTCTGTAAAAATGTATCTATAACTTTTAATTAATTTTTTTCTTATTTGATTTCCGAGTTTGAAAAATTAAACTTATTTTCAAACAAATAATTATTTTGAGATATCACTCCGTTGCACAGCCATGATCATCACAAAAAAAACATCAATATCAGTTTTAGATTGCGCAGACAAATTCTAAATTGACTTATGTATAAATTTTTTTTATATTAATTCAAAAAATCGATTCCGAAAAAATCGTTCTTTTTGAGATTTTAAAAACACGGATTTCGAGAGAGAAATTAAAAGGAATCCAGCTTTTGATTCCGCCGGAATCCGACCCGTTTGGTTGCGCGTTTGGGCGGAATCCGTATGCCCAACGTAAATTGACTTATGTATAAATTTTTTTATATTATATTAAGAAAAAATACATGCTTTTATGTATGAGTATGCGTACATGAATTGATATATGTCTATATATATAATGTATTTAGCCTCCACTAATATGCACTATGCTCATTTAATTAATTGTGTTCATTCAAGCCATGGCCCATGGTCATATAACAAAGAAAAATGTTACATTTAGTTATTTCTCCTATCACTTATCAAGAACTACATGTTTTCACAAAATATGAATTACATACTTGAATAAATTGAGTGCATATATATATATATATATATATACTGTAATAGAGTTTATACTAATATAATAGCGTAAATATTTTATTAATATCATATACAATGTAAATTGATGTAACTGATGTAACGTATATAAAAGCTCTTACAAGGCCTAAGGTTCCGTTTGAAACTGCGTCAGAGCATATTTGCACCGGCGGACGCGGTAAAACGTGAACTCCAAAACAAACAAAAAATTGGCGTACACGTTTGAAGCTTGATGATAGCATTGAACGTGTATTTTTTCTCGCTTCCCCGAAGCTTTAAAACACCATACCGCTTCTTAAACTGTGGTTTGCTTCCCCCGACGCAGTTCAAAAGGGACCCAAGTGTATCTGTGTCCAATAACAAAATAAAAAAGTTAGACAGACTGAATGTCGGCTCATGCAATTCATTTTGCATTAGAATTAGGAGACACATATACATCAAATATATGTCATACTACCCAACCAGTCTTTGTTTTGTCATATCTGATGTATAATGTACTATAAAAAGAAGAAGGCATGGGATGCTCGACTCGGTTCTGCCTTCGCAACTGGTTTTTGATTTCTTGTATCAATTCGTTGTTTTCTTCATCATTTAAAGAAAACATGCAAGTGGCGAATCTACAGAGTGTGTGGTCCTATTGGACTTGGATTTTTTTGTAGTATCAAGTCAATGATGATCTAATGCCAAAATGATACATATGAGATTATGAGTGCACTTAGGAATTTAGGATAAACAAATGCAGCAAATTTAGGACCTATAGATCAATGACTAATAAATATAATAAAAAACCTGGGAAAAAAACAAATAACAATAGAATCAGAGGTTAATTAAGTTCAACAACTTGTCATACCTTTGCAAAGGAAAATATGAAATGATTTATTATCTCAAATAATCAAAATACAAAAATGACAGTGTCTCTCCACATCACCATCTATTTCTCTTTAAAATACCTCGGATGTGCATTAAAAAAAAAAATCTCTCTTAACCTTAATAAATAAAAAAAACTAAAGAAATCGACATACAAACATCAGGTAAGGTAAGGAGCATTGTCCCTGAACCCTGCAAACTAGTTGGTTTTCGTGTCCTCTCGTATTTGAATACAAGATATCTCAGAAGTACACATCATCACTTAAGATAACATGCAACACAATTGTTTACTATTTACACAAGATAGATCATTACTTGGTGTTGTGCTCTTTTTTAAGCTCATCTTCACTTGCTCAACTCCAATTTGCCCTCTCCCTGAGAATCTAAATGTAAATTATGGTTGCAATTGCCCAATTAGGGGTCATCTCAACCCCCCCCCCCCCCCCCCCCCCCCCAAATTTTGATCACACTAACATAATGATCCTCTAACATTAGCTAGATGCCCCAAGGTAATCAACTAATCATGAAACATAATGTCATGATTACCAAATAATATGATGAACATATTATGTGTGTCAAAGATAAGAACGTTTTATGTTGTTGGTGGTTAGGCTTACAAATGTGGGATCACAATGCATTCTTCTCTTTTGGATGATTTGAATGACTGTACAGTTTAAGTACAAGTTCATCTGTGTACTATTTAGGTAGTACACAACAGCATCTGGATTTCGGTTCCCTGTTTTATCAACATTATTTGTTGCATAATTAAAGTGCACATTGCATCATTGCATGACAAAAAAATTCAATGAAGCTCATCCTTGGCAAGAAAATCTGATGTTACATCAAATATATTCAAATCCCATGCAAGTGACTCGGTTCAGATTCCATAGTCGGTTTTGATCAATTTTTGTTTGTCTTCATTCTTCAATCTTCATGCAAGTTGCAAAAATCTAAGTAAATAGTGGAGAGAATGTCTGTTCAAATTGGATTTTTTATTGTTAGACTTGGGAGTTGGATATATATGAGCAATTAATTCTAGGCAAAAAATTAAATTAATAAAAAGGACACATGTCAAAGACAATATGACCAAGACATGGTCAGATATAGAATCTAGTCAATGATTTTAATTGTATTCACAAGACATGCACACACTAAAATGCCATTTTTGTGTGACCATTTATCTAGGGTGGGGAAGTATTATGATTAACTCACTGTAAAAATTTAAATAAAATTACAAGGGAGACATTTTGTAGTTTTTATAAGGTAATGATCCCTTTTGCATATATAAGTATCATTTGGGTTTAATTATTTCTAGTTAATTTTTATGAGCTGTACATTTTTTATTTATTTTTGATTACCACATCTAGTCAATTGTTTTTATTCAATTATTATTCCTGAGAGAATATCCATCACACATAAAATCCACCAAGTGAACAAAAAAATGTTCTTTTTTTTTGGGTACTAAACACAGACTGCAGAATATATAGAATATGCAGAGTTACTCCCTAGTCAATTAACTCTTTGTCAATTAAAAAAAAAAAAACAGAACACATCTGAGAATGTATAATTTAGCGCGTACGAACATCAATTTTTCTTTTTCTTTTTCTTTTTCTCTTGCATAATTGATAATAGATAATTTGTAGCTTTTGAGGCTAGGGGCAAGAGGGTTAGTTATTTGGGGGGGGGAACGTAATCGAAGAGAGTAAAGTAAGGGGAATTGTGGTATTTTGGTAGAATCCTCATCTACCACTTTTGTTTATTTTTATATATGTATTCCCTTGCTTTTTAAAAATAAGATAAACATTGTTGTGGACGCTTATATTTCAAAGTGAAGGTTACAGATTTGAATGAAGGATGAGGGCAAGAGAAATAAAATAAATAAAGAAAAATAAGGCAATGAATGGGCCACATGAAATGAAAAATGGTCAGTCTCTAGATGTGTTAGATATGTACATTTGTTCCTTGATTTAATAAAATTAAGACTCATACTTACTATTTTTATAAAAAAAACAATTCAAATAATATTTTGGGTTCTATGGCCGTTTTGAAAAATAAGGGGTCGATATATATATATATATATATATATATATATATATATATATATATATATATATATATATATATATATATATATGAAAATTATTACGTGCGGCGAACGGCAGGTGCGGCCGGGACGTGGGCACCTGCCGGGACGTGGGCCGTTCGATCGCGGGTCCATTGCATCCAACGGTCGACGTGAATCGCACCCGACCGTCCGATGCGATCTACCCGTGATTGACGGCCCGTAATCGCCGCCGCACTTGCCGTTCGCCGCACGCATAACTCCTATATATATATATATATATATATATATATATATATATATATATATATATATATATATATATACATATTCGATAATATGCGGTCGTGCGGTCGCAGGCCGTCCGATCGCGGGTCCATCGCATCCAACGGTCGACGTGAATCGCACCCGACCATCCGATGCGATGGACCCGTGATCGACGGCCGTGATCACGACCGCACGACCGTATAATATCACGACTCATATAGATTTTCAATAATATGCGGTCGTGCGGTCGTGCGGTTAGGCAATGATATATTCTACGAGTATTGTTTATAAATTAACAGTAATTTTAACTCATGGGCATTTTGTTTAACCATGAAAACTTTCAGGAGACTATATGAATTTTAAAAAAAAGAAGATGTGATGCGGATATTAACGAACTTTTAAGAATTTTAAAAAGAGTATATACATTTTTTCCTTTTTAAAAATATTGATAAGGAAATTGTAAGGAAAATGCATAAAAGGTCTACATTTCCACTAAAAACAAAATGGTAAGGAAATGGAGAATTTTCGTGGTTTTGTTGGGAGGATAAATATTAAAAAAAATACCGGTTTTTTGGGAAACCAGTCCCCAAAAAGACGTATCTAAGGTAAGGCATGTCAAGCGGTTGGGTTCAGGTCAGGTCGGTTAGGGATGGATCCCAATCCAATCAATTTGATTTTTAGGTTTTTCGAGTCAAGTCCATATTGGGTTTCCTGTCAGGTCGAATTGATCCATTAACAAGCGTAAGTCAGATAAAGAGAGGTAGATGAATTCTTAAGGGCATACAATAACTTTATTTGTTTTTTAATAGAGTAATGTATTATAAATAATTATTCACTATTTTGAATTTTTTAATATTTTATGAGAGAACATTTTGAATACAATTTGGATTATTATGCTTTTACGTAAAGTCAAGAGATTATAAAATATTTCAAATGTTTAAAATTTTAAATGATTATTTAATATTTAGTTACAAATGTTGGATTGGATCATAGGCATCGGGTTGGATCATAAATAAGATTTTGCATAGTATTTTGGTTGGGTCCATCCGAACCATAGGATCGGGTCAAGGAGGACCTAAATCCGACTTATTTTGATTGTCGGGTCCTTTGAATCTGATATTTACGCTTTTTGTTGGGTTAAATTTGGGTCGACTTGCGACCCATTAACAGACCTAATACAAGGTATACCTTTAGTATGTCTAAAAACATATTTTGATTTTATCTCTAGTAATTACGCAAGAATAAATTTTTTTGAATCTGTAGGATAATGACTTGATATTCTCATTCAATCCATCGAAGATACTTGATCGCTATGGTTGACAATTAATGAAAGTATAATTGCAGGAAAGCGAAGGTATTTTTCAGAATCAGACAATTCCCATTATTTACATACAAACAATTGATTAAAAATTGATTTTAAATGAATAAATCATTTTTCTAAAAGAAAGAATAATTTATGTATTCGTGCCACATTGATGCGTGTGCAGTTTATCATCATTCTGCACCACAAAAACTGAACCACCACAGGAACATCAACATCAACATTTTGGAACATCAACAGTTTGTCAAAACTTACATGGTTGGCTTTAGGTGCTGTATATAACGATTGTGTGGCAAATATGGAAACCACTAAATGTGTTGATATTCAAATCACAGTCTTCCCTACTCATGCAGTGGGAAATTCTTTATATACATATAATAGGAAGAATTCTATCACTATACACGTGTTAATCAAACATTTAATTTTTTTAAAAATTATAGATAGAAACCACGTAAATATTTATTGATGGAATCACATAAATCTCATCTCTAAATTTATTTATTTTATGTCCCACGTGTATATTATCATATTTGTGATGAGAGTTTCCATAAGAGTGTTTTTTCAACTATGGTTCCATATGGAAACATGTTCGAATGTTAGTATTTAAAAAAAAAATAGTTTGGTTTAAAATTGAGTTTACATGAAGCTATTTCTCTACCGATTTTGGAAAAACCAGCTTATCACTTTTTCTATAAAAATGTGTCTACAATTTTTAGTTAATTTTTTTATTTGATTTTTGAGTTTGAAAAATTAAACTTATTTTCAAACAAATAATTATTTTGAGATATCACTCCGTTGCACAGCCATGATCATCACAAAAAACATCAATATCAGTTTTAGATTACGCAGACAGATTCCAATTGACTTATGAATAATTTTTTTTACATTATATTAAGAAAAAATACATGCTTTTATGTATGAGTATGCATACATGAATTGATTTATATGTATATATATATATAATGTATTTAGCCTCCACTGATATGCACTAATGCACTATGCCCATCTAATTATTGTGTTCATTCAAGCCATGGTCATATAACAAAGAAAAATGTTGCATTTATTTCACTTATCAAGAACTACATGTTTTCACAGAATATGAATTACAATACTTGAATAAATTGAGTGCATACAATTACGTGTGTGTATATATATATATATATATATATATATATATATATATATATATATATATATATAAAATAGAGTTTATACTAATATAATAACATAAATATTTTATTAATTTCATATACAATGTAAATTGATGTTGTCTGTAAAAACTCTACAGAGTCTAAGGTCCCGTTTGGAATTGCGCTGGGACACGTTTGCACCGATAGTAAAACGTGAACTCCAAAACAAACAAAAAATTGGCGTACGCGTTTGAAGCTCGATGATAGCGTTGAACATGTATTTTTTCTCGCTTCCTCGAAGCTTTAAAACACCATACGGCTTGTTAAACTGTGGCTTGCTTCCCCCGGCGCAGTCCCAAAAGGGACCCAAGTGTATCTGTGTCCAACAACAAAATAAAAAAGTTAGACAGACTGAATGTCGGCTCATGCAATTCATTTTGCATTAGAATTAGGAGACACATATACATCAAATATATGTCATACTACCCAACCAGTCTTTGTTTTGTCATATCTAATGTATAATGTACTATAAAAAGAAGAAGGCATGGGATGCTCGACTCGGTTCTGCCTTCGCAGCTGGTTTTTTGTTTCTTGTATCAATTCGTTGTTTTCTTCATCATTTAAAGAAAACATGCAAGTGGTGAATCTACAGAATGTGTGGTCCTATTGGACTTGGATTTTTTTGTAGTATCAAGTCAATGATGATCTAATGCCAAAATGATACATATGAGATTATGAGTGCATTAGGAATTTAGGATAAATTTAGGACCTATAGATCAATGACTAATAAATATAATAAAAAACCTGGGAAAAAAACAAATAACAATAGAATCAGAGGTTAATTAAGTTCAACAACTTGTCATACATGTGCAAAGGAAAATATGAAATGATTTATTATTTCAAATAATCAAAATACAAAAATGATAGTGTCTCTCCACATCATCATCTATCTCTTTTAAATATCTCGGATGTGCATTTTAAAAAAAAATTAATCTCTCTTAACCTTAATAAATAAAAAAACTAAAGAAATCGACATACAAACATCAGGTAAGGTAAGGAGCATTGTCCCTGAACCCTGCAAACTAGTTGGTTTTAGTGTCTTCTCGTATTTGAATACAAGATATCTCAGAAGTACACATCATTACTTAAGATAACATGCAACACAATTGTTTACTATTTACACAAGATAGATTATTACTTGGTGTTGTGCTCTTTTTAAGCTCATCATCACTTGCTCAACTCCAATTTGCCCTCTCCCTGAGAATCTAAATGTAAATTGTGGTTGCAATTGCCCAATTAGGGGTCATCTCACCCCCCCCCCCCCCCCCCCCCCCCAAATTTTTTTTATTTTTTATCACACTAACATAATGATCCTCTAACATTAGCTAGATGTCCCAAGGTAATCAATTAATCATGAAACATAATGTCATGATTACCAAATAATATGATGAACATATTATGTGTGTCAAAGATAAGAACGTTTTATGTTGTTGGTGGTTAGGCTTACAAATGTGGGATCACAGTGCATACTTCTCTTTTGGATGATTTGAATGACTGTACAGTTAAGTACAAGTTCATCTGTGTACTATTTAGGTAGTACACAACAGCATCTGGATTTCGGTTCCCTGTTTTATCAACATTATTTGTTGCATAATTAAAGTGCATATTGCATCATTGCATGACAAAAAAATTCAATGAAGCTCATCCTTGGCAAGAAAATCTGATGTTACATCAAATATATTCAAATCCCATGCATGTGACTCGGTTCAGATTCCATAGTCGGTTTTGATCAATTTTTGTTTGTCTTCATTCTTCAATCTTCATGCAAGTTGCAAAAATCTAAGTAAACTATATATAGTGGAGAGAATGTCTGTTCAAATTGGATTTTTTATTGTTAGACTTGGGAGTTGGATATATATATGTCAATTAATTCTAGGCAAAAAATTAAATTAATAAAAGGAACACATGTCAAAGACAATATGACCAAGACATGGTCAGATATAGAATCTAGTCAATGATTTTAATTGTATTCACAAGACATGCACACACTAAAATACCATTTTTGTGTGACCATTTATCTCGGGTGGGGAAGTATTATGATTAACTCGTTGTAAAAATTTAAATAAAATTACAAGGGAGACATTTTGTAGTTTTTATAAGGTAATGATCCCTTTTGCATATATAAGTATCATTTGGGTTTAATTATTTCTAGTTAATTTTTATGAGCTGTACATTATTTATTTATTTTTGGTTACCACATCTAGTCAATTGTTTTTATTCAATGATTATTCCTGAGAGAATATCCATCACACATAAAATCCACCAAGTGAACAAAAAAATGATGTTCTTTTTTTTGGGTACCTAAATACAGACTGCAGAATATACAGAATATGCAGAGTTACTCCCTAGTCAATTAAAAAAAAAAAACAGAACAAATCTGAGAATGTATAATTTAGCGCGTACGAACATCAATTTTTCTTTTCTTTTTCTTTTTCTTTTTTTCTTGCATAAATGATAATAGATAATTTGTAGCTTTTGAGGCTAGGGGCAAGAGGGTTAGTTATTTTTTTTGGGGGGGGGGGGGGGGGACGTAATTGAAGAGAAAGTAAAGTAAGGGGGATTGTGGTATTTTGGTAGAATCCTCATCTACCACTTTTGTTTATTTTTATATATGTATTCCTTTGTTTTTTAAAATCAAGATAAACATTGTTGTTGGCGCTTATATTTTAAAGTAAATGTTACAAATTTGAATGGATGATGAGAGAAAGAGAAATAAAGTAAATAAAGATAATAAAAAACAGTGAATGTGCCACATGAAATGAAAAATGGTGAGTCTCTAGATGGGTAAGATATGTACATTTGTTCCTTGATTTAATAAAATTAAGACTCATACTTACCATTTTTATAAAAAAAAACAATTCAAATAATATTTTGGGTGATGTGAAAGTTTAGATTGTTAGTAGTAAACAGCACCTAGGTTTCCATTCCCTGTTTCATGAAAACTTGATATGTATGTCTACTTCTGTACCTATCTCCAATCCTCCATGTCTCATCTTTGTTTTGTTTGCCTATCTATATTATATATAATAATATATAGTAGTCATAATAATGGACGTGTGGTGAACAGTAGCATCAGAATAATCCGATCAGTCCGTGACGTTGAAATTACAGAACTATGCATTGTCATGGATGCAAGTTGCAAATTTTTATTTATTTATTATTATTATTGGTAATTGCAAACTTTTAGTAAGCTTTTCCCAAAAAAAATCCAAGAGAAGGCCAGAGAGAGGATTTGTATTTGTTTAAACTTATAAATTGTAGTCTATCATTTGTTTTAAAATAAGTTAGTGTTATATGTTTGTTTATTATTAGAGATTATTTAAGTAAAGCTTAAAAAAAGTTAAAAGTTTTCATGGTTGAAGGTTCTTTTCAGATTATTCCTCGTGCATAATATTTTTTTATGACAACTTAAAAGTCATAACCAAAACCAATATTGTAAAAAATGCTTGGCATTAATTAGGAGGTTGATGATGGATTAGGAATTAATCGGCAAGGTGATGATTAATCAATTACTTTTTATACTAATAAATAAATACATATTTATTAATTTTAGATTATAAAATAATAATAAAATAACATGAAAATAAAGTTAATAATACAAACAGTAGGAGACAAAATCCGTCTTCACTTGAATAAGGAATAAAAATACAAGAATTGATTATAATTAAAAAAAATTACAATAAGAGCAACCCCACCAATGTGATAAGGCCCATCTCAGATAAAAGTCCAGCTCAGCATAGATGCCCATTTCAGAAAAAAGGTTCACCTTGGCCCAAAATATCACTTTGGAAAAAGATCTTCACCTCGGATCAAGCCAAGTAGCGTCCCAGTCTGGATCTCTGATGAGACTCGAACACCCAAAAGCAAAATTCTGACCTGTGTTTGAGGTGGTATGACCATCAGGTCTGACTAGCATGAAAGAATGACAAGTATTTTACAACTCCAGTAAATTTATAGATAAGCCCATCAAATATGCGGTGACACGATTGCGCTAACGAACCTGTCTGAAAACGGTTATGACCAACTAACACCTTACATGTTGCTCTATCGATGAGCCACGTGGAAGATTCTCTCGCGTCGCTCTCACGTCATCATAACGTGACCGGCATGCCACCTCCGCCTATAAATGGAGGGGTACCTCCCCCATTGACAGTAGACACTTCTTCTCTGAGAAAACCCTAAATTCAAATTCTCATTATAATTTGTGAATTGACTTGAGCATCGGAGGGGTGTTAGCAGACACTTCACTGGTGTGAGCTCAAGGGACCAAAGGAGGAGATCAGATAAGCGGCGATTGACGTTCAGATCGAAGGTTTTGTTGACGCTTCTTCTTGGATCTGCATCAATTAAAACTTGGATTATATTCGAGTCTAGCCCATTCGAGGAAGATTACATTTGACCTCTCACACAAACATTACAGGGATAGCATGAGAGAATTAAGTAATAAATATATAAAATATAAGATAACTTAATAGTTTATTAATCAACTAGAAGATTAACCGAAAAGGATGCTAAGTGTTGTGGTTAGGCCCGCCTAAGTTTAGGTGAGGGATTAATTGAGGCCTAGAAATTATTTTTATTTTTTAGAACATTGATGATGATGGAGAAAACAATTTTTCATATGATCTTCTAACATTAGCTAAATGGCCGACGCCATGTAAAGCCCAATAGGGCAGGCCCATACAATTTTTTTGGAAAATATTTGTTTCGGTCATTTTTACCAACTAAAACATATATTACACATGTTTTTATTTATTTTTAAATAGTAAACATCATCTAATTAGGTATATACTTTAATAAAAAATGTATATGGTTCAATTTGAATGAACTCATTTTTAGTAAGTGTAAAAAAATTGAACGAGATATTTATAACATTTAACAAGGTATATGTTTAATTGATTTCTAATGGTATATGACTGTATTTAAACTATAAAAAAAACTGAGTGTAACCGCGCCCATTTTTTTATATTAAACTCCAATACTCCATTATATTCTCCCTTACTCTCTACACACCAACACTCAAATCTCAAACTGTTTCAAATCCCCAACAAATACCCCCCAAAATCATCCCCAACAAATCCCCCCTAAATCATCTCCCTGCCAATCAGTCATTAATCCATCGGGTCTCCTTTTTGGTTCTCTCGTGTTTCATTTTTCAAGTTTCAACAAATCTCTCCAACATCTCTCTGGTTATTCTCTCTTACTCTCTCACACAGATTCATTTGGCTCTCTCTCTCTATATATTATCTGTTTCTCAGTTTTTTTTCCAGTCTCTCTCTCTCTCTCTTTCTCTCTCTCTCTCAGTTTCTCTGTTTATTTGATTATTTCTCTTCAAACTCAAAGCCATCTCTCTATCTCTCTACATCTCTCTCCCTTTCAAAATCCCCAACATTTCTTATTGTTGTATTAGGGAATGGCAGGGCCGGTCTTCGATAGAGACCACTAAGACAACTACTTGGACCCCCACCCAGGGAGAGCCCTCAGGTCCTGTAAAGCCCAATAGGACTGACCCATCTCAAAGACTAATAGCCCACCTTGGATTATATTCTCTCTACAGTCTACACACCCAAAATCATCTCCCAGCCAATCAATCTCCCTTTTGCTTATCTCGAGGTGGCATTTCCTCTTTGAGTTTCAACAAATCTCTCCAGCGTCTCTCTCTCTCTCTCTCTCTCTCTCTCTCTCTCTCAGGTTATATCTTCTCTGCTTCTCAATTTTTTGTCCGTCTATCTCGAGTCCGTTTGGCTTAGCGTTGTGGGATACCGCGTATCGAGAAACCATCTGGTGGTGGAGAAGCATTGTTTTGAAATGTTGAGAACTTGCAAAAAAAAATAGCCTACAAATGCATACATTCGGCCGACAATGCGAATACCATTTTCTTGTTTGGATTGAAGGTGGAATCCATCGCATTAGCCAATGCAAACACGCCGCAACTGCTAAGCCAAACATATGATTCTCTGTTTGACTATGGATCGGTTGAACCAATTTAATTAAGCATTCACAAATTTATAAACTCACATCAAAAACATTTATCATATATCAAAATACATTTCAAATCATATTTTGATCAACTCACAATTCTTTTAAAGTAAATTTCAACTCACCTCACTCAAATTTGATTAACACTATAGGTCAAAGGTATTTTCAGAATCTGAAAAAGATAGAAGTGTGATTTACTTGTAGGTGAGTGACACAGTGATCAAATATTGTTGGGCTTTAATTTGTAGTTCTTCATCCTTATCTTCAATCAACCATAAGAACTACTTGAAATTTACATTGACGACTATTTACATGACATTATATGACCATGACCCTTTGTTTTTCACCAACATTGCCAACAGCGCAAACAATATGGTCCTAACATAATAGGCTAAAAAATGTGAACATTCATGCACGCAATTCATTCAAATATATACTTCATTTTTGTCAAGGTTACATTAGACAATTTTATACCTTTCAAAGAAATTCAAAACATTTATTATACAAATGACTATCCCTAACAATTTTCAAAAGGAATACGAGGAAAGGAGTGCCTTCTGAAGTACATTATGCCTTGTCTAGCCTGACATAAGAGCCCAACAAACCTTGATAATTATAAATTTGTTTTGAGAAGATAAACCATGTTAGCTATACCAGGCGTGGGTACGACGAACAAGGCACAGTGTAAGCATGTCCAGAGGCAGTGTGCATGGTGTGTGAAAGCACATGTGCAAACCAAGTTTTAAGAGAATAAAATGGAACAATGCAACACATATTAGGGTTTTCGAACCGAGTTCAAGTATAATCGAGTCCCAGGTGGTTCAAGTAAAAAGTATGCAATGCATACGAAGCTTACGAGCGTGTGGTGTAACACATTCAAGGTGAGGGTAAGCTAGATGTTCAAGGTGTTAGGTGAGGCTCAAACTAGGTCTTCATCAGAGGCATTCAAAGATATCCATCCCAGCATATCAATTTATGCCGGAAAAATAAAGTTGGCACCAATTACCAAACCAGGGGCAAATTGATTGGCTTTTGTAATAAGATCATCATCACCCAGCTGATGGGTTGTTTGTGCTGATGAAATTCACATCAATAATCACCCTGGTATTTAGGAATTCCCCCCCTTAAAAAGTCAACCTTGCCAAACACTTGAGAGAGAATGGATTCTGCATTTCATTTGTTCAGTGTGTCTTCACATTTATTTCGAAACAAGAAGCTATATGCATGAACACCATGAGCATCCCAATACAAGGAATATACCAACATTAACTGCAAGACTATACATAATTTAAATACCAGCCAGACTTTTATTACCAATTCCCTGGCCTGAATGGAAGTGGATCTACAGAACTTGAACCAGAATACATCCCAGGGGCGATTTAACATCATACCTGAAAAATTCACATCCACCACAATTATAAACAAATAACTTGCATCATTCTGTAAATAACAAGATAGTGCTTCCAATCCAATGTGGGGTCGAGATGTTGATGACTTTTTATAGGCTCCAAATGAATAAATATGACTGTTAAAACAAGTATAACAATTAAAATGACTAACTAATTCAGACAAACCAAAAAAAAATCAGTATAGCATTGCAATCATGCAATTAAAAATCTCTACGCTTGTTAGCCAAGTCGAAAGAATGGTTTTTATCGAGTCATAAGCTCTATTCATCTAGAAATCAGTATAGCAAGGTCCACAAAGCATAAAACTCAGGAAACAGTGAAAACAGATAAAGCAGGTTGCTCCTCCCATGGGTTTGACAGTATTCATTCCACTGCTTAGGATGCCCAACTGCACAATGACACACATTTTGACATCATGACCAAAACAAAGGATGACGCTGATAACAGAAATCTTGGGAAGACCTCGGAGTCCTTAATACCAATGCAACAGAAAAATCAAAATACACAGAAAAATCAAAATACTCATGCCTTAGAATCGTCTCATTACATCAACCATCCCTGCTTGACCTTTCTTTTTTTTTTTTTTGAAATCAGGCAGACACAGTCCACCAATCACTTTCATTAAGACAAAGATTAGTACACGGTCTGAATGGGGGGTGAGAGGAGTAGAGATCAACCATCCCTGCTGGACCTGACTGGGGTTTTTCAACAGAACCATCAATGTTTTTCTTCAGGGAGATATAGGTAGAGGGGCTAAAGGCTTCCACCTTGGCTTCCACCTTGGAAGGCTTTTGCCCTTCCCATCCTTGAGGCTGGAGCCCATAAATTCCAGATTAGTTAATCTGATGGAAGACTACAATATTTTCAGGAGAGTCTTAACCAAGAATTAACCAATGGTTTGATTTAAAAAGCAGCTGGTCCAGAGCTGATGTATGCAAACAAACTCTCCAAGATTTTTCATCTAGATAGTCCAAGAGATGTTATTGGATGAAGTATTTCACCATGCAAAAGATTCAGCAATCCCTTCCGACTCCATACATGCTTGATATAATATATTATATCAGACGTGTGCATGTCGTAGAGCACTTGATATGAGAGCTATACTATTCCACAACATTATCAACTGCGATTTATATACTGGTCCAGAACCTCGGTTATGTTTCATTCATTAATCATTGTCACGTTTTAAGCATCATCCTTCATCAAAACCCTAAATTTCTCTCTTAGAATATCTATTGTATAAATGCAGCATCATCTGCCCATGCCTCAAAAAATGTCAGGCAACCAGTCACATCACACATCCCGTTGGGTAAATTACAATAATCCACCTATTGAAATTTGCCTAGGCATCCGGATTTAAACAAGGACTACGGTTTAGAGCGCTAATCTCCATTGCAAATTAATGAGGGGTGCCTGTGTCTTGATCAGTATTATAAAAACCCATGGCCTGGGCACATGGACATCATTGCAAATTGAGGGGTTTATGGAAATTAGTCTCAAGCCCCTTGGTTGTATAGGTCGCATGTGCTTTCCTTTTATAAATGTGAAACACTGCAAGTTTCACCTCAAATTCTCTTATATAGATACACCAAATAAGTTGTAATTCAGCCCCATATTACCAAAAATCTCTCTTATATGAAGCATTTTTGCAAATCACTCTTGAAAAAAATACATATTTGCAAATGATCTTACCCAAACAACAACTTGCCGCTAAAACTTTCTTGTGTGACTATTAACTCTGCATTTCCTACTTCTAGCCCACCGTCCATGTTTTAGTCCCACATCTATAGAATAACAGAAATGCAGGGAAGACACTATAAACATGGACAATGAGCTAATATGAGGGATACCTACCTGGAATGGTTGATCAAAGGGCCCCTTCCAACCCAATATCCATTTCTCATTTTCTCCAAATGTTTTGCTTATCAATGCCTAAAATTGATATTTGATACTCATTGTTGAAAATATTAGGCAATTTTTTGACATTTGCCTGCGGAAATGTATCCTTTTATGACCAAGCATATCAATCAACTAGTCTATCACATATTACTTTTTGTCCAAAGGTCGATAATGGGCTACAAAGGCAGTTTCAAACATAGACCAGAACCTGTTGCAACTTTTCTAACCAAACTACTTATCTTTTAAACTTGGCTGGTGTAGCCAATAAAATCCTTCATTTTTAAACTTGGACGACAGTAGGACATGATATAACTTGGCGTTAGAACTTAGAACCTCCAAGAAAGAGAGGATGTCTTCTAGAGATGATCCAAGTGCTCATCAGGCTGTTCATCATTATTTATATCCCTAACTTTTCATCATCCACGAAATCAATTTATAAATATACCAATATTACTGAACCAAACACATTGAAATGATAAGAATGCAAAGGACGGCTTAGTCTATTACTCTTTGTCCTACTCTTGACTCGTCTTATTCTTCCAAATATCAAGTTTCAAGTTCTCTTCCTATCACTTGTGCTTGCTTTGTTTTGTCCAAAAAAAAAACATGTTTGTCATTGCCAAAGCAAAAGTTCTTACAATCCAAGTTCAATTAAATATGGCTTCAAAGCTCACAAGCATGGGATGGATTACGAAGAGATGACTGGGTGCACAATAATATAAGTCAATTTGTATGTGTATAGAACTAACTCCTAAGCATCATTTTAGGGTCTTTCACCAAAGGAATAAATAAAGTTTAAAGCATCACCTAGTAAGCTTGTCAACGGATGAGATACATTGATATCAATTAACTATCTTTAAATCATTCAGATCAGATACTTACTTTCAAATTTGAAACTCTTTGGATTTGGATCCTAATATTTTTCAGATAATAAATACGTCTAAATATGGACACTAATTTGGATAATCAAATGATATATTAGAGAAATATGAGAATTAAAACTACGATTTCAGGGTTTATCCTCTCTTCCAGAGTTCACATATAAAAAAAATACAATAATTATTTAAATTTTCATAATTGTGATTAATTATGCAGGATACCGAATATGAATAGTATATCATGGAAAAATTACCCCCCGTTTGGGGTGGGGAATAAACGTCGGATAGGAGAGAATACAGTAGAATAGCTCCCAAACAGCTGTTTGTTTGACAAGAATAAACCTTGATAGTTATGTCTGGATAAGCTAGGATAAAGGCCGATAACTATTCTCAGAAAAAACTAGAATTGCTTATCAGGGTTTATCTATACCAATGGATAAAATACCCTTATCTGTCATTTTAAAAAATTTATCTTACCTAACACTCTCTGCACACATTCCAAAAACTATCACATCTATCATATCACACACACATCTCTCATACTTATTCCCAAACACAAATAATTTATGCAGGGGTATAATTGTCATTTAAAAAGTCATAAACTCTTATCCATCTCTTATCTACCACTTATCCTTACTTTATTCAAGGTGAACCAAACAACAAAAAGATCAATTTTACGTCTCCCAATGAGAATACCCGAAAAGACAACCAAACAAAAATTAACTAATACCTATTTTTTGTGTTTGGGAATAGTTATTCAACATGGATTGTTATCTATCCCAGTATAGCTATCAAGGGCGAATAACCTTATGTCACACCCCAAACGGGCCCTTAATGAATTTATATTTGTCAGATTTAGAAATTTTTTGGATTTGATATATTGATATCTATATTCACACTATGGAATATCATATACTTTCTAATTTTTCAAATATGGATTTGGAGCGGATACAAATATTTTTGAATAATTGACAAGGCTTACTACCAAATTCCAAATATTGAATAGAAAGTTTTTTTTCCTTGGGACAAAAGGTCTGACTCCTTATCAAACAACTTTACTTTAATCAAAAGAATTGAGTTCACATTCCATGGACCTAAAATAATATAAATTAACTAATTTTATTGCAAATTCCACCCTAAGTAGACATTCAGTTCCTCATTGAAACATTTGATAGAGATGTAAACTTTAAGTAGTCTTATAAGCCTAGTGTCATGGACATGAAAAACAAATAATAATAAGTAGATTTACTCTACAAATTGTAGGGTTCAATTAATAATAAATTATGTATATGTAATGAAAATTCATTCATAAGATTGAATTTGAATTGAATGGATACTCCAACTCAATGAAAATTCCACCTCTTTCTAATATTCCTCTATTCAAAGCCCACAATTCTTTCAAGGGTTAAATGCATATAACCCCCTGAAATTTGGAAGATATCCATATCCACCCCTTAATTTCCTAAATATCCGTATAACCCTCTCATTTAAAGTACTTAATTAATACACATACCCAATCAAATCATTGCACTGGTTAACTTAACCCAACGTGCGAAAAAGATGAAAATACCCATGGCACCCTTTCTAAACCTAAATCTGAAAAAAATACCCTCCAAAACATTTCAGCACTTGTCCTCCTTTAAATCTTATTATCAAACTTATTTGCATCAAATGGTATTCAGATTTTTTTTTAATTTCAGTATTGATCGGGTATTTTGGGATACACTCCAAACCTGAACTTCACTTTGTACAAGATTTGTTGTGGTAAATCTCAATTTTGATCTATGTATGAATTAAAACTTTTATCACCTTTATCAAACTGATTTGCAGCAAATGTGAGGTTGCTTTTGTGTTTACTTAAGCCCTTCTTTTTTTTTCAAACACTTGAGCCTTGCATTGCTGTTATCAATGTTTTTGGTTGTTATATATGGAATAAAAAACCACAATAGCAATGGACCCGAAATGAAAGCCTGAAATAAAAAAAGAAAGAAAAAAAAGACAAAGTAAACAATAAAAAGCTGAATGGAATGGTGAACAAACAAATGTTTTGAAAGAAAGAAGATTGGAAGTGGGTTTAAATAATCACACATTGGGACGGTTAAAAATCGAATCGTTGAGGAGCAAGAAGAGAAAGTTTGGACCGTTGGGGAAGAAGAAGAGAGAGTTTGGGTGTTTTTTAGTGAGAAGGGCATTTCGGGCATTTTTATGAGCCCTTTTGATTTTTTTTGGAAAGTCGGGTTATTTGCATATATAAGAATTAACACCAATAGAATATTCTCGGCATATCCATTAATAATTTATGGAAAAAGTAACTCAGGGAGTTGTGTATAACTAAAGCAAAATATAGGGGATTATATGGATATTCAGTAAATTGAGAAGTGGATATGGATATTCGCCAAATTTCAGGGGGGTTATACGCATTGAACCCTTCTTTCAAAATATGGATCTTCATCGGCTAATCAAATTTTGGTTGAATAATTATCTTCATCAATAGTAAGATAAACATGAGCAATGGTAAAGAAACTTCCATGAATCTTGGACGGTTTTTATCATTATGACATCAATTTGTGAATCCACGCTAATGGGATACATAACAAGCACATACTAGTAACACATCCTATCTATCAGAACTTTTTCAAATAAATATGGGTAAGGTTACATAAGAAAATACCAGAGAAAGTAATTACAAATGTTCGCCTTTTCAAATCAAACCCTCTTTGATGTTCAAGCAAAATTCTGAACTGTTCAGCAAATGCCCATCTCGTTGATTTGCAATATCAAACAATTCATCATTTCATTGAGTGAACAATCATATCAAATGCACCTAAAAACATATATATATATGGATGAATGCAAAATTGTTGCACCAATCAATCACTAATCTATACCACGAAATTTCAACAAACAATAGAAAATCCAAAAGAGGGAGAAAGAAATCAAACCTCAGCGACAATGCCATCGGATGCCCCAAACTCATCGGACGGCAACGCCTTGCGGTGGTGGTGCCCGCAAGCCCTGTTCTTGCAGGTGGGGATGCTCTCGAACAGCCTCTCCGGAAGATTCTCCGAGAGGAAACCCGCATCGAATTCGATCGTCCCGTTCGACTCATCGGCGGCGATGCCCGTGATGGCGACCCAAACGAAGAACTTCTTGGCCTGGATGCCTTTCAAATCGGTGATCCTGCCGTAGGAGAGTTTCCCCTTGATCTTCTTCTCGTAGTAGACGAGATCGGAGAACCGGACGTAGCAGGGCCTCTTGAGCTCCACCTCGAAATCGCCGCCGGGACCGACGGGGGTGTAGCTGTCGACGGAGTCCGGGAGGAGGCCCTTCGGGAGGCCGTACTTGGGGAGGATGTCGTGGACCGTCTCGCGGAGGAGGGTTGGGGTTGGGGTGGCGGCGGAGGAGGATAAGGGGGCGGTGAGGGTAAGGGAGAGGAGGAGGAGGGGCAGGAGAGTGGAAGTCCTCATTTTTGGGTTTTTGTTTTTGTTTTTTTTTTTTCGGGTTCGGTGGAGTGGGTTTTATCGATGGGCGGGAGATGATCTGGTGCTCCGCTTTGTGTTTAGCTTTCGTTATTTCGTCTTTTGAGAGTAAAAGATTGGGGGTTTCTGGGGTATTTAATGATGGGTCTTTGCGTACATGTCCTCAAGAAATCATGTACATCTGAAACATCCCTGACCAAGATATCTGAAGAGAATTTCGAAACAGCTTTTGCATTTTTTTTACAAGAGTCGCGTGAGTCTAATTTGGTGAATGTATATATATTTAGGATAAGTAAATCTAATTTAAGGTGATGTTTTTTTTTCTGAATTTAGTATTTGAATCACATTGTCTAAATTATAGGATAACTTCATTCTCTTTAAAAATATCAATTCTACCTTATTTGTGTTATATGGATCAAGTGAGAGAATGTTGGAGATATGAATGAGTTAATTAAATATAAGGATCGGTATCCGTCAGATGTCCTAAGTTAGAAAAGTTAAAGAGATGAAATTAAATATTTTTCTTCATCCCTTTTATTTCTTTCAGGCTTATAGAGAAGTAAAAGACAGAAGAAGAAGAGTTAGAGATCGTGATCGACTTCTAATCATTCAAATTTAAATATGTCGATTAATCTCCGATCCTGTGAATTTAGTTAGACTATATAATTTATTGTTAGGTTACAGTAGTCTAAATCTTGTCTCAAAAACAAAGAAGGGGGAGAATAAAAATTTAGAAGGATAAGAGAAATAAAAGGAAGAGAGAATTGGTCTTACAAGACTTTTTTTGAAGATATAGGTTGCTAGAGATGTTTCAAATTTGTGTATGATTTGACATGTGTAGAGGGTTGTTGAACGGTTGAGCTGCTTGAGGTTAATTTAATACGGTATGAACATGATGAAAGAATAAAGAAAACAAGAAGACGTGGGTGGGGGGGTTATATCAATAACTGGAATACTGGATAGTTTTTTCTTGAACAAGGAATACTGGATAGTTGAAATTTATAAAACTAGAGTACCATGTTCTCCATGTGGGGAAGGCGCGGACTTGGATTATAAGTTTATATTTTAATGGCTAACCTAACCTATAAAAAAAAAAAAAAGAGAGGAAAAACTCGATATAACTCTCCATAAAGTTAGCTAAATCAATTTTAATCCCTATAAAATTAAAAAACCATCACAGGTCCCTGAATTATTAGAATAATATCGTTTCAATCTCTATCGTCACCCTAACTAATCAGATACATGGTTAACCCTAATGCCCTTACCATTTATTTTAAAAAATCGATATAGCTCCTAAAAATTATGAAACTCAGAAATGGTCCCTATAAAATATGTAAATTTCCTCAGGCTCCTATCTTATTAGATAATATTTATTTTAGTCTCTACCCTAATCGAAACTAACCAGATCTTGGTTGATTCTAATCATATATGATAATTGACTGTAATACCCTTTTAAAATTTATTTGATAAATTACTATAATACACTAACCAAATATGAAGTTGACTTTAAGAGAATTTATTGATTTTAAAGGGACTTTTTTAGATTTTCAAAAGTTTCTAGGGACTTATATCGTTTTTTCCTTTTTTTTATTTATAATTGGTGAGTATAGGATAGCATGAGAATTTATAGGAAAAGGCAGGGGTATTTTCGTGATCAATGATCAAAATTGGATATTTTATATTTTGTAGGGACTTATTTGAATATATTTATTTAAGCAATTTAACTTAGGAACTAAATCCATTAGCCATACAAATTTTGTAGGGACCTGTTCCAACCCCCCCCCCCCCCCCCCCAAAAAAAAATGTAATAGCTAGACTAACTTCAAAAAAATATATATATATTAAAGACATTACATTCCTACAAACATGGGTAATCCCATATGAGTCCCTTACAAAGTTGGAGTAGACGTACAAGTTTCAAAAAACTTATAAAACCCAATTATTATCCCTAGATTAGATTTTCATTCAAATTTGATGAAATATTTCTAAAATATTATATCATTATGCAATTGTACAGACATCACACTCCCTATAAACAATCATAAAGACAAACTAGTCACTACAAAAAACCAAATTACATTTGCAAGTCTTATATTTTATTAATCTTTTACCTTAGCATTGTTTGGAAGGATAGAAATATTAAAAATAATTTAATTATTTCATTGTATGGGTTAGGCCGTTAGGGTTAAATAGAGTAGGTTGGATCATAGTTAAATTATATTGACGGCAAGAATATATATAGGTTTTTGTGAGTTTATAAGAATTTGTACATCTATCCTAATCTTGACAGAAACTCATATGAAATTACCTACGTTCACATGGACGTAAATGTTTTTTGGATTAACTTGTGAATCGAACCGGTTTGGATTAACTTGCCCTTGGTCCATTCCATCTCAGCATTACAATTTTTTTTTTTTTTACAATGAAAAAATATTAATAGAATGACTGAGATCATCCAAAGTCTGTCAAGCAGGGACAAGTTTCAGCGCATATTAGTGTAAATCTATTTTTTCGATAGATAATGTTTCCTACCATGAATATAAGCTTTTATAAAAAAATAAAACATATGTTTCAATAAATTGTATGATACATTTATAAAAATGTAAATTTTTTTTATATATTTCATTAATATGAGTATTTACTTCAATAATTTTCTATCGACGCATATGAGACTGGAATCAGGATTGAAAAAAAAATTGTATGTTACAACACTCAAGCACGAATTGAACCATGGTCCCCTAAAGGGTGAGTTGTCCCTCTATCTACAACCAGACCTACAGAGCTTTATAAACATGGGTTTTGTTACGTATAGTCATTTTTTTAATCTCATATATCTCGATAACGTTATCTACTCATTTTAATAAGGTATATGTATCGTTAAAATATTTTTACATTTTCTATAAATATATTCACGTAATTCATTAGAATATATAATTCATTTTTTATGTATAAAAAATATACCTTATTAGATGAGGTATGAGATGTATTATTTTAACAAATTTTAAAATATGTAAGGACTAGAATTTGAACTGAAAAATAGGACTAAACATATTATTTTTCGGTAAACAGTTTTAGTTATCAAGTCCAGCCAGGGGGGTAACACAGGTTAAGTTGACATGGCATGATATTGATATGGCACACCACACAAAGATACTCTGAATTTGAATCCCAGTCCATTCTTTGAAGGTATTTGTTAATTCAAATCAGATACACCTACATCTGAATTTGAATTCCACCCCATTTTTAGAAGGTATTTGTTAATTAAAATCCAGAGACATGTATCTGAATTCCAGCCCATTTTTTTGAAGGTATTTGTTCATTCAAATCCTGATATATCTGTATCTGAATTTGAATTCTAGCCCATTTTTTTAAATGTATTTGTTAATTCAAATCTAGATACACCTGTATTTAAATTTGAATTCCAATTCTATTTTTATGAGAAGAAATCTGTCATTTTTCGTTCATTTGGTTTCACCCAAATCAAAACCCAAGGATTTAATAGTGTCACATTTTATGGGATTCAGTTATGAGGTTTACTTTGAATAGTAGTTAGTTACAATTTGTTTTTCAAATTATAAGAAGGGTAGTCTTGTCATTGTCATTTTGGTAGTTAGAAAAAGTCAAATAGAAAACCAATAAAAGAGTGCCACCTATTGAGACTCTTGGGGCTTAATTTCTGGGGTAGCAGCACCCATATTTTTATCAAGTGTCTATAATGATGTGTCTCTGTGTGTGTGTGTAACGTGCATGGGTGCGGTATATTAAGATATTAAAATATTGAATATATATTATAATGTATATACATAAGAGATATAATAAAAAAATTAAAATATATACAAAAATATGAAAAATAAAATTCTTATATACGGAACAAAAAGAATTATTTTAAGATTTTGGGCCTCTAGAACACGGGCTAGGCGAGACCGCCTAGTCACTATTTATTAAGGTCTTCTCTAATTAATGTCTGAAAAGTTGTACATGAGACAACTTAGGTACCCAGTTCAACTTGATACGTACTCAAAAAAAAAAAAAAATAGCGTTACGGTAGAAAAAAACAGCTCACATATGTTTTTATTTTTTTAGAAATAATAAGCATTTCTTAAATGTATATGCTTTATTAAAAAATATATATCACTTCATTTTGAATTTAATGAATTTATTTTTTAAAAATGTGAAAAATCTAACGATGTAAATACTTTATTTAATTATGCATATATTTCACTAAATTTTTAACGATTCATATAGAACTGTGATTTAGACTGTAAAAATGATTAAGTGTACAACGCCTATACTCAAAAGCACATGGCCGTTGTCTCTCTCACTAGCTAGCATCAGAGTTGTTCTCGTTGTCACTCAACAATAATTTGATTACCAAGTTTTAATTAGCCACATATTCAACTTACACAGACATTTCATTCAAGTACTATTTTCACACACAATGATAATAAAAATCAGAAGTTTTGGGTCAGGAAGTAGCATATATATATATGATATTTATTGATAGAAGAAAACCATAGAAAACTATGATTTAGCAGGAGTACTACAACAAGGCAGGTTGTGGATCGACATTGCCTTTTTTATTCTAATATGGTTTATATATGGTGAAGCGTATTCATCATAAACCTTTATTCTATATAGATAGGACCAGCAGGATTTGTCATGCAACAATGCACCCGAGGAGGCAGTTGATGCTATTCAGTTCACATTTGATAAGGCACAGCGCATACGGAGTGATCGCAATCGGTTGTGTGATCTGGCATGCCCTCACGCACATTTGGCCTCTCTCCTGACAATTTGTGATGCAACGGCTTTGCGCATTGGCGGTGGAGGCCACCACGAACACGACGAGCATCGCAATCACAAACGCTGCCTGAAACTTGGCCATTGGAAAATCAAGGAATGTATAACAATAGAAGGAAAAGTGTTTGGTGCAGATTCTGAGGGGCTGGATGAAGAGGTTTATATAGAGGATGTTTGGTGGTATAGATTGGTGGAAGTAAACTATGCTACACTATAGTGAAATCAATGCCTTCCCAATAATAATAGTAATGCAGGACCACACAGTGATGCAGGAATTCATTCAACCCTTATCTCATTCAAATATTTTATTGGTTTTTGGATCATGTCAATGGTTCAATAGGAAAAATGTGCTATTATTCGATTAATTGAACTGGACTATTTGTTTAACAACTTAACATTTGTTCAGTTTATTTGTATACAAGGCATATTCTATATTGTTCAGTTGTCCATTGATGACTTGCGAACGCCAAAAATATATGTTATTTGTTATAGTTTTAGGTACCGTTTGGGAGCACGGTTTGAGCGTGTCGTGTCGGCCGACTATTTTTTCTCGCGGATCGGACGCATTGAAACAATGATTCGGCAAATGCGGAGCGCTTCCACAGACACGGAGGTGCCCAACCTGAAGCCAAACGTACCTTAGCCTACTTGCGTTGAACTTGGGAAAGGACACAGAAAAGGGATTTTTTGGGCTTATTTTGGTGCTAATCTGATATCTTTTTGAAAAGGATGAGGGAGTTGATCTCTCTTCATCCTTTTAATAGCTAGCCTTACCTTCCCCTCTTTTCTGTTGTAAGAATCCTCATGTACATTGTTCTTCCATATCATCTAATTTATTTACCATGCAAAATTTAAAAAAGTATTTCTTAACTTTGTGTTTTCCTCCCAATATCCTTTCTCAGTCAACAAATAAATTAAAAAAGGAATATATATTCCATGAGCAGAATATTTTTGGAAAAATATTGCACTCTATGCCTTTTACTGAGTCTATATTTTCATTTTTAAAAAATCATATATACCTCATGTAATGAAGATATATACTTTTATAAAGTATATATATTCCAATGAATTGAATAATATTATTTATAGAAAATGTAAAATTTTCAACAAGATATATGCCTAATTACAGTGAGTGAAGGAGATTAATGAACTTTATTTGAAACTGTAAAAAGACTTAGTGTAACAATGCTAAAAAAAACCTGAAATTTTGAAACTACAAATACCAAAATAGCCAATTTTTAAAAATTATACAAAAAAGAATCCAATTTACTATTTTACATCCTAAAATAACTTATATACCTTTTATCTCATTGAATCCTTAATGATCACCAGTACTCATTTGTAGAATGATCATGATCGCCATGAAGAAGTATGGCAATGGTACTATTAGTCCATCTAATTGTACTGTTTTTATTTTAATTATATTTCACGACCAGCTATTGGAAGATTAGGTGAAGGTAGTCTTTGCATTTGGATTGATTTTCTAGTGGAATAACATATTCTAATTTGTTTTGGTTGATTGTCCTCTCCAAATTTCAACTAAGCATGCTAAAAATATAACAAACAACATATATGTATTGGTGTTCTCAAGACATCAATGGACACAATCACACAATTGAACAATATAAATATTATGCCTTATAACAGATCAACTGGACAAATGTTAACAAATAGTCCAGTTCAATTAATCGAATAATAGCTTATATTTCATGTACATTGAACCATTGACATGCATGATCCGAAAAAACAATAAAATATTTGAATGAGATAAGGGTTGAATTCCAGCAACACTGTGTGGTCCTGCATTACTATTATTACTGGAAGGCATTGATTTCACTATAATGTAGCATAGTTTACTTCCACCAATCTATACCACCAAACATCCTCTATATAAACCTCTTCATCCCCCTCACTATCTGCACCAAACACTTTTCCTTCTATTGTTATACATTCCTTGATTTTCCAATGGCCAAGTTTCAGGAAGCTTTTGTGATTGCAATGCTCGTCGTGTTCATGGTGGCCTCCACCGCCAATGCGCAAAGCCGTTGCATCACGGATTGTCAGGAGAGACGCCAAATGTGCGTGAGGGCATGCCCGATCACACAAACAATCACTCCTTATGTGCTGTGCCTTGTCAAATGTGAACTGAATAGCATCAACTGCCTCCTCGGGTGCATTGTTGCATGACAAATCCTGGTTATCCTATCTATATAGAATAAAGGTTTATGATGAATATGCTTCACTATAAACCATATTACACTACAAGAGAAGTACATTACGGTGACGGTTTATAACCATCATCATAAGCTAAAAACCGTTTCTAATCCATTTGGTGACGTTTATATATACGCTCTTATACGTGGTGTCTTATTATGTATATAGTGACATTTTGACATATGTATGATGACGGTTAAAAACCGTCATTATACATATCTTATAGTGATGGTTTTAACCATCGCGTTAAGTGCATTTTAGTTTAAAAAACTGAATGATATGACAACGGTTGAAAACCGTAGCATATCAAGAATAACAACAGAGATAGTTTTAAACGTCGCTAAATATTGAAAGCCAATTAAGTTTATACCTATAATATGAATTACATTCAATTCCTAAAATAGATATTTGCTCAAACAAAATATAAAATTCAAAATAGCATTTGATAAAATTCAAAATGTCATATAAAAGATAATATTTGAATAATATTCAAAATTACAAAAATTAAAATCGATAACAAAAATAATCTAATGGCCTCCCGATAATCCAGATGAACCAGATAAACCAGGGGCTGACTGTCTAAACTGACAAATAAACTCTCGCACCTGCTCTCTCATCTGCTCCACTTGTTGTTGAACATGTTGTTGAACCTGCTCTTGAATTCGTTGCTCCATCTGTTGTTGCATTTGCTCCATCTGTTGCTGAATCTGTCGGCTTGATGTACCACCAAAACAACCTGCACGACCTCGTCCTCCTCCAAAATATTGAGATGGTGTAACCCCACTTACCATTCCTCGAACTCTTACACAATGTTCCTTTCCAAGTACTTCACCAAGAACATCCATGCCATTAACCTCTCCATCGTTCCTTTCTTCCATTCTAATAACACACTCATCAATGGCAGCCTAAAAAAAACCAGATATCAAGCATATATAAGACTTGTTCATTATTCCATAAAAAAAGGTGTCAAAGATCATGCAAGACCATACAAGTATGACTCATAACTGAATAGGTTCATTGAGCAGGAAAGATTAGTGTTCAATAGAGTCCACAATAAAAGAATCACCCGTCTATGAGATGTACCTACCTTTGATCTCATACTAAGCTCCCAATATAAATGTCAAAAAATTCACATGCTCAGCGAGCAAGTTTGGACCTTCAATTCCCTCTCTAACAGGGGGGTCAGCACATAAACCATGCATACAGATCATATGTTGCTTTCATTTTGCCATAACATTTCATACTTAATTACTAAAAATTCCATTTAATCCAAAGCATTTAAACATAGAAAATTGAATGCCATCCCAAAATACAAATCATAAAGAATCACATATCATATTCAATTACCAACAATCTGGACCTTGGTTGGATTCTATGTCGTTTTCAGCTATGTTAAGACTTCACTTACAAAAATTAGAGTTTTTGCTATAGTGACATGGGAGGGCTTGCTTGAGGACTAAGTGGTTTAACTTTGCAGCAAGACCAGGTTCTGTACCTCAAAGAAATACAATTTGTCATGCACTACAATCATTAAAACTATTCAATCAAACTTACAAGTTCAATTAATCACAGACAAATAGATGTCCGATTCATATCCCACTTAGAGAAAAACAAAAAAATTGAACTTCAATTCATTCCCCTACAAACCCATGAAAATGACCATCTCAGAATTCAAGGTTCCCAAAATTTGTTAGACCAGTGTTTTAGACAACTTAAAATGAAACTCATTAAGTTGTTTGTGACTTGGAAAACATTGAGTCCTGACATCAAACAAATTTGAAACATTAAGATTCCTTAGAACAACACTTACAAAGATTTGATGGCAATACTCATTCATAGGTTCTCCATTCTTACGTGTCTGTATTAGTTTCCATAGCTCATGTCTCGGAGGCACCACTCCTTGGGGATGGTTCTTTTGCTGTAAAAAATATATATTAAAACTAGCTTTCATCGCATAATATGTGGTGCTTCATGAAGTGAACAATCAACGTAGGAGTAGAAGTGCAAGAAATTATACAAGATCTTTGGCTCTATTGGCAATACTCTTCCGTCCAGTATTATGTGGTGCTTTTGAGTGAGACTGGCTTTGCATATTCTCTTTCGATTTTTTCTACATTATACACATGTAATGACTAATGGATCATTTACAAATCATGGTACATTGAATTACTTTTTTTCATACCTTATACCTATCACTGAAGAAATAACAAATGAGTGGTTTCCAATCATCAGGACTAACATGTGGAGGGCAATTAGTTAAAGCATCACGTCGGCTCATACCGGCGACATAATCCCAATACAATTGGTGCTTGAAATTCCTCCATCGTTCACCTAACTTGCCAAGTTTCCAATGCAAATCTTTGTCACCTTCTAGATCAAATCTAGCCTGTAAAAAACATTTAAACATATTGTATTCACTTCATTCTTTATGGTTAGAAAAATAATATCATGTGAAATAAACTTTCAATAATACTACACCTTCAAATGCTCAATAACCCTGGTCTTAACCTCTCTATCTCCAATCATCAATGCAAAGAGGTAATAGGCCACTCCTAGCTACAACACCGACGTATGAGCTTAGGATCGTGGAGCCATCACCAACCGGTTGTCCATGCTCATTCCACTCTAATTGCACCTTGGGTTTACTACCACTCCAATACTCCTTCATGATAGTTTTGCCTCTTCTCTTCTTTTTTGTGTGAGATGAGGGCCCTGAATAATTTTAAATATATATCAAATAAAATATAACAAATGTGAATACAAGCATATAACACTTTTAAGAGTATATATGATTGATTACCTGAATCCTGAATAGATGGATCAATCTCTTGTGTGTCCATATCCATGGGGAAAAAGATAAGATGATATCTTTAACTAAAAAAATAAAAAGATTGCATAAAAAATTATTTCAATTGAAAAGTATTTCAAATACATGAGGAAATATAAGATGGTACCTATAATTCAATTGAAAAAGTTAACATTTATGAGTGAATAACACTATATAATGATAAATTGTTTTCGATACATTAAGTGATAAAGATGAAGTGATGACATTTAATATCATGAAAAAAGATAACTACAAATTAATCCATATCTATGAATCAACATCCTCATCCTTGTCTCCATCTTCATCATCATCCCCTCTAAGACCCTCAATGGCTCTATCAAGAATCAAACCATCAACATCACTTCTGACCCATGTCACATCATCATCTATGGAGATGTTATCTTCAATCCCTTGATCATTTGATGGTTGCTGAAAATAATTCTCATCCTCAGAAAACACTACCTCATCAGGCATGGTGTATGAATCTCTACGAGTATTCTTTATCACAATTAACCAGTCCTTATCACAAACATCTTCTGCATAAAACACTTGGCCCACTTGAGATGCAAAAACAAATGGCTCATCAGTATGCAAGAACTTTGTTGAATTAACAAGGGTGAATCCATATTCATCATGTTTGATCCCCCTTTCTCGACCTCGTGAAGCCACATCGTACCAAATACATTTGAACAACAGCGGTTTCAGTGAACCATAATAACCCATTTCAATGATATCCTCCAAGACACCAAAGTAATCTATATCATCAACAATTGGATTTTTGTCCCTCGCAGTTGAGTAGCTTTGTGTGAAGGCTGTTACCATAACACCACTGTTTTGAGTATTTCCACCGAACTCACGTTTCTTCGTACAAAATCTGAAACCATTGATGATATATCCACTGAATCTCTTGGCATATCTATTGGGGCCTCGGGCTAATGATATGATATTATGTGATCTTTCTAGTCTTGTATCTTCAACCTATGCAATCCAGAAAATCTATTGTTTCATTGGGACATAAAAAATACTATTTGAGATATATTTGCAGAGTACTTACAAAGCTTTTGAACCAACTTGGAAATTGAGTGTTTCTATCTCTTTGAACTTGCATAGGAGTACTAGAACGAGAATTTCCTCGCATCCGATAAGTCGTTTCCCAAATTCTACATATTTAATGGATTGTTAACAACTAAAGTTATAATCCATGGTATTGAGTTGATGTTAAATAATACATACTCAAGGAATGGTTCACTTCTTCACAATTGAAAAGAATATAAAGATGGGCCTTTCTGACATCTTCATTGTCAAGCATGATATTCTCTGATGCACCCAATCCATGACCTATTCGTCCAAAAATAGTATTTTCAACATCACCAACATTCCTTGAAGGACGATTAAATGGCGTTTCAACATCATGTAGATATCTTGAACAAAAATTCATGCACTCTTCTGCTAAATAATCCTCGGCCATAGAACCCTCTGGATGACTTTTATTGCATACATATGACTTAAGTTTGAACATGAACCTATGAAATTAAGAAAAAAAACAATAGAGTTTATGGGGCATCAAACATTGAACAGTCCATGAAAAGATGTCCTTCACTGTTTTGTTTATATAAATTAGTCACACAAGCATTATCACAAACATTTACACAATGCTTTCATCATCTCCCCTAGACACACTAGCATTATCACAAACATTTACACAACACTTTCATCATCTACCCTAGTCACACAAGCATTATCACAAACATTTACACAACACTTTCATCATCTCCCCCACTCATAGCAAAAAATTCATCAATGCATCAATTTTTCCTAAAATGCTGAAATCAATGAATAAAAACAGAGAGAGAATCGATTTTACCCAAATTCGCATGAGATCAAGCCTTATCATCCCACAAACACCATGGATCAGAGAGAAAACTCATCGGCAGGCACAAATCTACAAAATCGGAGAGAATTAGAGAGAGATTTGCACAATAAACCAATCCAAGGAGATAGAGAAGTTGCTCGACCAATGGAGGAGTTGATCGTTAGGGTTGTGGAGGAGATGGAGAGATTGCCTGCACATGTGGTAGTCGCCGCCCGATGGAGGAGGAGGTCGCACGACTGTTGGTCGCTGGTGGTGGTCAAAGCCCGGTGGAGGAGGAGGTCGCACGACTGTTGGTCACTGGTGGAGGTGGTCGATGCCCGATGGAGGAGGAGGTCGCACGGGTGGAGAAGGTTTTGGTGTTTGATTTTTGAATTGTTTCGATGGAGAAGGTTTTAATGTTTGATTTTTGAATTGTTTTGTTAGAAAGGTTTTAATGTTTCGATGAAATTCGAGGAGGAGGTCGCACGGGTGGAGAAGGTTTTAACATAGCGCGTTTTTTTTTCGGTGAAATTCAGGTCGCGCGTTTTTTTTTTCCGGTGAAATGTTTTTAGTGTGTTTTAGGAACGGTTACAATAAAAAAAAAATTCTTTAAACTATGGTAACGTTTAACAAACTGTTGCTTAAAGTGTTATATAGTGATAATTATATTAAAATTGTTACCTAAAGTATTGAATATTGTGTAAAAATTTACAAGTCAAACTAAAATCAATTGGTTGAGTCTGTTTAGCTACGGTTTTTTATAAAACGTAGCTTATGTATATTTATAGTGATAATTTCAATTAACCGTCGTCAAATAAATGTCATTGTATCACATTTTTCTTGTAGTGTTAAAAACCATATTAGAATAAAAAAGGCAATGTTGATCCACAATCTGCATGCCTTGTTGTGTACTCCTGCTAAACCATAGTTTTCTATGGTTTTATCTTCTATCAATAAATATCATATGCTATACTTCCATGACCCCAAACTTCTATATTATGATGGTTTTATATCCACAACTCCATGCCTTGTTGTGTACAGGCTAAACCATAGTTTTCTATGGTTTTATCTTCTATCAGTAAATATCATATGCTATACTTCCATGAACCCAAACTTCTATATTATGATGGTTTTATATATTATCATTGTGTGAAAATAGTACTTGCATGAAATACCTGTTACTGTGTCCGAAGATCTGACATGGCTAAATAAAACTTTGTAATCAAATTATACATTATATTGTTCAGTATATCACAGTTCAGATGGATGCATGCTAGTGAGAGGCACAAGGGCTATGTGCTTTTGAGTATCATGTCCAACCGGGTACATAAGATGTCTAATTTACAACTTTTTGAAGCATCAGAGCATTAATGAAAATCTTCTAGTAGACTATTAATTTTTGTAGAAGCTAGTTTGACTTGATGAGAGCCAGCCAAACAATGGATGATATGTCAAAATAAAATGTTAGGAAAGGCCGGCCCGTTTGCAATCCATCATGGAGTCCTCAAAATATCCAACATGAAAAATGTTAGATTCAGTCATTTTTACAGTTTAAAATGCAAACCACATATGTTTTTATTCTTTAAAAAATATAAAAAATATAGTAAACATCATCGAACAAGATACATACATGATTTGATGAAAAATGTATATCGTTCATTCTCAAGTTGAATGATCACATTTTTAGTAAATGTAATTTTTTTTAATGAGATCTATATACTTCGTCTAATGATGCATATGTTTCACTGGATTTCTAATTATGTGCATGAGTGCATTTTGAACTGTAAAAAAAGATTGAGTGTAAAAGTGTCCACATCCAATTTTGTCTCTACCATACATCTAATCTCTAATACTCGTTAACTAGATCTTAGTCTTTTTTATGGAAAAAAATTCAAATGCTTTCGTTGAGAGTAACTTTAACCTCCCTATAAATAAGATGACCAATTCAGTCACCCTATCACCCTATCCCCATAAACAATGATTAATCAACCATTCATATATACTAACCTAATCTCATTTTCCCTCCACTTCCCCTAACCCAACCCCGTTGCCACTCCACCATCGGCCTCCTCCACCACCTGCCTCTTCCACCACCAATAGCCTCAATCAAATCCCTCACATAGCTAAAATCCTTTTGAACTAATTTTAGATTTATCATAGATGCTCGTTATTTTTCTAATGACAAGTTGGACAAAGCTCTTAATATTGTCAAACAGGACTTTCGATAGGTCTAAATGGACTATTAGTCATAATTTTAATAAAATATTAAAAGGCAAGTGGCAACGGTTCAGGATTTATCGATGTTAAGGGCATGTCTTGGATTTGAGTCTTGACACTGATTTACCCACATGTTTATTGGCGATTATTTAAAAGAATTTTTTGTGGGACCAGGATAAACATGTGAAAATAGTCTTTCTGGTTTGATCGTACTGTCAACCACGGGGGTCCCTCCGATATCCAAAAGAAAGAAAAAAAAAGAATATAATAGCATTGGAGTTCATTTGCTAAACCAGAATTTTAGTGTTACAAAAAATTAGAAAAAATATGCGATTTTATCTTTATTTTAAGGTAAGGATGAATATTTTTTCTATTTATAATGAAATTTATATTATATTAAATAATTAATATAGATTAATTGATAATTTTGTAAGGACACGTATATCTGCAATTGTAACCGGGATTAATACGAATAGCTACCATAATATGAATAGACATATATTACAAAATGTATTAGCTGCTTGTAACATTGACTTGGAATTGAACTATGTGCTTAGTGGCTTGGAGGGGTCCGCTCATGATTCAATAGTGTTAAATAATGCATTGTCCAGAAGAAATGGTTTAAACATCCCTTGAGATAGTTATATGTTACTAATGTCATATACTTCTCTTACAAAAATACTAATTAAATGTCTTGTATAATTTAGGTAAATTTTTTTGGTTGATGTTGTTTATCCAAATTAACATCAATTTTTAGCCCTATTTCGTGGTAAGAGATACCATCTTCAAGAGTTTGGTCTAGGGCGTGACCTAGAGTATGCATAAGAGAGTTGTTTGATCTTTGTCATTTAAATTGTAGCAGTTATGACCAAGGTATCATTAGTACCATAAATATCGACCTGCACTGTCAATTAATCGATCATAGCCTATGAGTTGAATTGTACATCCCATTGTATTGTGCAATCACTCTTTGTGCAGTTCGATCATTAGGCCTTGTAGTTTGAGTGTAGTTCCATACTGATGGTTCCTGGCCTGACTGGATCCGAACCTTTTATGTAGATGTTAGTTGATTGCTGTTTTATTGGAATCAATTTAACCCAAACATGTTTTCAAACCGAAAAAAAGCTTCAATTAATAATTGAAAAGGGTTCACTTAAAAGCTACTAATCGCTAGAGAAATGTTTAGTTGGTTGTGTTTTTGTAGGAATCAATTTAACCCAACCATGTTTTCAGACACCTGGTCTTAAGCCTGTCAATCGGACGGATACGGATCGGATATGCCCATATCCATATCATAACTTTCGGATTCGGATACAGATATTAATTTTCGGATTCGGATCCCTTCGGATACGGATCGGATACGGATATTTTTCGGATAATTGACATATTTGAATATTGATATTAATTTAGATAATCAAGTGATATTTTAAAGAGATGTCAATATTAAAATTAAGATTTTTAAGACTTATTCTCTTTTTCAGATATTATACATTGAAAATTTAATAGTATTATAATATATTATCATTGTGTTTAATCATATAAGATAACAATATAGGTAATATATAATTCAAATATATATATTTTTATAATATATATTGGATACGGATATTTTTCGGATCGGATAGACTAATATCCATATCCGCACTCCGGATCTTCGAATATCGGATATTTCTGATTTTTCGAATACGGATTCAGATCGGATTCGAATTTTTTTCGGATAATTGAGAGGCTTACCTGGTCTCAGTTTCTTTAGTAACTAGAAACATCCTCTAGTTATTAACATTAGAAAGATTGTTTTCCGAGAATCTAACAAAGGCATACTTTTGGGAATCTAATTTCAAAAACTTTTGAACAGTTTTTCAAAAGCCAGATATAACCAATATCAATAAACCACATGATTCCTGAAATTTGGGCTTGAACCCTAATATTTTAAGAGAAAATGAAACAAAATCTCAAAGTTCGATATTAAAAATTTAAAATATCATCTATACATGACACATGCATCCTGATGAAATGACAATTGTTCTTCTGACATCCAAGTTCAATTCCATAAATGCCAAAACAACCAAAAAAAAAAAAATCTCTTTCAACAGATAGGGCCAAAAGAAGCCATGAAAGTCACTATTCAATAACTTCATGGATGCTCGAGTTAGTTGCATGAATTATCTTTCCTTTTTCCCTGATAAGCGTTTCCGGATGAGTGAGATTCTCAGCCTCTTGGATCTGCCATTTTCTTCCTCACTGTCTTCACTATCAGACACAATCACCGTCTCTGGTATCACTGACACTTCCTCTGATTTTACATCATGGAATTTCATAGGCCTCTCATTACAATCATCACTGTTCTTCTCTCCATTAGAGTCGATTGTGCGCAACACTGAAGCAGGCTTAGCTGAACTACCAAGAAGGCTTTGCGAATGAGATAATGATAATCGGCGATTGAGCCCCATATTCTCCTTATTGGCGCTGCTTGTTTTCTCCAGTGGTGTAAGAGATCCCAGCGAGAGTTTTAGACCGATTCTGCAAAAGCGTTTACTACTCCCCACGTTGTCATCGTTCTTAGCTTTCAAAACATCTCTACTTTCAACGCAAGGCTGTAAAAGTACAAAAATAATAAGTAATATGAAACCAAAATCACGAGAATAGAATAAAAACAGCTTCTATTAAGTATTACCTGTTCAGCATTGGATGTGATCCCTTTATCAACGCTATTAGCACCAGGCCGAGCATACCTCTCGGTCCAAGATCGTGCCTTTTCATCAAAAACTTGTCGATTGTATTTATATTCCCTGCTCTGCATATCAAACACAGAATTTTGAAATGGGTTCCTAATATGGTACAATAGAGTGAGATTGACTGTGGAAGTATACTTACAGTCTCACACATTAAACCATCATCTGCGTTGGGTTCACTTAATAAAAGCCCAATGCTGGTCAGCACTGTTGAGATGTTCAGTGATGGTTGCCATGCTCCCTACAATTTCCAACTTATCAACTTTGTGTCTAATGGATATGCTCATATGAGACAAAGATATTTGGTCTGCTATATAAAATTGCAACACTATTTTTTTACAATTGAAATCCACACTAATATAACACACACAAAAAACACCTAAATTGCTGCATGGAGCAACTCAACTCCCATTGTACCTTTGGAGGCAGGTTAAGTATATCCAAGCAGATTCGGCCTCCATTGTCAATGTTTGGATGGTAAATAGGCGTGATAAATGTTACAATAGGAGGTTGAAAAGGATATCTGAAATTGAATATTGTCCACATGGTAAGCTTATTTCATATAAAAATAGGATAGATAACCAATAAACGTGAGCATATCAAAGGAAACCTTTCAGGTATTTGAATCTTAATTTTGAATATTCCATTGGAGTATACAGTTCCTTCAGGCCCTGTTATTTCTGTAAGAACACATCATAAGCAGTTGAGTAATACAAGTTGTATTATGAAACGAGATGTCAGAAATGAGTGTAAAGACACAAAAAGCATGAGATGATCTCAGCATGATTGTCAATTTCATAACTTACTGGCCTCAATACATGATAATGAAGAGGAAGATGACGAGGGATCATCTGAGTCAGAAGGAGAAAGGGATACTCCGTGAGGCGGGTCAGTCAATAGGATTTTGAGCTCCTTCTGCATTCGCAGGTTCAGCCTTGCAGCATGAGCCATCTAGCCTGAATCAATCACACTCCCAATTTTTTCTATCAATGAAAGGATGAAGATCATATGTAGAACCTTGTCAATATCGGTGTGACTAACCCTGCATATCTCAATCAACAAGTACAAAGTCAGTAATATAACATAAAAGACAATGACACAAAAAGAGTCTCATAAAACAACAACATAATGTGCCTAGTTAGTTATGAATGTATAAGATATTTCCGGTCCTTTAAATATAGTACAAGTTCAAATTCATGATAAACTTTGAGGTACATCAATAATTGTTAATCAAGGAAAAAGAATGAAGATAATGTAAAAAATGATAATGTGTGTTTCGATGAGACTAAGAGACCCTAAAAATTACAGGCATCCAACTTCTAACATTCTCAAATTTGAGATAAAGAAAATTTAATTCTCAGGAGATACCGAGATACTAGAACTCTTATTCGACATGAAATAAAATAACCAGACAACCCTCCTAGAAAATAAAAAATAAATCTCTATATGCAATAATGTTGTGGCATAGAATAATAAATGTTGCAAAAAACAAAATACAAGTTGAAACACCAAACATGCTGACATCGCCAGAGTGTTTCAAGAATTGCAATACCCTCCTGTAAGGATGCACCAATTTTACAGGCCCTATAATCAGATATATTAGAAATCTGACAACCAGAAGCACTGCATAGCAGGGAATTCCATGGAAGAGTCAATATTTTCAAGAAACTTAGTAGCATCGATCCCAATGGGGGTATAAGCATGATAATACAAATGGGATTACATAATCATAACCAATTGACAGCCACTACAATAAAAGAAAACTGAGCACCCAACAATGAAGAGCTAAAATATGCATATCAGATTAAAAAAAGATTTCCTTCAGAGGTATGCTTTTTTAAGAAAGAAATGGTAGGCATCTTAACCCAATTATAATAAAAATGCCCACGTACAAAAGGTAGAGATATGTTAAATGCATATCTTTTTATCAAGGGGAAAACCAATGTGCAAACATGTATGAAAAGTAGATATGAATACACAATCATATTCTGATCAAAGTTATCACCAAATTCAACACTGTGCAATTAATCTTCTAATAAATGACCATTATGAAAGATAGATGGATGATAAGCTAAAGATGCATGCCTCACTATATTGGATAAAAAGCTGTCTTTCAGAGATATGTGGAAGCATAACATTAAAGAAGAATAAACACACATGCAAATGATTTTTTTGAAGAACAGTGCCGCCTGGGTTTGATCACATGATCTCCTTTATGGAGAGGGGGGTGCTAGCCAACTAAACCAAAGCTCGGTTCGCGAATATATATTAAAAATAGACATGGATACATTGTCAAAGTCTACTTATCGAAGTTTTCACTGAATTTACTCTGCAAACATCAACTAGCACTATCATACGTAGATATGATTATCTAAAAAAGAGAGATATATCAAAAGTATCAAGCATATTTATTTCAAGATAAATAATAAGTAATGCACCAATGGTGCACTTGTATCATGATGGATAGCGGACAATATCAAAGCACAGATAAAGCAGAACAGTTATTTGAAGTTTTTTTTTTTAATGTGTGTCTCTACATTTAGATGTGCCTTGTTTCAACGGACTTGTGATGAGTCACTGTAGAGTCAATAAGAGACATATTCAATTGAAAAGTTATGAGAGAATTATGCAGCCACTCCCTGCAAATATTATTACTGTCTAAAGCATTTTGGAGTGAGATGGAAAGCCTAAGGGAAACAAAAGCTTATGCAAAAGGAATTCCCAAACTGGCAAACCGAGATTTGATTAGCCGATTAGCACCATTTTCAAAAAAATAAAATAAAAAAGGGACTGAAAAATACACTGTTTTCGAGTGAGCATTGCAGGAAATGGAAAATCAAGTACAAAAATGATCAACAAATTAAATAACAATTCCTAGAACTCAGTTTTCTCTGATATATAACATTAACTCTTAGCCTGAAGACAGCTTATCAGATTTGCAAGACAATAAATGTACTACAAGTTTGTTTCATCTGCAAATGCCAAGAAATGGATATGTACCATTCTTCATTCATATGGCCTAAATGATTGACTTACACTCATTATATGATGTTATTACCTAGATCCTTTTTTCCCTTTGAAAGAGAATGAGATATGCAATTGGAAATAATTTGAGATTCAAAGATTGTAAAGAGACTGAATATGGGTCATGATTGTACATCATTTCTTTTCTGGAGGCATGCCATAAATTTTCTAAAATGCTCTTTGGTACAGATGGATAAATTGATCCTTTGTGACAAAACCAAAAAAAAGTAATCCATGCCACATCTTATTTCAGCAGAATCTACACTCCGCACTATAATTCATTAAATCAAAAATGTTTTCTTTAGTATCTATAAAAGCTCATAATTTCACCAGAGATATAAAAGTATAAAACCGAAAGGCATTGAACGGCATACAGTACAAATCCATGTTCAAAAGAATGAGAAAGACAACTAAATGGATATCTAACAACAGTGTCAAGGCATAAATCATTCTAAAACAACATATAAATAATGCAAATTCACTTTATTAGAATCAATCATGGACAACATATTAACAGGACCAAACCCTTCTCTCATTTGGGACACTTGTAAAGAATGAAGTGAGTGTATTAAAAAATCTGTGTTATATCAAGTGAAAAAATTGGGGAAAAACATCCTCTTCTAGACAAAAGTTTTAAAAAAAAATTCAAATATTTTTCACATGTAAAAGGCACAGATCATTTCACTACTCATACAGGATTCGTGCATTCTGTTAATAAATTAAATATGTAACAATCTAGGTATTACCAAACGAACACCAGATTCGTGATAATAAAAACAGAAATCAAAATCTTGAGTTCCACAAACATCAATTTGCAAGATAAGGGAAAAAATTGATTCAATGTGGTGATTTTCCTCCTACCTTCATACATAAGACTCATTATAAAAAAAGATGAAGAAATTCAAAAGAAAACAAAAGTAACCCTAAAAAATGATCTGATTGAGAGAGGGGAAGAGAGAGAGAGAGAGACCCTGTTGAGAGGAGAATCGAACGAGAGGGGACTTGTGGCAGAGTCAGACACGGATTGAGAGAGAAGGGTTTGTAAAGGGGATTTTTTTTTTGTTTTTAAGGTTCACAGGCGGGAGAATTCGATATTTCGTTTTTTTTTTTTTTTTTAATAAAATCTTCACTCCGAACTTGACGGATTCTACCACAGGACAACCGACTACGAAGTATGGATTTAGTCTGGCCTGGTACTATAATAATCGAACTATATAATCTATAAATCAAATTAAGTGACTATTAATAGATTATGTAATTTGATTAATAAGCTATGCAGTGAACTGATGATACCCATATCTCATTGGATTTGGACCCACGACTACGACAGAGAGAGCAAGAGAATATGTTAGATACAATGCTAGTTGAACAATTTGATTGTTCAATAAATTCATATATGATTGTCAAATTTCATCACATCAAAATAAACATATTAATAGTTATTGTAATTGAGATATTTTATTATTAATTTTTTTCTCTAAATAGTAATCACGCATAACGACTTTTAATATGTATCTTAAAATGATAAGATCTGACGGTCATGAATGCGTTGAACAATCAAATGGTCCAATGTTAATAGAATTTGGATACGTTAAAAAATAAAATATATATTACATGTACTCATTTATAAAATGTGTTAAACGCAGTTAACTAATAAGGTATATGAATGTAAATAAGACTCAAATTGGCTGAATATAATAGTTATTGAACTCATCCTTTTGACATTGAGCCGATCAAGGACTATCGTAAGGTTAGATTAGACATAGTCTAAGACAAAAATAAAAATGTATTCTGTGTTTTAATCTGTAAAAATGATCGAGTCTAACATTTTCTTAAAGAAAATGATATGTCCAGCCTCTCGTGCATCCCCAATTGTAGTGCATACCATTTTTTTTATAAAAAAAATCATGCACTTTTCCATTGAAGTATATGGTGTTATATGAATTGAAATATATATTGAGATACACTGATGCCTTTTCTTTTAGTTAAAAAAATGATAAAAAAATTTGTGTCATATATTATTACAGAACTCTATACACTATAATAACGTAGTTTTTTATACATCTATGTGATTCTTAAGTAGATTTTAACTATAAATTTGAATTTGTATCATATCCTTTTGTAGTCATAAATTTGGTTATATATATAGGAACTCCCAATCCATGGAGTCATGAACCTTTTGGAAGTCTAATTTGATCTAGACCCCCTCCCCTGCCACAGTAACAGACGAGCGCTTGAGAGACATTCATGAACAGCCAAGAACCCCTTTCTTTAGCTCAGCATTAGACAAATTTACTTCTTTCTTCTGTTCTTGGTTTAACCAATCCTGATATTTAAATGCGGAATTTCTTTATCATCATTTTTCTATTAAAAATTATCTAAAATTGACTGAGTGCTATTACTTTGGTCATTTTGTACTTAACATGTGTTATCTCTAGGGTTATCTCTAGTTTGGTAAAAGATGCGTGTTATAAATACACGTCTCTAATACTAAACACAAAAAAAGCATCTCTATTGGCTAAGCCTTTCAATAAAATTTTAAAGTATATCATGTCTAATAAAATTTTAAAATAATTTAAATTTGAATTGCATCTCAATCTTAACAGATAAGAGATTTTAAATTTCAATTTGTATCATATCCTTTATTGATCTTACATTGATTTAATTTAATGAATTATTTATGTTTATGTTATCTTGATCAATTTATCCTAATTTAAATTTTATCTTAATCTTATCTATTAAAATTTATATCTTGTGAATTTTAATTTAAATAAAATTTTAATGGATAAGATTTAAATAAAATTTAAAATTTTAATTGTCTTTAGATAAAAAAAAGAAGATGGAGACGTGACTTAAAAAAAATCAAATATTAACTTATTTGACTAGTGGAGGTGCGATTTATAAATCATGTCTTCTAATAAATAAATAAATAAAAAATCTGACTGGATCAATTTTAAAAAAAAACAAGGTTATTTTTTAAAGTTGACAAAAAAAAGACAGTTTATAAACAGACCAAAACACCATGGTAAATTTTCAAAAATAACCCCCTGAAAAATTTTAATTTCACTTTTAACCCTCCCCCAATTTTAATTGCAAAAATTAATCCTCGACCTGGTCAGCGCTGCCACGTCAGCGCTGATTGAGTTTTTTTATTTTTGGATTTTTTAGGGGCAGCGCTGACTGAGTTTTTTTATTTTTGGATTTTTTAGGGAGGCGTGCTATATATAACACGCCTCCTTTGTAAACATGGAGGCGTGTTATATAAAATACGCCTCCCTGTAGGGCTTGTTGATACGAACGCGTGGACATATTATAATAGCGATTCTGATCTACAGTTTGAAAGTTATGACCATTTGAAATTACGTGGCAGCGCTGACGTGACAGCGCTGACTGGGTCGAGGGTTAGTTTTTGCGATTAAAATTAGGGGAGGGTTAAAAGTGAAATTAAAATTTTTCAGGGAGTTATTTATGAAAATTTCCCAAACACCATTCATATTTCATATAGAAGGCGCCCATTTGTATAGAGAGAGAAAAAAGAGGGGGGTAAAGAGAGAGATGTTTCTAAATTTAGCACTTCCTAAATTTAACTTAAAATTGCCAAATCAACAATTAAAAAGCCAAAAACAAAAACAAAAAAAAAACTTTGACAAGGTTCTCGCTTATCCAATGACGAACTCTACCAACCATCCAAATCACCCATCATAAAAAATACAAAGATAAAGACAAGAGAGAGATAGTAACCTAGAAAGAAAGACAGAAGAATGCCAACAACATTTTTTTTTGAGATAAAACGGTAGGCCTATGCCCTTCTATTGATAAAAAAGAATGACAACATTGCAGAGATCATCGGTCTCATTCCGAAGGCAAGGCTCGTCGGGGCGGATATGGGACGATCCGATCAAGACATGGGACGGGAAGGGTTCCTCCACAACCTCCGCCGCCACCACCGTCACTGTCACGAGACCACCGCTCGACGATGACCACCCGAACGGTGAGCGGCCGCGGCCGGAGACGACCTCCACAAAGAGACCCAAAAGGTGCGGTTTCTCTGCGTTGTTTGGATCGTGCATGGGAAGACCCAAATCTTGATTTTTTTGTTTTTTTGAAAAGATGGGATCAGCTTAAATTTTGACTGAAATCTTGATTAGTATGATCAGTCTAAAAAAGAATGAAACAAATGCTTGCGAAGCAATGCTTGTATTGATGTGTTATCGGTATTTTTGTTTATTATATATGTGGCCCTTGAATGGGTGGATGTTGTGCTCCATGCATTACCACGTTCATCTTGTTTATATACATTACATTTTCCCCAATATAATATATACATGGTCCCAACCATTTGGGTTGGGACTATGAGATATATATTATGATTATGAGAAGCAATCCTTACAATGAGACCATTTGGAGGCAGCCTTGAATTATATTGGGGTGAAGAGTAGAGGGGCGGCGAGATGTCTTGTCCGGTAACATCTCATGTATTTTTTTTGTTTTGTTTTCGTTTTGCTTTTTTGTAATTTAGATATATTTCTTCTAATACAATGCGTATGCTTACCGTTTATCTCAAAATAAATAAAATATACATTGTCCTATGTATACCCTTATGTGTGTATTCACTTATTTTAAATGAGTAATATGCTTCATTAAATAAAACATTTAAATTTTATTTTTATGAATAAGTCCATACAATTTATCAAAATATAAACTCTTAATAAATATGTTTAGTTATAATAACTATATAAATCCATAGAAATAATCAAAATACGCGATGAATGACTGCACGTGAGATCTCACTAACATTTTTTTATATCAAATGCAACCTTTTACTGCACAAGCTTCACAATATAAACCTTTATTAAAAATCCCCACACCTCACTTTTATTTTAATTTTATTTATTATAATACATATTTTTGTTTTAGCTTACACGAAAAACACTTTTTTATATATAAATGACGATGATGTCCCCATACAAAAGAATAAATCACAGGTACAACTTTGCAGTGGGTTCACCTTATGCTTCACAACCAAAACCATGTGATTCAATATTTTTAACTGATGTTTTAAGATTATTAAATTAAGATTTGGAAAAAAATTATGTGAAATAATCATGATTAATAAACATATACAATGGCTGGCTTCATTAACTTCTACAAAACCCATCAAATCTAACCAAAGTAAGTCTAAGCAAATAAGAAAAAAATAATTTCCTGTAAGCCTTTTAGCTTCCCAGGTAAAACAAAGCACCTGCCCACTAAAAAAAATGACAATTTTGACAGAGAATGTTAGGCATGGTTGGCCGTATCATACTTCTTTGTGAATTATATTTCAGATGTATCAAGTAAATGAAATACACATTTAATCACAAATAATATAAATAAATATAATACATTTTGGAACTGCATAAAATGGGATATTTATTGGAAGATTCTGAGGTATATAACGATGGACTTCGTTCACCTGAGATGCCTCCAGAGATTCTTTCCCATTGATTTTCATTGGCTAATTATGACTGCCTTGACTTGGAAATGTGGATGTGCTTTCGGATGTGTGAACTCTTTCTAACCAGAAATGAACTGCTTCACTTTCTAGCCAGAAGAAATACGGGTATGAGCTATTGGCTAATATTGAGAATTGATGGGTTACCACAAAAAAATTATCAACATTTGCATCAGCTTTGTGGGCATGAATCATAGGGAAGGCACAGAAAGTTGGTGGTAGTTAGTGAAATCAATCCCGTTCAGCCTCACGCAGCACAAGATCTGCTCTGGCAGCTCTTCAGCCTTGTTCCCCTGTTATTATTTGCATTAGCAACCATCATTGTTATCTGCAAATTAGTTCTAAATACAGAAGGAAATACACATAAACAAAAACCTGAATAGTCAATCCCACGTCCAAGACGCAAAGCTTTAGCCTGTCCATGAATGCCTCAAATCCCTTCCTTGATATGTAACTGAATCTATGCATATCAATATCAATTTCAAAGTAATTCTCTCCCTGCAAAAGATGGGAATATATTATTGATACGTTTGAGTTGTGTATCCATCTATGGGGATATGACTTTGGTGGAGAATGGTAATATAAATGAAACAGGTGCATTTTGGGAAGAATAGGAAAAACTGAGAATATGAGAAAATACATGAATACCCATAATATTTTTGAAATTTTTATAAAAAAAAAGTAACCAAGCAGATTTCATAAAGTTGCACATAAGAGGTATCCGAATACAGTAATCTAACAACAATGATAATTTAATGTGCATGCTGTCTTAATAAGATTTTGCGTAAAACTGAATGATATGTATGAGAGGTGGACAAGTCAGAAACAAGTTTAGAGAAGAAGTGGAAAGGACTAGGATTGTAACGGACAGAAAGAACTGAGGTTATTAAATAGAATTTGATCTACATATAACACAAAGGCTTAAAATATTATAAAATCTGTTCATAGAACCTGTGGGAAGGCACTATTCAAATAGATGATCTGGAATTATTTCAGAGGATTGTTCTTAATGCTATGCCAATATTATAGTTACCCGATGTAAATTTTATCAACATTTATCATTTATCAATAGGTAAAGAAACTCCATGAATTGGTGAAAGTAACCATGCAATGAAAATCAGAGAGAAAAGAAAACAGGAAAACAACATTTATCATTTAGACATTCCTTTTGTGAAATGTACCCACATAAATAACACTAGGCATCTTAAGGATATAATAAGGGCACAAGAGTGTGCCAGTTACAAGGTAATCAAATGTAACAATTTAGCAACCTCTGACATCAAAAGGAGCAAATATGTATGGTAGAACTAGAAGCTGATTTTTTAATGAAAGGTGTTTAAAATTTGACATTGACAGGGACTTCGGTTGGGTATAAGATAAGAATAAGAAATAAACTTCAGGAAGCGTTGATTTTGAGGTGCAATAAAGACCAAATGAAAAGTGTGCTTCTGAGAAATTGCAATAGCTGATTCCCACATCAAAGGAGAGACCACTGCCCCATGCGTTGATATGACGAGAGGAAAGGGCAAAGCATGTCGGTGGTCACACTATTCATTAATTTTATTGATAATTAATCACCTTCAACGATAGTAAGTTCTTTTAGATAAAAAAAAAGTTATGGATGAACATTAGTACGTTGAGAGAAGACAATGGACCAATTGGAAAGGGCACTTCTCTTAAGAAATTGCAATGTCAAATTGCTACATCAAGGAGAGGTCACTGATCCATGCTTGGGTAAAAGAAGAAAATGCAAAGCATTGGTGGTTCCACTGTTTGTTAATAAATCACGTTCAATGTAAATAGATGAGGAGCTCAATTAAGATAAGACAGCTCAAATAAGGTTTCTATTTTCATTTTTTTTGATGTTCAAGTTCTATTCAACCATTCCTCCAGCCTCTTCATTTACTACACTCCTTTTTGCTAGATGCACCCCTTCTTACCTCATTCTTCCCACAACATAGAAACCTTCTCATAACATCCAGCTTGTTTTGCGATCATGACAGTACTGTCGCACGAGGCCCTTCAGAATTCCAAAGTTAAGCATTCTTGGGCGAGGTTAGTATTGAGAAGGGTTCATGGGAAGTCTTTGTGGTGGTCCCCCAAATCCTTTTCCTCCTTCGTTCAGGGGTTTCTTTTAATAATAGATGCTACTATACTTTCTTCAAATAAGAAAAGCATCCAACTTTTCTAAAATTCCTTTTGGCAAACTGAAAAAATAGAAAGATTACACATCTTTAAGTAATACCAATTACCCTCCCAGGCTGCGTTTTCCTTTCTTTCCACCTCTCCTCAAATCTCTCCACCAGTGACTCAGTCCTGGCAGCAAAGACTGCCACAATGTAAAGGGAAGCCCAGGTATTAATATGACATTCTTCTACTCTACATTGAAGGATTTTTGCACAAGCACCCAGTTCTGCCTCACACAAATTTACCACAGCAACAGCACTCTTTTCATGTTGATCCTCAGCCATGAAACCATCTTCGGACATCGGAGCACTATTTTCAATCCCCATGTTTTCCGGTTGTATCCATCTCATATTATCGAGTACCGTCTGCATATGCAAATGAGAAATGCTTGGCCCCTGTTCTCCCACCCTGTCCAATCATCCCATCCTCTCTTGCCTTTAGGCACACACTAATTAATAAACATGCTGCTAGAATAAACAACAGAGGATAAGGGATCAATGTAGACCCTCTCCAGCATTAAAAAATGCCCGTGTCTTGGAATTTAATAGCACATAATTCTATCCTATAGGGTTTTAAATTGGACACCTGAAAATTTTAAAAATGTTGAACTGTTATTTAATAATTCTCAAACTACACTCAATTGTGTATGGTGCTGAACAGGATATTGATGGTCTCTTGCTGCTGTAATAAAAATTCCTCTCCCTATGTACTAAGGAGAAGTAGGGGATCAATTGAAAGCATCAAATAGCAACAGCAATATGTAAAAAGTAGGTCTACTAAATGCAAGGATCATATCAGATTGATGCACACAGAGGAATGAAGTATGCAACTTATGACTCAAATTTCATCGAAATATGAATTTCGGAGAGATGTACACTAATACAACAGAATCCAGAAAGAATTTAATCATGATGCAAAATTACTCACCATATAAAATTCATGTTGTGGACGAGAAAGAACAGGTTTTTCATTGTAAGCATGCATAAGCTTCCTTTCAGCAGCACTTAGATGAAGATCATCCACATTCACCACACGACCCAATATCTTTAACCTTTCCCGGAAGGGTGAAATTGTATCAACAGGAAATCCTCTAACCTTTTCTACTTCATCATCAATTAGTCTCTGATATATGAAAGAAAATATGGATGTCAAAGTCATTAACAATTATCAAAATTTGGAAAGGAAAAAGTATTTTTTAAATTAATACATACAGGATAATAGGATATATATCGTTAACCAAAATGGAAATTTCAGATATCCCTATTGATGACTACCATAAAATGGATTTTTACCACATACTGTAATCCAAATGAATAACCACTATCGAGCTCAAAAAGTTAGATATTAACGAGGAAAAATCAGAGATCAACAAGTTTCAATAAAAAAAGCTTCCTTTATTCAAATATGCCATACCTAATGAAAGGAAAACTTCCTAAAGATGTAAATAATGATGTGAGAATTCAAAGACCAAAAGAATATATATATATATATATATATATAATGCCTTCCAAGGAATAAGATGTCATCGAAAATAATAGCTTTTCTCTATGTAGAGTGGTTGACCAATCATAAAAAATCCTACTGCTATTTTATGGAGGTTATCAAGAGTAGTCGCTACACCACTAGGCAAGCTTAATTTTGGCCAAATTCCCAAGGCCATTAAATAAGCAAATTTGTCATTTATTATAATAATTTATAGTGTTGTTTCTCTTGCCATAAATACCAAAATTACGATCAATCTGACTGATTTGTGGAATATCAAAATAAGTGGCAATTATATTTATTTAAACTTTTTCATTTTAATTAAATTTTGTAATCTGACTTAAGGCCTAATTGAGTCCATCTTATATGCATAACCCATAGTCTCATGGAAGATCATCTTTTCATCAATAATATTGAACTTTATTCCAGGTTTATTCTCTTTGAGAGAGGTTTTATGACATCTTGACATAGATCTGGTCTTTGATCATTCTTTTGCTGCGTTAATCTACTTTAGTCACTATTGGAGTTATTAGGCATGTTGGGCTTATTTCCCGGAGGTCTAGGGGCAACGTGCCCTTGCCCCCCCCCCCCCCCCCCGAGCTGGATTGGCGGGCGGGGGTTCAGGGGCAACGTCCCCCTGGGCCACATTGGGTGCATGGGGGCAATGCCCCCGACTCGAATTTTTGTCATGGATATTTTAGTCTTTTTCTATTTATAAGGTTTGTACATCTTATACTATATAAGGAACCTTTCATATTCCATTATTCTATTTATTTCTTCTTGGTATCAGAGCCACAAAGAAACCCTAGGGTTTCACAATTTTTTTTTCTTGATTCATCACAGGTCGTGTGGTGATCACCATCATCTTTTCCTCTCTCGGATTGAGATTTGAGGTTTGAAATGGAGAACAATAATCCAACGCCCAAGGATCCACCCCTACTGGCAGTTGTGGAGATCAAGGACATCACCATACCAATAGGGCACAATTCTCAAGCTCAATGGATTACCAATGTGCTCCTTGATGGACAAAATTATCCGTCCTGGTCACGTTCCGTTCAATTATATTTGGGTAGTCGATGCCTCCTTCTTGGCACCATTCAAAAGCCGGCAGACACTGATGCAACCTTCAATTAGTGAGAGATCAACAACTGTACGGTTCTAGGTTGGCTCTTCAACTCCATGGAGACCCGGATCTATAATATGTTAATGTATCATGATACGGTCGACTCTCTGTGGGCTGCGTTGAAGAAAACATATGGTCATGCCAAAAATAACTCACGGATCTATGAGTTATATTGCACAGGCCACCCAAGGTACCCAATCTGTTACCAATTATTTTGGATTTCTTTAGGCTCGTTGGGAGGAATTTGCCCACTATGAGCCTCTCTTAGAGTTGACTAAGGAGGCTGCCACGATTGTGGTTGGCTGATTACAACGCCAACAGATGTATGCGTTTCTTATGGGCCTCCGGCAAGAGTTCAAATCTCTTCGTGTTCAGATCTTGAATACCACACCACTTCCTTTTCTATTTGAGGCATTTGCTATTATTAAGGGTGATGAGTTTCGTTGTCAGATCTCTTCCACAATGACCACTGGAACCCTCGGCAATTAGATGGCATTGGCGGCCAATTCTGGATGACACTCGAAGCCACGGCGATGGTGGTTGCAATCATGGTTGTGGTCGTGGACAAGGACGCAGCAATATTGTGACTTGCGGCTACTATAGAAAAACAGGACATGAGAAAGTCAAGTGTTTTCTTTTGTACCCACAATTCATGCAATCTCGCAATGTTGGAGCTCCTCTGCCTGGCCCTTGTGCTGCTATTGCTGATTCCTCGATGTCAGGTGATGCTTCCACTGCTCCATTTGGGTCCTTTGATATGCGGACTCTTCAAAACCATATTGATGCCATGGTTCGGAGTCCTCTCGTGCCTCTCATGCTGGTCCTCCTACATCCTCCACTGTTTCTACCTCTACCTCAAATATACCCTCCGCCTACCATGTTAACCAATCAGGGTCTCCTACTTGGGTCATTGATTCAGGCGCTATTGAACACGTCTAGTGAGTCTCGATTGTTTGCTCCCTTGACATCACCTTCTATGTACAGAGAGGTACGTCTTGCTGATAGCTCACTTACACTTGTCATCAATAAGGGTAATGTTCCTTTTTCTTCCTCTTTATCATTACACTCTGTGCTACATGTTCCCAATCTTGCTCTTAACCTTCTTTATGTTAGCCAATTGACTAAGGTTTTGACCCAATTAGTGACATTTTACCCTGATCATTGTGTTTTTCAAGACCCGTGTACACGGAGGTTTTTTGGCAAGGGGTATGAGATATGGCCTTTACATCTTCAGAGAACCACCCACCACAGCCCATGCTTCCATTTTGTCCACCGATCATTCGCACAATTTTTCTTTACAATCTCTAAATTTATGGCATGCTCATTTTAAGACATGCCAATTTTCAATATTTATGTTCTGTATTTCCTACTTTTCGCTCTTCATGTAAGACTCGTAAATTTCAATGTGTTATGTGTGATCTTTCTAAACATACACGTACTACTTATATTTCTCACATGAATAAAGTCTGGGTTGTTTGACTGGATTCACTCTGATGTGTGGGATCTCTCTCCTGTTACTGCTTTTAGTGGTACTCGTCACAAATATTACTTGACATTCATTGATGATTTTTCTAGATATACTTGGGTTTATCTTCTTAAATCTCGATCTGAGGTATCCTGTCAATGTGTTAATTTTTGCGTATAATTAAAACACAATTTAACATTACAATCAAGAGTATCACGTCTCTTAATGGGGGCGAGTATGTCTTGGATTCTTTTCGGTCTCATCTGAATGAGTTGGGAATCCTTCAATAGTTAACTTGTCCATATACACCTAAGCAAAATGGGGTGGCGAAACGCAAGAATCGTCATCTCATGAATGTGGTTCTTTGTCTCCTTTGAGAATGAATGTCCCAAATTCCTATTGAAGTATGACAGTCCTCACTACTGCCTTTTTGACTAATCAGACTCTGAGCCGTACTTTAGGGGGTCAAGTACCTTTCCATGTTTTATATCCTGGTCGTACTCTTTTCCCCATCACTCCATGAGTCTTTGAGTGTACTTGTTTTGTTCAGGATAAGGGGGCCCTCGCACACCAAGCTTGATGATAAGTCTATACATTGTGTTTTCCTTGGTTATTCTACCATGTCCAAAGGATATAGATGTTATGATTCTATTTATCAGAGATTGTTTCATTCCCTTGATGTTACTTTTCTCAGGGGTTGGGGGGGCAACACCCACCGGGCCAGAGGGGTATTTTAGTCTTTTTTTGTTTATAAGGTTTGCACGTCTCATAATTATATAAGGGACCTTTCATATTCCATTATTCAATATAATATCATTCCATTTATTTCTTCTGTCATAAACACCCATATCACTAATTAGTAAATATGTTTATCCCTATTTATTATCATTGATAAATAAATATCCCTAATGTCATTAAGCAATAGAATTTTGTGTAATAAATATTTGACTTCATAGTATTCCTACAACTTTGATGAACAGGACACACCTACATGGATTTGTGTTGTAACAATATAAAATTGTGAGTGCTGATACACACAATCCCTTTTCCAGCCCAATTCCAGTCTCATATGCTTCGTTAACACCATATACTCACATTAACGAGGTATATGTTTGGATAAATTTTTTTTACATTTTTTATAAATGCATCTATGTAATTCATTGAAGTATATACTTCATTTTTATAAAAGCATGTACCTCATTAGGTTAAGTATGCTATTTAAAAAAAAATCAAAACATGTGTGGAATGAACTTGTGGGTAGAAAAGGGGTGTAAATTACATTATCCATAAAAGTGTTACACAAGAATGGAAAAATGAATACATAACCATCCTGGATCACTTTTTTTTTGCTATTGATATGGGTAAAATTGCTAATTATCATCAAGATTAGCCTTCATAATCTAAGGTCATGACAAAAAATCAATGAACTCATTACTTGGATTCCCAATGGAAAGAAAATGACAGTTTTCTAAGTGACTGAAATGAATAATGCTTCACAAATTAAATAATTCCATCACAATTGCAAACAAACATAACAGAAGACTCTTCAGATCTCAATATTTACTAAAGATGTGATTCAAGATATAGAAGAACTGTTGTATATGAGAAGCATCTTCTATTCTCCTAAAAGTAGAAGCTTTAAATAGGGTTGGGTCATGTGGTGAATGTGGAAATTGTCAGGTTCAGGTTTATGGCCTTCAAACAAATTAATCGATAGAAAAATAGAATAGGAGCCCCATTCACAACCTAAACGTTTTTTTTTTTTTTTTTTTTTTTTTTTGTAAAAGAGAGGAGTAAGCTTATTAAAAAAGAACCCCCTAAACAAAAGTTGATGTGGGATCTCCGATTAAACAACATAAACATGTTATGCCAAAGAAATTTTATTGTGTTCACAAACAATAATTAAGCATAAGGGATTTTTTTTTATTCTTTATGGAAGGGAATGGAACAACAAAAGATGATGATGCTTAGAGTATCACTAACTAAATTATCAATACTGTAAAGCACAAAAACATGCAAAGCTCTAGTTTTCTTACCCTGATATTTTCTTGGAAATAAGATGGAAGTTCTTTTGAGTGACTCTCTGAGAGTGTAAAATACAACACAACGCTCATTCCATCCCCATCAATTTCATGTTGAAAAAGTGTAGCAGGATATAATGGAATCTATAAGAAAAGTAATAGTTATATCAGGAAATACAAACACAACATTTATATAAATGTAGTACCAACCGGTGCTTAATCAAACTACAAAAGAATTTAAACTCAAGGAACTGCACGCATTTCATTAAACTATAAAGATTACTATTCCCAAAGCATAGCAGTAGTAAGATTTTTTTTCATTCTATTCCATTTATAATATCTTGAAAAGGTTTTATGGGACAGGAAGTTTTCTAAATATTATTTGAAAAGATGCTGCCATGTATCCTAGGCCATTTCATTCAGGATTTGACGATATCAAGACAATAATATGGTCAATTTAAACGGATTCCCCCAATTCTTTCCCATGATAATATTGCTCTCAGAGGTATTCATATAGCAATGAAGATGAACACACAGCATCATACAATTAGCAAAATAATCCATGTTAAATGCACTCATACGAGTTTTCCCCTACCAGCGATAACTCTGAGATATCTACAGAAATTTGAGAAAAAGGGTTGCTAAAGTTAGGAGGAAGTCGAAGCCTCAAGAACAAGACAACACAAACTATTCTTAAGAGCACATTGAAATTCATTTTTTATTGTAAGATTGATTTGTCCGCAAGAGCATTATAGGCTTCGATTTTGAGTCTTGTCATGTCTTCTGCTGACAGTTCAGAAAATAGAGAAATTTAGTGGTAATTTAATTGTGGATAGGTTCAGAGATCAAATTGTAACTATTCTTCCAATCGAATCAGGACTCTGCTTTCACATGTTCAGTCAACTTCAGAGGGTAGTCATATTGCTTTTGTATGCTTTGGGCACATGCCTCAATTTTTATTGAAATTGTTGTAGCGTGCCTACCCTTCTTCAAAAAAAGAAAAGAAAAACTTCAGAGGGTAGTAGTAGTTCTTGATCAAATTCGAGTTTTTGTGGAACATTTACATGAGCAGATATACTTTGATGTATGTGAATCACTGAATCTTAGACTAAAGAAGAGACAATGGACAATATTAATAATCTCTTGAGTGCTAGAAAGGAAAATAAATGAGTTTGGGCATTCGCCTTGTTCTCTTGAAGGTGGTTCTATCAAGCTTACCTCCTATTTTTTTTCTGCTGTTATCATACCTATTGGGATCCTTGGAAAAATGGAGGTAATTAGAAGAAGATTCTTGTGGGCCACAAGGAGAACGGGTGGAGTACATTTTGTGAAATGGAATATTATTTGCTGTAGTAAGGAAGAAGGGGGTGAGGTGTCCACAATCTTCAAAACATGAACCGAGTTCTTTTGGGAAAGTTGCTTTGCAGGCTCCTTGTAAATCCCTCATCCTTATGGGTAAGGGTTATTCGAGATAAGTATGGCTCTATGTAGATCCCTCATCCTCATGGGGTTAGTTGCTTTGCAGGCTCCTTCTAAATCCCTCATCCTCATGAAGTACTATGAGGAATGTAGTAGATTGGATTTGGAAACACAATCTTGATATGGCTAGAGATGATGGAGGATCTTCTATTCAAGCCCTAAAATAGGGTATAACTCTCTTTTGGAAAGAAAATGGCAACACACATCCTCTCCGGCAACTCTCTTTCCATCCTTTATAGGGTGGCAGGAAACAATGAAGATCTAATTCGTGACTTCACTTGTAGTAATATTAACATTTGGTGTCCAAGATTCCGTCAGAACCTTTATGATGAGGAGGTGGAGGAGATCATATCACTCCTAGCTCTCTCACTGAGGTGATCTTATATTTGGAAGAAGAAGACATGGTGCTTTGAAACGTTCCCCCCAAAAATGGCTTATCCGTGAAATCCTTATATAGAAATCCTTGCATAGAAGACTACTGGTGAACATATCCACTTGTTCTCTCACCAAATTTGGGAGTCATTTTTCCTTTAAAGATTAGAGGTGTTTTACCTAGTTCTCCCAATATAAGATTATCACTAAAGTGAATCATTCGAAGTGGGTTAATGATCGAAAAAAAGCAAGTGTATTTTGTGGAGAGAAAGATGAAATTAGGGATCACTTGATTTATGCATGGCCACATAGCTCCAACATATGGATAGTGGTGGGGTCAATTCCTAGAATGCAATGCGATTTCAATAACCTTGAAGGAATGTGGGAGTAGTTTCGTAAACGAAGGAAAGAAGATAATAGCCATAGTTTAAAATGATGTGCGGACCGCATATGCGGTCGGTGCGGTTGGGTCCACATAAGGTATATGCGGCCGCATGTACGATACATGTGGTCGCACATAGTTTATTTTTTTATTTAAAAAAAAATTAATTTAGTATATGAGCCATTCAAATCCCGTTCGAACAAGGTTTAAACGCCTCAAAGGATAGAATCAACATCGTTTTCGAATGCATAAAGGCTAGAACGAATCACCTGAAGGCAGGGACAAATCCCGTTTGAATGGAATTCGAATGCTTGAAGGGTTCTACGGGAATGAACCCCGTTCGAACGGGATTCGTTCCAGTCTGCAGACATTTGGACCTTGTTCGAACAGGGTTTGAACACCTGAAGCCTAGAACAAACCTCGTTCAAACAGGATTCGAATGCTTGAAGGCATTCGTGCCGTCATGTGCCTCGCACATGATCACACATGACGCACATTTTCTTGAATGAAAATGGTAGGCCACCACCTTCGTATTAAATCAGAAGAAGAGTGCACAAAAGGGAGTACCAAGACATAAAAACAACAAAAGGAAAAGGAAAAATGGAGGCCCCCAGTAAAAAAGATCTCTATAGAGAAGGACATCCTAAACAAACAAGACTACTCTTGAATCACTAAACGACTCCCCACCATTGAGATGGAGATCACCCCCACACAATAACGCCCCCAATCTTTAATGCAACCTATTGGTGCCTCCCACACATTTTCAGCATATGGAATTTTGCCCTTAAAACATTATTCCTCATGCGCCACTGTCGGAATAACTATTTGGGAGACATTTGCCTTTACGCTCCTATCTCCTGAACACCTTAGTGACTTTCCAGCCGCCCACATCTCCTCTGTGGTGGAAAAACTAGCACCCAACCAAAAGACATCTTCCAAGTAGCACCAAACCTACCTTGCCAACGTGCATCTTACGAACAGATGATTTACAAACTCTTCTTCATTCAAAAATAAGACACACCTAATATCGACCTCTGGATTCCAATGGTCAATGTGCACATGACCGCACATTGATGGTACATGCGGCCGCATATTAAACTATAATAATAGCAACAAGTGAAATTTCAAGGTCCTATTACACATGCAATTTGTTGGGGATTCGACTTGCACATAATGAGTTTATATTTCAAAGAAAACGCTTTTATGAAGAAGACATGTGAGCGTCGATTACAACACTTCAGCATGGGTTATGGTGCACCTTGGTGAAGAGTTTGTTTCTAAAATTATAGGTATCGGTTGGAGAGGTTGGTAGTGAGTCTGCATTGTGTGAGATGTGTATTGTAGTTAGTTGGCTTTTGAATTAATTTTTCATTTTTCTTCTATAATAGGAGACCCCTCATTTCTTTTTTTGGTTTGAGGGGTATCATTTTAAAATCAACAATGCTTCAATGTTTCGTCAAAAAAGCCATCATAGCGATGTTAGAATTGCTAAGCATTTCAATCGATTATTTTGTTCTATTAAGAATTTGTTATCAATTAATCTTGAATTCCCTTTGTGGCTTTGTGTGGTTATATACCTCAACAAGCTCTCAACAAAGGTGAACGGAGATAATTGGGCTGCAGATTGCTCTCTACTATGTGAAAGTGAAATATGTGGCTCAAGAAAATTCTGAACATCTGATTATTCAATGTCACCTATGTATAAAAGAAGAAGAAAAACACAACACAATTGCTGATAATTACAGATTTTTTTATCTAATCGGAAGAGCTCTCCAAATATTCTGGTCTCAATGTCTGATATCAATCAGTTTTGAACTTTCGATATTTTGGAATATGAGTAGAAAAGACATCGTAGGCTCATTAAATTAACAGATATGGGAAAACCTATAAGTAATTGAGTGTGAAAGCCAAATGAATCGAAATATTCGTGTTTGGTTCAGGAAGTTATTTTTCTCAGCAATGATTAGCATGGACTGATGATATCATTGATTTTAGTTTCCATTTTGACCATTTTGGAGATGTATATATGTATCTTATTTGGAAGAAGGCTGGGAGATATATATACTCAACTTATTCATTTAGTTTAAGTTAACCATTAGTCACACTATAAAAGAATGGTAGCATATGTATCCTACCTGCCAATGCAACTCAAAGTCTAGATTGAAAAATGAAGTTAAGATAAATTTTTCATGATAAACTCTTCATAATGCCAATAGGCATGTTGATAAGACTATATTATAATACAATACAATTCGATTCAAATGAATGAGCATGAATACCTGGACATTAACTACAAGAATAGTTGGAAACTTGCCAGAAGAATTCACTGACGGTAGTTCCACAAACCGAGCAATATGACTAATTTTCTGCTGGCATAAGAAGACATCAACACCAAATGGATAATATGCAGCATAATTTGCAGCAAGTTCTTTCTTTTTATCCCTGCAAGAATTCTCATAATTGTTGTAAGGTGATGCATCAGTTTATATTGAGAAATCCATTAGAAGGCAATACTTCATTACTGTATATAGGTACAAATAAAAGTCAATAAACAAAATTATTTATTTGTGTCATACCTAGGATAATTTTCTCCCCGAACTTTGAAGGTGCAAGGTTCAATAAGGGACCAACTACCAAGCCTTCTCTTATCTAGTGGGCAGAGAGGAACTTGAGTTCCAGCTATTGGTCTTTCCAGGATAACTTTTGTAGAAACTGAGACAAAAACAAAAAAGAACAATGCTAAAAGTCCAGAAGCCATATATTAAGGAAGTCAAGGTACAACAGACCAACATGGGAATAATACAAAATTGCCCATCACAGATAATTATATATTCTAAATATCAAATCCCATCAATAATTATTCTAGACTGTATGTATGTAATCCATGCAATCAAAAGTTATTACATAATGACTAAATATAGCAAATTTGTGTGCCTTCAAAGATTTCACAGGAAGTGAACTATGAAACTACAAGAACAAACTCAATCATAACATTGAGTTCCCAGAAGAGGCTTTAAACCTCATCTTGTGCATTTTTCCCTTCCCAAATCTATGGAACTGAGTTTGCAATTCAGATATTCCATGACTCAGCATAACGAATAACAATCAGTGAGCACATCATTATAATAATTATTGTGTTATCAGCATCAACAAACCCCATTTATCAGTATAATGTTGATCATTAGATATATTTACCACACTACCACTATGCAGCAAGCTATTAGGAGGATATCCTATGATTTAAACAATATCATAATCATGCCCTTTATATACAGACCTGATGGCTTGCACACGGAAAGGCGGAAAGTATATGGTGATATTCCTTAATGAAACATATACAAGAAAAAATTGATCGGGATAGGGATATTTAGGTGGTATGAGAAACTCAAGGAAAACAAAAGCCATTCCTGATTTTTCATGGATCATGGTGTTCCAGTACATGATATGTAATACATTAAATAGGGAAGTGAGACATCGCTGACACATGCAAAACAAAACTATCATAGATTGACTATTCTTTGAGTGGTCGATATGTATAGAATGTGGAGAGACACAAGGAAGAGTTTGACAACACAACGAGGAAGAAATGTTGGAGCATTCATGTTATATAAATGATGTCCCCAAACTAAAAAAGGAGATGAGGGATCATCATACAAAAGGTTAAGGGAAAAAAAAGTATATGTGAACCCTTCTCAAAATGGGACCACCCTTAAAAACGGTTCACTCCAATGCCTCACAAACCAAACCATGTTCTATGGGGAGAAGAGATGCCACCCAAGTATATTCCACATAGGTGCTCAAAAGTTTCTACGATTAATAGGAAAACCTGAAACACTGGTTACTCTCTCTCATATCATCTACTGTATTGACACTTGACATATAGGTGTTCAGAAGTTTCTATCATGCTCCAATACAGTTTCACAGCTTAGCAGGGAATCCAGGGCCCTGATAATCTTGGTCCAAATAGCGCCTCATTCATGATCCAAAGATTAAGAACACCCATTCCTCCTTTCTTCCTTCTCACGGATGGACCAGTCCTGACTAAGTGTCCTCCCAAGCCTCGTTCTTGTATTTCCAAAGTTTCTAAGTTTTCTCTGTAATGGGTAAATAATAATAATAATATTATTGTGTCATCTGCATATTGAATGTGAAAGATATCCGCATCCCATTCTTGGAAACTTCCATACCTTCAAACCTTTTGAGCTCGACATCTAAGAACATTTAAGACGAAGATGAATAGGAAAGGAGATAGGGTGGTACGCGAGGAAGATGAGCATTCGTCCATTGTGGAAGCCAAGATTTATCTCCAGAGAAGTAATCTTTTAAATGATAATCCAAATGCCTTTTCAATCTCCTCCACATTTTCAATTTGATTTTCACCAACCTTGAGGGAGATAGTCAAGTTTACCTGGGCGCATTGAGGAAGCCATCTTATGGAAGAACTTTGTATTCTCATTGCCCAACTTGAACCACACCTTCCTTGTATGTTGCCTCCATTCCTCCTCTTCTTTCCAAAGTATCGGCATGAGCTCCTCCTTCGTTTTCTTTCGAGCCTCTTATTCCAACTCTATTAACTCTCCTCCCTCCTCCAATTTGCCCCAAGAGCTAATGGACTCTTCTATATCTCATTTCCTCTCGTATCTCTAAGCCTTTTGATGTTTGCTCCATATTTTTATATTTTTCTTTATGTGCCTCAACTTCTACGCCACCTTTTGCAATTCTCATCCATCCACCTTAACCGATGACCACCAAGATTTGACCAACTCTCCATGCTAGTTTGTTAAAGGGGATAAGTGGTAGGATAAGGGGATAAATTGTAAGGATAAGTGGGGGAGAGAATAACTTATCCATTTGGTATAAAAATAATCAAGATAAAATGCGAATAGTTGTCCCGATTTTGAAATAAAAATGAAGATTTTTTATCAACCTAAAAGCTGGAATAACATTTATCCCCACTTTTTGTCTCAATTTTGACAGATGTGAATAAGAACAAAATTGATGGACTTTTTAACCCCTAAAAAGTAGGACAATTTATCTTCAAAGCCTTAACCCCTTGCCAAACCATCACTTAAAGCCTTCTCTCAAGAAGCCACCAATTTTTTGACCGGAAGGGTCTTCTCAAATAGAGGAATTGGGTTGAGGAAATGGAATGTGATCCAAGCACGACCTTAGGAGGCCCCTCAAATAAGAATGAGAAAGGAGCCCCTCCCATGTGGTATGAATGAAACACTGGTCCAACTTCAATAAGGTTGGTTTCTCCCGACGATTTCTCCAACTATATTTGTGATTGTTTAGTGGAACCTCCACCATTTCCGAATTTCAGATCCAATTCCAAACATTGTACATTCCACTTGATCCTTTCAAGTTAGTGCTTTTCTCCTTATGGGATCTTGTCACACTAAAGTCTACAGTTACACACTAAGGAGGGACCATGTATCCTAGACCCCATTTAGTTCGTCCCAAAACTTCATCCTTCTTGTTTCGTGCACTCCTATAAACATCCACTCCCTGCTGGATGGCTTCTCCTCAAACACAATGATTACTGAGCAGGAGCCAGTACATGCCTTCTTTTACTACCTTGAGCTTTTCCATGCAATTACAACACCTCTTGATGCTCCTACTAGCAGATGCCATGTTGCTCAATCAAAAGCATCACTCCCGAGGCTTCGACGAGTTGTTTCCATAAACTATTCTTTTTTTTTTAAGAGTTGCCATACACTACTCTAGTTCAGTTTCCCGGAGGCAAGAGATATCTACCCTATGCTTGAGCATAATGCCTCTACTCCTTCCTAGGATCACTTAGGCTTGCATATTTCATGGTGTGTCCTGTAACTGCTGCTGCCCCTTCCTCTCCTGTTAGTCAGCAACTGGGTTTCTTGACCCCAACACAAGTCTCCTGTAAGGGGGTTCTGAAGCTCCCATTGCCCAGTTTTCCCCCCAGCCACACTGCCCCTTTCTTGATGCCCCATCCATCCCTCTTCTTCGATGCTTCCTTCACTAGTTTGTGAGGCTATGATTTCTGAGGTCAATCCATCTGCAGCGCAGGAATTTCCTGTTTATTAATTGAATATTAAAACCCAGGCCTCTGCTCTATCCACAACCATTTTATCACCCTATATAGGCCTCATTGCCATTACCATCTCATTGTTTTGTTCAAGCCTTCTATTCCCATCCCGATCTTCCACCCCATTCTGAATCTCCTCTGCCAACAGCCTCAGCTCCAAATGTTGACACCCCTCCACCATGATTTCAAAATCTCGAACATTACTCACCAAAGAAAAAGCATCTCAAGCATTTTAAAGGAGATTCAGAGATTACTAGAGATAATTAATAGGTGAGGAAGAATCCATAGTTATGGGATGCAAGTACAGTGTCAGAGCAAGAACATTCTGTTTCCTGGATGTGCCGTTCTGTAAATTTAACCTCAACAAAGACAGATTACACAGAAAAGTAACGAAAACAAACAAAATACTTTTCCATTATAAGCCATGACACCTTTCAGCGAAGAGCATACATAATAATGACGAAGCTGAATATCTATACATAAGATGTTCATAAATGTTCATCAGCATGTTCAAAGGAACATCAAGCTACTCTAGTGTAAAATTTCAGTGGAGTCTGGATATTAATAAAGGACAGTGGAATATCAACCAGCATATTGATCACAATTCAGACATATTACCGTAAACTGATTCAACAAACAAAACAAAACAAATATAGACTCTGAATGTGGTAAGCTAAGAACATATCAGAAAATATTTATTGTCAAGGTAGATGGAAAAACTCATAGATGAATGAACTTATGTTGAGCTTGAACAGCACAAGCTATTCTGGAAATGATGATGCTCCTATGAAATGTGAAATATAATTTAGCAGCACTCACATAAAGAAGCATTCACGTGTTCTTCTGATGATCTCCACTTGAAGGAAACTAATTTTAAGGTTGATTTTTTCCTTGTATTTGGTGGACTAGGACTTCGTGATCTTCTCTTGTCAGTTGAGGGAACAGTTGGAACAAGACAAGGCAAGCAATTGTTTGGTAGAATACCACAGTAATCCAAGATTCCTCTATCCCTGTCACTTGCTTCGCCTACAGAAACGGAAGAGGCTTCATCATGGACAGCAGATGGGTTTGCAGAATCAGATTTCCATTGCAAATCAGCATTATCTTGACTGTATCCATGTGGTGAGTTCCCTGCAGAAAGGACCTCTCCTCTCTGAACTTTCTCATGGTTAACTGGTAATGAACTACAAGGATCTTCAGGATTCACATCTTTCAAAGAAGAAATGCTTGACCTGGAAGCACCTTCACAACCATTTAAGGATAAAGCATCTGCAATATTTGAAGAGAATGTAAAGAAAATGCTGAGAGGCCAAAATGTTGGCGTACAGAAGGCAAACTTCTATTATATTTCTAAGCTCTTGATGTTTTCAAACTTAATAAACCAAGGTTTCCCCTGGAAATGTACCTTCTTGAACACTATGGAAATCTTCATCACAGTCTGAATCATAAACTGTAGACGGATCAAACCACACATCTTCACAACTTCCTGCTGATGATGTTAAAAACACAGTACTTAGGAGGGTAATACAAATATTAATTATAGTTGTAATTAATGTAATAAATACCTACAATACAAACTAGATTTTTATAGTAGATACTGGCAAAGGACTAAAGTTTTCCAACAAGAATCTGAAGAGACAAAATGAGTGCCAGAGAAGAAAATGATCAAAGAATACAAGCCAATATTAAATGGTGGAACAAATACTTCAAGAATGTAACTTGATTAGAGAGCCACAAAATGTAAAGAATGAGGTCATAGCATGTCAAGTACAAACACCCACAGCTCAAAAGTCTAGAAATAAGCATATAGAGTTATCAGTGCTTACATGGAGAGAATTTATTGATGAATTAGACAAAATGACACAGAGCTCAGCCTGATCAGAATGGAAGGCATTCAGATTTTTAAGAAATGCAACGGGTTCTGTGTTATTCTAACATAGTGGGATTTTACCACCATCACTTTTATTTGAAACTATGATCTCTGAGAAAGCAAGTTGAGGGATCTGCACCACCACAGAAAGGCATAGAGCAGCAAGGTACAAACAAACAACCCCCCTCCCACCCGCGTCCATCTTACCCTCTTACAAATTCTACCCAGGTCCAGGAGTAACCCTAGTCCCTAATAAACCTCATCACTAACCCCCATGTGCTGTCAAGGTATATAGTAGAACACCTGAATAGGACTTCATTTCTTGAAAGGCAGAGGGACCAAAATGTAGCTGGGATAAATGTCTGAGAGACCTTAGCTCTATGGACACCTTCCACCCATTTAGCTCTACAAGCCTTGGGCCTTGCTTAATAGACCAACCACATAGATGCCTGGATCTTGAGAGGTATCTCTATCCCCAAAATTTCTTTAAACTTAGAAGCAGTGCATTGCTGGACTTGAATATTTTTCATTAACCATATGTACCTTGAGTCAACATTGAAGCCTATGTTGCTGCCGGAACACCATCTAATAGCATCATGAGCTCCTCTGTGAACTGAAGCATTTTATAGGAAATCAGCAAGTTTTAAAGCTCAGCCATGTCAGCGTCATTGAGATCTCTTCTTGTAATAAAAGACCAATTCACATCATCTGTAACATCCACTGTAAGATCTTTAACCACTCCATTGGGATTCACTGACAGTCTGAATGGGCTTGGAAAAAGTTAATGAGAGGTCCTCTTCTGACAGCTAAATGTCCTTCCAAAACACAACTTTGGAACCATCATCAACTTTTCACTTTACTACAGTGGACAACTTTCCTTCAAACCCAAGTATCCCTTTCCAAATCTTAGAAAGATTATAGGTTACTCTATGCATCATTGAACCGCCATCAATGAACCGCTGTCATATCTAGTGTTGGTTACATTGAACCAGGAAGATCTATCACTTCCAAGATTCCTCCTAAACCGTTTTAAAAGCAGTTCCTCATTCCTTGTGTTGAGGATTCCATGACTCCATCCCTCTTCCTTCTACAGACCACTTCCCATTTCACCAAGTGTGCCTCCTCACTCTCTCCCAGGCCCCACAACACAAGAATCTTTTCCTGATTATGTCATTCCTGTTGAGGACTCCTTGTGGCACAAAGAAAATGGTGAGGTAAAATATAGGGATGCTAGTGACAAAATTTACAAATCTACCATCAAGGCTTAGAAACTCTTTACCTGAAATGTCTTCTTAAAGTGTTTCACCAGAAGGCTCCAGTCTTGAATCCTGAGCAAACCCAAAAGAAGTGGCAAACAAAAGGAAAGATTTCCACCACATACCCCATGACCTCCACTCTGGCATTCACCTTTTCAGGAGGGGTTGATCCTAACATAGAGCTTTTGTGGAAGTTAGTATGTCGCGAGGGGAGTAACTCATAGCACCTTAGAATGAATTTGATCCGTTCGTGTGTGCGCCATACATCTATGAGAAGGCTCATCCCCACTTTGACAGCCACTCCACCAGAAGAACAGAGTTAGAAATGGACCATGTTTTTTTTTAAGTGACATGGACCATATTCTTTGAGATTTGAGATACTTTTTCACACTGTACCAACATACCAATATGCTGCAGACTCTTAAACACCATAGAATCCCTCCCTTCCACACATCATTCACATAACGATCAGAGAATCTCCATTTTGCTTTCTTGTAGATGGCAAAGATCAACCATGTTTTCCATAATCTAATCACATAGAGCTTCCCACACTCTCCGGTCTTTAAAACACCAACATTTCAAGAGAGAAGCATCACATGAAAACATACTTGACCCACTTTTACTTGAAGGACACTGCTTCATGCCCAGCCAGATAAGAATAACCACTACTTGGTAGATTATACAGCTCTTTCAGGACCTGTTGGCTCTCATGACCAGCACAAGCTCTTTTCTTCTCGAACTTTTGAATCCTTGCAACAAACTTCTATTCTGCCAGACACATTTGAAAGTCATTCTCTTGAGCTCGCACACATTCTAGAATTAACCGAAATGGATTTGAGTTTTCATTCCCTTTTACATGGGAGTGAGAATCTAAAAAAGGCTATCACCCATAGTGGTCTTGGATATAGCAAATCCCTAGGAGATGAAGACTGGATACAGTTCTAATATTTGACATTTTTTTTGCACAATGTGGCTGATCTCATGAATTAATCCAAGACTGTCTTTTTAGTCCAAGCACCTCATCATTGATCCAAGCAATAGTCATCCTTAAACAGAGAATTCATTGAACGCATTGAATTGACCTTTGACTCATAACAACTCAAGGTCAACTGCAAACTCCACCAAGCTCCTCACTGTTGACCCTCGGCCGTAAGAGAGCAATACGTCACTGCCTTGACAAGCCAGAGCAACGGAACTTGCCAGCACATCTTCCTAAAGGTTGAGATTGCCTAAGGACCTACACAAGCACACAAAATCGATCAAGACCAGCTTGATAGAATCTTCCTCCATATCTGAACTCCTTTGATGAAGATGTCAACACATCTGACTAGAATCTAACCATTGCCACTCGCCTGAAGGAACCCACAAGACATTTATAACAGCAATGAGACCATCAAACAGGAGGACCTCCTCGGGTTAAAGTCTGACATCCAAGGTTGAGAGGAAACCAATCCAAAAACATCGAAAAGGTGACCCCACGTAAGCATGAGTTCTAGCTCAACCTTAACAGGGAAGGAGAAGGGAAACCTCACTCAAACCATCAACTTGGCCAACACTCCCATAAATGCAAACCACCTTTTCAAAATGGCCGCTTCAACATCAACCTTACCAACGAGCCACCTTGATTTGATCTTTGAACTCCAGGGAAACACCAACTGGCATCTACAAGGCTGATCTTGCATTGTGCCCTCGACCTCATTATTGAACTTAACCGACCTTGAGAGACTCCCAACTAGGAGTAGATTCTTGAACCAATCCATACCAGCAAAAACCACTTAGATCGGCAAGAACCACTCTGATGGCCCTTACACATATATTTTTGCACACCCAAGAATTTTACACATTGCCCAACATCTCTTCTTCGGGCATTTGAAAGAAGAAAAAAAAATTCCGTCCTGCAACCATTTTGATTGCTTTACAAAGTCCCATCCCTGCTCCATCGACAAGTTAGAAGACTTCTTCCTAGGAGGAACCACAGCCCACCTCCAGTTTTAGGGACTCAGATTGCTAGACATAGAAACTGCACCAACCTCTGCCTGCAATTTCCTCTTTTCCATCAATCGTAACAAGGTATCATGTTACAAGAGCAAATCTGATCCACATCAATCGTAATCCATGATTTACTAAAAAGTTCAACGATATTCGCTCATCAGCCTCTAAAAATCAGTACAATGTTACAACTACAATTGAAGTTGTAAAGTCCTCTTGATACTTAAAAAAAAAAGTGTTTTCTCTCCTGGCCTCAATCTCTTGAAGATTTATTTGAACCAAAACTGTTAAAGGCCCATATACTATGAAGATTGAAGACAGAGAATAACTAACATACCATCTGATGTTAATAGGAATTGAAGTTCATATCCATACAGATGTAGATGAGTTTCTCTATGCTACATCTATTGCAAGCATGACATAGATAAATAACCAGTATCCAGGATCTCCGGCCAAGGACAGAATCCACTAAACCATAATATATATATATATATACATATATATATATATATAGTCGCGATTACGTGCGGTGTGCGGTCGGTGCGGTGTGCGACGTGGGCCATCCGATCGCGGGTCCATCGCATCCAACGGTCGACGTAAATCGCACCCGACCGTCCGATGCGATGGACCCGTGATCGACGGCCCGTGATCGCGCACCGCACCGACCGCACACCGCACGTAATCGGAACTCTATATATATATATACCCGTGATCGCGCACCGCACCGACCGCACACCGCACGTAATCGGAACTCTATATATATATATATATATATATATATATATAGAGTTCCGATTACGTGCGGTGTGCGGTCGGTGCGGTACGCGATCACGGGCCGTCGATCACAGGTCCATCGCATCGGACGGTCGGGTGCGATATATATATATATAATAGGACAACACCGACCATTAACTAAAGTCTTGTCTACAATACAATTAGGAAGCCTTTCTTTCTGACTTGCATTACATTTTTACAGCAAAAAAAACAGAATTGAACTCATCAGATATCAACATGAAGAAATGCACCCCAAGAGCCTTTCTTGAAGTTCCCAGGCAAAGCTAGTTTACAAGTAGGTGCTGGGGCTATGGTGATGCCCCAACTGCTTGTTGGCAGGTAGAGAGAACCTATCTGAGTCATAATGAAGATTAAAAACAAATAAATGGATAAAATTTTAAAATCAGTAACATGACTTGCATACATAATTTGCATGAAACTTCTATTTCATTCACGTCTCTGAACTGTTCTGAGAAACCCTCCACCACAAAAGATATGGTGAAACCAATAACAAAGCTGAACGTCAATTGAATAAATTGGAATTATTGTCTTGCTCAAACTAAACGTGGTGTGTATAATCCTTTCAAACCTCCATCCATTGCACGAGATTGCAATTCGACCATTCCCCCAGTGACGAGAGCACTAACAAAAAGTATTTATTCTTTAAAAGAAAAAATACAACTGCCACCAAAGAATATGTCTGCAGTTTTTAAAATTTCATCCCTACTAAAAATAGTCTAGTTTCCTGCAATTAAAGTTTCATCCATACTAAAAATAGTCTAGTTTTTTTTTTTTTAATCCAATTCTCATATGGTGTAACTATTTCATAGGGGGGAAAGAACTATGAAATAGCGGGGAAAGAACTATGTAAGCACCGAGCCCCCAATCTTCATGTGATGCATTTTTTATGTACATTGTCGTTGAAATTGGGTCATAAGTAAAACTTTCTATGAAAAATAACAAATAACGAAAATGTTTGTCTACAATGTCCTCTCATTGATTACATAATCATTCTCGTCCCCCAGACACCCTAGATATAGAAACTTGAGAAAACAACTTGCATTCTTTATTATCTCATATTATTGCTTAAAGCAACCCATTCCAACAAAGATCTGACTCCCAACCAATAAAAAAAACACACACATTTGTCGTTCGTGACATATTTGTAGTTATAAAAATTAATAGCTATTCTCCAGTGACATTTTATGACCATTGAACTCAAACTAAAAGGAAAACAACTTGCATTCTCGATCATCCCCCTTTCTCGTTAAATAAAACCTGATCCATCAAAGGATCTGACTCCAAGTCACAAAAAAAACAATCGATCACGATGTGCCTGTAAACATAGATACCGATGTTTCCACAGATGCCACAGAACTCATACGACACAAAGATCATATTTTCCTTATAAAACCCAAACCCGAGCAACAATGCAGCAATCAAAACCCCAAAACACCATAAATCCATCAATGCACAACAAACAAAACAAAACCCCCCAGAGAGGATCAAAGAATCGAAACCCAAACCTTGGAAGGCGGGGTTGCTGACCGTCCGATCTCCCACCCTCCTCTCATCCGCCGATCCCGATGCGACGGCAGAAACCGGCGCCGTCCTCGACGAAGACAAGGTCGCCCCGGGACGCCGTCTCCCGAACCCCCTCCTCGGTCTCCGCGCCCGCTTCGTCGATGACGGCGACGACAGCGACGATCGCCTCTCTCGCCTTCCAACACAACTTCCAGGACTCGAAACACATCCTCCCATCCTCTCCTCCTCTTCCCCCAGTCAAAACACAATCAGAGAGAGAGAGAGAGAGAGAGGTTCTGATTCTTTTGTTGTTGCTTGTGTGTCCTGTGTTTTTATCTGAAGAGGAAGTTAGGTGGTTTTGTGGTGGCAGTGCCTGATGCAGAGGAAATGCGCACGTGTGGGTGGAGGGGACGCGTACGTGTGGAGGGGGGTCGGTTGATCGGTCGTGCAGTGGAAGTCAGAATGGTTTGGGGGAGGAGTGGGGCCCACGGGTTGCTTAGTCAACACGCGGTGGTCCCCCGAAATTTGCGGAGGAGAAAGTTGTGGGAAGAAGGTTATGTAAGTCTCTCAACGGATCGGATACCGAGCGGATATGGTCATATCCATATTCGTATCTGAAAATTTTTTTTATATCTGTATCCGTATCCGACGGATATTTAAAAAGTGTATCCGTATCTGATCTGAAATTTCGGATATGGATTCGGATAATTATCCGAAATATCTGAAATAAATAAATAATTAAATATAACAAATTTTTATTTAAATTTTAAAAATTGATTTAAAATTAAAAATTCACAAACACAAGTCCTAATTTTACAACTATTAGAAAGAATAAATAAATAATTAAACATAACACATTTTCATTTAAAGTTCAAAAATTGACTTAAAATTAAAAATTTACAAACACAAGTCCTAACTTTACAACTATTAGAAAGAATGTGAGCCACTTGATCAAAATCCAATGGTAGATATTAAATACTAATATTAATATTTTTTTTAATGCCATCGGATACGGATATTTTTCAGATCGGATAGGGGTATATCCGTATCCGATCCAAAAAATTTCGGATACGGATTATTTTTTCGGATACGGATACGGATTTTTCATATATCGAATATTTTCTGCATTTTCGGATACGGATTCGGATCGAATGCGGATATTTTTTTAGATAATTGACAGACTTAGTTCCATAGTGGAGAGAGGGTGGTTTAGCATTTGTTGAGAGTTTGGTGGCTTGTCACAGCCTCTCACACCCAACTAGCCAGGTGTGTGTATTTTTTTGGGCTAAGGTCACAATCAAGATATTTATTTTTTTGTGTTTTATCTTACCAAAAAGTTGTAGTGTTTTAAAAATCAACTGTAGCGGGACAGTTGAACCTTTCCCATGTCTGATTTTGGTACAATTTTATCTATAAAAACTGGTAATATAAAAATCAATAAAATCAATCAACTCATTAGTGATTGGCCAAGGGTTTTTGAAATTGGTTACAGGTTGTTTAAAACCAATAAAGTCAAAATTCATAATAGATTTAAAAGCTTCAAATCTTCCACTTTTATTCCATCTTTGGCTAGGTTTGAAAACATGTTAAAAAAATATGATTTTAAATAAAATGGTGTGGGGGAAAGGTTTTGAATGTCAAAACTATCTATTGATTTATGGTGTTTGTTGCCTCCACAACGTCTGCCTCGGGAGATCACCTTCCTGATTAGTAATCATCGGGTTGGACGAGGGTGGAGTGTTTCCTGTGAAAAATAGACCGACGACCAAGTTAGGATGATATTTTAGTGATAGAAATGTTGGACTCAGAAATCATACCTCTTGACATTTCTCTTTTATTATTATTAGACTATTCATGTGCTCATAACATTCAAACTGAATAAAGTTTAGACATTGTGATCGACACCGGATTTTATTGAGGACGTTATCATTCGGATATCCCAAACGCTTAGATGTAGTTAATGTTATCATATCCATTGATCAACTGACACGTGGCATCGTCTAGTTCTAGTAGAACCGACGGTCTCTATAAATAGCTTAATAAAACTCGATTCCTAAGAAGCTCACTTCCTTTGATTTTTAAAAAGCATTTTTTTTTGTATAAAGAGTTGTAACAAACTTTTTAATTAAGTTGTTTTTTTTTTGAGATGTTTAAAAATACATTTGCATTTTCGCTTTTTAAAAAAGTAAAAACACGAACGCGCTTCCGAATGCAGCCTTTATGTAATCGCAAAAAAAGAAGAGGTGGCTCAATTGAGTACGTTCTCGTACAGAAAATAGTTGCAATGTTTTATTATTTTATGTTTTAATTTAAATGTCATACAAAAATTTATTGCATCATAAAATAATCACTTTTTAGTATATTAGAAAGTAGAATTTTAGACTTTATATTATAAAAATGTTGCATTGAGGAACAAACTTTTGGGGTGCCAAAGAGCAGATAAAAAATGACGGATGATCGCCAAAGAAGATGAATGTTGTGTGAGATTGACAACTGGTCGTCAGAGAAGAAGCTGGATGACGGAAGAAGGCCGCTTGAGACATAGCATCTTTTTTTAGGCCATGATCGCAACAAATTCAACTTGATTGATGATTCGAGGCCATAGAAGATGCATCTCATCATGGCGAATTCTTCAAAGGGGATGTTCCCTCACTAATTAAAATTTTTTGTGGTTGAGGTTTACCATCATCTTCTGTTTACAAATTGAGTATGATCCAAGAGAGTGAGACTTAAAAGGATCTGTCTCCTTCTCTCTCTACTATGTTGTTTTCAACTCCTCCTTTTTGCTTGCCTCCATTGTCTCCACAACGCCTAATGACTACAAAACTCTCTCTTTAGACTGTAGGAGGGATACAAAATCCCTAATAACGCCCACATCGGAGATGTATCCCCCTAATTCAGATATCCTTAAGCCTAATGAGATCACACCATCCCAATCTACCACCTAAGAAGTCAAGCCTCAAGCTTCTTTTCCATCCCCTTTTTTTGTCAAACTTCAAACTAATTAGTGCCCCAAACCTTTTTCAAGTGATCATGTGCTTCGTTGCATTGAGCTAAACGACAGGGACGAAGCTAGGATTGAACAAGTTTCATTTGATTTTATACCATTCATGATAAAATGGGGAACAATAGGTGAATTCTACTCCTTTCCTTTTCGGAGGGATATGCTCTAGGGCCCATGTAGAAGGAGTACTAAATAAATCAATATGCATGTTAACCGAGATTTTGTTTTGTATTATTTAAAGTAATAATATTCATTTAAAGCCTCCATTAGAAAATGGGTGCAGTTACATTCAATTTTTTCAGTTTTTTTTACAATTTAAAATACAGTTCTATATACATTGTTAAAAATTCAATAAAGTATTATCTTGTTAGATTATGTGTATATCTTGTTAAATATTTTCTTACACCTATTAAAATAGGTTCATTCAATTCGAAATGGAGCGACATACATTTTTTTTATCAAAATATATATCTTGTTAGATGATGTTTATTTAAAAAAAATGAAAACATGCGTAATATGAGTTTTGGTTGACAAAAATGACTGCGGGTGTGTTTGTGCATGAATTAGAAAGGATAAATAAAAGTGAGAGAATTCGGGTCAAAAGAAAAATGATGAAAAAAAAATTTTTGATTAATTTTTATGGTGTTTGTGTGTGATAGAAAGTAATAAAATAATTTTCTATCACTTTCTCTTAAATTCTCTTATTCTTTTTATCTTTTCTAATTAGACACACTAAAAGAGAAAAAATGATGAATTTTTTCCCCTTATTTAACACACATACTAGCTTTTTAAATAATCAAAGAAATTATTTTTACTTTCCTTCACTCTCTACATACACAAACACAAGTATAACATTTTACTTTGAAAATATCTAGGAAAAAAGATAATGTTACGTTCAGCTCCATTTTCAGTCTCAATTTCAATTTACACGTGTTTCAATTTTTTTTTAAATAGCATACCTCATTTAATAAGATAAATATTTTTATAAAAAATGAATCATATACTCTAATGAATTGTTTAGATATATTTATAAAAAATATAAAAATATTCTTTTAAAATATATACTTTGTTAATGTTAAATATATTTGTAACAACGATATGTAACATTGAAATGTTATATATCGTTGTAACATTGCCCATGAAAAAATCATGGGTCTACTACCGTACAGAGCGCGGGCTGATCGGTGAACGGTCCAATCCATTACATTTCTCGGTGGTCTTGGGCATATCCCCATCCAAAGTCCACGAATAGAACGAACTGATCTCTTACAAAAAGAACGATAAAAAAGAAAAAAAAAACCCAAAATCTCTCTAAACGGTCATGGCTTCTTCATCAACCCTCTCTTCCCTCGTTTTCTCTCATCACTTCCTCCCCAACAACCCTTCTAAATCTCCTCTTCTCCCTTTCTCTACCACCTCCTCTCCCAATCCCCCCAGAATTCGACGTCCATCCATCGAAGCCTCCTCTTCCAGTGACTCTCTCTCTCACTTGCACACTCTCCGTTTATTTCATCTGTGCGTCCATTGCAAATCGGTATCTCATTTTATCCTATTTTGATCAGATTCAAGAAGAGACGCATATGTGATCGATGAAAAGACTCAATTGCTTCTTGAACGTTATGGCATTGATCCGTCCGAACTCGAGCCTCGGCGTGATAAGAAGGTTTTAACCTTTGAATCCTTCCTTTTCTTTTCTTTTTTTTCCAATTTTGTTTTATGAGTGGTGGTGGTGGTGTTGTCTTCTGTAGTCGAGGCGAAAAAGGGAGGAAGTTGAGAAGCAACTGCCGGAAGAGACGAAGGCGCCTCGAACGACGCACAAATTGCTTCAGGTATGGGAGCTCTCTTTCATGATTGAGAGTATGGTGGGTTTTTAATCACATGCTGCTATGATGAATGTAGCGAGGAGCCTGTTTTTGTGTAAGTGGGAATTCAATGTGATCAGTTTCCTGTGGAATGTGATTGAGCAGTGATATTATGACTGAAGCTTTATTTTTTTTTTGTTTTTATGGATTTTTCTTGTTTCATGTGAATGTGCTTTGTGCATGGGGGCTGTGATCCATAGCTCAATGGTTGCAATAGAATTTACAACCACAAGTTCTAGTGTTCGAGTTTCGGTGCTTGCCTAACAAAAAAAAAAGTGCTTTAATTGTGCATTGATGGTCGTGTAGCTCAGGGGTTTATAATCATGAATTTTAAGATTGTTATCTTGTAGTTGGTAAGGTTGGTTCATTGGTTATTTTTCAAATTAGAAGCGAAATTTAATTTGTAAACCGCGCTTTGGTTGGCTGGTTAGTACCCCCTGTCTCTGAAAAAGAGGTTACAGGATCAAACCCCATTGTGCATGGGGGGCACCAATTCTCAAAAATAAAAAAGGTTGGTTCATTAGTTTTGAAAGCTTTGTCCTTTTGTTGATTACTTGATATTGATAAAATGAAGTAGATGTGATGCTTGTTTCTACTTGCGTAATTTAGATGATGTTTCTAACAATAGTTCTTTTGGAGTTTTATTTTCATTATGGACTGCTTGTGATGCTGATCGTCAAATTCACTCTTAGCATCTGAATTTTCAGTAATTTTGAAAGGAGTTGATTGAATTTTTTATCCAACTCAACATACTCCATAGGATATTCTCATAGAAGGAGCAACGGGCGTGCCTAAGAGGTAGTATCTTCGATTTGACTTGGATCATACTGGAGTATGAGTATCAAGGACCTCTCTAAGTGTGTATATCATATGGTGGAGACACTTTTATCATGCGAAGGAGTTTTTTTTTTTTTGACGGAAATGGTAGGCTTTCACCCATTTACTATATAAGAATATGTGAAAGGGGAGAACACAATACAGAAAGGAAAAAAATCAAAAGCATAAAGAGCAAGAAAAACGATCCTGGTAGAAGAGGACTCTACCCAAGATCACCTACGCAAGGGCCTCCCCTTAAACCTGGATCAGAAGTGACCCCCCCGAAAGAGATCAGAAGTGACCCCGAGGCCTGAAAGACTCTACCCAAGATCACCTACACAAGAGCTACCCCTTCTGCCAAGGGGTACGCTGAGGTTGAGAGTAGGGCAACTTCGCTGACAATGTGGAGTCCGGATCATCACACACAGAATCCCCGTGTGATCCAACAAAAAGATGTCATATCTGGGATAAAAAAAACCGCTTTCAAGGTAATAGCCACCATTTTTACTGATATTTATTAAAAAAAAAACATGCATGCACAGCTTGTGTTTTGCACCACCAATGTAATGTATTCTGATTGGCCCACTCAAAGGATCTTCATGTCCCTAAAACGGAAGGTCCCATCACGACAATGCATACCACAATGATGTTCTATATAGGAGAGCCATGCTTTGTATATTTGCATGGTAATATTGACTGTGCAAGGTTTTGTGTAATATTTTTTCCGAGTCTCTGCAGACTGGATCACATTTAGAACTCTTATTATCATTGACTTAGTTCGATGATATATGCAAAGTCGTGTATGAACCACTACATCTAACACATTGATGCACCTTGTTTTATGATGGGGTTGAGGGTGATATGGAGCATGAAAGAAAGGCATGAGATTATTCATTCATCAAATTTATTCTACCATATGATGCACGGGGTAACAACACAATCATTTGAATTCGAGGGTGAGTGGATGATGCAAATCAAATCTCTCTATCTAAGCAGTCTGACTGACGATCTATATCAAGAGACAATTTATCATGTAAACCATCAGAGATTTTATTCCCTCACTGGAAGGGAATTGTAACTTTAGACATTTGATAGGTTGTTTTGATTAACATGTAGTTAAAGCTGGATTAGGTTGTTTAGATTGATTATGAATGTATGTTCTTAGGATAAAATGTGGATAAGGATTGTTAGGATGGTTGTGTTGTTCATATTATATAGGATTGGCTTCCTAAATTGTTAGAGTTATATTTGATTTTGAGGCCTAAAGTTAGATATTGAATTTGTTAGCCTTTGTTGGTTTTTTGGATGGAGCTTCTAAGATCTCACAATTTTGTAATTTTTGTTTATGTTTATAACTAATTTAATTCTTTTTCCTTCTTTTTCTCAAGTTTTCCCCTTTGTAATTCAATTCTCAAGGATGCCGACCTAATTGGTCATGCTTTAGTAGTTGATCTACATCATGCAGCGAACAAGGAGACAAAAATCTCTAAGATGTTGTCCAGCTTATTCCCAATTCAATTTAGTGAAATGTTTGGCTCTTGGGGAAATATAGAATATTTACATAGAGATGATGCTATGTGGGCAATGCATGGGATTGTGTAGTAAAGAATTTGAGGGCCTGAAGCAAATTTATTTGGGAAGAAGAACATGAATATAAAGAGTTGATCACTATATGGTTGAGTAGCTTGTAATTTGGAGAGAGAGAGGGAGGGAGGGGGTGTCTAAATATTTTGGCAAGACTAATACTGGGAAGAAAATGAAGTGAAACAATTAGGAATATTGGAAATGAGAGAAAAGCTGCAATCCACATCTACATGAACATTTTCACATCTAAACTCTGGGCTTCCTTCTACAAGGGTGACATTTGTAGGGGACAAATTTGTATTTGAAGAGGTAGAATGGCTTCTGGTAGATATCTCCTCTACCACTAGCTATATCTTCCAATGGGGATTTTTTATATATATACTGCAACATTCACTTTAATAAAATTTTATCAAATAAAATAAAATAAAATCTGGGCTTCCTTTTGGCTGGATGCACCTTATCAAAGGGATCTTTCTTAAGAATTAGATCTGTTTTTTAGGATTTTTAACTAGATGAATTTCTTAAATTTTTTTAGGTTCATGTCTTGATTGTTTTCACATTGATGAGCGATCCTTTTCCTTTAAGTTCATGTCCATATGTGAACTTTTCTCACTGGCTGATTTCTATAGCAATGTTTTGATTAACACTGAGATATCTTTGATCATATTCTATTTCTATGTTATGTTTTTACCTTTCAAACTGAAACTCTTTCTTCTTTTTTTTTGGAGAGGTCTCCTTATGTAAATTTGGCTTTGCAGTGTGTATAATGCTTCAAATGTTTGATATTGTTTGTGGTTTGGAGAGAGAACTTTATAATTTTTCCATTGTTATTTCCTATCAAGCTTATATGACCATTTTAACTATATATATTATATTATGACATTTTTTTTCTTAGGTACTTGGAGGAAAAGCTCGTAGAAAGAAGTTACTCTCACCAAAAGGCATGGATGTGCGTCCGATGATGGAGGTTGTGAAAGGTGCAGCCTTTGGTATCTTACAGGTGAAGTCAATTGCTTCACTGTGCCATGTCCACTAGAGTAAATGATAATCCTAATAAAATTTAGTATTTGAAGGTGACAATTCTTAAAAGATAAATAGAAATTCCTACTCATTTTCCCTTGGCACCAGTATTGTGAGATAGCTGCAGTTGTTTTTGTTTGCATGGCTAGTATTGTAGCACGTGAATTTCAGCTACTGTGAAATCTATAATGTTCGTTCTTAGTTATCCTCAGGTGGCTGGTGGTAGTCCTGCTTTTTTGAGACCAGGACGATGGTTAGATTTGTATAGTGGCACTGGCTCAGTTGGGATTGAAGCTATCAGCCGTGGATGTTCAGAGGTGCATATTCAAACACACATAATTAATCTTTATGTTTTATACATATACATACTAATATAGAAGCTTGTATTGACACATTCCTGATGCATAAATTTGTCAATATTGTTTTTATGTTCAGGTTTTTTGTGTTATTTTGAACATATTGCACCATTAAATTACACAAATGTTACAAAACATGTATGTCCTTAGGACATTTTTTTAATTTTTTTTTTTTGGCAATTTGTCTCTTCACGTTACAGATGAATGTCAATCAAGAACCCCATTAATGACGTAATAAAATGTTACAAAACATGTATGTCCTGAGGAGCTTACAATAGGATATGAAATGGTGCATCACTACCCTAGATGGTGTAAACATGTGAATGTCTTTTATTGACTGCATCTATCAGAATAATAATTGGAAGAAAGAAAGGAGAAGAACTAAGACTTGGATGGAGGTAGAAAATGGACCTACTGCGGGTTCCTGACATATCTTTATCACATGATAGGAACCGTGCAGCTGAATTAAACCATTCGGAAGTAGTTTATGCTGTTTTTCATGTATATATATAGAATCCATAATTTGTTTCGTTTATGTGGGTGCTCATATATGAATCTAGTTTCACCCTCTAAATTACAGAGGATCTGTCTATCTTGCAGGTACATTTTGTTGAAATGGATCCTTGGGTAGTCACTGAAGTCTTAAGACCAAATTTAGAATGGACTGGGTTTCTTGATGTTTCTGTTATACATAGAGTCCGTGTTGAAAGTTTCTTGGAGCAAGCTGAGCATTCTCTATGTATGTATGAATTTAAATATTTACCTGTAGTTTTTTATGCCATTGCAGCTGCATATGGCATTTTAACTATGTTGCTCCAACTTGTAGGTAAAGATGGACCATTTGATTACATCAGTGTCACACCCCCTTACACAGCAGTTGATTACAGCATATTGATGGAGCAACTTGCAAAGTCTTGTTTAGTTGGAAAAGACACATTTATTGTATGTTGTGCAACCCTTTAGTAGAAATACTACTACTTCATACTCTGCATATTCAGCTAATCTTAATGTATTTTTAATTGCTTCTGCATTCTTTTTTTTAGTTAGTGGAGTACCCTTAGGGACTGCAATGTTGGATTCTTGTGGATGCCTTGTAAAGGTGCTTTCCGAACTCACCTCCCAAGTACAATATTTTCCTTGTTCTGACTTTGAGATTTATTCCTTGGAGTAAGGAGAAACTTTGTTTAATTGTGGATTGTGATATATTGATAAGTCATACACTTCTGAAGTCACAGTAAAGATCTATTGAGCATGCAATTCTAAAAGAAACCAGTAAATCAAATGAACATACTCTGAACATGACTTTTCATAACCTCCACTTGATTATTCGATTACTGGATTGAATTGTTTTTCCCTAATTGCACAAGCTCAAACTGTGTAATTATGAACATGTGAAGATGAAATCTAAGATTTTGGATGATATCTTATTATTTGTTTTGAGATATCATATTACATCATTGAAATATCATATTACATCATTGTTGAACAAACCATTAATGAGGTTGGACAATCCTCACATCTTTAGGTGATTTTTAGATGTTCAGTCGAATTCCAAGATTCTGAATTTAAAATTTTCACGTGTTTACCAATTTTCTCATAAAATAGCATGGATATCTCACAGGTAGCTGACCGTCGCTTTGGTCGCACGCATCTGGCAGTATATGGACCCACATGGTCACAGAAAAAGAGGAAATAAGAATTTCTTATTGCTCCCCTTATTCCAAAAAAACTCCATTTTTGATTGAAGGTGAAGTCTTAGATTAAGAAATAGTTTTCTTTCCTCCTTCAGTCATAGTCTGCCTTGCATCTGAATAGATATGCTACATGTTGATCTAATGAATTCATGTGGTGTATATTTTTCTTTTTTAATACAGTGTTTTACGTAAAGAATGATGGAAAATCAGTTTCACAGTTAATTGCATCTGAAAAATATTTTTTCTTTCTTTCTTATTGTCCAATTTAAGCTTGAACAAATCATTCATCATGAGAATCACAATATTGTTTAAGTTTTATCACAGGTTGGAAAGTGTCCCGTTTTTTTTTTTTGCTTTAATGTAAAAGGCCCCGAACAAGTTTGGTATTAGGGGACCATAAGAAGAAATATATGTTTAGTTATCCTTCTTTTTTTAACACATTATATTTTCAACCATTTCTTCTAGGAGATTCCGTGAGACCTTGAAAAATTGTGTTATCCCCCTTGTGTCGTCATGTGGGAGGGTGGGGACCATAAGAAGAAGTTCACCCTTGAATCCCCCTCGTCATAGGAGTTCACCAATGATCTCAGTAAATTGCAGCTGATTTGATCCATTATATTGTCAATAATGATGATGATGATGAACTCATTTCCTATCATGATTATAGTCCATGTTTACATTATTGTTGCCATCCTGAATGTGTTTTTTTAAAGATTTTATCACCAGTTTATAACTTCCTGTTTTTGAATGTTGTTTTTGATACTAAATCATCTGTCCATTGGTTTTCCTCATTCGTTCCATGGATGATTTTCAACAGGCGCATTGGATGATTTGTCAAATTGAAAGACAGCAGGAGGAGAAAGACACTCGAGTCTTCTATTGTCAAGTTAATACTTGCTGCTAGGTAGGTTTCTTGGGTAACCATTCTTTTGATATTGTAATTGGAACTGATTCTTATCCTTATTGCAGAACCATAAGAATGGAATGAATTTTTATCAGGGCTTTGTCAAATGAGTATTGCCTTTCATGTTTGTATCTTGAACCATTGCTAAGAATATTATGGTGATATAAAAATCAAACAGAACTGTGTACAAAATATGTTACAGATTTCGTTGATTTTCAGTGTCCAAGAAAAGCTAATTGATTCTCTTTATGCATGTGGACCCGTTATACTTTATCATTGTTGTCTTCTAGAGTGGCCACACACCAAAATTTAAAACTTAAAACATTATAAGACAAATTCAACTATATTGGAGCTCTCAATCTCTTTTAAATAAATAAATATTCTATAGCACAATGAAGAAGATTCAAAGGCTTTTATTGTACAAGTCTACAACCCATGAATAGGAAACCAATCAGGTTATACAGTTCCTTAAGAAGCAGCAAACTTGGATTTGATGAGCTGCACAACACTCTCATCCACCTGAAGAGCCTTGGTCAAGACCTTGTTTGGCACAGCCGGATTTGCCGCGAAGAGCGCCAGGGGAGCAACAACAGCCCCGGGGAGCTGGCTATTGAAGGTGGTGATCACGAGCCCCTTCTCCTTCCCCACGTGCATCTGGAAGTGGATCATCCCTTTCGGGATGACGAACATCTGCCCTTCTCTCAACACGCTCGAGAAGTACACGTTCCCGCTCGAGATGAACCCGATCAGCACCTCTCCCTTTACGACGATGTCGAGCTCCGAGGCACGGGGGTGGTGGTGTGGGGGATTGAGTCCACCTGGCGCGAGGTCAACGCGGTTCATCGAGACGCCTAAAGTGTTCAGTCCCGGGAAGGCGAGCACGTTGGCGGCTGTTACTTTGGAGCCGAACGGGTTCGAGGTGTTGCCCTCTACAGCTAGGCCGTTATAGATGAAGTCGGATGCTGTGACATTAGACGCCGGCTTGCACGGGAATCCGTTTATTTGGGTGGATGTCGTCGCGAGGTCTGCGATGCAGAAGTCTTGGAGAGGGTCAGGGTCCGCGCAGAGGGCAGGGGGAGCTTGTAGTGCCATGGAGAGGATCATGAAGAGGATGAGAGGCTTAGTGTGGATTTGGAGTTTCATCATTTTGTTTCAAGTGGGGTTTGGTGCAAGATTTTAGATTGTGTTGTTTCTGATATTTACACAGTTGATACATTATATATATAGCCCTTGTGATTTGGCAAGGTTCAACGCGTTTAGTATTTATGTTTACACCTATGTGTTTTGTTTGGATTTGGTCTTGTAGTAGTTATATCATGTGATGGTCAGTCGTTGCTTATCTAGTCGTCTTGACTAGTTCTGCCTTCACAGTTACTGTATTGTTATCATTACATTTATAGATTTAGTAGTCAATTATTTACACAACACAAGTTTGATAATGACCTATGGTGCGGTGCCTTTTGAAATTCATTTAATATGCATCATTATTTTTTATAATTTTATCATTCTCTTAACATAATGTTGTTATACGAAATTTTTGTTTGCGTAAGGTGAATCACTAGTCAATCATCTTTTTTTAGTTCATTTTTCACTATGGTCCACAAGGACTTTTAACTTTTTGACGTGTAGGCTGACGTTTAGAAAATTGATGAGACTAATGGGGTTTAGATAATTGGGATTGACTAAGGTGAAGATGACACCTTGGGGACTTGGTAATGCCAAGAAATATTCCATGCAGTAAACCTAATTTGAGTTCACATATGTTTTAGATTTGGATAAAATCTAATCTATATAATCTCCTGACCTTTTTTGAAATCTATATAAACCTTTGAAAACACTTATATAAATCCAAATAATACCATAAATTAAAATTTCATTGATACATGAGGAATATTACTTGAATATTTTTTAAATTGAATTTTTACAGGAAACGTTTCTTTGCATTTTATAGTGGGTTATTTGAATTTTTCCCTTTGATTTTTTTAAAAATAATATATTTTCCTAAAAAAATTAATATATTTCCTCTTTAACGAGTATGACTTTACCAAAAAAATGACATGTATTTTAGATAATCTCAGTTTGAATGATTACCTTTACTCCATAAAGATAAACCTTCACTACATAAAATGTAATCTCAGTTTGATCTCATCAAACGAAAAATAAAAGCATAATGTTACTTATAAATTACAATTTTTTTTCAACCCCAATTTCAGTGCACAAATATTTTAATTTTTAAAAAAACAATATGTCTCATTAAATGAGGTATATGCTTTTAATTATAAAAAATGAAAAATATGCTACAATGAATTGTATGAATGCATTTATAAAAAAATGTAATTTTTTTTGAGTAAATGGTAGTTTTTCACACTCGCATGAAAACCAAAAGTAGGAAAGCAAAAAACAATGCCCACGTCCCACAAAATGCTATTACATCATCTCATCTCATAGAGGAGGTCTCTAACGATGATGCCCCAATACACACCACCAATAAGGAAACTACAAAGGAACCTCCCAAGAGACACAAGGAGCTTGCTCCCTACTTTCCCTGGGTAGGGTGTACTTCCCTGAACATGGTATGGTTCCTTGTAAGTCAAATGAACCAAACCACAACCCTGGAAAAGTAGGGAGACCTTGACCTTTATGGTGCGATACCCAACCCCACAAAGCCTCCTACCCGCCTCCCCTAGTTCATCTAGAGAGGAGAAGGAACCATATAATCTTGACATTGAACTCATCCACCCTCAAACTACCCGGGCCATCTGGAATAAAATGAATAAATGCATGACCATCTCCTATGCCGTCCTACACAAGACGCAAGATTTGTCTAATTCCGGGTCCGAAGATTATGGATTGAATCCGATTCTACTACAGTACTAGCTTACTTAAAGGGGACAGACACCCGTCCATGGAGCGCTATTCGAAGTCTTCGAAGTATCCATCAAGGATTACAAGAGCTGGAGGAGTGGACTACCTCACATATTCACAGGGAGGGCAACGTGCCAGCTGATCTCCTTGCGCCTTATCGAGTAGAAAGGGGACAAGCTCTTCTATTCCCCTCTAATATCTGGCAAGAACTCAGCGTCGCACTTGCTCATGATGCTGCTGGCACATCTTATGTCTGCAAGAGATGATAATGATTCTCATTTTGCATGTTTTATTATGGAATTCTAAGGAAGGACACTAATCATAAAGGGATGCAGTTCAGCCTAGGCCGTTCTTCCCTCCTTTGTAATTAATGTTCTTTTAAGGAATCCCTCTAATCTACTTCTTATATTTGTACAAAAATTCTTTTCTTATTACCAATAATAATAATAAAAAAAGTACTACAGAACTCTTGGTAAGGATCTTTTGCTAGTATGAATTGACCTTGAGCAGGAATTTACAATCCCATACCTCCCTGTGCATTCAACCCACACTTGAACTCCTTGAATGAGATCGACGGACCCATGCATAGCAACTCCTCACCGAGAAATCATCCACCAGATTGGAATGCCCAAATAGCATCATCCGAACTCGACTGGATTGGCTCGACCATCAGCAAAGCTTCCAAGATCCTCAAGTACTCGTCCACCTAGTCGTCATGGAGGTTCTGCCCGAACCTCCAAATATCATGTATCTCCTCAGGCTGGTAGACCAGAATTGACGAACATCTGCCCTTCTCTCAACACGCTCGAGAAGTACACGTTCCCGCTCGAGATGAACCCGACCAGAACCTCTCCTTTGCAACAATGTCGAGCTCCGTCGCACGGGGGTGGTGGTGTGGGGGATTGAGTCCACCCGGCGCGAGGTCCACGCGGTTCATCGAGACGCCTAAAGTGTTCAGTCCCGGGAAGGCGAGGACGTCACCTGGTGTCACTTTGGAGCCGAACTGGTTCGAGGTGTTGCCATCTACGGCTAGGCCGTTGAAGATGAAGTCGGAGGCTGTGACATTAGATGCCGGCTTGCATGGGAATCCGTTTACTCAAACACCCCCTTTCTGAATCAGCTCCGGTCCCAATTGGCACCAATGATGCCATGATCCTACATTTCAATTAAAATGCCCTTCAATTTGGTCCAAACTGTGTCACAGCTGAAAATTTAGATTAAAATTTGTGTCTCAGACTTGATCGGCCTATTTTAGCCCTAATTTTTTTTTTAGCCAATTACATTTAATTTTTGTTTATTTGTTCATTTTTTTATTTGCTGATATTCTTACATGTAAAGGATTTTTTATAGCCTCTTAGTCTAACTTAATATTGAATTTCGTAATAGAATTTTGATCGAATATGTTTTTTCAGAATTTTTTAGAATTTTTCTAGAAAAATGCAAAAAGAAAGAAACTGAATGGATATTAAATTATATTTTTTGCTTATTTATTTATTTTATTGTTTGCTGAATTTTTTTATTTTAAAGATTTTTAATATCCCTTGGTTTAATTAATGTTAATTATTTTTATAGAATTTTTTTTAAAAAATAATGTATAGGGTCTCGCTTTAAAATTTTGCTTAGGGCATATTCAAGCAATTGAATTCTAGACCACCGAAGTTCCATAAGCCCCAATCCAGAATAACACAAGGAAGCCTGGGACACGTGCTGACAAACCGTGATGACCAGGTCAAACATGGTAAAAACTCAATAATATACACATAACCGCAAGATAAAGGTCCAATCGTAACTCGACACGTTATATTACACCTCATTTAATCATGGAACGATGTGTACTTTTAGGTTTAACTTTATTGAATTTTAGGTGAAACAATATGAAGAGACGGATAAGGGGATCCACTTACACCATCCTCTGCATGCAATAGCCGCTATCCTAGATCGATCCACATTTGTAATATGAAAAATCAGTGAAACATGATGAAGAGAGATAAAGGGATTGTTGAACTTCTTCTTAAAAGTTCTGCACCGCATGACAATTGTGGAAAGGAAGCATTCAACGTCCAATTAGTGAGTTTTCAGTGGTCATAACACAACAGTTCAGGGTTTACTTTTATTAAGGGTAGTCTTGGATTCGAGCATTATATTGATGCTGAGTTACCTACCTGTTTGTTAACAAAAAAATCAAAATAATATTATGTGGGACCAGAGCAAATAGGCGCAAGTAATCTTCCCAGGTTGACTGTAAAATCAACCATGGAAAATCCCTTTTCATATCTGAAAAAAAAATCAATACATGAATACTAATTTTTTTCTCATCATTTGTCAAAATGACTCTCCTGTCAAACATCCGAATTTTGAAGATAGTGTTTGTCAAATAAAACAAGTAAATTTATATTTAGTTATTTCATAATTCAAGTTTCTCATGTGCCAATAAATTATGAACTTTTGAAGGTAATTATGATGGAGGTTAATTGTTGCGGATGATAAGTATATAAAACTTAGAAGAATTGCTATGAGACTTCTCTCTCAATCATGTAGTGCTTCAGCTTGCGAGTGGTATTGGAGTGTATTTGATGCCATACACACATATTGGAACCACAAATTTTGAATGATCTTAATTTTTTTTAGGGTGAATCTTCACTTACAATAGCTTCTTGTGAAGAATTCAGATTTAGTGGTGAAATTGATTTATTTGGACCCTAATATTGCATTCAATGAAACGGGATGAGATGCATTACTTGATTTTTTTGGTGAACATGAAAGAGAAGAGAGAGAACTTGGATTGACATTAGAGTCTCTTGTTTAGGAGTTTTGGTTATAGGTAAAATTTAAAATTTTATATAGAAAAAAATTTGTTTATGGATGGATTATTTTTTGAAGGATTTAGATACAGTGAAGCGGTTACGGATGCTTACATAATATTTTATATGACTGACATCATAAAATGCTTTATATTATTTTTTTTCTTTATGATTATGATGCTTATATGTATCTTAGACTATTATGTTATATATATAGAGAGAGACTGGTTTTAGGTCTCTGAAATTTATTGAATTTTTCCCACATCCTTTCCCAAATAATTCAAAATGAACTGAATTAAATCTTTACCTAATAATTATGGAATCCTGAATTTGTGATTGTTGCCTGTGGGTTTTTCTTAGGTAACCATTGATATATGAGATAGTGGTTGGAAATGATTCTTATCCCCGTAGAACCATAAGAATGGATTGAATTTTCATCGGGGTTTTCTTAAATGTGTGTTGCTTTTCATGTCCATATCCTGAACAATTGCCTTTACAGAATATTATGGTGATATAAAAAATCAAATAAAACTGTGTTAATCTTTACAGAATATGTTAGTTTTTAGTGTTAAGAAAAGCTATTGTCTTCTACAGTTGCCACATGATCTGCTATTTTATATAGAAATCCACACTCCAAAATTTAGAACTTAAAACATTAAAAGACAAATTCAACTATATTGGTGCTCTCAGTCTCTTTTAAATAAATAAATATTCTATAGCACAATGAATACGATTCAAACGTGGTAGACCCCCTTAGCGGGGTGGTCGAGACAAACCCTCCCCCAAGGGAGGTCGAGAGTTCAAGTCCCTACTTATCAAGAAAAAAAAGAAAAAAAAAACCAATTCAAATGCTTTTATTGTTCTACAACCCATGAACAAAAAACCAATGAGGTACAGTTCCTTAAGAAGATTTTTTTTTTATCTAATTTTGAATTATTAAAATATTTATAATTTACCTAAATCTGATTTGAAATTTTATCTTAAATTTTGAAAGAATAATATTTAAGTAATTATTAAATTTTTTTAGAGGATAAAAAAAGAAATGATAATAATGCGTCACGTAATCCTGTAAGTGAATCAATAAAAATAATACGCTTTTGAGGAGTTTAGACTTCCATCCGTTTTTTATGACCATACTTGTTCTGATTGCATCCCCTAAGAAAGCTCAAGGAAAAATGTGCACAGGATTTTTTCTTTTTTCTAATAGATCTAAATTTGATTTGAAATCTAATCTTAAATTTTGAATAAATAATATATAAGTAATTGTTAAGTATTTTGGAGGATAAAAAAAATTAAAAATATAGGGTCACATGATCCTTTATTATATTATATAGCACAATAAATAAGATTCAAAGGCTTTTATTGCAAGTCTACAACCCATGAAGAGGAAACCACTCAGGTACAGTTCCTTAATAAGAAGCAGCAGCAAACTTGGATTTGATGAGCTGCACAACACTCTCATCCACCTGAAGAGCCTTGGTCAAGACCTCGTTCGGCACAGCCGGTTTTGTCGCGAAGAGCGCCATGTTAGTACGAACGGTCCCGGGGAACTGGCTATCGAAGGCGGCGAAGATGAGCCCCTTCTCCTTCCCCACGTTCATCTCGAAGTGGATCATCCCTCTCGGGATCACGAACATCTGCCCTTCTGTCAACACGCCCGAGAAGAACACGTTCCCGCTTGAGATGACCCCGACCAGAACCTCTCCCTTTACAACGATGTCGAGCTGCGTGGCACGGGGGTGGTGGTGTGGGGTATTGAGTCCGCCCAGCGCGAGGTCAATGCGGCTCATGGAGACGCCTAAAGTGTTCAGTCCCGGGAAGGCGAGGACGTTGGCCTCTGTCACGTTGAAGCCAAACGGGTTCATGGTGTTGCCCTCTACGGCTAGGAAGTTAGAGATGAAGTCGGATGATGTGACACTAGACGCCGGTTTGCACGGGAATCCGTTTATTGGGGTGGATGTTTTAGCGAGGTCCGCGATGCAGAAGTCTTGGAGCGGGTCGGGGTCGCCACAGAGAGCAAGGGGTACTTGCAGTGCCATGGAGAGGATCATGAAGAGGACGAGAGGCTTAGTTTGGATTTGGAGTTTCATTTTGTTTTGAGTGGGGTTTGGTGCAAGATTTTAGATTGTGTTGTTTCTGACATTTACATGCAGCTGATGCATTATATATAGCCAGGTGATTTGGAAAGGCTCAACGGGTTTAGTATTTATTTATGTCTCCCATGTGTTTTGGAATCGGTCTTGTAGTAGTTATGTCATAATGGTGTGTGTAGTAGTTATGTCATAATGGTGGTCAAATTTCATGCTTTGAAAAGGTTGCCTTCACACATAATTCATGGTGGAAGCTACATGTGATGATTGTTTGATGAAGACTTAATAACATTACTTATCATTAAAATTTTAACCCTTTGTTAAACTGTCTTTGATCAATTATTTTTTTATTTCATTTTTTACTATGATTCTCGAGGATTTTTTTTTTGTTTGCGAAAGGTGAATCACTAAGTCAAATATTTTTTGGATCGGAGGTGATTAAATCAAAATCTAGTTGATTCTCCAATGCTTCTAATTTTACACTTTACATATAAGCTAAAGTTATTGCACCTTTATGACGAATAAGCTGGTGATGTTCTTCATAACTGCTACGCCCAAAGAAAATGGGGTTGATGTATAAAATTGGGATTGACTAGATGATGGTGACAACATATATCATGAGGAACTGGTGACAATGTGTTGGCCGAGTCTTGGGTCAACAATAATCGATGTGATGCTTCCACAAATTAGAAAGGGGGGAGGGTAAGAAGAATTAGGCCTGGTTGGACATGGCGGCAAAGGGTATGAACAATTGTCTGTGAAAAAAAAATGAAGATAATTTGTATAAGGCAAAATATTGAATAGATTTTATCCTTATTTTTTAACCTTATTTTGTAAAACATGAAAAATATTTATTATTGTCATTCCCAAGAAAACAAAAATAAAAAACTTAATAAAACCAAAACCAACAATATTAATGTCCCTTTAATAGAAATTGTAGACTTCGTATTTTTAAATTTCTTTTTAAAGTTATCTCATATTTTACATCATATAATCCAAATGCAAAGTTAAGACGAGAACACAAAAAAATGGGGATAACAAAATGCATTATCAAATGTAAATATGAATAAAAAATAATGATTTTTTTATTTTTTATAAATTAGACTCATTGAATCTAAATATTTATTCTTTTACCAAACTAGGCCTTGAAGTAAAGAGGAAAAAGTATTTATAAAAAACCCCATATATCATCGCAAACATGAATAATCCCATATAAGTATTTATCAAAGTTGGAGCAGACGTATAAGTCATTGAAAACTCATAAAACCCCATATAAAACCCTGGTTTCAACAAAAATTAATCCTAACCCAACTTATCATACTTAACTTTAACTTATAATCATTTAATAATTAAATTATCCTAAAAATTTTAGCCATTTTCAATCAATACTTTAATGGAAATGAAAGAAACATAAAAAGTCTTATAAGGATGGTTTTTGCATGGACTAATTTGTTTTTGTGATTATTCATAGAAACTATAATGTCTACATAATTACATCGTGATAAAATATTATGTTAAATTTAAATGAAATTTTAACTTAAGGATGATAATTAGTTTTTTTTGTAAGTTTTAAGGGATTCATGTGTCTGTCCCAACTTTTACATGGACTCATATGAGACTACGTATGTTTATAGGGATGCAGATGCTTTTAATCTTTTTAAAAAACCATGCATACCTTATCTCATGTGATGTGTTTTTTTTTATGAACAATGAATTTTACACTAATGAATTAAATTAAATCATTTATGAAAAATATGAAAATTTTTAACGAGATATATAATTCGATACAGTGAGTAGAGGGTTTATCGAAATATATATATATGTAAGACTGTATTTTATATTGTAAAAAAAACTGGGTGTAATAGAGCTCTTAATAAGATTGTAGTCATGTTCAATCCACGGACTTGGTAAAAGACTTTGTTGTTGGGGAAAAGAACATTTCTACGTATATATTTAGTAGTCCAATATTTATTTACACAAAATTTTCATATTCTTTTCTCAAATTGAGCATTTAATAATATGTTGTGCTAATATGCAACATAATTTATTATATAATATGTTCTAGTAGGCCTAGGACCAGGTCTCAAATTAGATTGCTAGATGGAGCCCCAGGTGAGTTAATGGGAAGGACCGCAATGCATGCATGCACAAATGTTTTTGGAGAACAGCACAAACTACGGATTGATGTTTTCTCTTATATATTCAAAAAATATTAAAATTAATAGGAATGAAAAATTTAATCTTTTGATAAACATTTAAATTGTCGAGGGAGTTTTTACCGTTGATAATGGGAACGAGAATGAGTAGATGAAAAGGAGAAATTATTGAAAATGACAACCCCCCACGCAACCGGAAGGAGGAGATGCTTGTCTGATGTACCTGGAAACATATGTTCTATTAAGTGTATGTTTGACAACAATTACAAAAACAATTTTTAATTGGGCGCAATTAGAGTCACCCCACATGTTATCCTACCCACTCCATAAAAAATTAATTTATTTCATATCTAATCCACCTCACGAGTTCGACATAGACGATGTCTTCTTTGTTTAAGATTGTTCGATATAGACAATGTCTTCTGTGTTAAACACAGAATACGTCATCTATGTCGAACGTGGGGTGAGTTAGATATGAAATAAATTATTTTTTTATGGGGTGGGTAGGATAACTTGTGGGGTGGCTATAGCCCCACTCTTTTTAATTTTTGGGGTTAAATCAAATCAAATCTCATCATCATTTAAAAGTTAAAAATTGTTATCAAACATGTCAACTTAAATACATCATCATTACTAGATTTTATTTCTAAACTGCACTTCAAAATCTTTGTTTTATAAATGAGCTATCATTATTAAAAAATAAAATAAAATTGGGTTTCAGGACCCTTTATTATATTATATAGCACAATGAATAAGACTCAAAGGCTTTTTATTGCAAGTCTACAACCCATGAACAGGAAACCACTCAGGTACAGTTCCTTAATAAGAAGAAGCAGCAAATTTGGATTTGATGAGCTGCACAACACTCTCATCCACCTGAAGGGCCTTGGTCAAGACCTCGTTCGGCACAGCCGGTTTTGTCGCGAAGAGCGCCATGTTAGTACGAACGGTCCCGGGGAACTGGCTATCGAAGGCGGCGAAGATGAGCCCCTTCTCCTTCCCCACGTTCATCTCGAAGTGGATCATCCCTCTCGGGATCACGAACATCTGCCCTTCTGTCAACACGCCCGAGAAGAACACGTTCCCGCTTGAGATGACCCCGACCAGAACCTCTCCCTTTACAACGATGTCGAGCTGCGTGGCACGGGGGTGGTGGTGTGGGGTATTGAGTCCGCCCAGCGCGAGGTCAATGCGGCTCATCGAGACGCCTAAAGTGTTCAGTCCCGGGAAGGCGAGGACGTTGGCCTCTGTCACGTTGAAGCCAAACGGGTTCATGGTGTTGCCCTCTACGGCTAGGAAGTTAGAGATGAAGTCGGATGATGTGACACTGGACGCCGGTTTGCACGGGAATCCGTTTATTGGAGTGGATGTTTTAGCGAGGTCCGCGATGCAGAAGTCTTGGAGCGGGTCGGGGTCGCCACAGAGAGCAAGGGGTACTTGCAGTGCCATGGAGAGGATCATGAAGAGGACGAGAGGCTTAGTTTGGATTTGGAGTTTCATTTTGTTTTGAGTGGGGTTTGGTGCAAGATTTTAGATTGTGTTGTTTCTGACATTTACATGCAGCTGATGCATTATATATAGCCAGGTGATTTGGAAAGGCTCAACGGGTTTAGTATTTATTTATGTCTCCATGTGTTTTGGAATCATTAGTAGTTATGTCATAATGGTGTGTAGTAGTTATGGAATCGGTCTTGTAGTAGTTATGTCATAATGGTGTGTGTAGTAGTTATGTCATAATGGTGGTCAAATTTCATGCTTTGAAAAGGTTGCCTTCACACATAATTCATGGTGGAAGCTACATGTGATGATTGTTTGATGAAGACTTAATAAGATAACTTATTATTAAAACTTTAACTCTTTGTTAAACTGTCTTTGATCAATTATTTTTTATTTCATTTTTTTCTATGATTCTCGATGATTTTTTTTTGTTTGCGAAAGGTGAATCACTAAGTCAAATATTTTTTTGGATCGGAGGTGATTAAATCAAAATCTAGTTGATTCTCCAATGCTTCTAATTTTACACTTTACATATAAGCTAACGTTATTGCACCTTTATGACGAATAAGCTGGTGATGTTCTTCATAACTGCTACGCCCAAAGAAAATGGGGTTGATGTATAAAATTGGGATTGACTAGATGATGGTGACAACATATATCATGAGGAACTGGTGACAATGTGTTGGCCGAGGCTTGGGTCAACAATAATCGATGTGACGCTTCCAGATTAGGAAGGGGGGAGGGTAAGAAGAATTAGGTCTAGTTTGACATTATGGCAAAGGATATGAACAATTGTCTATGAAAAAAAAATGAAGATATTTTGTATAAGGTAAAATATTGAATATATTTTATTTTTATTTTTTAACCTCATTTTAAAAAATATGAACAATATTTATTATTGTCATTCCCAAGAAAACAAAAACAAAAAACTTAATAAAACCAAAATTAACAATATTAATGTTCCTTTAATAGAAATTGTAGACTTCGTATTTTTAAATTTCTTTTTAAAGTTATCCCATATTTTACATCATGTAATCCAAATGCAAAGTTAAGACGAGAACAAAAAAAAGTAAATATGAATAAAAATAATGATTTTTTTATTCTCATAAATTAGACTCACGGAGTCTAAATATTTATCCTTTACCAAACTAGGCCTTGAATTAAAGAGGAAAAAATATTTATAAAAAACCCCATATATCCTCGCAAAAATGAGTAATCCCATATAAGTATTTATTAAAGTTGGAGCACATGTATAAGTCATTGAAAACTCAAAAAACCCCATATAAAACTTTGGTTTCAACAAAAATTAATCCTAACCCAACCTATCATACTTAACTTTAACATATAATAATTTAATAATTAAATTATTCTCAAAATTTTAGCCATTTTCAATCAATACTTCATTGTTATAAAAGACTGTATTTTATATTGTAAAAAAAAAAAAAGGTGTAATAGTGCTCTTAATAAGGTTGTAGTCATGTTCAATCCTCGGACTTGGTAAAAGACTTTGTTTTTGGGGAAAAGAACATTTCTACATATAGATTTAGTAGTCAAATATTTTTTTTTTTTTACACAAAATTTTCATATTCTTCTCTCAAATTGAGCATTTAATAATATGTTGTGCTAATATGCAACATAATTTATTATATATTATGTTCTAGTAGGCCCAGGACCGGGTCTCAAATTAGATTGCAAGATGGAGCCCCAGGTGATTTAATGGGAAGGACCGCAATGCATGCATGTACAAATGTTTTTGGAGGACAGCACAAACTACGGATTGATTGATGTTTTCTCTTATATATTCAAAAAATATTAAAATTAATAGGAATGAAAAATTTTAATCTTTTGATAAACATTTAAATTGTCGAGGGAGTTTTTACCGTTGATAATGGAACGAGAATGAGTAGATGAAAAGGAGAAAAATTATTGAAAATGACAACCCCCCACGCAACCGGAAGGAGGAGATGCTTGTCTGATGTACCTGGAAACATATGTTCCATTAATAAGTGTATGTTTGGTAACAATCTCAAAAATGGTTTTTAGTTTTTCAGGTCATATCAAATCAAATTCTATCATCATTTAAAAGTTAAAAACTGTTATCAAACATGTCAACTTAAATACATCAACATTACTGGATTTTATCTCTAAATTGCACATCGAAATATGTGTTTTATAAAGTAGCCATCATTATTACACCATCAAATTATCATTACACTCTCAAAAGGTGTGTATAAAACTGCAAAAGCTAAAAACTGATTTTCAAACTGTGTCTCCAAACATACACTAAAGAAAAGACTCAAATCGCTTCTGAAAAGGGGTTTTGGACCGCAGTTGGCTTCGATGATGGCTCCGTTTGTAGGGGTGCAATTTGGGCGGGTTGAACCCGACCCAACCCGACTCGTGGGAGGGTTCGGGTTGGGGGGTTCAACCCGCGGGCTCAACCCGAACCCGACCCCTCAAGTTAACAAATGTTATGCTGCTATAACAACATACATATATCTAAAACCCTAAATTCCTAAAACATAATAAACAATTACACAAATTAGAGTATCACTATGTTTGTTGTGTTTGGGTTAATTATTATAGATATTCACTTTTAATTATTTGTATATAAGGTTTAATTATTGATATATGTTGTCACCTTCACCCTAGTCAATCCCAATTTTAAATATCAACCCCATTTTCTTTCGACTGATTTTCAAACTGTCTCCAAACATACACTAAAGAAAAGACTCAAATCGCTTCTGAAAAGGGGTTTCGGACCGCAGTTGGCTTCGATGATGGCTCCGTTTGGAAACACAGATTGAAAAGTAGATTTTGGAATAAAGTTGTTTTTTAAGATGATTTTAAACCTTGACTTTTTTGGGATATTTTTTTTTAATTCAGGAATCAATATTTGTAAGGAGTTTAATATTTGGTAGAAAAAGTTGTTTTTCAATTCAAAAAATTTATTCCGACAAAAAATTGTTCTTTTTGAGATTTTAAAAACACGGATTTCGAAAAAGAAATTAAAATGAATCCAGCTTTTGATTCCGCCGAAATCCGACCCGTTTGATTGCGCGTTTGAGGATTTTCAGCTTTTCAAAAAGCGGAATCCGCACAAACGCGCAACCAAACGGAGCCGATGACATCAATTCGGAGGAAGGATGAATGCCAGAAGCCTTCGTTATTATACCAAGAATGCATTAACGAAGAATGAGGATAGAATTAAGGACTCCTTGAATAAGTGAAACGATGAATAACACAACATAAATTGTTCTACAAGAAATACTCTTCCTAACCCATTGCGACGCGGTCAACAACAATCGATGTGACGCTTCCAAAATTAGAAATTAAAGGGGGGAGGGCAAGAAGAATTAGGTTTGGTTTGACATTGCGGTGCAGTGAGTGGTATGGACAATTGTTTGAAAAAAAAATGAGATATTTTATATGAGGTAAATGTTGAATAAACTTTATCTCTATTTTATTAGTAAAACATGGACAACATTTATGACTGTCATTAAAAAAAAAAAAAAAACTTAATAAAACCAAAACCAATAATATTAATGTCCCTTTAATAAAAATGGTAGATTTCGTATTTTTAAATTTTTTTTTTAAATTATCCCATATTTTACATCATGTGACCCAAATGAAAAGTTAAGGATGAGAACACAAAAAAATAGAGATAACAAAATGCATTATCAAATATAAATATAGATAAAAATAATAATTTTTTTATCCTCATAAATTAGACTCACTGAATCTAAATATTTATCCTTTATCAAACTAGGCCTTGGAGTAAAGAGGAAAAAATATTTATAAAAAATAAATATTTAAAAGCATCATCATTTAAGAAAACGTAAATTTTAGTTTCATGACCAAATCTTTGAATAATGAACAATTGAATTGTATTTAAAAATATAAATAAATTCACATATGACTTAATTGGAAATCATAAATACCATTGGACACTTGGAAAAAGTGGTAAACATGGGAGATATCATAAATATCGTTTGCACAAAAACTATATTGGTGATTGACCCAACTAGAAGCTTTGAAAAATTGTCCTCTAGATATTAATCCTGATCAAAGAGAGCCATTGGTTTCATATTTTTTAACCGATGAGTTCAAGGTATGACAAAGAATCTATCATTTAAAATGTTATTATGTGATTTCTAGGTGGACAACTAATTCATAAATGTATATATTAATATACAAAAAAAAGTCTGAAAAATAAACCTTCTAATCGAGTTATGACCAAACCAACTCACTGTTCCGGCGAAACCAAAAAAGAGTCTCACTAGAAGAGCATATAATTTGGTTAGACCTACATCTTATTTTCAGAAATCTATATCTTAATGCATAAGTTATTATTTCAGGCTAAAATTGAAGATTATGTAGTTGTTGAATAAGAGAAAAAATCAATCCGTAGTTTGTGCTGTTCTCCATAAACATTTGTCCAGGCATTGGGGGTCCTTCCCATTAATTCACTTGGGGCTCCATCTAGCAATCTAATTTCAGACCCGGTCCTAGGCCTACTAGAAAACTTGGGCGGCTGCTCTTAGCTAGAGAAGAAACTAGAGTTTTGACCCAAGCCTGGGCCAACACATTGTCACCAGTTCCTCATGATATATGTTGTCACCTTCACCCTAGTCAATCCCAATTTTAAATATCAACCCCATTTTCTTTCGACGTATCACCAGCTTATTTGTCAAAAGGTGCAATAACGTCAGCTTAAACGTTAAATATAAGATTTTATCTTGGGGAACAAAATAGATTTTGACCAAATTTTTTTTGACTATTAGTGATTAAGCTTTCTAATAAAAAAAAGAGTCCTCGAGAATCACAGTAAAAAATGAAATAAAAAAACAATCGACTTAAGTGATTCAGCTAACGAAACAAAATTTTTGTAACAACATCATGGCCAAGAATTCAGTAAAATTATATAATAAAATTATAGTGCATATTAGCACACCATATGTCATTATTAAATACTGATTTGAGAATAGAATGTATGTAAATAAACATTTGATTACTAAATCTATACATGTAGAAATGTTCTTTTGCCCATAAACCAAGTATTTTACCAAGTCCGTGGATTGAATACCACTGCAACCTTATTAAAAGCTCTATTACACCTAATCTTTTTTATAATATAAAATGCAGTACAAATATATACTTTGTTAAACCCTCTACTCCCTAAATTGCAATAGTCAATCTTGTGACTAGGCACAAAGGTGGTCTTGCCTAAGACCCCACATGCTGGACAAAAATAAACCTCTTTATTCCCTATATTGTTTGGATTTTTATTTTATTTTTAAATTATTTCATTCATTTTTTAAATTTATCCATTTATTTATTTTTTATCTCTTCTTTTGGTCCAGTATACTTGGGATTTATCTTCTTTATTTTTTATTTATATAAAAAATGTTTCTAGGTTATTTTTTATATTTTTCTTCACTTATTTTTTTTTTTGTTATTTGGACATATGTATTATTTTTACAAAAAAAATTATTTTTTCATATTTTATTGGGATTTTTTATTTAGGTTCTATTATTTAAAAAAATGAAAAATTAAATTTTATAAAATTATTCAAAACTTTTGATGATAGCTGTGGATTCAAGGTCCAATTATAAGACTCCATCTTTTCGGATGATTTGTGCCAAACCTGAAAATAAAGTAGAGTTGTGTTTAGGCCAAACCGGATTCTATTGTGAAAATGTCGGACGCAGATCCACATCGGACAATGACAAATAAAGCTTTTCGATGTTATGAGAAAATTTCGCACTCATCCCGAAGACGCTACGTGTTCGCTCAAATCGAGTAGATGGGTCACAACCGAAACTACATGATGACTTGGTTCTTTGCCTGAGGGCATCTATGATGGCCTGGTCTTTTGTCCCACAAGGACAGCTCGTACGATCTGGTCCTTTGCTCGAGGAGGATAGCTCAGATGACTTGCACCTTCACTGAGGAGTTGACGACCAGACCAGTGATAGTCCGAGGAGATTCGAGATTGGTCACATGGTTATACGTACCCCCTTGCTTTGCTTAAAAGCAAGAACATCGAAACATCTCTGGAACCAACCAAATAGGCCTAGGCTCAAGTTTAGGCCTAGTTGCATATAAAAGGGGACTAGTACAACCAAATCATGGCTGTGTTGAATCGAGACCACTCTGATGAGGTGCGTCATGGACCCGCGTCATGGACCCAACAAATAGACCAACACAGTCTACCATAGTCATAGGTAGCACGATTGAATCAACGTCGCGTGACCATGATATCATAACCAACTCAGTGCAATACTTTGCAGAATCTTTCATGTCAGAAGATATTCACTAAGATGCTGAGACAGTTAGACGAAAAAAGTTTGGTCACTTTCTCAGCCACAAAGGGGACGAATGCGGAGGAGGGGGAACACACACACTTGAGTAAGTCATACTTCTAGCTCTTTAAAATTAGCTAGTCTTCTCCAATAACTTGAGTGTTGGAGTCCCTTTGGTCCACACCACACCCGTGTCAAATGCTTTTTTTTAGTGCAGGTTCATTCTTAGGAGTACGCATATCCGATCCTCATCTAAAGACGGAGCCCCAATAATCTATCATTTGTTGGCAGTGACGGACCATAAGTATTTTTTAAATATTAATTTGTCATATATGTTTAAGACAATTGTTCATAGTGATTTTTTGTGTTTTGAAAGCATTGAAACCATTTAATAACCCAATTAGATTTTAAATTTTTTATTTATGATAGGCAAAAAATCTTTTTTTTCTTGTTCTTTATTTTTCTTTTTTTTAATTAGTGTATTCTTCTTCAATACAGAGAGAGGGATGATTCAGCCCGGGGAGCTTCTACCAAAGAAAAAATTTATAGATGGTTGATTGTTTGTTGCATGAGCTGTAGAGCAACATTTATCAATGATGTTGTAGTATGGTTTTTAATTTTCCAAATATCAAGGGGGGGTGAGCGTGGGTCCACCGTCAGACAGTTTATTGGAGGTGATCACCACCTTCATCTCCTTTTATTCAATAAATTGGTCGCGTTTGAAACTCCCCAGAAACAACTTTCAAAGATCAGGATTGCGTTTTCAAAAGCAATTTCACATCTAAATGAGCCTTTAGTCTTTATAGTTATAACTTCTATTGATTTTCAGTTTATAATGAACAGCTGATTGTCCCATTGCATACCCGGCCCTTTTATCAATTGTGCAACCGTAACAGTTCATCATTAATGTCTTCCAGATTTGCCGTTTGATATAGAATCAACACTGCAATTTTGCATGACAAATTCGGAGCTCTCATTCTCTTTAAAATAAATAAATATATTCTATAGCACAATGAATAAGATTTCAAATGCTTTTATTGTACAAGTCCACAGTCAATAAACCTACGAACAGGAAATCAATCAGGTGCATTTCCTTAAGAAGCAGCAAATTTGGATTTGATGAGCTTGACAACACTCTCATCCACCTGAAGAGTCTTGGTCAAGACCTCGTTCGGCACAGCCGGATTTGCTGCGAAGAGCGCCAGGGGAGCAACAACGGCCCCGGGGAGCTGGCTATTGAAGGTGGTGATCACGAGTCCCTTCTCCTTCCCCACATTCATCTGGAAGTGGATCATCCCTCTCGGGATGACGAACATCTGCCCTTCTCTCAACACGCTCGAGAAGTACACGTTCCCGCTCGAGATGAACCCGACCAGAACCTCTCCCTTTACGACAATGTCGAGCTCCGTCGCACGGGGGTGGTGGTGTGGGGGATTGAGTCCGCCCGGCGCGAGGTCCACGCGGTTCATCGAGACGCCTAAAGTGTTCAGTCCCGGGAAGGCGAGGACGTCACCTGGTGTCACTTTGGATCCGAACGGGTTCGAGGTGTTACCCTCCATAGCAAGGCCGTTGAAGATGAAGTCGGATGCTGTGACATTAGATACCGGCTTGCACGGGAATCCGTTTATTGGGGTGGATGTTTTCGCGAGGTCCGCGATGCAGAAGTCTTGGAGCGGATCGGGGTCGGCACAGAGAGCAAGGGGTGCTTGCAGTGCCATGGAGAGGATCATGAAGAGGACGAGAGGCTTAGTTTGGATTTGGAGTTTCATTTTGTTTCGAGTGGGGTTTGGCGCAAGATTTTAGATTGTGTTGTTACTGACATTTACATGCAGTTGATGCATTATATATAGCCAGGTGATTTGGAAAGGTTCAACGCGCGTAGTATTTATTTATGTCTCCTTGTGTTTTGGAATTGGTCTTGTAGTAGTTATGTCATATGATGGTCAAATTTCATGCTTTGATAAGGTTGCCTTCACATATAATTCATGGTTTGGTTTGTGGAAGCTACATATGAAGATCGATTTGATGATGCCATAATAAGGGGAAAATGTTACATTTAATTCATTTTACAGTCCAAAACATGGACCTTGTATGTTTTTAATTTTTAAAAAGAGTTAAAGATATCTAAGTTCTCGCAAACATGAGTAATCCCATATAAGCTTTTATTAAAGTTGGAGCAGAAATATAAGTAATTGAAAACTCACAAAACCCCATATAAAATCCTGGTTTCAACAAAAATTAATCATAACTTAACCTATCATACTTAACTTTAACTTATAATCATTTAATAATTAAATTATCCTCAAAATTTTAACCATTTTCAATCAATACTTCAATGGAAATGAAAGAAACATAAAAAGTATTACAAGGATAATTTTTGCATTGACTAATTTGTTTTTATGATTATTCATGGAAACTATAATATCTTTACAGTTACATCGTGATAAAATATTTTTTTAAATTAATTTGAATAAAATTTTAACTTAAGGATGATAATTAGTTTTTTTTGTAAGTTTTAAGGGATTTATGTGTTTGTTCCAACTTTTACATGGACTTATATGGGATTACCTATGTTTACAGGGATGCAGATGTCTTTAATCATTTTTAAAAACCATGCATATCTTATCTCATGAGATATATATTTTTTTATGAAAAGTGAATTTTACACTCTAATGAATTAAATGAAATCATTTATGGAAAATATGAAAGTTTTTAACGAGATATATGGTTCGATATAGTGAGTAGAGGGTTTATCAAAGTATATATATAAGATTGTTTTTCATATTGTAAAAAAAAACTGGGTGTAATAGAGCTCTTGATAAGGTTGCAGCCATGTTAAATCCATGGACTTGGTAAAAGATTTCGTTTTTGGGGAAAAGAACATTTCTACATATAGATTTAGTAGTCAAATATTTATTTACACAAAATTTTCATATTCTTCTCTCAAATCGGCGTTTAATAATGACGTGTTGTGCTAATATGCAACATAATTTATTATATAATTTAACTGGTTTGTCCGTTATGATGTTGTTACAAATTTTTTTGTTTGCATAAGCTGAATCACTTATCCCCATTTGATATAAAAAATAATCAGGATAAATAATAATCTGTTGTCCTAATTTTGAAATGAAAATAGAAATTTTTTTGTTCTACTTAAAAGATGCGTTTATCGTCACTTTTTATCCCAATTTTGACATACGTAAATATGAACAAAATTAATGAATTTTTTTATCATTTAAAACTAAAATAACTTATCATCAAAACCTTAACCCCTTGTCAAACTGTTCTCCTAGGTCAATTATTTTTTTATTTCATTTTTTACTATGATTCTCGATGACTTTTTGTTTTGTTTGCGAAAGCTGAATCACTTAGCTTAGTCAAATATTTTTGGTTCGGAGGTGATTAGGTCAAAATCTAGTTTATTCTCCAAGACTTTTAATTTTACACTTAACATATAAGCTAACGTTATCGCACCTTTATGACGAATAAGCTGGTGATGTTCTTCATGACAACTGCTACGCCCAAGCCTGTTTGGGTAGAGGGTTAGGGAAGGAATAGGTGGGAATAGGCAGGGAATAGGGAAAAAAAGGTGTTTGTGTGAGGGGAATAAGGTGGTATTTGGATGTTGGAATAACAAATAATAAATGGGTATAGTAATCCTTCATTTTCCATGGAATTAGCCTATTCCAACAACAATCATAAGTGGGTCCCACTGTTTTTTTTCATCATTCATTTCAAATCACTTGTCAACACCTCTTATACATCAATGGGGCCCACATGTCAAATCAACTTTTTACACTTTATTCACATTTTATTCTTCATCAACCAAACACATTCACTTTATTATTACGTTTTCCAATGAGAATAATTTAAAACACAACCAAACAGAAAATCACTTATTCTACTGATAAAGTCAACAATTCCTAGAATAGGTATAAACCCCAGAATAGCTTATGTCTCTATCCAAACGGGCCAAGAAAATGGGGTTGTATAAAATTGGGATTGACTAGATGATGGTGACAACATATATCATGAGGACTGGGGTAAATTCATCATGGGCGCCAACGTGATCGAATTGCATAGAGGTGGGCACGCCAATGTTCGAACGGAGTAGAGCGTGAGGTGTATCCTGTTTTGGATGTGGTAGATACCTCATCTATTCTATCCGATCCTGTTATGTTTTATGTTTTTCTTTTGTCTTTGATGTTGTAACCTCTTTCAACAATGATATCGGGGTAGCAATTGTCTACCATTTCATAAAAAAAAAACATATATCATGAGGAACTGGTGACAATGTGTTGGCCAAGGCTTGGGTCAAACTCTAGTCTCTTCTCTAGCTAAGAGCAGCCGCCAAGTCTTCTAGTAGGCCTAGGACCGGGTCTCAAATTAGATTGCTAGATGGAGCCCCAAGTGAGTTAATGGGAAGGACCCCAATGCATGCACGTACAAATGTTTTTGGAGAACAGCACAAACTACGGATTGATTTTTTCTCTTGGAAATCATAAACACCATTGGACACTTGGAAAGAGTGGTAAACATGAGAGAGATCATAAATATCATTTGTACAAAAACTATGTTGGTGATTTGACCCAACTAGAAGCTTTGCAAAATTGTCCTCTAGATATTAATCCTGATCAAAGGGAGCCATTGGTTTCATATTTTTTAACCGATGAATTTAAGGTATGACAAATAATCTATCATTTAAAATGTTATCATGTGATTTATAGGTGGGACAACTAATTCATAAATGTATATATTAACATGCAAAAAAAATCCAAAAAAAAATCCTTCTAATCGAGTTCTGACGAAATCAACTCACTGTGCCGGGCGAAACCAAGAAAGAGTCTCACTAGTAGAGCATATAATTTGGTTAGACCTACATTTATTTTCAGAAATCTATATCTTAATGCATACTATAAATTATTATCTCAGGCTAAAATTGAAGATTATGTTGCTGCTGAATAAGAGAAAAAATCAATCCGTAGTTTGTGCTGTTCTCCAAAAACATGTCCATGCATTGGGGGTCCTTCCCATTAATTCACTTGGGGCTCCATCTAGCAATCTAATTTCAGACCCGGTCCTAGGCCTACTAAAAAACTTGGGCGGCTGCTCTTAGCTAGAGAAGAAACTAGAGTTTGACCCAAGCCTGGGCCAACAGGCCCAACACATTGTCACTAGTTCCTCATGATATATGTTGTCACCTTCACCCCTAGTCAATCGCAATTTTAAATATCAACTCCATTTTCTTTCGGTGTATCACCAGCTTATTTGTCATAAAGGTGCAATAACGTCAGCTTAAATATAAGATTGTGTCTTGGAGAACAAACTAGATTTTGACCAAAAAAAAATTTGACTAAGTGATTCAGCTTTCTAATATAAAAAACAAGTTATACTTTGCAAACAAACAACCATTTTTCATATCTATTCTTATACTATCCTTATACCACTTTTATCCTCGCTTAACCCACTATCCAAACGGGGGCTATATATATAGGCAATCTTATCAAAGCACGAAATTTGACCATCATATGACATAACTACTAAAAGACCAATTCCAAAACACATGGAGAGACATAAATAAATACTAAACGCGTTGAACCTTTCCAAATCACCTGGCTATATATAATGCATCTACTGCATGTAAATGTCAGAAACAACACAATCTAAAATCTTGCGCCAAACCCCACTCGAAACAAAATGAAACTCCAAATCCAAACTAAGCCTCTCGTCCTCTTCATGATCCTCTCCATGGCACTGCAAGCACCCCTTGCTCTCTGTGCCGACCCCGATCCGCTCCAAGACTTCTGCATCGCGGACCTCGCGAAAACATCCACCCCAATAAACGGATTCCCGTGCAAGCCGGCATCTAATGTCACGGCATCCGACTTCATCTTCAACGGCCTTGCTATGGAGGGTAACACCACGAACCCGTTCGGATCCAAAGTGACACCAGGTGACGTCCTCGCCTTCCCGGGACTGAACACTTTAGGCGTCTCGATGAACCGCGTGGACCTCGCACCGGGTGGACTCAATCCCCCACACCACCACCCCCGTGCGACGGAGCTCGACATTGTCGTAAAGGGAGAGGTTCTGGTCGGGTTCATCTCGAGCGGGAACGTGTACTTCTCGAGCGTGTTGAGAGAAGGGCAGATGTTCGTCATCCCGAGAGGGATGATCCACTTCCAGATGAACGTGGGGAAGGAGAAGGGGCTCGTGATCACCACCTTCAATAGCCAGCTCCCCGGGGCCGTTGTTGCTCCCCTGGCGCTCTTCGCGGCAAAACCGGCTGTGCCGAACGAGGTCTTGACCAAGGCTCTTCAGGTTGATGAGAGTGTTGTGCAGCTCATCAAATCCAAGTTTGCTACTTTTTAAGGAACTGTACTTGATTGGTTTCCTGTTCGTTGGTTCACTGACTGCATACTTGTACAATAAAAGCATTTGAAATCATATTCATTGTGTTATGGAATATTTATTTATTTATTTAAAAGAGATTGAGAGCTCCAAATTGGTTGAATTTGTCTTATGATATGCTTTCTTCAAATAATGTGGGCATATCTATTTCAATATAACTCAAAATAGGCGATGTTCAAGAGTGGTTACTGGGGAAAGAAGAGTGAAAAAAGGCTGAAAGGAAACATAGAAAGTTAAAAAGAGAAGGGTTGCCCTGGGAAGCACTCGAGCGAAACCGCGGTCGGGTAGGTAAGGTATCTATCTGAGCCGCTTGACCAAAATGTCTGTTGCCCACCTGAACAAAATGATACATTATAACGGGAGTGTGGATTTTAAAATTTGGAATTGTGGATTCTATATAAAATAGCAGATCATGTGGCCACTTTAGAATACATTAATGTTAAATTATAAGCACCTGAACTCATTGATAAATTATAACGGGTGTGTGGATTTACCTTTTTCAAAAAAAATAACGGGTGTGTGGATTTTAAAATTTGGAAGTGTGGATTCAATATAAAATAGCAGATCATGTGGTCACTTTAGAATACATTAATGATATATTATAACGGGTCCACAATGCATAGAGAGAGGCAATCAGCTTTTCTTGAACACTGAAAATTAACATATTCTGTAAAGATTAAACACGGTTCAGTTGGATTTTTATGGTTCTACATCTCAAGATCCAGAATTCTCCTGATTGATTAATGTCTTTCTTTTAATTTATTTAATTTTCTTTTGATTGATTACATCTCAAGATCTAGAATTCGTAACAGTATTAACTTGACAATAGAAGACTTTGACGGATAATTTTTTTTATTTTTGAGATATAGAAGGGAAAGTGTGATGATCTATAAGGAATTGACATTACATTTGATGGATGAAGGAGATAATCTTAATAAAAATGTTTATTTATTGGATCAATTTGTGTTTGAGCAGGGGAATAAGTTGAAAAAGGATTCTGCGGGTGGGATGTAAAAGAGAACATGATGAGTGTGTTGGGTTTGGGCCCATTGTTGGGTCCAGCCCATGAGTGTGCTCACGTGCACTGTTCACGTGAACAGTGCACAACCCATTAAATAAGGTTTTCCTCTTCCTTAATCATAATAACAGCAGCCAGAAAATAAGGGTTCCGCGGGCGTGTTGGGTTCGGCAACAGTGAAGGGAGAGAAGAGAGAGGAGAGGAGAGGAGAGAGAGAGAAGAAAAGGTGTTCATTCTTCAGATATTTTTCTACGTATTCCGATCTACATCGATGTTGGGTTCTCCATACTGTTTAGAAGATTTATTTAGGGTTTTATTGGGGTAACCATGTATCCCTCTTTCATCTTGTATTCCTCAAGTTTTGGGCAAAACTTGAGAGGACATTATTTCTCATTATATTTTGATATAGTGGATTGTTGCTGGAGTGCCCCGTGGATGTAGGCTTACGCCGAACCACGTTAAATTGGGTGTTTCTTTGTGGTTTGCTTGCTTTTATATTTTTCTGATTGCGTCGGTGATTGATTTGGGCTTCGTATAATTTATTCCGTGATTATTATTATTTATTTCACACAAATAAAATTGTTAAAAATCCCAACAAGTGGTATCAGAGCAAAGTTGAATTTATTTGTGTGAGATAGTTATGGAGAATTCCATCGGCAAGATGATTGATTTGAATAGTTCCAATTGGTTGATGTGGAAGCCCAAGATGGAGGACATCCTTTACTGTAGGATTTATTTGAACCAATAGAAGGAGATAAAAGCAAACCAGAAAAAATGACAAAAGAAGACTGGACCAAGTTGAATAGAAAATGTGTTGCTAATATTCGACAATGGATTGATCCCAGCATATTCCATCATATTGCGAATGAGACGAACGCACACTCTTTATGGAAAACGCTTCAATCTTTGTATGACAAAAAGACTGTGGGGAATAAAGCGTTTGTAATTAGGAAACCCGTGAATTTAAAATTCAAAGGTGACAGTGTTACAGAGCATATAAATGAGTTTCAGAGCTTGGTGAATCAGTTGACTAATATGAAGATGACTTTGGATGATGAGTTACAGGCGCTACTGCTTTTGGGATCTTTGCCAGACAATTGGGAGACGTTAGTTGTCACATTGAGTAATTCTGCTCCAGATGGCGTGTTGTCTATGAGTATAGTTACGAACTGCTTGTTGAATGAAGAAACAAGAAGAAAATCAGCGGGTACAGATGATGCACAAGCACTTGTCACAGAGAACAGGGGGAGGAGCAATGGTCAAGAACAAGAAGGTCATGGCAGATACAGAAGCAAGTCAAGGTCTGAAGACAAAGCGTGCTACCATTGCGGCAAAGCCAGTCACTTCAAGAGGAATTGTCGAATTTGGAAAAGAGAACAGAATGAGGAAAATTATCAGAAGAAGCAAGATGACGACAAGAACATCGTGGCGACTGCATATACGGATGAGTTTGTGGCTCTCTCTTTCGGAGAGGAAAAATGCCCGCATGTTGCAGATCAGAATACTGAGTGGATAGTTGATACATGAGTGTCCTATCATGCGACTCCTAAGATGGATTTCTTCACTTCGTACAGGGCAGAAGACTTTGGCATTGTGAAGATGGGAAACACTAGTCACTCAAAGATTGCAGGAATTGGTGATGTGTGTATACGCACTGATGTAGGACACACATTGACTTTGAAGGATGTTCGTCATGTTCCTGATTTGCGCCTCAATATGCTTTCTGGGATCGCTTTAGATCGCCAAGGATTTGAGAATCACTTCGGCAATGGAAAATGGAAGCTCACCAAGGGTTCGCTAGTTGTTGCAAGAGGACAGGCATGCTGTACTTCGTACAAGACAAAGGTAAAAGTGTGCAAGGATGGAATAAATGCAGCTGAAGAAGATTCATCTCCGGATTTATGGCATAGGTGGCTTGGTCACATGAGTGAGAAGGAGCTACAAGTTCTGGTAAAGAAGTCTTACATTCCCTATACCAATGGTACGTCTCTTAGCTCTTGTGATTACTGTTTGATTAAAGAGCATCATAGAGTTTCTTTCGATAGATGTTCGAAAAAGAAGTCTAATGTTTTGGACTTGATTCACTCTGACGTTTATGGTCCGTTTGAGGTTGAATCTCTTGGTGGCAATAGGTATTTTGCTACATTTGTTGATGATGCATCCAGAAAAGTGTGGATTTACTTGTTACGAATAAAGGATCAGGTGTTTGAGCACTTTCAGCATTTTCATGCCATGGTGGAACGGGAGACAGAAAAACGGTTGAAGTCACTGCGGACTGTTAATGGAGGAGAGTACAGTTCGAGGAGGTTCAGAGATTATTGCTTGCGTCATGGGATTCGACACGAAATGACTAAGCCCGGTACTCTACAGCACAATGGTGTCGCAGAACAGATGAATCGCACTATTGTTGAGAAAGTCAGATGTATGTTGAAGAATGCTAAATTGCATGAAACCTTCTGGGGTGAAGTTGTTTCGACTGCTTGCCATTTGATGAACAGGTCACTATTAGTTCCTTTGGATATGGAGATTCCAGAAAAGGTTTGGTCCAGTACTGAGGTTTCGTATTCGCATCTGAAGGTCTTTGAATGTAAAGCTATGTCGCTTGTACCCAAAGAGGAGAGACAGAAGCTAGATGAAGTAGTCTCATGTATCTTCGTTGGTTATGGAAATGAATTCGGCTACAGGCTATGGGATCTAGCAACGAAGAGGATTGTTCGGCACAGGGATGTGATCTTCTACAAAAACCAAACTATTGAAGATTTCGATGGGGTTCCGAAATCAGTTGGTGGTGTTGCAGATTTGACACTGATTCCTTCTCCGATTCAGCCGGCTACAGATGGGGAGAAAATGAGAAATGAAGACCTTGATAAGGTGCCAGGAATACCTGACGTTGATGAAGATTCAGAACAGGAAGCTCTTGAGCAGGGGGAGCAGTGTCATCAGTCAGAGACAGAGATTCCGATGAAGAAGTTATCGAGAGAGTTTGAGACAGAGATTCTGATGAAGAAGTCATCGAGAGAGTCAGAGACAGAGATTCCGATGAAGAAGTCATCGAGAGAGTCAGATACTACAGATATTCTGATGAAGAAGTCATCGAGAGAGTTAGCGATTACAGTGATTCCAATGAAGATATCATTGAGGGAGCACAGACCATCATTGATTTACCCCACCTTTGAGTATATCTTTTTTACTGAAGAGGGGGAGGCAAAATGTTTTCGAGATGCACGGTCTCATGAAGAACAGGATGAGTTCGAGCTTTGCGAGAAGCCAGACAGTGCGGGCTCCAGGTGAGGAATCGCGGATCGGGTTCCTCCCTCATTGGGCTGGAGGGGGAGATTGTTGGGTTTGGGCCCATTGTTGGGTCCAGCCCATGAGTGTGCTCACGTGCACTGTTCACGTGCACTATTCACGTGAACAGTGCACAACCCATTAAATAAGGTTTTCCTCTTCATTAATCATAATAACAGTAGTGAGAAAATAAGGGTTCCGCAGCGTGTTGGGTTCGACAACAGTGAAGGGAGAGAAGAGAGAGGAGAGGAGAGGAGAGGAGAGAGAGAGAAGAAAAGGTGTTCCTTCTTCAGATATTTCTCTACGTATTCCGATCTACATCGAGGTTGGGTTTTCCATACTGTTTGGAAGATTTATTTAGGGTTTCATTGAGGTAACCCTGTATCCCTCTTTCATCTTGTATTCCTCAAGTTTTAGGCAAAACTTGAGAGGACATTATTTCTCATTATATTTTGATATAGTGGATTGTTGCTGGAGTGTCCCATGGATGTAGGCTTACGCAGAACCACGTTAAATTGGGTGTTTCTTTGTGGTTTGTTTGCTTTTATATTTTTCTGATTGCGTCGGTGATTGATTTGGGCTTCGTATAATTTATTCCGCGATTATTATTATTTATTTCACACAAATAAAATTGTTAAAAATCCCAACAGAGTGTACCCACAATCATTAGGTCTACATTTTATCTTTGGTTGGTTGAGGATCAAACTGAGTTGCATTTGATGGAGTTGAAGGAGATGATCCTCCCCATGGTTCCAATTGCATTTAATTGAAGGGTATATAATTCATATGCCATCCAATCGAAGGTATACACACCGAGGTTAAAAAATGAAGCTAGAAGTAGAAATGTTTAGAGCAATATTTCTTGAAAGAGTTATGTTATGCAGTATTTATTTCAACTCTAATTCAGTCTTATATATCCATATTAATGAGATATATTATTTGTTGAAAACAATTTACACTTCTATAAATAGATGTATTTAATTCATTGAAGTATATATTGTATTTTTATTAAAAAATATATATATATACCTTATCAAATGAAATATATTATATATTTTTTTAAAAATAAAACATGTGTGGAATAAAATTAGGGTTATAAAAAAAAAGACTAATTTTCTTCTTATAACGTTTCTTAGCATTACCGAGTCCCCGTGGTGTCATCTTCACCTCAGTCAATCCCAATGTTCAACCCCAGATGCATATCAGATTTCATGAAGAACATCATATTATTTTGATTTAAAATTGCAATTACGTCAGCCTATACGTCAAAAAGTTAAAAAATCCTTGAAGACCATAGTGAAAATGAACTAAAAATAATAATTGACCAAGTGAATTAGCTCACGCTAACAATTCTGATGCATATTAAAATGAATGTCAAAGGGACACCATATGTCATTATCAAATGCAGGTTTGAAAAAAGAATATGTGAATTGTGTGTGTAAATAATTAAGGCTCCGTTTGGCGGAGCAATTGCGCGTTAGCATTGGTGGGCCCCAGCGGACATGAGCAATCAGACAAATGGATTTTCGCGGTCTGCATCGAGCACCTCCGATTACTTTGTTGTATGCATCAGAACGCCTGTTCCTCCAACGCCTGAAAACACAGCTTCGCCCACTGCCCGTCCACCCCCATGTTGAAGTCCTGCCGATGCGGACGCGGTGAAGGGACCCTAAATTTATAAGGGGGCATTTAGGTGGAGGAATAGGGGAGGAATTAGTTAGAATATAGAGGAGAATAAACAAAAAAAAAAGTGTTCGGATAGAGAGAATAAGTAGGTATAGCTATGTAGAATTAAGTGAGAATTTAGGCCTCATATGAAATTATGTTACTCCTCCACTTGTATAAAGAAACTCACATATCAAATCACATGTCATCATATCAAATGATCTGCCACCACATCTTATACATCAATGGGTCCACATGTCAAATCAACTTTTTAAACCTTATTCACATTTTATTATTTATTAATAAAACAATTCAACATTTATTATTACATTTTTCAATGAGGAATAGGGGAGGAATTTGTTAGAATATAAGAGAGAATAAACAAAAAAAAAGTGTTTGGGTAGAGAATAAGTTGGTATTTGTATTTCAGGCTTCTTCTGGAATTGTGTTATTCTTCCACTGATATAAGGGAACCTACCTATCAAATTGCATGTCATCCTATCAAATCACCCGTTATCACCTCTTATATATCAATGGGCCCACATGTCAAATCAATTTCTTACATCTTATTCACATTTTATTATTTATCAACCAAATAACTCAATATTTATTATTACGTTTCTCAATTATGATAACAAAAAATACAACCAAATGGAAAATCACATTCCATTATATTGATAAAAGTTTTTATTCCTAGAATAAGTATAAACCCCGGAATTGTTTATATCTCTATCCAAACATGACCAGAAATGTTATTTTACCCATAAATCAAGTCTTTTACCAAGTCGTGGATTGAATGTAATTGCAAACTTATTAAGAGCTAGGGTAAACACTCTTTTTTTTTTAATCTCAAATGCAATCATATATACCTCATTAATCCCTCACTCACTTTATTGAACTATATTTATTCGTTGAAATTTTTTTATTTTTTATAAATGATATTGTTCAATTTATTAGAGTATATATTTTATTTTTTATAAAATTACATACCTTGTGATTATTAAATAAAGTATACGATTTTAAAAAAATAAAAATATGTGTGGTCTATCTTTTAAATTGTAAAATAAACTAAGGGTAACATTTTCCACTTATTAAAGTCCCAACATGCTTTGGCTGGGCGGTAGGGCCAACCATCTCCTTGGCCGGAGATCACGTGATCTATTCCTGGAACCATGTCCATCGTTAATATCCCATCCCATCCCATCCCATCATCATCAATAGATAATCCTCCTTCCCTGATTTCAACTATTGGTTTTGTTGGGGATGCAGGGTAGTCCGGATTACGTTTCCCTCCCACTAAACTAGTGGTGAGGTAGGGGGATCATCCCATCTTGTAAATATTTTTGTTCTTTGTAACTATTTGCTTTTTAAAACAGAAATACAACTTTACCTTTACCCTCCCAAAAAAAAAAAAAAAAACACGTTAGTAAACAAATTAGAATCAATAATTTAATATATAAAAAATTATGTATTTTAAAATGAATTTAAAAAAAACACGACATGCATTGTCATCAAATGCGGCCTTTAATTGCCCAGGTAATCCTCCGAAAAAAAAATTGTAAAATTTGCATGAATATGTACTACGAAATCTAGAAGCACAGAAATATTACAACCATAAAATGCATCAACTGTGAAGGCAAAATTAATCAAGACATAAACGAGAATTGCAACGACTGACCATCATATGATTCAACTACTACAAGACCAATTCCAAAACACATGGATGGAAACATAAATCCTAAACGCGTTGAAACTTTCCAAATCACCTGGCTATATATAATGCATCAGCTGCATATAAATGTCAGAAACAACACAGTCTAAAATCTTGCACCAAACCCCACTCGAAACAAAATGATGAAACTCCAAATCCACACTAATCCTCTCATCCTCTTCATGATCCTCTCCATGGCACTGCAAGCTCCCCCCGCCCTCTGCGCGGACCCCGACCCGCTCCAAGACTTCTGCATCGCAGACCTCGCGACGACATCCACCCAAATAAACGGATTCCCGTGCAAGCCGGCGTCTAATGTCACAGCATCCGACTTCATCTATAACGGCCTAGCTGTAGAGGGCAACACCTCGAACCCGTTCGGCTCCAAAGTGACAGCGGCCGACGTCCTCGCCTTCCCGGGACTGAACACTTTAGGCGTCTCGATGAACCGCGTGGACCTTGCGCCCCGCGGACTCAATCCCCCACACCACCACCCCCGTGCGACGGAGCTCGACATCGTCGTAAAGGGAGAGGTGCTGATCGGGTTCATCACGAGCGGGAACGTGTACTTCTCGAGCGTGTTGAGAGAAGGGCAGATGTTCGTCATCCCGAGAGGGATGATCCACTTCCAGATGAACGTGGGGAAGGAGAAGGGACTCGTGATCACCACCTTCAATAGCCAGCTCCCCGGGGCCGTTGTTGCTCCCCTGGCGCTCTTTGCGGCAAAACCGGCTGTGCCGAACGAGGTCTTGACCAAGGCTCTTCAGGTGGATGAGAGTGTTGTGCAGCTCATCAAATCCAAGTTTGCAACTTTTTAAGGAACTGTACCTGATTGGTTTTCTGTTCGTTGGTTCACTGATTGCATACTTGTACAATAAAAGCATTTGAAATCATATTCAATGTGCTATAGAATATTTATTTATTTAAAAGAGATTGAGAGCTCCAAATAGATTGAATTTGTCTTATGATATTTAAGTTTTAAATTTGGAATGTGGATTTGTTGATCCGCCATTTTCGATCACTCTTCGCAAGAAGACCATAGGGTTATTATGTTGTTATGTATGCTGTACGTTTGGTTCATGTGATGAGGTGGGGTAGTCAATTTAGACTTTTATGAACAAAAAATTCCATGGATTTTTAAATCTCAGATTATTATTTCATGAACAAAAAGTTGATAGAGGCATTAATTCATCATGGACAAAAATTTAGTGTTATTCGATTAAATCATTAATTCATGAACAAAAAAATCTAGCTTAAATGGACAAATAGTCGAGTATTATTTGATTGAGACATAGATTCATGGACAAAAAATCAAGTGTTATTCAATTAGGACTTCTTGTCATAAATGTATTGTAACGTGTTGTTTAATTAAAAAACATTTTGTAAAGACTTTCATAATTGACATTTGTGGACTTTAGAGAGATAAATATGAAGAAAAAAATCATTTAAAAAACTCACCCAAATGGGGGGAATCTTGTGGACTTTCATTTTAACACTTTTCTTTTTTCACAAAATTTCCTTCTTTTCTACATTTGTATTTTTATGTTGTTTTCATAATAAATTATTATTTTTTCCAATAGATGTTTGGTTATCTCTAAGTCTGTCAATTATCCGAAAAATATCCGTATCCGATCTGAATCCGTATCCGAAAATGCAGAAAATATCCGATATCCGAAAAATCTGTATCCGTATCCGAAAAAATAATTCGTATCCGAAAATTTTCGGATCGGATACGGATATACCCCTATTCGATTCGAAAAATATCCGTATCCGATGACATTAAAAAAATGTTAATATTAGTATTCAATATCTACCATTAGATTTGATCAAGTGGCTCACATTCTTTCTAATAGTTGTAAAGTTAGGACTTGTGTTTGTGAATTTTTAATTCTAAGTCAATTTTTGAACTTTAAATGACAAATTTGTTATGTTTAATAATTTATTTATTGATTTCGGATATTTCGGATAATTATCCGAATCCGTATCCGAAATTTCGGATCAGATACGGATACACTTTTTAAATATCCGTCGGATACGGATACGGATACTGATATATAAAAAAAATTTCGGATACGGATATGACCATATCCGTTCCGTATCCACTCCGTTGACAGGCTTAGTTATCTCATGTTTTCATATTTGTTTCAATTTTTCATTATTTATCTGAAAATCATCTTTATTTTTTTTTATTTTTGATGAATGCGTATATGAATGAAATATTAATATCATTTCATATATTTGATGAATATATGAAAATAATGGATTTAAGTATTGCAATCAATCATTTTTATTATTATTTATTATATATAAAAGACGCCTATGGATACCATCATTTTGAAAGATATATGTTAGGTGTGAAAAAAAAAACAGATCAGTTTTTTTTTATAAAAATGGATGGGTAGGAAAACTTATGGTGTTGCTATAACTTCTCCCTTATTGTTGTATCACCATAATATTCTTTATTTTTATATCACCATAAAATCAATTATGGAATGAGATATATTCAAATAATATATTATGATTGTAAATATCATGTTCATTAAAGATCTAAGATATCATGAAATAATTTTAATTCTTACATGCTTACCCCAACCCAATACATATGTAGAATGGAATATATGTATATGAGACTGGAATTATGACGGGAAAAACAAATGTGTAACAAAGTTCTTTAAGGAAATATTGCTCTAAACATTTCTACTTCTAGTTCCATTTTTTAACCTACCCCCATATGGAACGGGGATATGCTTTATTTTAGGGTATACATTTATCTAAGCATATGTGAGTATAAATTAGAATAAAGTGATTTTGTATTTGATTGCATTTTGAATTATTCTATTTAGTAAACGTAAAAATAAATGTTTTGTTGTTTGGGTAAAATGTGAATAAAGTATGGATAAAGATTTATAATAGGTAAAAAATAATGATAGTTGATTTGACAGATGATTTATAAGAGGTGATGACAGTTGATTTAACAGTGGACCCACATATTTTTTGGGTGGAATAACCTAGGATAACTCTAATTCTAGGGGTTGATTAGAATCCATGTACCACTTTATCAGGGTTTATTGTGGCATATTTTATCATGGGTTATCTAGGGTAAACAAACACTTGAAAATTCTTATCCGGGGTTATCCGAGCTTATCCGGGGTCATATACCAGAAACAAGCGAGGGCTTTAAGTGTGTATACCTTCATTTGGATGGTATATGAATTATATACCCTTCAACTAAATGTAACTGGCTAAAAAAACAATTGGGCTAAAATAGGCCGATCGAGTCTGAGACACAAATTCTTAACCTAAATTTTCAGCCACTGACCCAGTTGGACCTAATTGAAAGGCTTTTCAATAGAAGGTGTAGGATCATGGCCGCATTGGAGCCAACTGAGACCAGAGCTGGTTCAGAAAAAGGCTTTGGATTGGAACCATGAAAAGGATCATCTCCTTCACTCTAGTCTCAGTTTGATCCTCAGCAAACCAAAGATAAAAAGTAGACATCATGATTGTGGGTACACTCATCATGTACTGTTTTACACCCCACCTGCAGCATCCCTTCTGAACATGACAAGTTAGAAAAAACAAACCGTAGCATCCCACTCATTGATTCAATAAATAAACATATTTATTAAGATTTATCTCCTTCACTCCATCAAATGTAATCTCAAATCCTCAGAGCCAAATATATATAATATAACATGATATAGACTTGTTAATAATGAATTGATGATTCTGGTTACACTCACCATCTTCTGTTTTCATGTAAATGGTTCATGCAGTTCTAGGTTACTCAGCCTAACAGGTTATGAAAGAGTAGACTGAGAACCTGTCAGCTCTCTGGCAGCTGTGGTTATTTCCTTCTACCTAAAGAAGGTCAAGCAAAACTGTGAAACTTTTACAAGATATGTTACTCAGGTTCGGGACTTCCAAGCCTTGGATATCTTTCCTGCAACATAACGAACAGCATTAACGCCACCGGCAGCTAGGAATCCAGACACCGCCTGTCTAGCACTTGAACCCATCACCCGGCGACTAATAAATTTCCTTGTGAATTTTGCAGCTTCTTCTCTGGAATTGATAAGGATGGGGGGAAATGCTTGACCTGCAGAACAAGAACTATTTATTCAGACATTTCAACGATTCAATCCTATTATTTCAATGATCCACAATCAGGCTGAAGTGAAAGTCAGTACCAGCTGCTTTCAGTGGCTGCTTCTCGGCTCTCCCTGTTACTATTTGGCTTTGCAGCATGTAGGGAAGAGCGGAAAATAGAGTTTGTGTTGCACATAAACCACAGTCCTAATATACCACATTAATCAATACACTGAATTAAATGAAGAAAAAAATTCTACAAATATAAAAGTATTGGACTGCGGATATTTTATATATTTAAAACTGGTTTGATGATTTTATTGCAAATAAAGCCAAAACAAATCATTTAATCCAGGAGATTAATGAAAAACCATTGAATGCCCTCCAGGATGTTAGATGACTATGCAAAAAAGATATAGCTGGATTTTAGAGAGAGGGAGATCCAAGAAAGGGATCCTTGTTAAATGAAACATATATTTTTCATATGTATACAATGCAACTATCTCTAACATTTTAATTGAAACACTCAGCATGTGTGCATCAAATTCTAATCGAGTACTGATATCCCCCACATGCATGTCCAATTGTGAAAAAAATAAACACGAAGATAATGAAAGGGAGAGTAACTCTACAGTCTTACCTCACTCAAAATAAATTTTACAAAAAAAATTCCATAAAATTTATAAAAAGTACCTGAAAGTATTTATTTTATTAAAATATCTCTAAAAATACTTTATTCAAACCTGAATCACATGCGTCACACATGTGGTCCCATAGTTCTCATATAATTGCAAACTACAAGACTCTAGGCATTGATGATGATTTAAATGCCAAATTTTGAACCATTAGGACAACACAGCAATTTAACACGATTTATTTAAGCATATTAAACAAAATGGACTAAATTCTTCTCCATGATGAATGATTTCATCTATAGATCCTGAACTGTGTAACATTTGATCTAATTTGATGAGAAAGTGGCGAGAGCCAACCACCATGATTGAAGAAAATTGATGCACACTCCATGACAAGGGGAGTCCCAAAACAGCCAAACCGCAGAAGAAAAAACAAAAAAAAAGACTATGGGAGACCAGGGTCTTCCAAGACAATCAGTGAAAAAAGGAATAAAACAAGCAGAAAGTAAAACAGATCAACTCAGAGAGCAGCCTGTCACAGCAAGCACCTCGTCCTAGTTTCCTAAGCCCTAAAGACAACAAAAAAAACCCATCCCAATGTTTTCCACACATGCTCTCTTTCTCAATTACACAACTAACATACATACATACATATGTATATAATGTTCAATCATGCATGTTATTGGGCAATTACAAAGACCCAACCAGAAGATTTGTAATCGTGTAGCAGCATGGAATTGTAAAAACCTGTCTCATATCTGACCCCCAGTCGCCCGAAAATTCCAGCATCTCTTTTTCGGTATATTCATTTAGAATTGGCTTATACATTGCTTGAAACGACTTGAAAGTTCCTTGGACTATCTTCTTCACCTGTGATAAACATAATATTTTGGTCCCTGTAAAAAGTCATAACAGAGAATAGTATAATATGCTTGAATAAAGAAACTGGAAGCATATAATGTCCTGCTTGTGTGTTCATTAGTCTCCATTATTGCCAATTCACCATATTGACATAAAGTAATTTCCCAAAGGCAAATAAGACAGATTAATCCTTGTAACATTAATGTAACAGAAATTAATATAGTATATGCACTGAAGCCTCCAAGCTATCTAAAAAGATAAACCTCAATCTTCTTTAATATGATAATTTGATTGTCATGTAATATGACCATTTATACCTAGATAAATGTCTATTATTCTTTTATTAGTCTTTCCTTTTAAAGAATGGGGACTTCTTCATTTATTATGGAAATAACTCTAACCGGAATTTAAAGAAAAGTGGGCTTTATGAAGCCAAATCCATCCATTGGGAAGCAAACCAAGAGATGATGGACTTTGTCCCCTCTTTCCACTGGCACAACAGATGGACACAAAAATAGTAAACTGAAAAAAGAAAAAGTTAAAGGTTGAGAGCTAGCCACCAGTTTTTAACAAGCGCTAATAAGGTATCAGCAATATATAAAATGTGAAGAACGAGAAAAAATGGGGGGTAAGTTTTTTTTCTCCTTTGTTGGGGGAGGGGGGATGTGGAGTGTTACAAAGATCTTACAATCTCTGTTGACTAGAGTTTACTGTCTCCTTTTAGAAACCTACAAACTCAACCCCAAACAATGAATACCCCGGTCATTTACAAATTTTAAAACAGTTTCCATACATCTGCAAAAATAAAGTTTTGACCTCACTTCAGGCTAACCAAAACCCCCAACAAAGAGTACGCACAATAATCTGAGACACCTTTAGAGCCACACTTCATCGCCTTTCATCATTCTTCCTCTTTTCCACAGCAGTATCAGGGACCCTATGTCCACCACAGGCTATCCTTCATCAGCCACCTATGGCTAGCCTTAACAAAGAAGCACTCTTGAGGAATCCATATGATGCTATCTTACACCATCTCATTTACTGTCATTTCATGAAGTTTCTCAATCAAAGCTTGGAGTTTAAGGAACTCGAAGACAGGCTCCTTCTCAGAGGAGGAGACCATGCTGAAACAAAGAATTTGACTACTACATCTTTGTTCCTTGCAATATTGAATAGTCTGAAGAAAACAGGGATTAAAGGATCCTCTATAAGCCAGAAATCCTTCCAGAATATGATTTCAGTACAATCTCCCAATTTGCATGTCACACCCTATTAAACTGATCTGCCTTGTCCAAGATACCCTCCAAATAAACAGAGAGGTTATCAGAAACTCATGACTCTACCTAAAATCTTGCACTACTAATGCAACTCAACCACCTAGATTGTCCGAACCATTAGTTTATCTTAAGGAATCATGAGGAGAATGGAAACACTCAAAGGGAAAATAGAAAAGGAACTAATAAAGGCAAGAACATAAACTACAAGTTGTGAAAGTTTAGAAGTTTCGTAAACAACTAAAAAAAAGTTCACAAAACTTGATGCCTTTGCTTTTACTCCTGGGTATCTTTAGTAGGCCTCAAAACTATGTTGGAGGATAAAACACCAACAGATCCAAGATGTTACAAGCGACAGCTTTAAACAGGTGTGTGTTACCCAACCATAAGCCGCCCCTTCTAACAGCCTTCAAAACAATTAGATATAGTTCTAGCAACTTAAACGATCAACGCAATTTAATATAAACAACCTAATCACCCTAACAACCCCTATCCAAATCTTATCCTAACAACTCTAACCTAATAATCAATTTAAATAACTAATCACCTTAGCAACATTTATCCAAATCTTATCCTAACTAAGCTAATCATCTCCCCAATCCATCAATTTGTTCAGATCTTATGTACTAGGTAGGTTCAAGCCCAATTTTGGAAATTGTCTCAGAACCCCATCCACTTGAGTCCTCAAAGAGATCAAGAATAGGAGTAGTGAATATCTTGGAGGGTACTATAATGGTAATTGATCAAAATATCCACCATGTAAGTGAATCATTTTAACAACAACAAAGTTAAGAAGCTTAGCATTCAATCTCATTAAAGCTCAAAAATTAAGTTTCTTTAGAATTTTTCGAAGTGGTCAGGTATAACACAAAAAAAATGGCTTTCTATATCAACTGCAAACCTCAGCATATCCAACCTTTTGAAGTGCTGCAATGCGTGGCGTGTCCCATGCTATGTAGCAAGTCAAGAATGATTATAATTTTGTATATCGATAAAAACAGGTCAATTTTTGTTATAAAACTACCTTTCTATATATATAAAACTGACCTTACTTCTGTCTTCTGCAAATAACATTCGCACATCTCCCATGTATGATAGGCTACATATTTTAGCATACAAATCTACCTGAACATTAAAAGAAAACTGTGAGACATGAGTTAGTTAAACAGTGGTTTGAAATACATAAACTTTCAAGAAAGCAAACCTCAGTAAATTCAGGTGGCAGTAGAAGGAGAGCAGCAGAAATCGCATATCTTAAGTTGACCATGTTCACATCCTTTATGTCCAAATTATCCACAAGGATTTTGACCTGCAAGGATTACATAAGAAATATATCTGATATATCACTTATAGATGAAAATTCATGTGTGTCATAAAGGAACTGAATTATGAAAACATTTGCCAAGCAAAGAGTGGCAGCATATAAACCATATATTGTGTGTATATAAATGTATTGCACTTTATATGTCCATTGATGGTATGTTTTTAACAAGGACAGAGACATATATGTCCAAGTCAGACACAGATATAAAGTACCTGAGAGAGCATCTTGAAAAATTCAACCAACAGGGATAATGTCATAAATACATTAAAAATACCCTTGCAGAAATTTATTTAAAAAAAATACATTTACAGAGATTAGAAATGAGAAACTGTTGAGCTTCATGGCTTACTAGAAATGAGATTTTTTTTTTTTTTTGAAACTGTGGTAGGCAGTTGCCTTTCAATATATTAAAGGCAAAAGCCCAATGGAAAGAGCAATACAGAAGTAAAGATGCTGGGGATGCAAAACACATCAAACCCAACATCAGAAACTAACCCCCCCCCCCCCCCCCCCCCAACATCTGCCAAGGAATCAAAACAAGAAGAGTGTTAATCTCCCACAAAAATAATACCCCCTACAAGACAGACCTTCACTCCCACACATGCAGTCCCCCAGTCTCTTATGAAATGTTGCACCGATTCCCACATGTTCTCTGAATAGACTTGGGAATGAGAAGTTGTTGAGTGGTAAAAAATGGTACACTGAGAAGAGCACCCTATTAAATTCCACTAGAAATTCCATTAGAACTGATACTCCTATGAAGTCTGGTCAGCTAACTATGAACAACAGAACATCAACAGGCATACAACCAGGTGTGAAGGCCCAAACAAAACAGTCAAGATAATCAGGAAGTTCAGAAAATTCACTTATCCAAATGTAGATGGGTTTGATTTCCTCCACAGTATCTTCTTAGCAGTTTGTTCTGCTAGACAAGGGGTGAGATTGGGAGAAAATATTGATGAGAATGAGTTAACCAGATATTTCACCACGGTCCAATATATTTTGTCATTATGAAATTAGAGACTTCTTGATTGAAGTTGACACGTCATGAGAAAACACAATACATAATTCATTTTCCTTTCGATAGAACAAAATAAATAAATTAAAAGCACACCCCAGGAATCAACATACAGGTTTCTGCAAGCGACCGCTCAAGTAGAACCTCTCCCAGTACAACAAGTCCTGAACCAAATCGTGCATCCGAACGACCCCATACTTAATCATCTGCTAAAATCAACACAGGTCCTGATAAACAAAACCAATACAAGCCTTCACAAAATAATAATGAAGGGCCAAACGAGGCACAACAAAGTTACCTTGTCTTCCCACTTGACATAGGGATTGAAATGCACTCCAACACCAATCCTATCAGCAACCCCGGTTATCTGAACCAACCAAACAGACATTAAAATGTAAATTAAACAAAATCATCCACCATAGATAAAGAACACGCACCACTCTTGGCCCGAGGTGCGCCATCCATGAAGCATAATGGCCTCTGTTCCTCTCTAAATTCTAACATTTGTTGTCAAACAATTCATTAAATGACAGAACAATATTTAATTAGACACAATCACAATAGATAGAGAGAGAGGGTGTGTGTGTGCCTCAGAATGCCATCGCAACGGATCAGAGACGCCCAGTATGTAATCAACCATCACAGTCTAAAGGCCACCCAATAAAAAATAATAGTAAGTGAGAGATGGAGAATCTAAAATATATTGTTCTATAATATTTGAAATTGAAGGGGGGAGACCTTGTTGGAAGAATTGATGGGGAGGAGTGAGGAGCCATAAGCGCAGCAGAAGTCCACCGGCGGGAGGATTTCAAGTGGGCCCGCTAAGTCGGAGCTGCTGATGCTGCTGTTAGTGCTGGTGATCGGGGAAATCGATTCCATGAGCAGAGTGAATCGTGCGATTAGTGATTTTGAATTTCACGGTCTATCCAAAATTTGATTTTTAGAGTTTCATTTTTGTAAGATAGATCTCCATTTCCATCGTCGCCGCCATCTCCGCCTTCCTCGTGGTCCTCCTGCTCACGCGCCGTCGACGATCGCGGGTGAGGCACTCACAGTGACGGAAAATCAGAATCCTCGGCGGATCGTGGCGGCGGGAAGGGATTCGTGACGGAGGAGGCGGCGGAGGGAGGGACGGGAAAATCTGATGGGGGTGGGGTTGCACTGTGTCAAGTTTGAGATACATAGAGGGTGGGATTGTTGTTTGTAAAATTTAGACGGGGTGGATTAAAAAATGGGATGGGATAATAGTAAAGGGGGTGAATATAACCGCTCCATAGAAGAAAAAAAAATTGTATTTCCACTTTGTAATAGAAAAGAAGACCGGATCCAGTCAGTGTGTCAGTACCGAACTGCACCACGTTCAAATCGAACTGCATCACTTATAAATCGAACTGCACAATCAATTGTTGAGTATATTTTTCACTCTCTTATTGGATACTAATGATACTTAGGAATTCATATTTTCTCTAATAGTTGATTGAATCCAATAAAAGAGTAAAAAATATACTCAACAATTTGTTCTGCAGTTCGATTTATAAGTGGTGCAGTTCGATTTGCACATGGTGCAGTTCAGTACTGACCGAACTGACCGAAGTCGAGCACTGACTGGATCCGGTCCCTTTGCCGTCGTTGCGTCGCACAATCACTACCACCACCCTCTCCCTTCTCCCACATCCACCATCATCGCCGCACAACGCCACCACCACCTCTTTGTCTTGATTGGATTAGTGAAAATGAGTTTTTCGTGTATGGGTTAATGGGGAGGGAATGGTTGGTGGGATTAATAGTTTTCAAACCAATCACAAAATTGGATGTTTTTTTTTTTTCAAATGTACTCTGAAATAATTTTATTTTATCAAAATACTCGTGAAATATTAATTCCAGCATGTAACTAAAAAAATGATGTATAAATGCTTTATGTGGAGTATTATTATAAAGATAATGTTAGATAAAATCTCAAATGCAACCCTAAATGTAGTACTCACATATTTAAAATTTTCAAAATATGCTTTAATAAAAAGTGTATTTTGTTCATTTCAAATTGAATGGATCAATTTTTAACAAGTGTGGAAAAAACTTAACAAGTTACATACTTCACTTAAAAAGATATATACTTCGCTAAATGATTAATGATGTATGTGAGAATATGAGACTGCATTTGATCTGTAAAAATTTAAAATATTCATATTGTGCATATTGGATAAATATATACCCCTCAAAAGGGCATGGGTATTTACAATGCCGGTCTTGGGTTTAGGGATGGCAGTGAGACAGTCTCAATAGAATACCCGACTCGACCCAAACTGATTGGGTCAAGTTCGAGTTTGGGACGGGTTTGAGATAGATAAAATGAAACCCGACATGTTTCGGATGGGGAATGAGTTTGTTTACTTAGCAAAATCCGGCCATTGCAATTAATATTAAAATTAAATATTTATTATAATAATTATATAATTTATATTTGTCATTTACTATTCCCAAGAAAAAAGAATGAATAAACTCAAACGTTAATTGAAATTTGAAATGCGGATTGTTTTTGGGTATTTCAATAAAAAAAATTGAAACATTATATTTGTCACTTGTTATGAAGATTGAAAATTTATATTTCTTATTTTATTTCTTATTTTGTAAGGCTTATTCTAATAAATATTTTTTATTTAAATTTCAACTACATAAAAATATGTTTTAATATTTTCTTCCTAAACCCGTTTTGACCCAACTGAACCCGACCTAAATATGATAGGTTGGGGCGGTTCTGGTTTTTTACATGCTTGTTAGACGGGTTTAGAATGAAAAAACTAAGGTTCTGATACATAGACCCCATCTTATAGGCCCCACTCATAAAGCTCATTAAGTGTCACATTACTATTGGCTACTTGTTGATTTTTATAAAAAGACAAAAAAGCAAAATACATAACTATACATTTTGCAAGCTCAATTTTGAATTTCAAATTATCTAGGGTTTCCAAAAACAGAATTGAAAATCGAAATCATACCAACATCTTTCCATTTCGTCTAAAACAACGGAAAAATACCTAAAATTTGTTTGTGGCTCTACTTTCAACCAGAAATCAAATATTTTCTTTATCTGATTGTATAATCAATGGCGACAATAGGTAAGCAACTTTTTTTTTTTGAAACGCTTTTGTTGTTTTAACGATTATTCAAATTCCAATCATCATAAAAAAAATTATTTGTATTGGTATATTAGTTTTTTTTTCTGTGAATGATCTGAAGAACTACCTGACATTATTCTAATTTTTGTGTAGCTCTTCGGCCTCATCTAATTTTTAAGATAAATGTATCTGGATGTTTCTGATACTCCTGTAGCAGAAATGTAGCTGGATGTGGTATATTGTTTCCCAAATGCACAAAGAATGTAACAAAATTTTAATTTGTATATACTTGAAAATTAAACATGTCACGGGTTTGAGATAAAATTTTGTAAGCGGACTTGAATTTGGGATTCACAAAACTCGTCTCAACGCACCCCATTGCTATCCCTAATTGGGTATAGAAAGCATAGGCAGCCAGGGCCCCCTCCTCCAAGAGAGCCCCAAAAAATGTGAATTTTTTGAAATTTTGTTAGTTAAATTTAATGGGGCCCGTCAAAATTGATTAATCTTAAGATCAATCCTGGGTATTTAATCCATTATGAGAGGTATTGATGTAATAGAGCTTTTACGGGGCATTTTGATATCACACCTTATTTGGAAAAATAAAAAATAAAAATATCACACCGCATTTTTACAGGGGTATTTTTTATATTTTCTGCTACTATTCACCAGACTATGTGCAGTCTTTAGGAAAAATCCAAAAACTTCATGCAAAAATGCAAAAACTTTATGTACATAATGATTTTACTCATCCCGATTGATTATAAAATCTTATCCTAAGGTAAAATCTTCAGATGAATTTTTTATATTTTTAACACTTTGTAAGAGATTTTTAATATATTATATCTTTAACTAAAGTTAACCAAACAGAATATTGATAAATAATCTAATCAATGAAAATTTAAGTTGGAGGGCTATTTATTTACATGATTTACATATATGTTTTAAGGGGGCTATATAGATTTCTGGCAGTTTACTGGGGGGGGGGGTTATTTGCATTTTTCCCTTTTAAATTTCAACTCCCCATGTTTTACTGTGCTTAATGGAAAGAAACACATTTTCACAATTCACATCACCTAAAGAATGTCAACATTGAGTGTCAAATCCACAGATTCCGAGTGTCAAAGGCACAATGTAGACGTTCCCGATGGGTAAGCTAGAACTTCATTGCAAGTATTTCACAACAATTGCTGAGAAGGAAAGTCCGACCATCCCTTTTGTTTAACATTCCATTTATGGTTCTGGCATCAACCAGGTTTATCTCAATATCAATATGCATGCAAGGAACTTAATGATACATACTTAAATTGACCTAAATCAGTGCTTCACATAAAAAATTTGTAAAAACGACCGATCCCTTGCTAGTTGCTACCAACAATTCTAGACTATAACTTACTATGCAAGAATAATAATCTTCCACCTTGTTTATCCTACCAGGCAATCGATCAAGTGATATGGCACTTGTTGAAGCACATCCACACCAAAATCCATGATCAACTGTGAACTTTAAAGCACCTTAGATATGGGAACAATTGACGCAACTGATCATGGCTCCTCTTCTACATAAAAATAAATGCACTACTTATAATATGACAAGAGAATTATGGAATGAAAGAACTGTAACAGTGTATACAGACCTCGATGCCAATGCATCCATTCACATCAAGAGTTGTAAGTGTTTGCGAACAGGTCTTTGAGAGAGCTTCCAAGCACTTATCCGTCACTCCAACAATTCCAAATAAGCTGTACTAGATTCAGACTATAAGAATTATAAGCCGAAATGGCAGTTTCTTGCTATCCCATCATTAAAAAAAATAAAAATCAAGCTTTACCTAAGAAACTGAAGAGATGTGCACCCTTCAGCTATAGCTATTACTCCCATATCCGTGACATGGACACACCTATCAATATATCAGACATGATATCCCTTGTTAATCTTTATACTTGCAGAAAAGATTCATCAATAATAAATGCTTTATCTCACCATGTTAAATTCAGTGAATCCAAATTTCTGCACTTTGCTATACAGGAGAGACCCTCATCTGACAAATTCTGACATGCGCATTCCAACGATGAGTTAGTATTGGTAAACACAAGATTTTGTAAAGGCAATCATTCAAACCAAAGTTACCGGTGCACCGCAGAGATCTAAGAATCTCAGATTAGTCAGAGAAGATATTTCTTTGTAAGCATTGTCTGTAAAACTGAACATGAGAATTCAGGCTTTATTTATGTGGATTTTCACCCAGTTAGGCATTTCAGTCTATAACTAATATTTCATTAATTTTAGTAGAGGAATAGTCACTCTTGCATTGACATACCTTGAAAGGGCATAAAGATTTAAGCTTGGAGAGAAGAACACTTGAGAAGTATCTGTCGCAATCCACTATCTGTTAGCTTAACGCACCTGTAAAAATAAATAAATAAATATAAATAAAAAAATCATGCTACACATTCTACTTAAAATATATGGCTTTAGCTCAGATGCAGTAAATTTAGTGGACGTGTGATCATTTCACTGAACAGTCCTCAAATTATTTTGCAATTCTGGATAAAGATCTAAAAATATCAAGATGTTATACACCTGCCAAACCTTGTAAATATTGAATATCCAATGGTTTGGTAACTCATAACACGTCATCGAATTTTAAATGGAAAGTGAAAATTTGCCATTATCTAGAATTAGATCAAGCATATTACAATTACGTACTCCTTGCAATGGGTCATTTTTAACTGTTTAGATATGGAATAGGCCACAGAATAACCTGGAATAAAGCAGAATAAGTAGTTTTTGATGTTTGGATGTAGTGAATACCTGGGATAACCTATGCTAGAATAAACTAGTATATGGATTCCAACCAACCCTTGAAATTAAATTTATTCCAGGTTATTTCCACTCAAAGAATATGTAGATCCACTGTCAAATCAATTGTCATCACTTTTATAAATCACCTGTCAAATCAACTGTCATCATTTTTTCACCATTTATAAATCTTTATCCAAACAACAAAATTTTTATTATTATGTTTCTCAACGAGAATATTGCAAAACGCAATCAAACACAAAATCACGTATTCCACTACTATACCCACTTATGCCAGTATAATTATATACCCCAGAATAAGTCTTATTCTGTATCCAAACATGGGAGGTTTTGATGTTATTCACAGAAGATTATGATAAATAACATAACCATCTAAATGTCTACATTAGTTTTTTATGAATCCATGTGCAGAACAATTTTTATTTACAAATAGTGAGACCACCTTAGAAATAGGGAAATTTTTACATGACCTCCAAAAATAATATTAGCAAAAAGCGGCCCTTCCCATTTAGCCAAGTGTCCTTCCCATTTGGCAAAGTGTCCTTTGATCAGGTCAACAGCTGATGCGATAGACCGGGTTAGTTGTTGACGTAACACTGCCGCCTCAACGCCTAATCAAGGACCATTTTTACATCTTCATCTTTCTTTCTCCCTAATGAATCATGTTCACCTTTTTTTTAAAAAAAAGGAAATTATATCTTCAGTCTCGCTGCAAATGTATGTTCAATTTACCTATTTACTATTAAGTAACATAAAAAACATAACTTGATTATAGACCAAAGAATAATAAATAACTAACAAAACTAAGAGGGGACAAAAAAGAAAAAAGCAAAATGAAGGAAAGCAAACAAATAATAAAACAAATAAAAAAAGGAGAAGAGTAGCACTTATCATGACTAAAGAATTTTTTATATTATTTAATCTGTCCTTAAAAGAAAAAAATGACATTTTTCTTTTTTATATTCAATTTGTTACTTTTTGTTCTCCCTTTTTTGGGCTTGCATGATATTTTTCAAATTTTTATTTTTCTTCATTTTTTTTCTTTTGTTTTCTGTTTATTTGTTATTCGTTTCTTTTGGTTTTTGTTTACTATTTTGCACCTTTTTTGGACTTACGACTTCACCTCAAGTAAGATGAAGTTGTAAATTCACCTTACTTCCTCACTTTTGCTTAAAAATATAATGTGATCTTAGGGTGCGTTTGGTTGCGCGATTGCGCTGCGATTGCGATTACAGGAAGCTGCGTTTGCAATCGCGCAACCAAACAGTTTTGTAATCGCAGTTTTAAACCCAGCGATTGCAGGCAAATAGTGCCCAAAAGCTGCGATTTCAAAAAGCTGAGAAAGTGAGCTTCCTGCAAAATCATGTTTGCAATCGCTGATTCCTACAGAATCAATTTTACAATCGCGCAACCAAACGCACCCTTAGTTTCAATGCATACTAGAAAAAATAGGCCCTTAATCGGGCATTGACATGATTATCCAATGTCAGCCACTAACCTCATTATCGATCACTTTTGCTCATTTTAAATGGGAAGTGCCATTTTGTATTTATTTTTTGAGGTAAAAAACAAAAATTGCACCATGAAGTGTTATTTACTTTTTGCAAAATAAAAAAATTCCAAAAAATCATTTGGGATTTAAAAGCATACTTCATAGATAGGGAAAAACAGACATGATGGAACAGATCCATGGGATCCAATAGGTTACTCAGAAGAGTCTAACTACAATGAAAGCCAAAGAAACTCAAAAGGTACAAGGTGTAGAAAAACAACAAAGAAGTTAAGCCAATCCATTTCACAATTCATAATAAATTAATAATAGAACATAACCCACATAGGGCAAGAAGGATGTAAACACAACTTAACGAAAGCAGAGTAGTAATATCAATCATTTAGATAGAATAAGTGCAAGTATTATTGGTACTAATAAAGATTCACAAGAAGAACTATGGAGGAATATTTATCGATTGTATACTTTATATAGAAGCTCAAAGGAAGATTACATGTATAGGAAATATCTAACTTAGAATATGCCTATCCCAGAATGTGTTTTTAAACCAAGAGTTGTTATGACCAGCTGAGAAGAAACCACTCACTGCAGCTGCTCTCCTGCTCCACATAAGGAAATATGGTGATCAAAAGCCCCTTTGAAAGTTCAAGGCTTCAAGTGGCTTCTATACAATAAATGTCTCCTACTCTCCTTACAAAGACACATAGAGCTCAATGGACAGTTAACGAATCTATGTATCCATTCTACGCCTAACAAGGCTGATCTGGATGACAATGCCTTCCCATGCTTTTCAAAAAAAAAAAAAACTGATATGGAGTAAATTGATATAAGCACACAACTATTAATGATACTACTTCCTGATAAATTTTAAGGGTAGGTATAAATCAGGTTCTGTTCATAATATTATAAATTTTTAGAAAGACAACTCATCACTCTGGGATGTCCGAACAATATGAGACCCGACTAACTGCCACAAGAAAGTCCTGCATATGCCTCTTGGATATGCATTAACATTTTTGCCTTTGTTTCTCACAAGTGGAAAAAAGAATGAAGAAATGTAAAGCAAGGGACACAACATACCTGGTCAAATTCAACATCTCCAACTGTTGGTAGTTATCAGCGATCACATGCAAGCTATGATCTGAAATGTTCTATTCATAGAAAACAATTTTCAGTACAAAGTTATGTGAAAACAACCTATATGGCACTACTACAGAAATCAATGGGAGATGATCAAATTATTGTATCTCTTAAATAATTTCTCAATATTTTTAGTACAAAATGAGCAAACCAAGCTTTGGTTAGTCAGTTAGCACCCCCTTTCCGAAAAGGAGGCCAGGGGATCAAACCCTGTGGGGCACCAATTTTCAAAAAACAAATGTAGTTTTATCTTTATGATGGGAATCATCATAGATTCCATACTTATGTTATGTGCAACCACAAACAATTAGATCTAGGATCTGTGGTCATCATGGGGTTTTTTTATTTGCTTAGGGAGTTTGTTGTCATTGTTTTGTATTAAAGTGCATGTTCAGCTATGCCAGAGGAATTAGTTCTTTTTTAAGGATTACTAATTACCCCATTTCTCCTCCTCTTTCTCCTCTCTTCTGATCCTAGACATGCATCACTTTACTGGACTTTAAGTTTGTCAATGCACCACTCCATCATGCACGGAATAATATTTGAACTTTAATCATACTGAAAGAAATAATAGGCAAGATACACATTAACAAACTCATACTAAAGACAGATGTCAGTCATCTGGAATCCATGAAACTCATTCATTGTTTTCATGTCTAGCGTATGTTAGACCGCCACTATAGAATCCCTAGATGCTACCTTTAATTCCCTTCGAGGCAAGCATGCTCCAAATATGTGAAACACAATCCAAACCAGGGAAGGTTTCTGATGCAGGCACAAGGAAATCAGTGAACAAATACAAGAGAACACCAGTTGTGGGATTGGAAGCTTCTCCAAATAACTGGATATGAAAACTACAACTTGGACGCCTATCCCATCCATCAATTGGTCCTATTTATAAAGTGACTATAAATCAGTGAGAAAAGATAATGTTTGTTACAATTGACAGCTAAAAATTGAAGCTCGTCAAGGGCCAATGGTTCACTCTGGAGATCCATCAACTACCATGCAACTGCTGTAGTCATCCTAGTGTATGAGCTTTGAATTGCGTTGGTGACTGAGTTTGTTTGGTAAACGGCTAACTTTGGAGATCTGTCAGTTGTAACTATCCCATAACTCTCAATGTCAATCATTTGGTCGAGACAGGGACTGAGTTTGTTAGGGACAATGGTTAGACTCCTGATCATCAGGGGTCAATGGTTGGGATGCATAGCCGCCAGATATAACTATCATATTTACAATCTAGGTATGATTCTTAATCGGATGGGAGGGGTGATTACTACATTATTTTTTTTCATCTCAACAGTTAGGGGGCCGAATTTCTTGAGTCCAGGATTTCCCAGCAGGTCATGGCTTTCATATCTTGATCGTCCTGATGACTATAGTCTATAGTATGTTGTTCACTGACATGACTTTTATTCCTTTGTTAATGTTGTAGTTGCCTTTCTTGTAGCTTTCTTCCTCAGCTGAGTGTCGGGGTTGGTCTGCATCATCCACTTCGGCTTGGAGAAAGTTCACTCTCAAACCCAAATTGTCTTCACTTGCAAGGGAGAGTCCATGAAAGGGGAAAAAAAATCGTTATGCATTGAAGATATCCAAGATCGGGATCAACTATAGTAGTTGGAGCTGGTGATCATTGTCATTGATGCACTCAAGAATCTCAAAGGGTCTTGCACCTTCCTCACCTAATTTTCCGTGTTCTACGGCTGAAAAGAAGTCTTATGATGAACAGAAACCATACCTAGTATCATAGATTAAAGATCATCAATATTGATTGGTCCCTTTATGTACTTCATAATGGGTTGTTCAAGGTTCTCTCTCAAGGTTTGGTGGATCTGATGCTGATGGTCAATGACATCTTCTACCTTTGCATGAAGCCTCTTTTGTACTGCCATTGAAAGCATACCAATAGGGCTCCTTGGATTTTCAATATACACCATATGGAATATGTTTTATTTAATGGTACAAGTTATTGTACTCACTACCCCAAATCTGTGTACAATATATGGTGATCAAGGCAAACTATTTGTGGCATGCCATTCCTTCCTGACACACAAAATTATGAAATGTCATGGCTACAATCTTTTCATCTTAAACCTTTTTTGGTTTGTGAAGGACACAGAGGAACACTTTACCCATATCAGCTAGCCCAGAAGTGAATAATGTACAAAAAAGGATATATGAAGGTTACATAAAAAAACATATCAGTACATCCTGATGAATACAATAAAGTCAAGATATCACCGAGACGCTCCTTTCCTAATCAACCTAAAACTCTCAAACCTAATACAAATAGATGATCTGATAAGTAAACAGAGGACTATCAGGAGTTGGCAATTTGCCAATTCCACTTTTTTCGGTAGATAAATGCTATGTATATATAAAAAAAAATATAGGTATTATTCACCAAAAACAATAATTAATAATTACTGTACAACTTCTCATAGGCAGTGAATTAATAACTACCTTATACTGACATATGGCCTCTAAAGTATCATTATCGATTTTGAAAAAGTCCAATAGAAAGTCTAAAACTATAATATAGATAGATTAATTGACAGAGAGAAAGTGAGAAACAAAGAGAGAGGCAAGAGAGGGATAATGTAGTTAGGCATAGGCGTCAAAAATTAGTTTGATACCTTGCAACCACTCAAGTTCAAATCAACCATCTGTTTGCAGTTCACAACCACATGTTTTATACCCATATCTGTTACTCTGCAAATAACTCACATCTCAGACATCAGTATCATTTATACCTCCAAAAAGCAAAAAACAATAGGAAACGGAAAAAAACCGTAACAGCTTAATTACCTCACATTCCAGTAAATGGAGAACACCTTGAGGTTAGGGCAAGCAGAAGTGATAGCTTCGATTCCTTCATCAGATATCTTCCGGCAACCATTCAAATTTAGAGATTGCAATTCTTTGAGTGAATCCGTATACTGTAAACCAGCCTAATTCAGATACAATTTTGATGAACAATTCGAAACCTTTATTATTATGGCTATACTGCTCAACTAAAACATATGCATTTCCTCTTTTCCAACACTAATCACCCAATTCACGAAGTTTACATATATGTGTCATACAAAGAGATCCCCAGAAGAAATGAAATAAGATTTAGAGTATAAAATAGTAATAGAGTGATGGCATGGAAGACTCATATGACTTTTTATAGAACTGCCAGCCCATGGAACACATTGCGTTGCACAAACATTTTCACTCAAATTAGTTGGTCAGTTGATCCCATTGTAACATTTTCACTCAAATTAGTTGGTCAGTTGATCCCCATTGTATATGAGAAAACAACGTCTGTTCATGAAGGGATTGACAACATTAACATTGCTAGTCCCATATTATTTATTGTCACAAAAAGTGAGGAATGTCCCCCAAATGTATTAATTGATAAACATCAAAAAAAGAAAAAAAAAGAAAAGAAAATTCTATTTAAGTAACACTAAAAAAGAGTAAAAAGCAACAAGAAAACCATATTTGTAAATATCAATCGATCGATATCAATATATCATTTTCTGAGCAATTCGGGAAAATCGGCATATATATTTTTGCGAGAAATTAATTTCTCATGGTATGTCGCCAAATATCATGATGATTTGAATTTTTTACATTTTTTAAAAACAGATAGCTAATGTGCCTACACATTGTATGAAGTAACAAAGAACAATGTTTTGTAGTTTATTAAATTATCAACAAATGATGTTAATAATATAATATTACACTGTGCTATATCTTTGTTAATATTTAAATTACAACATATCATTACATTATAAATGTTAACAAAGTTATTAATATTTAACAAAGATATATTATTCCCCAAAAATAATATGTAATTCCATGATAAACATTAACAAAGTTTCATTGATAACATTTATTAACAAATGATGTTTAAAGAGTATTATCTAAAGTTACCATTTGCAGTTTCAAAGAAACACCCAATTTTTTTTATTATTATGGTCTCTAGTTCCCCTAAACCTATAAATACTCCCAAACTCTCATTTCAATCACAACAACTCAACCAAAATATTCATCAATAAACATCTATATAATTTCTCCATTTTCTGATTTTTTAACATTTGTGCATGAAAAAAATGGTGACTGACAAATACAAAGATGGGAGGATAAACATAAAATTCATGGGATGGTGAATAACATGTATGATTGATTTTCTGTCTATCTTCCATGTTGTGGAACTCACATAACCTCTTCGTTATGAGGAACTTTGCAGCAGATCCTACCTTAAAAAATAGACAGACCACATAGACCACACATCTTGGGATTGATTATTTCCATTATTGTTCTCCATGAGAGACTATGAGAGATCCATCCAACTATCAAGTCTCTTTCAATACAAACCCTTCCATGATGAAGAGTATTGAAGAACAAGTTATAAATTTGAAATTCTCTTTTATTGGCATCAATTTCTCTTTCGGTAATCTATGTCTTCTCCTTTGAAAGCTTTGTTCTTGGCTACTATTTGGGTTGAACCTGTTACTTCTGTCTATAAACCAAATACATCAATTTCCTCTCTATGGATCAAACATAAAGTTTGTCATATTTTTTCCATTTCTTTTCTTGGCCATCTATCCATGCTTTATTATTATTATTTATTATTATTATTATTATTTGAAGAATGGTGCTCCCCAAGATTTGATCCATTAACCTCTTCCACAAATAGAGTAGGTGTTTACCGACTTAACTAAAGCTCAGTTCGTTTTTTTGAATAATGGTGCTCCCAGGATTTTATCCCTTAACCTCTTTCAAGGGGTGAGAGGTGCTTGCCAACTTAACCAAAGTTCGGTTCGCTCCATGCTTTTTTATTCATCTTTAATAATATATATTTTACTACTATAACAACGATTGTTGAAAGAGAAAAGTCATTATATTAACAAAGAAAGCTAAAATTTATAACTTGATTTGTTTCTTGTGAATACTCCTGATCATGGTAAATATTATATTGATAGAACCATGGATGAATCATCCATAATCTCTGATGGAGAACAATTGAAAATATATTCTATAAAAAAATCAGGACTTTGCCTATATTTTAGAGATGGTATTCGTTGTGGGCTTCCTCGACAAAGCGGATGTCGGAACCCACATAGCATGCCACATAGGAAATCTGTGTTAAACAAACTAATACACCATTATTCATCGTATCCGCAATATCAATGTCTCTATCCATCAATCACTGTTGAGTCTCTTACCTGTAGAATCATCTTGTTCAGACATATATGATATATCATGAATCATCCATCATTTCATCCCTCAGTCATAACTCCCCTGATCATTTATTCAACCACTCACCGCTTTGTGAAGGGGTGGGCTAAGTTGTTTCTTGTTTTCTATGGTGAGAATCTTATTCGAATACAACGACCACATGAAATCCAAAGTATTTGTGTATGATAGAACATACTCCAATTAAAAGAGATTAACTCCCAATTATAGATTTGTTTATATAATTTATATAGTAAGCAGGGAATAAGAAAATGATGCTGCACATCTTACTATATTTATCCAGAGAAGGTGTGTCTTGAATTATTATATCAGAATTGCACCAGAAGGGGCTGGATAACTAGCTGTCAAATGGAATCCAGACACCAGTTTAAAAAAATTATTATTCTATCCAATCCCCAGTGCTGTACTTAAGAACATGGACTAGAAATATAACAAGCGACATTTTACGCAAAATCTTGCAAAGATCCAAATAAGTTTTGAAAATTTAGTTCTGAAATCTCTTCAGCAAATTTTTAGAAGGCAATTCATAAGAAGAAACATGAATTTAGTTTACCTTGCTCTTAAGTAGGATGAGATGTATATCTTCGACATCCTGCGCAAATTCCAGGTTTATCTGCCTGACATGGCAGTATCTGGACTACAAAGCAAAAACTATTGAGTTATCATCTAGACTGTAAACATTATGCATGAGCTAATAGTAGAAGAGCTCTTTGTAGTCCATAATTAAGCTATTATCAGAAAGACTATCTTTTCTAATGAATGATAGTTTTTTATTCAAAACTCTGAAAATAATTAAATCCGTGTACTGTGTCAGAACTTGCAAACTGGAAAGTTTTTCTAAACAACTATATGAACTAGTAAATGCAGAGGGTGTTCCTTTCCAAGCCATATCTAAAACATAAAAGTGATTACAGAAATTGAAGACAAGCTATGCAGCATGAATATACCCTGGACTTGGAGATATGATGCTTTGACATATGGCATCAAGATCTAGCCCATTATTCATTCAACCCATTACCCCATCAATGACTATTACCCTATAAACCAGTGCAGCACATCCATCTGCCAGCTTGTTGACCTATTAGCCTATCAATGCCCATTAATATATAAACCAGTGCAGTGAATCCTACTGCCAGCTTTTCGGGTCAACAAGCTTATCCAATTACTCAATTGACCTTTCATTGGCCTATTATATGTGATCTAGTATTAAGAGCTCAAATATATAAATAAATAATAATAAAAAAACCTATCATAATAGAAATTTAAAAAAACATGTAGTGCCATTATGACTATAATTGTAGCACAGAGAGAGAGAGAGAGAGAGAGAGAGGGGAGAGCATGGGGAAGAGTGTCTTACATTTCCGCTATATACAGATAATCAGAGATGGTGGTGCATAAAATATCATTTCATTTAGAATAGTCAAGATTCAACTTACAAGTGAAAGTGCAGCAATCAGTCTCTCGCCCCCTTTATTCATCTCATGCAAATCGAGGACCTAATAAATAACATACAATTTAAAACTTCTGACTAATGAAAGACTGCATATAATTAGTTTCCAAAAGGAATAACTAAAGAACAAAATAGTTTATCAGTAAATAATATACCAGACACCCAAATTTTTGCATGACCTAATACTAGACATATATATGAATCCACTCCATAGTCATCTGAGATACTGCAACCAAACTACAGATATCAAGGGTATAAATAAGCAGCCAATGGGATATTTCATTATAAAAATTAACAAATCAGAACAAATGAAGGCTTAAAACTTGATAATATCTGGAACTATGATGCTAGGATAGGTACTATGCACAAAAATGAAGTTCACCCATTCACAGTATGAAAACTGAGAAGATACCACCCCACTATGGAGCTTATCTATAGGAATCTCAAAACAGTTCAAAATAACACCTCACTTGGACCACACATCAAAATAGCAGAATAGCTAAAGCTGAATCTCTACAAGGCTCAATGAGTCAGTTATTCATAGTTTCATAAAAATACTGGTGTCAACCATGGAAAAACATTTTGCACCTGAGGGAACTCCACATTTCTTTCACTGCTCATATATCGTCAATTTCATTTACTTATTTATTCATTAAATCTAATGTAATGTGTCCATCAAATTGTATTAATTAGTAAAACTAAAAACATTCAAGGGATTCTTAACAAAACTCACCACCAGTCTTAATATAATAAACATAGTTTGGTCAATTGAAAGAATCAACTGATCAAACAAGATAGAACAAGAGAGGAGAGGGAGGCAGGATCTTAATAAATCAGAAGATAAATCGTCTATCTTTTTTATGTGCAAGCTAAGATCAACCCAAGAACACTTGTAAACACCTCTTGCCTGCTACCAAGCTATCTATTGGTATGTATACAATGTGAAACATATCCATACAAAAGTCAGCATGCAATAAATCTGCCAGCCACTAAGCATAAAAAAATAAAAAGGACTCAAAGAGTCTCTGAAAAACAATAAAGAGAGCCCCTTCCACACCAGCAATCAACTTGCCGTCCTTCATTAACACTACAGATGAAGTCCTGGAACAGCTGCAACCCAAATCTCTGATGGAAACCTATTCAGGGAGTATCAATTCAAAAGAAAACACATCTACATTCTCATCGATCTTTCCCTCCCATAATTTCATTTCATGTGCAACCTCCATATATCTCACTCATTTCACATCTTCGGCTCTTCGCAGCCTACAATGTACTCAGAAATCATTGGTGTCAGGATATTATTTTTGAAACAATAAACTATGTATGTCAATACTCCAGATCATCTAAACAGTGAATTAACCAACCACCAAAACAAGGATCATTGACGATCTGAGATTGACAAGATTGCTTAGCCACCCCCCACCCACATTCCATCGTACCGAAACATCATCTATTCGACTTAAAACCTCATTCAATGGTAATCTAACAAAACCCACGCCATTACATGAGAACAATCTCAATTGATGAAGATTAACCGGTCTTGGTCTTTGACCCCGTGAAAGCAAATCAAACAATCACATCGGCTCAACTAAAGTAATCAAGAATTCCAAATGACTGACAGGGATAGAAACAATGATTTCGCCAAGTCGACAACATATTCAAACCCAAAAAGGAGAGAGAGTGAGAGACGGACCTGCCAGAGAGAGGGGTGGGAGAGGAGAGAGCGATAGCACCATGGGCTGAGAAGAAGCAGAGAATACAGGTCCCTCTGAGAGAGCCTGGTGCCGACGATTGATAAAACCTGGGGTACCTTCACCCTGCTCCACGCCGCCTCCACTTCTTCCCCCTCCATCAATAACAGACCCTTCGTTTCACCTTTGATAAAAATTGTTGGAGATGGAGTAAGAGGAGATGTGGTGGAGTTAAATATTATATATATGTGGTGATTTCGCCTTTATTTTATTTTTTTAATTCTCCCTGGATGAATCCATTTTGAAAAGAGAATCAGTAAGGAACAAAATTATTTTTTTGGAAAAGGGCTTTGTTTCAAGCAGTTTTGATCATGTGTATGATAAATTTATGGGACATTTGAGGTAATTGCATATACACCCCTAGAAAATTTGATCGTTGTGTATGTATGCCTTTCCGTTTATCACCGTTAATTATTTTAACTTAACCATGGTTATTTATCTAACCATTCCTATGAAAAGTCCCTAATATCCTTAGAAAAATTTGCATTTATACTCCTTAAAAAAATCTATTCGACGTTATACCCTGTTTAAAAAGGTAATTGCATGTATACCCTTAAAAAATTTGATCATTGTGCATGTATGCCCTTTCATTTGTCACCGTTAATCTATTTGACTTAACAATGATTACCTATCTAACCATTCACTGTGAAAGTCCCTTATACCCCTACGACATCTGTCTCTAAAATCCAAAAAAAAAAATGCCTCCTCTCACATCCTCTCTTCCCTAAAAATAAAAATTTAATTAAACAAATATAAGCATATAAATCAATATACCTCGTTAGATGATATTTACTATTTAAAAATAAATAAAAACTTATGTGACCTGTGTTTTGAACTGTAAAAAGGACTTAGTCAAACACTTTCCTATAATTTTTATTAGCGTTATCATCATTAATTTTGTATTTGTTTTTTAGGGTACGTTATGGTATTTTGGAGCATCAGATGGTGTCGTTGAAGCATTGAAATACTTGTAAATTTTGAATACTAAATAGTGACATAGTCAGGATTTTATTTTACCACGGGCATAATATTGCACTTTATGAATAATGTTTCAAAAAAAATAAAAAAAAAAGTTTAAAAACCTAAAAGCATACGTACGAGTTTAAATGTAAAAAAAAAAAGTATATTCGAAAGAATTTTCTATGGGACTGGGGTAAACAGACGGAGGTAATTTTCTCAGCTTGATCGTAAGGTTAGCCACGGGAGTCTCTCTAATATCAAACAAAAAAGAAAAAAAATAAAAAAATATTTGATTCCCACAAAACAGACGAGAAGATAGAGTTTGGAAATGGAAGAAGGGGTTTTATTTGAAATCTTTTGATTCTAGGACACAATATTAGAAGAGCATATATATCTAATTTGAAATGGCACGATATTAGAAGAGCATATATATCTAATTAGATTCATTCGCCAAAAATCTAGGCATAATTTTATCCAACTTGGAGATAGCAATACGACTTTCTTCTATGCCACTCACGCGGCGCGAAAAGCCCGTAACACTCTTCGGAAAGTTAAAAAATATGTTGGATCTCTCTCAGGCAGCATGCAAGAAGTCAAAGATGAAACCATTGCATTCTTTTTTAACTTACTCAACCAAGGCTGCCAACGAGAAGTTCCAAATTTTTACCTCTTTGCTCAGCTTTTTGTGGTAAATAATGCCACTACGTGTAAACCAATTTCTGAGGGTGAAATTTGGGCTATACACTAGAGTATGAAGAACTCAAGCAGACCCGATCTGCATGGATTCCCTGTGTTTTTCTACAAGCACACTTGGAGTCTCATCAAATCTGATGTGGTGGAGGCAGGGAAATCTTTTTTTTTGAGTCTGGAGCACTTCTTAAGCAACTCAATGCCTCTTTCATTGCTTTGATCCCCAAATCATCTATAGCTGATTCACTAGACCATTTCCGCCTGATCTCTCTGTGTAACACCATCTATAAGTTAATCACTAAGATTATGGCATCTCGCACGCAAAGAATTCCTTCCTTGGCTCACCAGTTTCCATCAGTTAGCCTTTGTTAAAGGACAGAAAATCTCGCATAGTCTCCTTCTGGTTCAAGAGCTCTTTCCATTATGCATAAGAGCAAATCCCAAGTGAGGGCATGCATCAAGATGGATCTCTCTAAAGCCTTTGACTCTGTTCAATGGCCATTCCTTCGCAACGTAATGACCAACATGAGATTTTGCTCACAATGGATCAATCTAGTCATGGAGTGTGTTTAAACACCTATGTTTTCCATCCTCATCAACGGATCTCCCTGTGGATTCTTCTCCTCATCCAATGGCTTGCATCAAGGCGACCCACTCTCCTCTTCTTTTTGTTATTGGTACGGAAGCTCTCTCAAGTGTGATCAACTCAGCCGTAGATACTAGGAATATTGAAAAATTCATTGACAGTAGGTACAATATTTCCCACCTTGCTTTTGCCGATAACTTAATGATTTTTACTAATTCCAGTCTCGCATTTTGCAATTGCCCTTCTTATGCTCTTTGAGGAATTCTCTTGTTGGTCGGGTCTTCAATTAAATACCTCGAAGAACCAGCTATTTTTGGGAGGACCGGAGAGCCCATTTTTCAGCAAAATCATTCAAATCTCACTAACCCAATTGCCTACTAAATACCCTGGCAGTCCTCTAAAAGATGGAGTGCTAACGCACTCCCTCTGCAGACCTCTCATCGAAAAGCTCTTGAAACAGATTCAAATCTTGGCAAGGTCATCTTCTTTCTTTTGCGGGGAGGCTAGAATTGGTGTGTACAATTGTAAATAGCTTTCATATTTCCAGGTTGGCTGCTTTCAAGCTTCCTTTAAGAACTAGTAAAGCCATTGACAAGCACATCCGAGGTTTCCTCTGGAATAAGCCTAGCTCCAATTCACATCATGTTAAATGGGACCGTGTTTGCTCTCCGGTCGCTAAAGGAGGACTTGGGCTCAAGCTGATCAGTTCTTGGAATGTTGCTGCTCTTGGAGGTACCTACTAGATCAGATTCTCTCTGGTTTTCATGGATAGCATCACGTTATCTCCACAACTCCACCATTTGAGCATCATCTCCTTGTCCTTTTCACTCTTATAGTTTGTGACATATCTTGTCCTCTGGCCTTTGGATCAAGCAACATGCGAACATGCTAATTTTCTCAGGCAACAATGCGAATTTCTGGCATGACCCCTGGATCAAAGGTTCAGCCCTTAAAGACTTAGTAAAATGCATTGCTAAGGTTTTTCTTGCCTCCACCATTGGCATGTTGTTGCATGAACGTTGCTTGAGGACCTTTCAGGATAAATCCAAGCACAAATTTGTCCTACTCAAAGACATTATTGAAACAATATATATTCATCTATAAAAGTTCAATCTCACTTACCCTTTTACCCCTGAAGTTGAACTACTTGTTATCTAGTTGGGACCCCCCTTTCTAGCCCCCATGCTCACTGAGATTTCCTTCTCCTAGTCCCCTCCTCCTCCGGGCTAAATTAAGAGTGATTCTGATGGGTCGCTCACTTCAGATAGGGCAAGCCATGGTGTTCTCTTTCGAGATTCAACAGGGAACTTTCTCATAGGTGAGGCGTCACAAATTCTGACGGAAAGCATCAACCATCTTGAGCTCATGGGGGTACGACAAGGCATTGACCTATGCATTCAACACAAATTTATCCTATGAAATACATTTTTTGTAAAAAAAATGGGTAAATTAATTAAAGTTCTTTCAAATTTGTTCATATATTTATTTTAATTCCTTAGAATTTTTTTCTCATATTAACAAAACATATCTAAATTTTTTTGAGAGAAAGATAAACATGTGCCTTAGAATTTTATTAAGGTGGCCAGCGATCTTGGCTGGGACAACAACCATTAATTTGCAAGGGGATCTTCGGTGAGATCTAGGAGTTCTCCCACATGATCCTTTGAAGGGTAGGGGATGGCTAGCAAACCCATTTCTAACACGATCATTGGTGCGGAAACACCCCACTAAGAGATGACTGTTCGGACCTTACAGGCTCGCTAAAGACGAGGGGAACATCACCTCCTTTTGGACAAGCTCAAGCACACTTCATGTTTGGGACATCCAACTCTTCGAGGTAGAAGTAAACTAGATGGTTGTGTTGTCAACACGGATCTCCTCTTGTAGCGGTTCACAGTCAAAACCTCTACAATTCAATGGCACCGCACAATGTGTATTGGGCGCCTAGCCTTGCAATCAAGTTCACCGTCAAAATCTGCTACAAGTGGTAGCACATGGCTCATTTAGTGACAGTTCCCGCAAATCTGGCATCCAAGGTCTTGTTAAAGATCAAATTCTTCAATTGGCTATTGTATTGAGAACACCTTCGCACCAAGAGCAGAGTCAAAAACAAGAACAAGGCGGGGGGGGGGGGGGGGGCGAGGGCATGAAACCTTAGACTAAAGAGGAAAATGTATTTATACAAATTATAAATACTTAAAAACATAATAATTTAAGAAAAAACATGATCTAGTCTTTGAGTAATGTACACTTGAGTTATATTTAGAAATCTAAATATATTTACTTAAGATTTAAGAAAATCTTATTATTTTCATTATAAAAAGTAGAAAAAAAAGTAATGCTTAGAAAAATTTAAAAATGAATCTGATAAAAACATTGATCACAAAAATATATAAAATACCATTTAAGCTCAAATTTTGGTAAGATTTTAAAATTTAGCTTTAAAAAAATCAAGTGAATATGAAAATTAAAATAAATAAATCACTAAGATTCCAAAACTGTGATTTTTTAACTCCTCAAAATCAGAGACAAAAAAACCTATAAAACAAATGTTTTCTTAAAATATTTTAAAAATAGATCCATGACCCCAAATCTACAAAAATTTCAATTGATGCTAATACATTCGATCTATTTTGTAGTCCTATGTGTAGTTGTCACATAACTTACGCAATATATGCAATTGGTTAATATAAAATAATTTCATTAATACATCATTATATAAAAATATGTGTATTCAATTCATATAAGTGTATTTAATTAACTAGAGATATATTTTTTTTAAAAATGTATGCAGATAACCAGAAACAACATTTTCTAACGGAGTGTTGTTACCACCGTCCCTTTTGCAGCCCCAATTCAAGTCTCACATGCTTCGTTAACATCAAATATTCATATTAATATATGCTTCGATAAAAAAAATTTACATTTTTTTATAAGTGCATGCATAAAATTCATTGAAGTATATGCTTTATTTTTTTTTTATAAAAACATATACATTATTAGATTAGATGAAATATAGTATTTTTAAAAAATTCAAAATTTGTGTGGATTGCAATTGAAAAATGGCTCTACTTAACATTATGTTTTCTAATTTCAATAGCCACTTCGTTACATTATCCATCAAGTGTTGTTAATATATATATATATATATATATATATATATATATATATATATATATATATATATATATATACTCGTGATATTATACGGTTGTGCGGTCGGTGCGGTCGCGATCACGGGCTGTCGATCACGGGTCCATCACATCGGACGGTCGGGTGCGATTCACGTCGACCGTTGGATGCGATGGACCCGCGATCGGACGGCCCGCGATCGCGACCGCACGACTGCATATTATCGGAAATATATATATATATATATATATATATATATATATATATATATATATATATATATATATATATATATATATATATAGACACACACACACACACACACACGACCGCGATGAGGTGCGGCGGCCGCACCGTGCGGCAGCCGTCCGATCGCGGGTCCATCGCATCCAACGGTCGACGTGAATCGCACCCGACCGTCCGATGCGATGGACCCGTGATACTTCTCAACATATTTCAGACTTGTAATCAACTTATTTTTTTAATATAATTAATGGTAGTAAGCACTATCCTTTCTAAATAAAAATAAAAATAATATATAATAATACGAAGAGGCAAGTATTTGTTTTTGGGTTTTTTAGTTTAACTTTCTGTAAACATGTCTATTTAGGGGTCGATTCCTCCCTTCTTCATATTTTTTTTTAAGTCTCAGTATTCAACCACTTATTTGGTTTTTAGTCATTCCTCCAAACGTCCGTTCATAAACCGTTATTATGTAAAATATGATTTTATTTTTAAGTCCCTTTAAACTATATTATTCAGTGATTAGTCCCTCTTTTCTTCATATTTTATTTTAAGTCCTCAATTTCAAAGGTTTTTTTTTCTTATTAGTCCCTAAACAAAATGTATGTATGATTTTATAAGTATTTTGATATTTAAAACTTGTATGTAAAATGCTTGATGAAATATACATACTAAAATTGCATTTGCATTGTTAGGTGTTTAGTGACAATTTTTAATGTTATTCAACACTGCATATGCCCACTTAATCTGATATTGCATTATCTTATACTCTTAATTGTCTAATTAGGATTGATTACACAAGCAGAAGAAAAATGATTACATAATCAAATTTTGAGGAGTTTTTCATTTTGATTTAAATGATTTTTTCTTGGTTGAAAATTGTAAAATATTAAAATAGTTATTTGAGTGTGTTTAGAATTTTAAATTTAAAAATTTAGATGCTATTGCAGTCAATGAAAAATTTATTTTACATATTTCTAAACTTTTATTTATTTAGAGATTAGTGATTTTAGGGGAATCTAACATATTTATATTATATATTTATTTATTTAACATCCATGAGATTTTCTCCCACCGTTATAAAATCTTGATTATGCCTTACACACCATAATTGATTTGAAATATCAAATGATGGAAGTTGAAAATATGCCAAACTAGAAGATCAATATCAAAATATTTATCCATTTAGATATTTCACCAAACATTTTGTATATAAGTTTCAAATATCAAAGTATTTACAAAATCATATAGACATTTTGTCCACATATTAACAAGAAAAAAACATTTGAAGTTGGGAACTTAAAATGCAATATGAAAAATGGAGAAAATGATTACTAAATAACATAGTTTACAAGAACTTTAAAATAAAAATCATATTTTACAAACTAACAATATATGGATGAACGTTTGACGGAGAAACTAAAAATAAAATAAGCAATTGAATTTAAAGACTTAAAAAAATATGAAGAAAGGAGGATTCATAAATACACACGTTTACATATACTTAAAAATCAAAATCCCCCTTTTTTCCGTTATCATCGTAATCAATAAACTTCGTATAACAACACTCGTGAGCACGTGTAAAACAGCTTTCTCCCACCCCAAACCATGCATGTTGGGAGTGTGAGTCCTCTCAAAAAACAATAAAAAAATAAAATGCACTGCAATATAATAATTGATTGTATTTGTTGGATATTTCTAAATTTAACCAGATTATCCACCCATCTTGAACCTGACCCATGGCATCAATGCAAGCATTTGAGGTGTGTGTGTGTGGAGAGAGAGAGAGAAAGTGAAACTCATTTAATTAAAATTTTCAATTTTCAAACTGTTTTGAGAGAAGATGACAACCAATCAATCATGCCATTATAGTTTAAATGGGAGAGAATCTCATGCTTTTCTTGCCTCAGCCACCGCATCATAATTAAACCACCCCACCTTAACACAAACTTCATCTTATCTGTATTGTACTTGGAAATAGAGAGGTTCCTCAGTTGAGTTTGCATCATCATCACACATCATCTTCTTCACTTTGAAATGTGTGTGTGTGTGTGTGTGTGAGTTTTTTTTTTTTGGACAAGATTTTATTGTTCTTCATAACTCATAATTTTGGGCATTTTCAATGTAGATTAAGATGGGAAGACCACCATGTTGTGATAAATCCAACGTAAAGCGTGGCCTTTGGACCGCGGAGGAGGACGCGAAGATACTTGCCTACATATCAACACATGGGACTGGTAACTGGACTTCTGTCCCTAAAAAGGCTGGTAAAATTAAGTTTCTCTGAAAGTTCTTTATAGTAGTTTTTCATGCTTTGATCACTAAGGTTTAAATGGTGATGCATATAAATCTGGTTGTTTGCTTTGTGTGTGCACTAAGCAGGGTTGAAGAGATGTGGAAAAAGCTGCAGGTTGAGATGGACAAATTATTTGAGGCCTGATCTGAAGCATGAGAGCTTCACACCTCAAGAAGAGGAGCTCATAGTAAATCTCCATGCAGCTATTGGAAGCAGGTCCTTTCCTTGTTGTGCACTTTTTTTTTTGTTAAAGAGCAAAGTGTGTGAGATTTCATTACTTGCAACAATTAAAAATAAAGAGATTATATAGAGTGCCAGTTCAAAAACAAACTTTGTAGAATATGCTGATGTGAGACTAATATGACATGTTACATTGCATAATGTTAGCATTATATTTTTTTAGTTTCAATTCACAATGGACATCAAATGCAGTTCATAATTTCATTAGTTTATATATTTTATAAATCATTATCCTTAAATAGTTTGCATAATTTTTTTTAAAAAAAAAAAAACTTATTCAATCAAATATTGTGCTATGACATTTTCATAATAATTCTTGCATAACTAGGAAATGAATTAAGACACAAGGCTACTCAAAGTGATGGATCAAAGTGTCTTTACAATCAAAGTACGCCAATTGTTTGTTTTGACTTAATTAAAATAGATATGCCCACAATTTTCTATCAAAGTATTTGTTGGGGGTGTATTTTGCATCCCCAAAGAATTTTAAAAGCCTGTCTTTGGGTGATGATGAGCAGGTGGTCAATCATCGCAGACCAGTTGCCAGGAAGAACAGACAACGACGTCAAGAACCACTGGAACACGAAGCTCCGCAAGAAGCTTTTCGAGAAGGGGATTGATCCCATCACACACAAGCCAATGTCGCAGATCGCCGCCTACTACCAAAGCATCGGCTTCTCCAAATCCACAAAATCCCCCCCACCACCTCCACCTCCACCTACCGCGCTCCCAAAAGCACACCCAAACCAATGATGCCCAACACACTCACAACCATGAACAACAACCAACCAACAAATCAAGAGATCTTCTACAACAACCACACTCTTTACAATGCCAATCTCCACATGATCTCCTTCGACGAGGCCTCCTCTTCGATTGCACCACCATTACTAATGCAAGATCATCACACCAACAATGATTGTTCAGGCTCTTCGTCGTCCTTCAGCTGGAGTGACTTCCTTTTGGATGAAGAGCTCCTCTCACCTTGTAAGGATGAGCAGCCACAGTCGCAGTGCGCGTTCGCTGCACCGAATGGTCTGGATGTTGATGGTGGTGGGTGCAGTGGATTCATGGATGAGGTGATAGTGAGCCGAGGTGATCTAAATGGAGTTGGTTCTTCTTCTACTTCTTTGGATGGAAGTTTCATGGAGGGGTTTTATGATGAGGATAGTGGGATGTGGGAATTGGCTGAGTTTTTGAATGATGAGACCACTTGAGTTGGGGGTGATGTATGAGTGTGTTGCATGGAATATTAGTGTTAAGTATGCTTGCGAGCTTGCCTATGTTATATGGGCTTCTAGTGTGCTCATGTTAGGATTTTATGCTAAAGTTATATTATAGATATACTAATAGTAGGGACCAACTAAGAAAATAAATAAGATTGTAGGTTTGGTTATTATTATCATGTTATGGATCCTGTTGGATGAATTATATTTTAATGAACTTATTCATAGTCTGTTAATTTGTGAAGGATTTTAAGAGATCGATATCTACGGATGTTTTATACCACATTAACAAGGATACTGATACATTTGTGTGCATATACCAGGTTAGGCTAATATGCATAGTCATTTTTGTGTGCATATGCTAGGTCAGGCTGGTATTGTCTACTAACATATGAAGAATTATAAGAGATGCCTGATATCTAGAAATGTTGAGGCTCTACATGCGCTTTGTATCTGTTTTTCCAACAATGTCATATTAACAAGTTGAAACACAATCCTTCACGTGTACATATATTATATATGGCAATTGTCAAGGACAGTCGAGATGAACTCCCATGAATATATGGAAGAAATTAAGTAATGTCTAAACACTCTTTTAAGATTCGTTATAATTAGCTAGTCAATAAATTAGGGACTATGACCAGACATCAAACACAAAATATAATATAGAAAATCCATTCATGTTCATAATCAAATAAATGAAGAATGATCAAAATATTACAACTTTATCATTAGTTGTATACAATTATATGGTTTATCAGCGTGTCACATTAATCAGATGTTTTATTCCATGATTATACATGCAAATTCTTATTATATGTGATGGATACCTTGGTTCATCAGAATATCATATGCCCTTCACCTGGGGTCTCTGCTTTGAATTTCAGCCCAATAGTAAAACGCAGTCCTCTTCAAGGCATAATATTGAGAAAGCTCATTGAATGAGCAATTCAAAAACAGATCTCGGATCTAATCGATATTGATACGCCCTTTTTTTTTTAATCATATACCTCATCTAATGAGACATGCATTCTTATAAAAGGTAAAGAATACACACCAATAAATTGATAATATCATTTATAGAAAATGTAAAAAAAATTCAACGAAGTATTTATAAGATTTAAAAAGACTGGTGGTAACAAAGCTCATATTACAAACAATAACAAAGCAGAATTTCATATGCACAGGTGCAGGGGTGCTTTGGATGTCTATATGGGAAGAAAGCATATTTTTTTTTACCTCCAAACAGTGGTCAGCCGGAAGAGTTCAAATCTTCTCCACGTCATGAGGAATAATGATTGGGCATTCAAAGATCTTTAGAGGATATAAACATTGCTTATTAAAGCAAATATATTGTAAGTTTTGTAAACAACCCCCCCCCCCCCCCCCCCCCCCAACTTCAAAATTACAGAAATGCTTTGCCAACAAAGAAAGGTTGAACAATGTATATAAGAAACATTTTCTGACGGAAAGAAATTCAAACGTCTTTAACTAGAAGACGTGCCCAATGAACAGAAGTCCTTTGACACAAGACATGAAAAAGAATAACACTGTGAACCAATTACAGGCAGGCATAATCTGCATATACAAACATGAACTCCCATATGGGAGTCTTCAAAGAATTCCTAAAAAATATGACTTCCCAAGAAAAGATGGAAAAGAAAAGGAAAGAAAACCAGGAAAAAGGAATTATAAACTTCTGAAGAAAAGAATGCTTACCTATTTTACAGGAATCTGCTCAGAGTAGCCTCTGGGAGCAGATATTTGCGGCAAAGGAGTTCACTGACTCCAATTGAAAAGTCAATAGGAAGGGATCCTATTTTGAACTCTGCATAAATAGATTTCTTGGCCTTCTAGTGTACAAGATAAGGAAAGCTTCATGTTACATACTCCCATGCGATCTGACAGATGACATGGATTGTGCAGATACAGATGCAGTAGGGCTGTTAAGATCCCTCTCTCCATTGGCAGCTTTTCCTTTCCCAGACAACCTATTAATGGTTTCCTGAGATACATCAGCAAACCATTCATCGTCTGGAAGCACACTGCATGGCACAAAAAGGATTCAAGTCAGGTTGGTTAGCAAAAAAATGAAACACAGGAAGAAAGAAAATATGCACATCAACATGAAGGAATACATTGCTCTTCTCTAGACACAGCAACAGAGGACCAAGCAAGCTGGAAAACAGTAACAGAGGTTCTTGATGTAATGACTGAAAACTTTCAATGACAAGTTATAATACGAGTTCAATGTATGTTTCCTATCGAAATAATTTTCTAGATACCCTGTACTAGAAAAAGCATCTGCAAGGGTGATTTCTGCTTCTTGTGTTTTTATTACTACAATAGGGTTAGTTTTAGCAACAAATGAGGAAAAATCGCAATACAAATGGAATACAAGAACACCATGTTCAAAGGAAATATCCAGCTCAAAATCTCAATTATTCACCTGTTTGATGAAAAACCAGAGAAAAATAAGATTCATGGAACCAAAAGGCTGAAATTGGCCTTCAATTGAAAATTACCATTCCATTTCTTCTCATAGCTCAATGATTTCAAGAATCACCAAAACTACAGACTTTGATGATTTATTAAAATACCTCCTCGATGCATCAATTACGAGGGAAAATAGGGCTTCTTGGCAGAGCAGTAGGCACAACACCATAAATTATCCTCATCAAATATCACGATTAAAAAATTGTCCCAGTTAAATATAGATTCCATTTGGACTCGTAAGCATTAGATAAAAAATGTATAGATACAAACTTTACTATTTTGAGGCTATTAAGATATCCTAAATCTCATATAAGTGAATTGTGAATCTCTTGTAATGCTATCACTTAACTCCATTGATCATCAGTTGTTTATATACATCAACTGAAATAAAAAAGATGCTTAACAGATGCTACTTCCATTGTAAATCTAAACTATATGTTTTTTAAGGAGCACGGGCTTCAAATATTATTCTAGGCTTCCAAACGAAGTAATTCAGAGATACAATTTGGACTCATGGGATCATATATCCAACTGTGCGTTATGGGAAAGGAGATTTAAGCAAAGTGCCTACGAATTTAGAACTCAAAATAATACGAGTAATGCAAAACATATTTTGAAATCATGGTCCAATGCCATATAGTCCTTTAAAAAAGAATTTCATTGGGGGTTAGTTTCTGTCATTCTGCTTTGATATTCTTATGTAACTGTGGGGGGAATATAGTGCTGCTGTGATCCCCCTATGACCTAGGTGTGGGCACATCAGGAGTTATTTAATCTAGTACTCAAGAAATGATCCATTCAACGATAAGGTGGATGAACTCACTAACTATATTTAGGTTTTAATTGCTTTTGTAAAATAAAATCCTGATTCAGAAAGATCGGGGCCCTATTATTTCTAACTAAACCTGACAGTAACAAGGTAAAAAGTTATGGCTTTTCATCATTAAATGCCAGCAAACCTAGCATCATTCCATTTCTTGCAAGTTGAAAGTAATCAGCGCGCATTCCTGCTGTATGTATATCCTAAAATTTTGATTCAAAACTTTTTGGCTTTGCTCCTTAGGAAGTTCAAACACAATATATATCAAATAACCTGCCCTTGAGCAAATGATTTTCATCAATAGATAACAACAAAACCTAGCAATATTCTATCTTCTGCAAGTTCTCTTTGTTCTGTTTCATTCATTTGGGACCACAAAATCAGCATGCAAAGATCCAAAAAATCATAGTTGCTATCATCTAATTACTGGTGATCATCATCACCATCAAAGCATTTTTATAAAGTTCCATAGAACTGATTCCGAAACATATTACTGTCCAAGGTAACAACAAATATACTGACTGTATAAACTTGTGGATTCTTACTCGTTTAAGATCTTGTAAGTTGGGTTTATTGGTGTTTTTTTTGTTTTTTGGATAATTGTGAAAGAGATGCACAAAGATAAAAAGAACATGTAACTGAACAGAGGAAATATTTGGCAAGCTCACTATCTGTTACCTGTCGGGATCCATTCCAGTAGCAGAAATTGCCCTTTCTATAATTTCTTTGATAACTTGATTCAAATGTCGAGATAAGTAACGGCCTTGAGACGAAAATTGAATGACAAACTCCATATCCAAATAAAACTACAAATAACCCATAGAGTAAATAGCATGTCAGTTCGTTCATAAATGAATAAAAATAAGCTATATATAATAATCCATATATCAAGCACCTGTTTTAGTCCAAGAGGACCTAAAGATCTTGAACCATCCTCGATATCTTCCCAAAAGGATTGATCTTCAGAAAGCCATATGATGACAGTTTCTGTAAGTCTCATAAATAACAAAGTAGCAAATCTTTCCCTTCCTACAAACATATCTGCCGCTATGCCTGCCATCTTATTGAGTTTTGAAAATAGTGCCTACATTGATATAGCAATAGTTAATACACACCAGAACATGACTCAGATCCCACAAATTCAATTCATACATGTTGAAACACAACCGCAGAGAATTGCATTCAAATTCGATGTTCGGAACTTTTTTATAAAAGTTGTGTTTGAGTCTATATTAAAAAGGAAACTACAAAGAGTTATAAAAGGAGCAAAAAGGGGAAAACAAAAGAAGAGGATTGTGATCATAGGAATGATGGATGTAAAAGGTAAAACAGTCAAAAAGTAAGAGCAGAAAATCAGATCCAACAGTTTCATATTTCTGAGCTCCTGGATTTTGGAGCAAATGAATGGCATAAATGTTGAATGTTGTGCTGTAACACAAACATCAACAGCCTCAGAATATGGAATTCCGAATGTTAATCACAAATATCATAACCTGGCATAGCAGTAATTCCACACTACATGTACTTGCACATGCAATAGAAATTCAATCTCAGTTATTGGCCTAAAAATCAGAAAAAAAAAAAAGATTAAAATGCTGGAAAACATTACTTAAATGCAATAATTTTATTGAAAGTTATTTTTATTTCCGAGTAATTATGACCATTGTTTGGAGCAATGGTAAACTCCTCATGAAGATCCAGGGTTTGAGTCCTCAGAGCAGTCAATTAGTGTAAAAATATCAAAGGTCAATGTTATATCCAGTTTTACTGTCCCAGTGCCCTGCTCTATGTGGGACCGCTCTGGTGGTGTCTTTCATAGCCATGTGAAAGGTATATTAGAATATAAGGGTCTTTTTATTACGATGATACAAGTTACATTTCAGTAAAAGTACTTTTTCTTTGAAAAGCTGGTGTCCACCAAAAATTATACTACTACTGGGGATAATGAGGATACAAGAAATATCCTCGGCTAAGAAATTAGATGCAATACTGAGAGGATAATGAACATGAAAGCTCAAAACCAAGCCCAACCTTCATAAAGACATTGATAAGCAAATTATCATTCATTTTGCACTCACTATCTTATATATTTATACTGCTTCTCTGCTTAATACACTTCAAGAAGTATTCGTGAATGATGAGTTTTTGGCGGCGCTACTGAAGTTTTTTTTATCATAGATTTCCCATGTGACATCTCTGATCCCTCCCTCACTCGCTTATTCACTCTCCCTGTGTTATAATAGGGTGCTTCAGAACAGCTCAATACTGGTTCACAGTTCATTTCGTAAAATAAATACATAAAATGCAGCATTTCTGAATATAGGCATCATGCAACATGGTGATTAGATGTATCTTTGAATGAAACTCATTTATGGAAAAAGCTGACAACCAAACTCATTAAGGGTTAAAGACATCTACATTCCCACAAACATGGGTTATCCCATGTAAGTCCCTGTCAATGTTGGGGCAGACATACAAGTCCCTGAAAATACAAAAAAACCCATATACATGATTAATACATCCTGCTATCAACATATGTTAACCCTGAGTCAATATGTCCTAATTAATCCTAACCAACACCATAAACTGACAATACTGACCCTAACTATTCTCCCCTCTCTGCGTCTCACTCCCAATCCCTCGCAGTCCATCCCCTCCACCCACAGCACCAATCCCCCACAACACCGACTCCCTCCGTTGTCGACCTCCTCCACGGCACCGACCCACTTCGTTGTTGATCCCCTCCACCACCGATCCACGACATCGGCCCCACCACCGATCCCCTTCATCACTGGAGCCCTCCATGCATCCCTAATAATAGTGCACCAATACCTCTCTCCTTCAATCTATTCTCCTCCTTTGCTGCTCCATAAGCCTAATCCCAAATCAAATGAAGGGCAACAGAGAGTGCAGCAGTGAGGGCAATGCACACAGCGGTGGAGTCGGTGCAATTGGTGGAGAAGGGCAAACACGTGGTGGGTGGCAATGGTAGGGAGGGTGGGGTGGTTGGGAGGCTGGAGGTAGTGATGGGGGATGGGAAGCAGAGGCGGTTCACACCAGCAGAGAAGGGTTTCAGGAGAGGTGTTGCATTAAAAATGAGTGAAAAAGATATTGAAAATATAAAAGGGTGGTAAGAGGCAATTTAGTCTTTTGCAGACTATAATGTCTACACAAATATACAGAGAATGAATATTCTAAAAATATTCTGTCAGTTTAGATGGAAATTTAACACGGATGATATTTGAGTTTTTTTGGGTTTTTAGGGACTTGTGTGTGTGTCCCAATTTTGAAAGGGACTCATATAGAATAATCTATGTTTACAAGGACATAAATGTCTTTAACCCATTCATTAATCATTTGCACTCAAGGAAATATTAGTCGGTTTCTCTTTTTATTTGATTTGCACAAGCAATTTTTAGAAAGAAGCATACATGATGTTGCATGGTTCATCCGTGTGTAACTTTTGGATAATTTTATTTGAAGTGAATCATATTACTTAAATTTTTTTTTTTATTTGGAGGGACCCCCAGTGGCTAACCTTATGGTCAAACTAGGAATGCTACCTCCGCCTGTTTGCAACGGTCCCACGAAAAATTCTTTCGAATAATCGCCAACAAACAGATGGGTAAGTTAGTGCCAAGACTCGAACCCAAGACATATCCTTAACACAGGTAAACCCTGAAATAGTAATACTGTGCACGCAATCCTCGACCAAGTTTCATGAGATTTATCATGGTTGACAGATAAATTTGATTAAAACCAAAATAATATCAAAGAGAAAGCAAGCACATAAGGCAACAATGCAAATTGAAACAAGGTTCAAAGGAAACAAATTAGCTGCACATGCTGAGGCCCATTGTTAAGCAGCTTGGGCACATGATACCTGAAATATCGGAGATGGTGCCCATTCAGGTTCTGACATGTTTCCATCCATGTCTATATACATGTCTGCACTTAGATTGCTATCACCATCTTCTGTGAAAATCAGATCTAGGGCATGCTGTCTACAGAAAATATCTCGCAATCCATCAACAGAACGTTGGAGCTTCCTCTTCCATTCTCTTTGTTCTGGCAAACGGTTTTGCCTGTCTGATACTCTTTTACGAGTATCATCTTTGTTGGTAACCTGGTACATGGGAGCAAGTTTCATCGCGGCCCGTGGGATTAGCTCATCTGCTAACAAAGACGCATTTGCTAACAATGCGATTTGCTGATCTTCAGTCTCTGCCATTCTAACAATTTTATTTCCAGAACCTTCTAAATTTTCCTCATCCTCCATTGAACCTGGTAAAGCATTTATGAGCAAGTTGACATATGACTTAAATACTTGTAAAAGACCATCCAATGTTCGACCACCCAATTGCATTGTCACAAGTGGCCCTACATCTTCAAAGAAATCCTGTGAAAGATATACCAAAAGGAAGAAATGTGAGAAATGCTCAAGGACATCTAAACAACGTAACATCAATATATGACAATCCGTCAAACCAAACAAAAAGAGGATACATGTAATGTTACAGGGTCCATGAAGGGACCAGGGTGGAAGAATGAACTCTTCAGGATTTTTATTTTCTTATTTTTATTTTTTTTCATTGATGGGGAAGGGGAGCCATAACAGTAATTTTGTAATGGGGTACAAGTCCAGATGGAAACTTTAAGGTAACATGTGAAGGATCTACTACCTTGAAATAGAAAGTTCATGATGATGGCATGAAGATTTTACACTCTTACCCTTAAATTACCCTCGCTAGAGAAAGATAAAGAAGGAATTCCAACACAATTACATTCCCCATCCAAAAAATCTGGACACAGATTCCCCCAGACATTTGAAACACACATTGCACGCCATAAATATTATTTAATTTCATGTAAACTAATGGCCGAACAACCTGATGTGGCAATCAAGTAAGACCCATTGGCTTTTATGTTTCTGTTTTATTTTTTTTGCCGCATTTCCCTCTTTCCCACAACTGTTCCAATGAGCTGAAGTTTATCTTAACTGCTTCCCCCATTTTTTTCCCACAAAAGCAAGATAGACAGATAGCATATGAAACAAATAAATAATGTATTGATTCCTCATCCTCGTTTCACAGAGTAAGCAGATGAACTTGTCACCCATCTGGGATCTGTACACTTTGGTTAAAGGCCTTTCCTGGTAGAGGGGCACATGAAATCTTGAATTTTCAGCAACATATTAGTCCCCCAAATCTCCATGTATTTTGAAGCAGCACACAATTGAGGATACAAGTCTCTCATTAACCATTTGTAACATTATTCTGTCCACCTTTCCCTTAACCATCTTGGCACTGCGAGGATTAGAAAGTTCTTTCATGTCTAGCAACTCTAACAATCTTGCATTACAACTTTAACTCTAGCGCTCTAAGACTATGTACATTCAGGTTTAGGACAAGAAAAAATACTGGGGGAAATATCGAGAAGTCAACACCGCAATAAGTGAAGGTGATTATGGTTGATGGTTAAAATTACAATGGTAAATGCTATTTTTCTCATTACAGCATCTATTGGAACAGTGTGTGAGCTATGTAAAACAGATGTTTACAAATGTGGATCACTCTCAAAGAGGCCATGGGTCTGAATCCAAGATTTGGGCAGTTGGATCAACTGTGGGAGGCAAGGAAAAAGCTGAGGAAGAAAGGTGAATGAAGCGTGAAGGAAATATCTCCCAATCGTTGATTCCGGTGGCGGTTTGGGCAATTTGGTTGACCAGGAACCAAGTCACCTTACAAGGAGTCACCCTGCTATTTGAAAATATTTGAGTCCATCAAATTTAAGAACTGTGGTTGCTCCTGTTCCGGAGCAACAAGTGTTTGTTTTCCTGGGGAAAATTGGCTATTGAGGAGTAGAGTGAAAATTCAGCTTTTTTTGTTGTGGCTGGACTGGAGCCAGTACATGCCTCGTTTACTAAGGGTCCGTTTGGCAAGACGGACAGGGAAGCTGCGTCGGCGGAAGCGAGCATGCGTTAGGGAATCTATGTTTTGAGGCGTTGGGGAAGCGAGCAACAAATACACATTAACCGCTCAAACTTGGGGCAAACGCAGAAGCTGCGAATTCCGTTTGTTTGAGCGTCTGCGTCTGCGGACGTCCGCTACCACCAACGCGGGTGGGACGCGGATCCAAACTGTACCTAAATCTGGTCCTGTTTTATTTAATTTCAGTCTTTTCAGTTTTATGTTGTGTTCCTCCATATCTTAAAATATGGTGGAAGCTGGCCAACCAGATTCATTTTTATAAAAAAAATTTGGGAAAAAATCTTTTTAATTCTGAAGTTCCATCACCATATTTATCTACTAATTTATGTTTACCAGATGCTACATTCTATACAATTTGATTAACTGCAAAATGTTCTAGGTAGTTCAAAGATCGTGAGGTCAAAGTAAGCCCCACCATAAATGAGATGGCCTCGTTTCGACACTTTCCATCACCCACATTGCTATCTACTTATATATGTTTACCAGATACTACATTCTATATTAATTTGATTAATTGCAAAATGTTCTACTACCTAGTTCAAACTTCAAAGACTGTGAAGTCAAAGTAAGCACCACCATGGCACTATATATGAGATGGTCTCCTTTCGACACTGATGAATGAGATGCAACCAACAAATAAAATATATCTTTACCTGAACCATTGTGTTAAAACGATGTGCACTGCTTGATAGTTTAGGCTGATAGGCAATTCCGGTACTGAGAGGCACATTTGACGCTCTACCAGATGCCCGTGTACAAGCTGGAGCATATGTGAGTACCCAATCATCAGCAGCAGCTAGTGCAGCTGTGCTCTCCTCAATTCGTTTTAAGTTAGCATCTAATGCTTGTTCAACACTAGGCATAAACAACTTCAAGATTACAGGAAAAGTGTTAAGCCCTGTTCCTCCAATAAACTACAATGGCCCAAAGCAATTTGTACACACTCGGCAGCTGCTCTTAAGCCTCCAGCAGCAGCTGATGATGCTAGTGCATTACGCTTTACAAGACGTGCAAATTTCTCTGTCTGATCGATGGACCATACCATCAGCTCCGATGCATATGTTGTCTCCTCACCAAAAACAGCTTGAGAATCCCTTGCAGCTTGAGAAATAGCAGAGAAGACTATTTGTGAGAGGGCAGCAGTGTAAGCTCCTCCATATGAGGTGTTTGATGGACGGATATTTTGCATGCTAGACTGATATTTTTGATAATGGGCATTAAGTAGCAAAGAATGAGCCCGAGGGGCATCTCCGAGCCTTTTAAGAGCAAAAGCAGCTGCACGAAGTTCAACACCACAAGTAGATGGCTGGCAAGCTGCTTCAGCAAGTTGATCTGCTAATTTTTGTCTATAGTGCATTATAGCAGTCCGTAATGCAGAAAGCTCAGCTGCATTCAATGTATGCCTTTCTTCTGATTCAGCAGCTACCTGATCCCCTTCATCAAGGGCACTCAAGGCTTCAGCAACTCTCCTCTCAGCTAATAACACATCAAGAAGATCAGGAAACTCCATACACCATTTCTGTATTTCGGATAGTTCTTTATCTTCAACATCATCTGTGTCATGGTGCATAGAACCTTCAGAACCATTTGACAATGACTCAACATTAACTCCCTCAGCTAACCCATGAATAAGAGCTGCCTGAGTAGATAATAAATTTCTGATGGATAGGAGCTCGCCCTCTAGATCAGATATCTCCTTTGATGTGCTGTGGATAATCAGAAATGTAAGAAAGATGTAAAATATAATAATAGAGAAATAATGGAACTGTTGCCCCCACAATCCAAATAAGAAAGTAGAAACTAAATGATAATATCTTATTTGAAGCATTTGATAGGTATGTTATACATCAAGTCTGTTGAGCACCAACATCACATTGTTTCAGATATTCAAGGATGAAAAATGTCCACAATTTTAGCTAAACAAAATTCATAACGGTTTTAGGAGAAGAAAACCAAAAATGTCATATTGCAAAAAGTTGGGATACCATTCTTATTTTTTCTATTTTATGTGCAAGTGCATCAGTAGGGAGTAAACAAGCCATCACACATTGAAGACTGACCTGCTCAGACTCAAATCATTTGAGCATTTCAGGCAAAACAATAAATAAGTAATAATTCCATACAGTGCAATTTTATTTAAAGGTAGCCTCTTACACAGTATGATTATACAGAATAATTTGCACAAATTGATTTACTGTTGCTATTCCCAAACATCAGGTGCGCTGACCAATTTTCCACTCACCGAATGAAAGCAGCATAGTTAGCATAAACACTTCTACGCATTTCCTCTGCAGAAGCCTTCTTTAAATCTTGAAGATAAGAACACAAGTGCCTTATTTCCTGTCATAAAGCATGCCATTATTTAAAGGCATAGGTGATACAGGGAGACATAAATATGAAACAAACAAAAGAAAGGAAGATCACAGCCATTTAAGTATAAATGTAGCATACTTTGCATTTACTGTTATTAATGAAATGAAATATGTTAAAAAAGGGGCCATAACAAGAGGCGAAAACATTGTGATTGTCAGTTGATCCATTTGACCTTATGGTTTATGATTCACTGGAAGTTACAACCTAAAAATTTTCCTCGATATCCAATACATGAGCACCAACACTTGAGGACACCACAGTTTGACCATACTATGTTGTTACATATCAATTATTAAAAACCCATATCATTAAAAACCAACCCAGTTACTTGCTCTTCCAATGTAAGAAGAAAAAAATCTAGTTGGCTCCCCCCTGGTATTTGAAGCATTGCACAATACGTTCAATGCTGCTACTCGTTTAAATATGAATCCACTACAACTCACAAATATGCAAACAACTCTATAAATAAATGAAAATATGCAACCTTTTCTTGACAAACAACATTTCCAAGGCAATATAGATACAGATAACTTAATCATACAAAACCCTAAATTAGCTCTACCTCACACATTCTGAAGACAACCCAAACCCCAAGATCTTCTTTTTCTTTTGGCACTAGCAAAAAAGGCAATTTTAATCGATTCTCAACACATCCAACATTGACAAAAAAAACCACAGAATTGATTTCAAACGCTCGATATGAATCAAATCACTACGCGAAAAAAGCGACAAAAACCCCAAAACAATGAACAGAGTTGCTAATTGGGGCTGACCTTCTCGTTCATGGTCTGACATTTGGAGAGGATGTAACCGTCGGGGTCGAAGCCCTCTGTCTTGAACACCTTCAGCTTGTCTCCCAACTGGATCGCCTCCTCCCCATTCGCCACCACCGTCGACCCTATCGGCGCCCCCACCGCCGCCCTCGACCGCGACGATCTCCCCGACGACATCCAATCCGGATCTCAAACCCCCTCAAAAATAAAATCCAAATCTTGATCTCTTCCTTCCCAAACGAAGGGAAGATTAGGTTGGAGCAGACGGAGAGGGAGATTAACGACGACGGAGCACGACGGGGTCGAAAGGAAACGATTCGGGGGACTTGACTTTTTATGGCGTAGAGGGAAAATTTGCGTCGTCGGTTGTTGTTTGTGGGAGGGTGACTGAAAATTTTTAGGTGAGCCGAATAACGGCGTATTTTTCATTTATTATTAGGAAATATCCACCCCTCGAAACTTCCAAAATTCCCCATGCTTTTTCCTGAATTCTATGTAACCCATTAAACATCTGTAAATTTAAATAATCTTGAATTAAATTATTATTAACACATAAAAAATATTATAATTTGATTAATCCTAGCTTAAAGCACAGTAAAAAAATAAAAAAATAAAAACCTCATATAATGTGTTAAAAAATGCAGAAAGTTCTCTATAACTTACAATTTTATCTCATTGTATAGTGTTTTTAAAATTTATTTAGATGGATAGAATCATCATTTGTAGAGGGTTTTTTGTATTTAAATACATTGTAGGGGGCTATTGATAGGCATGTCAATAGGTCGTCGGTCAACCCGAACCCGACCTGATAAAGACGTAAAATACTCCAACCCGAAGGAATCGATCGTCCAAACGGGTCGGTCCCGGTCTATCCCGACCCATTACCATGGACCATTTAGACCCGTACTATTTTAGGTTCTAGTTAGGAATCCTAGTAGTAAATAATAACACTTCCTTTTTTTTTTTAAAAGGAAAATGTTAGACTCAATCACATTCACCAACCAAAACTCAGATCTTACATATTTTCATTTTTTAAAAACAGTGCTGCTACCTGGGCCCCAAAAATTAGGCCACATTGATGAGCCCCAATAGGTGGCATCCTCTTATTGGTTCCCTGTTTGACTTTTTCTAACAACCAAAAACACAAAGACATTACTACCCTTATGAGAAGTTAAAAAAATTGGATCCAATTAAATCATACCATCATTAATCCTCGAATTGATATCCCAATAAATGCGGGATCATTAAACCTCCCCTCCCGATTGAAGATTTTTCAAAAAAAAAAAAAAAAAAAACCCACCCAGGGTTTCGAATTGGGTGAAAACAGAAGAACGAAAAAAGAAAAAAAATCGGGGATCAAGGGTTTATATCGTCTGATTCTCTTCCCCAAACAAATCCTCAACAATGGCGAAGAAAAAAGGTTCGATTTCTTGCCACAATCGAAACCCGTCTCGTATTTTTTTTTTGGTGAAATATACAAAAACATTAGATGTTATTTTTTCACTTCTTGAAAGATGAAATCGTATTTGAAGCGTTTTCAATCATCAAAATTCTCTTCCACACATTGTTCATCTGTTAATCTTTAGTCTGAGTGTATTTGAAATCCATCTAAAGAATATGTTAATATGAGTGTTTCAGATTTTGTTCAAGACATTGCACAATGATAATATGAGTGTTTCAGATACAAATATTTGAAAACCAAAATTATTGGTTGTTTATTAGGTAATTGTAATCTCAAATGTGTAACGAAATTGTGTTTAATGCATTGATTTCGTTCACCAGTGTATCTAGGTTTGAAAAAAAAATTATTTGACATTGTTAATTTATTTTTGGTTTTTTTGTGCATCCTCTTCATTTTTTGGTCTAAAACATAAATGATAGAACGAATAGTAAATTCAGATACATGTATCTGAAAATCTACAATTGTTTATGAGAATCTATAAGGTGTAATGTGTTTGTATACCAGTGTAACAACATGAGATCTTGAAAGGTATATCTGAAATTGATTTTTTCTGTGTATCTAAAATTTAAAACAGAGGGAAGAGTTTGAAAAACACTTGAGTGGCAACAAAGATGGCAAAATCATATCAGTGGCAGATGCACCGCAGCAAGATTGAATGTCGTAAGTGTAATTCAAAACCAAAGTTCAACATTCAATTTATTATCTGTATCTTAAAAAAAATTGTTTTATTGCAGAATGGATTGTGGTCCAGTCATCCTAAATATCATGAAACAATATGCTGCAAACAAGGAAGTGACCACACATATGATGGACAAGAAGAAGTGTAGACCAATAAAGGCACACATTATGCATAAATTTCTGAATGGCAAACATCGTACATATACAGACAAAGATCACATGGTCAGACAGATGTACATGAAACCTTCATCAAGAATAGAATAAAGTTTATATATGAAAAACAATTTGGCTGGTAGATATGACAATTTTTGTTGATGTTTGAATATAAAATTCTATATTCAATGTATTGTTGATGTTTGATGAACAATTGATTGGTTTTTGGTTTTGTGATTAACATCATATCTCGTACAGTTCAGTTATATCTGGATTTGTAAAGTGTATCTGAAATATGTATTACAATGTGATGGGTATGTAAATTATACTTAGTAATTGTATGAAATGAAACATGTAGCTTGTTCTCTGTACTTAACAAAATCTAGGAGTTTTTATTAAGTGTATCTTAATTCAATTAAATCATATAAAATGGGAGCTTGCTGTTTTCAGATTTATGTGGTCCATTTTATACACATAATGATGTCAAAACACATTACAATTTCATATATTAATCATCTTTTGTACTGCAAATTCATATACAGGTTTTCAGATACACACATGAAATTCAGATACACTGTATCATTACAATTTCAGATATTAATCATCTTTTGTACTGCAAATTCACATACAGGTTTTCAGATACACACATGAAATTCAGATACACTGTATCAAAATAAGCAATTACATTATACACACAATCGACCTTGTATTTGCAATTTATATAGGTGTCTAATATAACTTTTCAGGCACAATTTCAAGTCCAGATACATCTGAACTATATCAGATATGATGTTAATCTCATAACTAAATCCTAATTAGTTTTTCATCAACATTGTTCATCAACATTACATTGAAATAAAAATTTGTATAAAAAAATTAACAGAAATTTGTCATTTCAAATGAGACCCTAATTGTTTTTCATATACGAACTCAAATCTGCTGCTCTTCACGTTGTACTGCAAATTCACATACAGGTTTTCAGATACACACATGAAATTCAGATACACTGTATCAAAATAAGCAATTACATTATACACACAATCGACCTTGTATTTGCAATTTATATAGGTGTCTAATATAACTTTTCAGGCACAATTTCAAATCCAGATACATCTGAACTATATCAGATATGATGTTAATCTCATAACTAAATACTAATTAGTTTTTCATCAACATTGTTCATCAACATTACATTGAAATAAAAATTTGTATAAAAAAATTAACAGAAATTTGTCCTTTCAAATGAGAACCTAATTGTTTTTCATATACGAACTCAAATCTGCAACTCTTCACGTTTCCGTGTACATTTGCTTGACCATATGATCTTCGTCACGTTTCCATGTCTCTGGCTTCCCTCCAAATGAAACTCTGTAAAAATTATAGTTTGTGTCAGTTATTTCAAGATACAGTTTGAAAAGTAAACTTCAAGATACAGTATGCAAAATAAATTTCTTTTTCAAAATTTGAATTGAATAAACTATATTAAAAATTTATACCTTCGACTTTTTTTGTTCCTGATCGTATCCCAAAAATAAGATCGACTTCATCTATAGTGATTTTTATTCGTTTCCCAATGATGTTGAAGCTATCAGTCTTGTGGTCAAATGACTCGATGATGGACAGCATCATCATCATTCTTCTTTGTCTTGCTGTAATCAAAAGACTTGTTGGTGAAGGCCTTAAATAGATTCCAGAATGGAGTTCTCTGAAGCAAGTCCAAATGTTTTTTGCTCAACTCCATTGTAGCGAACATTTTGAAAATTCTGTGAATCGTAGATCTATATTGAGGGTAGTACGCTTTATTTCTTCTGGGTTCAGCAACTCTTTCTTTTGAAACTACAGAATTATGCATATATTGATTTCTTAGATGCAAAAACAATTTCTGTGTAATCGATACAACATCAATATACTCTAAAATGACTGTATATGTTGACATAGTAATGCACTTTATACTTTTAAGATACAATGTATCTGAAACAAAAATCAGCAGTTCCTACAACAAATAAGCAGATATACAAAACATGACAAATCATCTATATTTTCAGAGACATGCAATTCAGCCAAAATCCACACCAAAAAATGTTATAAGAAGTTTGTTATTTCAGATACATTAAAATTTAAAACATTTTCAGATATATGAAAATTTCTATCAATCCAACACACAGTAATTGGACTTTCAGATACAAGTATCTGACATTATGTATTTGTTCTACCATTTTGAAGCAAAAAATGCCCAGTGTGCACAGGAAAACCTAAAACAATTGCAGAATATCAAATATGGTTCTATCTCAAATATAGATTCATATTTAAACGAAGATAACGCATCAGACACATTTTTGACATATAATTCGAGATTATGATTACATAATAAATAACCAATTTCTATGGATTTCCATATTAATGAATATGAAATTCTCAGATTAACAACGTCAAATGCATTTAACTATGTACTTGTATCTGAAACTCAGATTTACGGTATTAACTGAAAAAAAAGATTAGGTACTTCAACGATTTCATCTTTGATTTCAACCTTTCAAGAAGTACATGTTCATGCCGCAAAAAAAATAAAAAACGGGGAGGTTTTGACGATTGGAAGATGATCTAACCTTTGTTTTTCACCATTGTTGACAATTTTTTCAGTGAAGATGATCAGATGAACTCCCGATCTCTGTTTTTCTTCTTTTCTTTCGTTCGCTCGGTTCACCGAATTGTGCAATCGTCCAAATTGATATTTGTTTTCCTTTCAATTCATCAATCTGTATAAAAAAAAATAACCGTGATTTTCTAGTAATCCATTTGATTTGATATCGTAAAAAATGGAAAGAATCTTCTAAATCATAACTGCTCGGCATTAATGGGGGCGGTTATGGGAAAATTGATGAGATTAATTAGGTGGGGGTACTATGGGTAATTCAAACTTGCCACCTCATGGGACTTGGGATGGGGTCTAACAATTGGGGCCCAAAAATCATTATTGTTTTAAAAATAGTAAACATCATCTAATGAGGTATATGATTTGATAAAAAGTACACATCGCTTCATTTTAAGTTGAATGAACATATTTTTAGTAAGTATAGAAAAATATTTAATGAAGTATATATAACATCTAACGAAATATATGTTTCAATGGATTTTTAACGTGGTATATAGAACTATGTTTTGGACTGAGAAAAAATTGAGTGTAACAGAAGCCCAAGTCCACTTCAAGATGATAGTATGTTTTGAATTATTATTGAAGGTATATGAATAAGAAAATATTAGACGCGGTAACTTTTATCAATCAAAACTAAGATCTCAAATGTTTTCAATTTTTTTTTTAAATAGTAAACATCATCTAATGAGGTATATGCTTTGATAAAAAATGCATGTCACTCCATTTTAAGTTGAATGAATTCATTTTTAATAAGTGTAATAAAATATTTAATGTGGTATATATAACATCTAACGAGTTATATGCTTCACTGGATTTCTAACGTGATATACAATATTTTTTAAGCTCAGAAAAAATTGAAGGTAAAAACACTTATAAATAAAACACATTAGTCAATGCTTATTTTTCACATTTTTGTAAAGATTGCAAAAGGCAAGTACGCTCACGTGGGCTTTTGGGTTGGGTTGAACCCATGAAAAATTTAAGGGGTTACTAAACCTTTTCTTAGTAAGATGAGAGAAGTACCTCATCTTTAGTGAGGAGACTTGGATTCGAATCTTACTGCCTGCTGATAGGGGAAGATTTAACCAAGAAAAAAAATTACCCACAAAAAAAAAAAAAAAATTCAAGGGGTGCCTCTAATTGCACCCCTCTTTTTAAGGTACACACCCAAATTTTTGCACACCTAACAAAAGTCAATAATATTCTTTAGACACCTCTATATATAAATGAGGCATTGGGTTTCTAGTGCACACCCAGCCATTCACAAGAAAACAGCAAAAACCCTATTCTCTCTACCACATTTCTCATCATCAACACCCAGTCGTCCCGCTCTCTCGCTCGCTGTCGACAGCCGAGCCTCCCCATGCTCTCCTCACCATGGATGATTAGCCATCCGTTGTCCCACACAGTCCGTCTTGTCATGATCATCATCTCTTTTGCTCATTTGTGATTATGCTCATTTTCATGAATTGAAAGTCATGTTCATTTCAAGATAAACTTACATATCTATTTGCATTTTAAGTTCTATGAATATTGTGAGTTGTATGTTCAAGGTTTCATTGATTTTTTTTTCTTACTTTTAGGATTTCATTATTGTTTAGGGTTTGGTTCATGTTTAAAATTTTTGTTTAAGGTTTGATTATGTTTAGCTTTCATATTTAGGCTTAGATTCTATTTATTTAAATAATATCGTATCTTTTTTTTGAAGTTATACAATGTAATCTTTTAGAGTGTTTGATTCATGTGGGATTCATGGTTAGGGGTTGAATCATTTGAGAATGATTTAACAAATTATGTAGAATTGGCTAAGGAGAATGATTTTTCATACAGTATGTGAGATTCATGGATAGGGTTGAATCATTATGAGAATGATTTATTTATATAATATAAATGTAGAATTGTTTTTTCTTGTATTTTTTAATTCTTGGTTATTTGAGAATGATGTAGTATGGCCTCCAAAAGAGCGTCTTCGACCTACAACTTACAAAAGGAAGAATCGATCTAAAGACGTATGCTTTACTTCTGAAAATGTTGAAGCTATGATCGAGCCATGAGTGGAAGAGCAGAGGGAAGAAGTAGAGGTGGAAATAGACTTTACAGATTGATGAAGCTTAGTGTGAAATGTCTGTTTCTGGTGGACTAGTAAATAACGAGTTTCTCGTGGACTACCGGCACCACTTGACATATTGTATTTATAATGCAAAGATATATACAATATTATAAATATTTTATATGTAAATATGTGACTGTAATCTCAATATTATTGTTCTCCATTGTTTTTATTTTTTATAACTATTATCCATTATCATAATATGATAAGATAATGCATAAATTCACATATTTTCATTTTCAAATGAACTTAAAAAATTATATATTAACTTCATAAAAAACTATGATTTTCTTAGAATTTTTTAATTCCGAAAATACAATAATAAATATTTTTTATATCAAATCCCTCAACTTCTATAATTCAATAATGGGTCCAAGAGAATCCCATATATATCCACCCAAATCCCATTATATCTTTATGGATCCCTCTGCCCTTGATGGCATACGACAAATCCAAAGGGAATTCAACGTGATGACGACAGGTAGATTAAAAACAAAAAGAAAACCGAAAAGCCAAGGTAGGTGATCATTCTTGACAAAAAAAAAAAAAAAAAAAAAAAAACTAGAACGACGAAAAGACTGACCTGGTCATCGAATGACCTCTTTGCAGGTCCCCCCTTGTCGATCGGATCTCGGAGGACGAACATTGGAGGATCTCACCTTTCCAATTGGAGCACTAGCTGAATATCAGATAGTAAGACTCAACCCCAGACGAGGGGAGAGAGTGGTAGTGGATGGGATATCCACTTGCCCAACATCAGATCTGTACTAACTTTTTTCAGAAATGAAATCGGTTAGTATCACGAGCCTATCTTTGTTTCCAAAAAAAAAACCAACCCCATTCTAACTCAGGTAAGGAAATTTTTGCCCCTCCAATATCTACAACTCCTCGTGGTTTTAAGAAATTGTTGAATCAATCCCTACCGTCACCTCATTCAACGTATGTCTGGTTAAAAGTTAGAGCTCCTTCTCCTCCTCTTCTCAAACCCCGTCTGATGCCTATTGAAATTCACCTACCTGTCCTATTATTGTTCATTAGAATGGTCGTCGTGATTTGGTTTCTCGCGATCATCTTCTTTGTCAGCTTCACAGTCTACATAATCCCCGCTCTGGCCCACATGGCTCACCTTCCACTCTGTTGCTCGAGAGGTAGATGAACATCATGAATTGATTTCTTGTTCGAATGCATTCGGTCAATGTGATTCATGATGGCGTGGGTATTGGTGGTTGGGTTCAGTTTCAGAGGGTGGGGGGGCATGAAACAACTTAATTATCACTTTTCAAAGATCTCCCTTTAGTTTTAGCTTGTGCATGGGAGAGAGAGAGAGAGGAATACTCTCTATTGGTTAACAGATGTTTAATTTCATGATATTAGTTGCTCCGCGTTTTGATTGACATGAATAAAAACTGTGAATCCCATAACACAAAGTCCTTTTGGAGTCTGATAATGGCCCTTTTATATTGCCCAAAGAATGAGCAGGCAAGACTAGTGTTCATTAGAGTTTAAAATGCCCACAGTACAGGCAAGACTAGTGTTCATTAGAGTTTAAAATGCCCACAGTACAAGTAAATGAGCAGTACAGATTTGAGGGGGTCGGTGATAAGGTTTGCTAACTATATGATTCAGTTTGTTAACCATATGGGATTCAGTTTGTTAACCATATGGGCGTTATTACACTCAGTCATTTTTATCAATCAAAATGCAATTCTTTATGCTTTGTTAGAAATGCAGTGAATCATATATATTGTTAGATGATGTATATATCTCGCTAATATTTTTCTCATACTTATAAAAAAATTGGTTAATTCAATTCGAAATAAAACGATATACACTTTTTATCAAATTATATATCTCATTAGATGATGTTTATTATTTTTTTAAAATAAAAACATGTGTTATGAGTTTTGATCAATAAAATGACAGAGTCTAATATTTTCCTAACTATATAAAATAGTTAGGCAATTTCATCAGGGGATCAAATATATTAAGGGCACTTTATGAGACCTGTAGTGATTTTTGGATTTTACAATTATGGGTAAAGGTAGTTTTTAGTGACCTTTAAGCTCCCGTTCCGACATACAATTGTATCAGCATAAGTGAATATAGTAATGAAATAAGTGATTTTGTATTTGGTTATATTTTAAATTTGGTTGTAGTTTTGAATTATTTTCGTTGGGAAACGTATAATAAAGTTTTTTTGTTTTGATAAAATGTGAATAAAGTGTGGATAAGAATTTATTGCAACACCTCTTATTGAAATAGCGGTAAATTGTCTACCTTTGGTCAAAAAAAAAATTTATATAAAAAGTGAAAAAATGATGATAGTTGATTTGAATAAATGATTTATAAGAGATACTTGACAGTAAGCTCACATTTTTTTGAGTAGAATAACCTAAAATAACATTAATTTCAAATGTTGTCTAAAATTTATATACCAATGTATATCAGTTTATTCATGATACATTATCCCTAGGTATTCAATGCACCCAAACAAGGCTGGTCATGAAAATTGAATTTTTTGAATGGTCCCTAAGCGAAATTTTAAAGTGGCATGGGGCTCATACATTATAATATAAAAAAAATCTAGATTGTTTAAATTTTACACACTACTATGATAATCATATGCACTTAATAAAACAAAAAAAATATTAAAATCTAGATATACAATATTATATAATCATTTAAATTAAAATATTATACGATATTTAGGAAAAGAATAAACAAAAGAAAAATAAATTTAAAAATTGAAATGTCTATTGGATTATATATGGTTGGAGAGATTTAAGAAAATGGAGAAATTTTAATCTTGAATTTGGAGAATATCAAAAAGTTTGTTGAGGGTGATTAATTAAAATAACACATTTCATCATACATTTTATTAAGTATACTAAATAAATAGTTTTTATGGGTCCTTATTGGATGGGGGCCATAGGCGTCCTTGGTAACCTTGTCCTCGGACTGTCTGCATTCAAACATCCAAATTCTCTTATTCCGCTTTATTCCATGTTTTCTAATCCCCTATTTCACATCCAAACAGAGACTCAGTGACTTCTTTATGATTTAAGAAATTTTCACGGAGATATATACATTATGTTTTTAAATAAAAAACAATAAAAGGAATACAGTCAGGACCCCATATCATCGCATTGTCACGTTAAGCAATAAACAATAATAAAATTATAACAAAGCAAGGGGTTATAGGTTTTGGTCCCGTGATTGGGATAGACAACGGTCCAAAACACGTGCAAGGTGGAATTCATTATTCTTGATAAATCAAGGAAGAAGATAAAATCATTCCAAAACACATATAAACACACTCTCAATCTTGTGACCTCCCCTGAATCGCCTCTCTTATGTGCCACAATTCCATAATAAATTAACATATTTTTAAGGTAAAGGATAGGCTATATATAACTGAAATTAATTATTATGTTTGAAACTTGCCCCAAAAAGCAGCAAGAGAGAGGAAGAAGAGGTAAAAAAAAAAAAGAGACAGGAGGGAAGAGGAAGCAAAACATGGGATGGTATGCTGAGAAGAAAAATAATTAACACAGAGGCCAATGAAGGCGCCCCTCAATGAGAAGTATATATAGCCAGGGCCGGCTTAGGGTCATCTAATTAGTGAGAGAGACGTTTGGTTCTTTGTTTTTTCAATTCATTTCTTTCTTCTTTAGCGATCCAAGAGCAAAGGTTTGGTCAGACAGATATTGTTTTAATTCTTCAGTTTAAGAGAAAATGTAGAACTTTGAGTCGACAGAGGTGATATATTATGAGGTCTAGGACAATAATTTTTAAATATAATTTTTTATATTTTTAATTATTCATAAAATAATATTTATTTAAATTATTTTTTATTTAAAAATTATTCTTCTAATTTTTTAGGAAGTAAAATTACTAATTAAGTTTTTATATTCAAATTTTAATCTGATTCAAATAAAATAATGCATTGTTCCTTGTTGTTTTTGTCTATAGTAAACAAGAAGTTCAGAGATATTTTTTTAATATAAAGAATAAATAGAGTGAAAATAATGTTTTTAAAAATAAAGAAAAAATAGAGTGAAAAGAAAAATAAAAAAAAAGAGTATGAAGAGTAGGCCTGTCAACGGGTCGGGTCGGGTCGGGGTGGACCTGGACCCGACCCGTGACAGGACCCGGCGGGTCCTGAACATGTGGACCCTGATCCAGACCCGTCGGGTCTCAGGTTATTTGTGTCACAAAGTAAACAATAAACATTTATACTTGTAACTTGATAAATAAAAAATAAAATTATGGATCAATTAATACTAATATTCTTATAATATATGAGTGTATATTAATAAAACAGTCGGGTCTTGGATCCAACGGATCGGGGCGGGGTGGATCTGGACCCGACCCGTTTGTATGTTCGGGTCCATCGGGTCAGATCTAAATCGGGTCGGGTATATTACACATGTAATTGGGTTGGGTCGGGTCTGGTCGGGTCTGGACCCGTTGACAGGCCTAATGAAGAGTCACCCTTTTAGGCTTTGTAGTTTCACATTCCCATTTTTTTTAGAATAAAAAACCCCTTAAATCCCATTGGTCTAATTTTTTGTGCTATTTTTTAGGGATCATGTTTAATTGATTACTTTTTAATCACATCAAAATTATTATTCTAAAAAATTTTTGCAATGTGTTAATCTATCATTAGTTAATACCTAAATCTACTTATAAAAAAATAATAATTCAAGGGCTTTTGTGCAGGAGTCTTAAACAATTGTTTAACTTGCCTGATAAAAGAAAAGATCTTGTCTACCACAATAATAAATTAATACTTATTTTATGCATCCTCAATGCTCAATGGAATGGCGAAAGAAATGGAACAGCTATAACCACGCATTTTACAAAAGGAGAAAAAGAAGAAGAAAAGAGTAATGGCCCAGCGGATTTTTACAGCAATACGGTAGTTTAGGAAAACTCTTTTTTTAAAAAAAATTTGGTATGATGGGAATTGAAGCCCTTTAATATTGCACATTTGTGAATATACAAGCATATAGTAAAAAAAAAATGATGCGTCGGTTTTGTTGTTAAAAAGCACTTTCATTCAAGACCCGAGATTACTGGGAAACGATTATATCTCTAGGTGTTTAATTGGACGTACTGATAGTTCAATAGTTTACAACAAGCTTTACAACCATTAAAAGTTATTCAAGGGAAAATTAACATCGGAATTATACTTGACTTTCTACAATATATAATGACAAATACCGTATATCCTGAGAGCACTAGAGCCACATAGCATCCATGATTTACTTTGGATCACAGACTAAATACAGTCTTTTGGCTAGTCTTGGAAACTCAGGACAAGCCATTATATTCCAATTTGAAAACCATAATTTGGATGCATATTAGATTGCAAAGAACTCAATGAAAAGGAACAAGAGGCGATGGGTACAATAAATTTAAAAAAACTCATGGTACAAGAAATCATTAAGAAGAATAAAAGTTCATCTGAAGGAGAGAGTGAATTTGAATTTGTGCACAGCTAAGCTCCAAAGAAGACCACAGAAAAGAGGCACCATATCCAAACCCCACCAGTGGCCAACTCCACTGCCAACCACTTCCCTCCACTGCCTTTAATTATACTCATGGCACTACTCTTGCTGTCTCCACTACTGCTTGGTGTCCCACTTGAAGAACCCTTTGTGGTGCTGCTGCCACCATTACCTGCACTCAAAACACAACAGTTTCAAATACCTAACATTTTAGTACATAACTAACTGATTCAACATTTCAACCCACGAGTTAGACACTTTGAATCCCTTTGTAGTACTTCTCTGATATGTACCATAAGAGTGTTATTACATGCGGTCATGTGGACAGTCCCATGGACTGTGCCACGTATCTTGTTAACTTTCCAGTGAGGCATATACCTTGATAAAAAAATTACATTTGTTAATTAAAAATGAGTTCGTTAAATTCAAAATTGACCGATATACATTTTTCATCAAACATATACATCATTAGACGATGTTTACTATTTTAAAAAAGTTAAAATAGACTGTCCGTGAGACCGTCCACAGGATTGTCCCTAACATTTTTCTTATTGAAAATATCTAAATGGTTGTACATTATTATTATTATTTTTAAGTCCCTGAAAAATAAATTATTTCATGATTAGTCCATTCATTCTTCATATTTCATTTCAAGTCTCTAGCTTCAAATGTCTTTTTCGTTATTAATCCCTAGACAAAATACATATGATTTTGTATGTATTTTAATATTTATAACTCGTATACAAAATTTTGAATGAAAAATTTAAAACAAAATTACATTTGAATTATTCGGCATTGAATGACAATTTCAGTGTTATTCAAAATTGCATATACCCACCTTGTAGCATTTTCTGTCGAATTAGGATTGATTACAAAAGCAGAAAAAGAAATATTATCTAAGCGAATTTCAAGATATTTTTGTATTTGTACTTTGATTTAAATGATTTTTCTCGGTTGAATTTTGGCTAATATCAAATTAAATTTTTTGAATGAGTTTAGAATTAAATTTAAAAATTTAGATGCCACTCATAAATAAATAAATAATAGTAACTTAAATGTAAAAAAATAATATAAATATGTTATATTCTGGTAATATCACAAAGATATTTTCTCTACGGATTAATAATGAAAAAAAATATTTGAAGTTAGAGACTTAAAATGAAATATAAAAAATGGATGGACTAATTAAGAAATAACATAGTTTACAGGGACTTAAAAATAGTTTATTTTGACCAATTAACAGTGTTCAGAAGGCCGTTTGATAGAGTAACTTATAACCAAATAGGCGTTAGAAGTTGGGGACTTGAAAGAATATGAAAAAGAGAAGACCCAATCACTAAATATCTTAGTTCAGAGGGACCTAAAAATAAAAATCCCTAAAATATAACTATATATAATATACGACCTCTTAGTCAATATTAGGAAATTTAATTCTAAATATCCAAATTCACCATTACACTACAATATCAAAATACGCTTCCAATACAGTACGTATCACAGTCAACCTAAAATTAAAAGACAGAAATAGAGAAACTCTTTCTCACCTGTCTTGTTTACAAAGTCATTGAAGACCTGGGCATCGGGGAACTAGGAGCCAAATGAAGGAGTGCTGTCAAATATCAAACCACAAAAGTTCAATAAAAATGTATCGTTTGGCTCTTAATCCTACAAAAACATGACCTATTTTTGTGTTTTATACGTACTCGGGCATTCAGAGATGTTGGCCGGGGCGTTGCATATTGAAGGCAGCGACAAGGCGAGGTTTGGATCGATTTTAAAGCCGAGACCGGGATCGTTTCGGTCCCTGACTAAGACGCACAGGCATTTGCGGCTCTTCTGGACGACGGTTTTCATGCCGTCACAGCAATCCGGCGGCGGTGTCTTCGCCTTCCCTTCGATGTAGTTGAGGCACGTCGAGAGCCCAATCAACTGCTGGGTGCACTCTTTGCGGTCGCTAGCTAGGTCAGAGAAGGTGAGATTCGACAGACAGAAGAAGCACAGGATGATGACCAATAATGCTGAGGATGAAGATGGCCTTGCCATGGTTTGAGCCAAGAAGAAGCTGTTTGGATGGATGACCAGTTTTTTTGTTTTGATACTGTTATTTATAATGTAATGTATGGTTTTTTGGTTTTTTGTTTTTTTGAAGAGAGGATTAGACAGATGGGTGGAAAATGGTTGCATTAAATTTTGTTGGTTGAGGTGTTCATTTTATAATTTGAGACTCTCCCATGTGAGAGGTTAATTGTGTTGATGTTGAAGTGGTTCTCATCATGGCATGGAGGGGTACGTTTTCTCTTGCCTTTTTTTTTTCTTTTTGCTTTTTTCTTTTTGGTTTGTAGTTCCTAAATGAAAGTGTAATCCCTCGAAATTGCTGGAAACATCTCTTTTTTTGTTAATTTTATTATATGTGGCACACCATTTGATTTACTGTCAAAGAGATTGTGATGAATTGATCATAGATTTTGTCAAATGAGGGCTTCATGGGACCACTTAATGGCATCATTGTTTTATCTAGAAAGAGGTTCTTTTATTATATAAAGAAAAATGTTAGACCAAGCTGGTTTAATAAAATTGTTGAATTATTCAAATATCCCTAGACCCTCACATTTTGAAACTTTTTTTTTGTACCCCTATAGATCACCCCCATTTTTTTTAAACCCCCCCCCCCCCCCCCTCCCCTGCCACATTACATTTCATTTCCAATGTTGCTTTCATCCCTGAAAACCTACACTTAATATGAAATTCACTTCTTCTTCTCCAAATCACCTACCACCACCCATAAATTGACTGTTGTCATCTCCTTTTCCACATCCCGATCGTCCTTCAACAATTGATAGTATTGAAGGAATGTTGGAGCTGCGATTCAAATGTCAAGAGGCGTGCTCGAAGATCTGAGAAAACCGGGAGCGGAGGGAAATTAATGAGAGCAGTGACAAGCATAGAGTAATCTGCACCAAGTCCACGAAGGACAGATGTGACAAGGTCGCTGTTCGAAACGGGTTCATTGATGGCAGCGAGAGCATCCGCAAGAGACTTAGCATGCTGCATGTATTCTGAAATAGACTTGGTTCCTTTAGATATAGAGAGGAGCTGAAAACGTAGATGAGTGGCATTTGCGAGAGACTGTTGAGAGAAATTTTGTTGAAGACATTCCCATATCTGACGAGAAGTAGAGAGCCCCACCACTTGAGAGAGAACAGGTTCGGAGAGAGTAGCGGTGATTATGCTGATGATGGATTGATCCATTTGAAACCAAATAGTGTAGTCAGGATTTGGGGTGGTGGTGGAGGTTGCATTATTTGGTATAGACTGAGAGGGACATGGATGAGATCCATCAATGAAACGCCAATAGTTTTGACCAATGAGGAATGGTTTGATCTGAGTTTTCCAAAGGAGGTAATTGGTTTCTGTTAATTTAACAGAAACCACAGTTGAGATGTTAGGAATAGAGATTGTATTTGAGGGAGAAGATGATGAGACAGGGGTAGGAGCCATTTGAATTTAAACCTGCTCTGATACCAGGAAAGAGATAGAGAATCACTATGTTGTTTGCATTACAAACACACAAATATATACACACAATGATATACATATAATCAATCCCATGACTTAAGGGATGTGGACGCAGTGATCCCATGATACAAGGGATTGTACAGCTAAGTAAATCAAGACTTGGTGACCAAGTTATTTAGTGGATAAGGACATTCCTTCAATAGATAGAGTTACATAAAATACTTTCACTTGGTTGTCCTTCACAATCTACATTATTTACAAAAAAATTTAAAGCATATACACATGCATATATATTACATAATAATAAAAGGCAAGTCATAGATGACTCACATGTACCTCTACCACCTAACTCTCCTCCTCAAAACCCCCCTTCTGCTCATCCTTCCCTAGCTTCGCCTCCTCCCAATTTTCCTCGTCCCCCTTGTCCTCCTTCCCAAGCTTCTCCTTCTCCATCTCCATCTCCATCTCCTTTCCTAGCTTCTGATGCAGACATCATAGCCATACATCGGACGAGATCGGATGAAACAGAAAAGAAGAAGACATTTTGATCATTTGGGAGCACCATAACTTCAAATTGGATATAACTTTTAAACCGTAGATCGAAATCGCTATTATAATATGTCCACGCGTTTGTATCGACGAACCCTATAGGAGTAGTTGCTACATCAAATTTCAGAGCGTTTTGATATCGTCTTAGAGGTCAAATCAACAGTTTAAAGTTATTTTTACTATTTTTGACGGTTTGAGTTTGTTATGATTTTATTCCTTGTTTTAGGATCTATATTTAAATTTGAATTTCAAACATTGATTTGAATTCAAATTTGAATATCAATTAGGATTAAATAAATATGTGTTTGTTATTTTTGAGATTTAGATAATATGTTAGGATCATAGATTACAGATGTAGATAATTAATTGAGATCCTAATATTTTAATAATTCTCTACTCTATAAATACCTATAAACCAATTGATTAATAAGTTATTGATTATTTGAGTTATTAAATTTCCTTCGTTTTTGTTATTCGTGATTGAAATATCAACTACGCAGAATTCCAATCATCTAGTAATTCTGAAGAAATAAACAGATTATTGAAACCCAACGCTCTGGCATTCTTCTTGAATAATCAACAACGTCACTGAAACCTGCCGATTTCATTCATTTGATCGAATCCGGAGAAAAGTGTATACATACGCTACATCAGCTTCTCCTCTCTCTAGCTTCTCCTCCTCCCAATTGTCCTTCTCTTCTTCCTTGTCTCCCTTGTCCTTGTCCTCGTCCTCCTTCTCTTCCTTGTTCTTCTCCTCCTCCTTCTGCCCCTTCTCTTCTTTCTTCCCCTTCTTTTGATCCTTCTTCCCCTTGTTCTTGATAGGGTATACAAAGGGCGTCCATACCTTCTTGGAAGTTAACCTCTCACTCCTCTTAACCCTCTCGTCCATTAAGGAAGGGCTTGGATTCAGTTGTGTGCTCCTCCTCCGAGGGGCTAGGTCTTCCTTCTTTTTTTTTTGAATCTTGGAGGAGGAGGACACCTCAGTGGAGGACACCTCACAATCTTATCAACCGCTCCCAATGCTTCTGACAAGTCCATGTTCCTGTCAGACAATGAGGAGATTCCCTGATGAACAACATTGACGGAGTGGAGGGTTCTATGATTGGAGAGAGGCTATTTGTTTATGCAGATTGTGGACCAATAAGCCATGATCCACTTTCATGATTTGGATGCACTTGTTGAGCCGAAATAATTCCTTCTGGAGTTGATTATTTGTTTCAAGAGCTCCTCCATACTCTTCTCTAGACTAGGCATCAGCTACAGGCCAGCCCACGAGCGGGCCTCCAGGCCAAGATTTTAAACATGTTATTTCTTTTTATTTTTTAATTTTAAATTGTTCATTTTTATATAAATGTTAAAATAACACAAAATGGAAAGTATATTGTTGAGAAAAAATATTTACATCTATTGAATTTTCAAAAATAAAATACAAATTGAATTAATTATTTGAAAAACTGATTCACTACATATAACTAGGTTGGCACCTAAATAAATATCAATAATTTGCATAATTCAACCATAATTCAAATAAAAATACATAAATTTACATGTGACTCATTCATTGTATTGCCCCCTACGGTCTACAGGGTCGGACACATAGGCGAGCTTGTGGGCTGGCCGTGGGCCGGGCTCGGACCCCAGAATTAGGTCCTGCCAATCCTGAAAACAGGCCAGGTTTTGGCCCTACTGGTCCAAGCTGAGATTTCGGGCCTTGAGCCAAATGGGGAACCTTACTCTAGACCTCCAAGGCTTCCCCTCCCTCCCTTCCCCCTCTCTTCTTCTTCCCCTTCCTCTATTTCCCCCCCACCACAACTTCCTCTTACCCTTCATTACTTCTATTCCCTCTTCCATTCTTCTCTTCTGACTTGCATCTTGAGTTGTTCAACAATCAAAGTTATTTCATGTAGCCTAAAAAGATGCTCCTCATCTTGGCCAACATTTAATTCCGGGTCAACTTGAAAATACAATCAAGCTTTATAAGAAACATAAACTTACATGAAACTTAATATTAGATACAAGAAAAAAACTGATCAGGTTACACTAATGAACAAGGTACTTACAAAAATAGAATATGTATTTAAAGAACAAAATGATTAGGTTACAGTAATGAACAAGGTATTTACAAAATTAGAATATGTGTTTATAGAAGAAAAAAAAAGTTCAGTTACAGTAATGAACTACGTATTTACAGAATCAAAATATGTGATTACAGAAAAATGATCAGGTTACAGTAATGAACAAGGTATATTAATTAAAGTATTCTGATTACATATTTTTCGTATAAAACATACTGAACCAAACATAATGCAAATGAAATTTGTTTATAAATGTTTAAATTATCTAAAAGTAGTCTAATTTCTATGTATTTTTCCATATTTATCATGTATAATTTACTAATATACACATATAATATTGATGACACTTGTTGAATATTTACCGTACATAAACTTTGTCACTATGCATACACGTAGACTTCTGTAGGCTTTGTTTTTGTTTTGTTTTTATTTCCTTTATAGCCTTCGGTTGGCAAGTCAATCAAGAGCTTGATTTGATTATCGGTACAGGTGAGACGTTATGAATCTTAAAATATGGATAGGAGGACAAGCATTGTTGTAGGGTAGGATCTGTTTCAATTCACTTGTCAATGGGGTTTATCCTATGTAATTGCCAAGATGGTGGACTAATAAAATGGAATCACATACAATTGCTAGCCACTTTTTATCCTATAGAATCTGTAGGCCTAACTCTTCAGTCACTTTTTTACTGTTTTTCTAATGAGATAGAATGAAATTGTATTAATATATTATGTGTCATTTAGATAAAGACATAAGTAGGGTTTATGATTATTCTAAGAATAAATTAATATACTAGTGAAAATAAGTAATTTTTTGTTAGGTTGTGTTTTTAGTTATTCTTGTTGAAAATTGTAATGATGATTTTTTTTATTGACTATGGATAAATGGTGGATAAAAAATGAATAAGTATTAATGAAAATTTATAAAATGTGAAAAAGTGATTTGACCAGTGAGTCCTCTGATTTATTAAAGTAGAGGAAGATAGATAAGGGATGCACCTAGAATCATCTTTGTGTGGCCTATAAAAAAAAGGGATAATGTTTTAACTAATTACCCAAATTTTAGTTGTATTTTTCATCCTATACCCTTCAAATAAAAATGCATGAATTTCGTGTACCCTTCGAATGAAAGTATATGCGTGTAGGCAAGAAATGTAGCTTAAAAAGTAGTATTGGTTGCAACAACACCCTAATACATAAATTCGTAACCCATTTTTAAATGATATATACACCAACTTATGATTCAAAAAGTACATCAAGTGACAGGAGGACAAGAGGACGCTATAAAGATTAGATCATATAAGCTTTAACTCCACAGCCATAGTTTTTATTGATGGACTTAATTTCTTAAAAAGAAACCCAAAAAAATTAATAACTATCAAGTAACACTTGGTAGAAAATTAAATTTGGCAACTCATTATTCATATACATTGACCATGATGTAACAGAATGTTGGATCGCTCAACCTCACCTATAGCAGTTATATAGTGAAATTAGAATAGGAATTGTGAATTTGATAAAGGAGACTCCCAGTCTATAATATTTAATTAGGTAAATAGGTAAAATATCATCCACTCCAGAAGTAATAAATGGCATTTCCTCATGTGATTGACTCAAAATTGTATTTCATATTCCCATTGGAACAACAATTCACCTCCTTGTGAGAATTGTAGTGTGATGGAGATCATCTTGTCTGAGTAATGGTGCTTCATAGTTCATACCATTACAAAGACCTGTAAGACTGTTTATGTGACAAACATTTATATTCTTTTGGGGGAGCCATATATCCAAGTTGTTGGTTGAAAGAAAATGTGAATTTGCAGCAATTGTTGGTATGGACCATGACCAGCTTTAATCATAGAAAAGAAAAGAAAAAGAAAAAAAAACAGACAACCAGCTAGAATGGATTAGGGCTTGATAAGTTATGGGTTGATGATGAGATCCCTCAAACATTGATGATATATTTCTTTGGATCATCACTCTGAAAGGAAATAAAGGATTCTACCATTAAAAAGTTCAGATTTATCATAGTGTGCAACATATTTAGTTAAATGGATCAGGGATCTTTTTTTATATTTTGTTATTGGGTATTATTTTTTATGTGAGAAATATTTTTTTGAATAGTTCTATCAGTCAGCGATGTCTCTAACTATAAGAGGGAAAACAAGAACTACAATTTATATATGATTTTATTTTATTTTTGAAAAACATAAATTATATATAACTTCAAAAGGGTTAATTACAGAAGTCTGAATGTTCTTGCCATAGCCCATAAGAAGGGAGAGAGATAGAGAAACTGAAATTATAAAAGATAAAACCCGACCCGAAAGAGGAGTTAGATCTCACGAGTAGGATTTTTAATGCATATAAAACAATTTAGGATTTTTAATGCATATAACCCCAATGAAACCTTATTCATTGTTGTCACATAGCAGTCCATAAGCAAACCCAACATGCAGTCCACATACCTCAATACTCTATCCAATCGGGTTACATACATTGTTAATTTTTTTCACATTTTTTAAAGTAGAACTATTTAATTCGTCATGAAAATATATATACTTCATTAAATGATATAAACTACTTTTTAACCCAAAAAATATGCAAACTACATACAAGACTATAAATGAGTTGTAGATAATATTAATCCTATTTATTTGACAAAGCTTCTAAATAAAAGAAGTTGATAAGTATTTTTAATGTGAGCTTAGGATTCCACTGTGCCATGGAAATTGAAACCATGATCTAAGAAAAAAATTTATGTCACTACATACTAATGTGATTCTAATCGGTGTGTGTCTAAATGGCCGATATATATTTATTAAAATGCATTAATGAGAATTCTATCAATGATTTTTTAATTAATTAAATATTTTTAACTCTTTAATAGACATGCATTATTCATCAAAACATGTAGTGATGAGATTCTCATCAATACATACTGATATAAATTTTTTCCATGATCTAACAAGCAACAGTGATTATTTAGGTAACCATCATCAATACATTAGCAATTTGAGAACTTTGAGCATGTGCAAATACCCAACTTTCTCTCAATAGGACCACCATTGCTTCATAATTCTGTTTATGGCCACGATCAAATTTGATACTTGACCTAATAAATCACTGGAATTGGACCATGAGGAATGAATGAATGGGGCTTGTGCATTTACATCACTGATAAGAACATCCAACCCATCCTAAACAATAAGAGGTAACCGACTTTACTGTTGGAACATTGTTAGATCAACTGTGCCAAGACAAGTGGCATTGAAGACTAGGTGACCCCACATATCAAATACTGCAAACTATCAAAAAGTGACACTTTCTTGTCTGCAAGGAGATGTTGTAATCCAAGAGTACTGGTGATGAATTTAATGTACCCCAATTCATTAAAAGTTGGGATTTTTTTTTCTAATCTGGTTGAGGTGGCTCGAGTATATTTATTGAGATTCAGTATATTGTGTTTGGATTTGAAAGTGTGATTGCACTAGCAGATGACAGTGGTTGAAGTTTTTGTTTTGTTTTTGCCTGAAATTATAATCAGTTTCAAACGTCAGGAAACTTTGTATACACCATTAGTATAATTAACTAGATCTCAGTATATACTAGATTAAAAAATTACAAAGAAATATGCATCTAATTCCTTCATTCATATATTTTTTTGTAAAATTCATTTGATTATATATTGCATCGTAAAAGTGTGTCATTCATTAAATAGGTACATATATTAAAAAAAAGTTAAATCACATTAAGATCTTAAAAAGTGACTGCATCTACTATTTATACCAAAAGAAAATAATTAGGGGAAATTAATTAGGAATACCTGTGATAACCCATCTACTATTTTTAGGTCCTTGAAAATTTTTAATTTTTTTTTAGATTCTCAAGTCATTGAAAAATTATCTTTAAGAGCATCTCCAGTGGGGATTTTCATTTTGAAGACTCTCATTAGAGATTTTTAGACTTTTGAAGACCTGTGAACTTGAATGGGGTCTTTATTTTAAAGATTTTGCTGTATTAAAGGCTCATCAACTCCAATAGGGAATCTTCAATTTTTTGGTGTAGGCCTTCAAATCTCTATTTTGATTTGTTAAAATTCTCATTCTATCATTTATCTATTTCATATTTATTGTTTATTGATATTTATGTCCTAATTTTAATGTAAATAACCAAACTATTTTAACTATATATTTACATATAAAAAAATTTAATATATGTATGTAAACTTGTATATAATCAGTTGTCTGACCTAATGGAATAAAACATCTCTGTATTGTCATGTCTCATAGCTTTGAATGTTTACCCTTCATTTATGTAAAAGAATCCAATGCTGGTAGGATAAGACATTTATGTATTGTCATGTCTCATACCATTAGATGTTTTTTAAAATTCCATATTTTTATTAAATACAAATGAAAAATTAGGAATTTATAATTTTTTATGAGTTAAATGTCATTTATCAAAAGTTGTTACAAGTTAACAATGTCATTTGTGATATTATCCAACGTTGATTTAATATATGGAGACTCAAATAGTGGCTCTCCAAATATAGAGCCAAAATTGAAAATGAAGACGTTCCATCTCCATTTGATGTTCGATTGGAGTCGGACCGCATAAAATGGTCTTCAAATCTTGTTTTTGTGGTCCGATTGGAGCTGCTGTAAATTTTTTCAACCAGATGTTATTCAAAAAATCAAAAATGCTCTCGCCCAATTATGAGAAGGTTAACAATGTACTGTAGATACATAACAATGTACTGGAAAGTACTTACAATGTAGTGAAATAATTGGGCAAGGGGCATTAAATGTGAAGGTTAATAATGTACTGAGAGCATTAACAGTGTACTAGAGATATTTAACAATATTGTTACCAGTGTATTAAAATAATTGGACGAAGGGCATCTTCGGTGTTTTTAAATATCATCTGACTGTAAGGACCTAAAGATAAATTTTTACCGCCCTAGGGACCTAAAAAAACCTTGAAAAATTCCAGGATCTGAAAATAATATATGGGTGACTATAGGGACCCTAATTAATTTTTTCAAATAATTATAGTGTCTTTGGGAATGCACCATCTATCTATTATAGTATGAGAAAGTGTTTATGTTTATAAGTTCATTTGTTTATGTATAAATTTTCATTTCTAATTTTATCATTAGTTATATATGAACTTTTAATTTTATATTAAGGGTAAAATGAAAAAAAAATTAATATTTGAAAAGATAATGTAAGATGCTCATCAAATCTATCTTTTTAATATCTATGATATATTGAATGAATGACAGTTATAATATAGTGTCACACCATCACATTTTATATTATTATTATTTAGATTTAGATAATCATGGAATATAAGTGATAAATAGCTAATTTTGAATCAAATATGAGTTTCAATCTCATTTTTCATCATGCAATAATCATTATTGAAAAATATCTATTTCACAGTCATAAATATATATCAAAAAGCTCTTTCAATCGAACTATTGATCACCACAATCACAGATATACTTAAAAAGTTATGAATTTAAAAAAAAAATTCAGGATTAATTTAATTCTTGAATTTTTATATAGATACCCCTAATAATCACATTTTAGCCAAATATCCCTGATGTTTTGTTATTTTCAATAATATTATTCAAAATTGATTTAAATTGTACATAAACCTCTTTTTTTTTAAATCTATTTAGCCATATTGTTGATATGAGAGTTTCAAATGGGTCATTTTTATAATATAGGATTAGTTAAGGGATGTATATGCAAAAAACTCATTTTCAATAATAACATTTCTTTCATATGTAATTTCATAATAAATTTTACAAATGATTTATTTAATCATTATTAAAATTTTCATTATATATATCATCTATATTTAACATAGTATATTATATAACATACAAATGAATTAAAAAAAATTTATGGATTTGATTGTGGACAGTTTATTCAAAATATTTTATTTTTTATTTATATGCACATCACTACTTACCTTTTATTTGGTTCAATAAAAATCCTAATAAGATTGTGCATAATGACAATCCTAGAGTTTTTATTTAGTTTTTTATTCCAAAAAGACTTTATTGACCTATTGTGCTACCGGATCAACCCAAAAAATTAAGGTGTAACCACGAATAATACATGGCGCTTGAATATCAGCCAACTTCGAAATGCATTTTTATGTTTGGATATAAATATTCGATTTATATATTAAATAATAGGCTAAGATGAAAATCAAGATTTACAAAACCTGGATGGAAAGACAGATTTCTGTGTTCCAGACGCCGTGTGACGTTTAGTTCCGCGGTGCCGAATTTTTAGGATTCCACACCGCAGACGCCACGGCACAACGGATCCAGATGGGGCTTAAATGGACATCTACAAGAAGAGATACAACTCTTTAAACAAATAAAACTTGACAAAGGCTTTTAAAACACACCTAAACACTTGAATAAAACTCAAATTCGAGTACCTAGACAAAAACATTTATAAGCATGAAAAATTGTTACAATATCATATTTTGAGGTGATGGAAGTTTCAGAAGTTTTTCAGTGATACAAAATGGGTTGCAAAATAACTTCTTGCACCAGATCAGAACTGACTCAATTCCAATTTTGAATTTTGAATTTCCAAATTCAAATTTGAGTATGATTATGTGAATCATTTATTAAGACATGTTTATTCTTCTACTTTTGTGCTAGCTAGTTGTTCTTAGGGACACTTTGATGGCCCTCTCCCAACACAAACACTTTTGAATGGTGATGTATGGTTTGCATCAGTTCTAAACATAAAAAAATCAGAGTCTGTGTTTGGTTGCATGGTGTCAATACTCGTTTGCAAACCCTCTAACCCTATACCTAGTATATACTAGTTCAAACCTTTTTATATGAAAAAAGATGAGTATTCAATTCTTTCAGGTAAATAATTCCTTTTCTTTTGTAATAGTACATGCTTCATTAGATGATGGCCATGGTTAAGGACAAAACTCAAAATAAGATTGCAAAAAGGAATGCAAGAATGATTGTCCCTAACCTTTTTATCACCTTGATTGTTAGATGCAAATGTCCCAAACAGATGCCGTGCAAAGCCGAACTGTTATAAACAGATATCTATTCACTTGTACAAGAATAGCATTCATTGTTAGGGAAAAAAATCAGTGTGATGTATGAAATTTAATCTGACATAATTAAATGCACAATTGAACAATAAAATTCATGATTAAAACTGATGTTGAGGACTGACTGAGGATTTTCTCAGATGCCTCAGGAAGTTCTGCGTTTTTTATCAACTGTAGACAAGCAAACTTTCGCTTTGACTTATATTGAGAACTAATTGGAGTAACACTGGCCCTAACACTGAGATGAATCAGAACCCAAAAACAACCTAATATCTGTAGCTTATAATGAAAAATATCAACTTTATACTGAGCAGCCTGAATTCAGGGGGAAAAAAAAGAGGGTATACGCATAACTATGACACATGCATGATACAAGTAGATCGACATGAGCCCAAGAAAAATGGAGAGAATGCAAAGGGCTTGATCTACCTCCTTCCTGTATCTTCTTGGAGGAAGTCTTCTCCCAACTTCTCTTATACGGCAATGGCAACCCTACAACTACATGACCTACACGACACTGACAAAAAAACATAGAGGTCAACTTGAGCTTGTTGCAGTATTAGCTGTCATTCAATAAAAATAAAATACAAGAGAAGAAACAAACACGGTTGAAAAAATTCAAGTCATCAAACCACACAAACCCAGCAAATGAAAATGTTTGAGTTGCAAACATATAAATAATAGAAGGAATGAATGAACGCTGGTAATGGAAGGAGACTGTCCAAATCTGCCTCAAATAATCAAGATTTTAGTCCTTTCCATGCTAAGAAATTGATTTGCAGTTCAAATGATAGCATGCTGGGCATGTCTTACTAGCTACAGTCCTTGAACAATTTTGATGCTCTTAATACTCACTGTACAAAAGTGAGGAATATTCCAGTGCATCTTGTGAAAGGCCAGCAAAAGAATACATCAGCAAACTTGAAAATATTGCCAGACTCCATAAATAGTATAAACATTACATCTCATCACCAAAAGGTTAAAAAGTTAGTGAAGATATGGATAAGATTTCGCACGTGAGATAAAAAGCTAGTAACTAAGCTAACTAGAACAACAAGAACCAAAACTGTGACACTAAGATAATCTACTTGCTAGGATCAAAGTAGAATTCTCATATGAAGTATACCGAAAGTTGTAGAGTTTGTCTTAAGTAAAAAATAGAGATCCTTCACCACTTTTCTTGTGTCCTTGTTGAGCAACAAGTGAGTAGGAAAGTCCTGAAGATCCTTTGCCCAAGAAACAAAGAACTGTAGTGGAGTGTCAAGACCTCAGACAGACTAATCAAAAGCAAAGGCTTACTTGATGAAGTGGAACTGACACTCACGGGTCTTTGGCTGGGAAAAAGCCAAGACTGCGACACTTGTCTCTAAATCTTTGCCAATCCACCTAGACCACAGCCTAGGCAATCTGATAGCCTAGGGAAAATTTGACAATACATACCAAACAACAGTTTAGGGTCAATGTTGTGGTTTAGGTCACAGATGGGGTTAAAGACACTCAATCTTTGACCCACTGAAAAACAGTTAGGTGTCCACATTTGTAGCAACACCAGTGTAGATCATGACACACTAGGAGAAATAATATAATTCTATTTCAGATCTTTTCCTTTTATATGATCTATTCTATCCCATTAAAAGGAATTATTATTAGCACCTTATGCAACATAAAATTCTAATCACGAAGTTCCTTTTTGCACATTTCTTCAAACAACCCATCTTCTTTTTGTAGCATGATCACCAAAGTCCGGCATGGCTGATATTCTTACACCAGGCATCAACACTCAACCCAATTACTTTTCTTCAATTCTTTCAATCTTGTAATCCTTTTCCATGGTGTAATAATTTCTCCTCAGGATACTCCTAGGTTCAGGAATTTTAACACCTTATTTTGTTATTCTCTTTCAAATGAGAACAACTAAAAGAACACTCACCTTTTTGAACTGTACAATAACAGAGGGTCTCTCCTTGGATTATTTCTTAAACCAACCAAATAGTACCATACATGCTGACAAGTCAATCAGATAGGACAAAGGTGCAGGTGTTCCACATCCACAGGTTGAGGTTAACTCTATAAACCTACACATGGCTTGGGTTCTCCAAAGTTGGTTGACAGCCTTTGATAACATGAACAAGCTTATGTTTACAATCCAAATAAATATGAGCTAGACAATTCTAAAAGGTGGCCATCTTACATCAGAAAATGTGTAACTAGGTAACTAGAAAAAAAAAATACAACATGATATTGGCTCCAATTTAGGCAAGCAAGAAAAAGCTAACACATCAAAGGGTAAAACTTGTAGTAGAAGAAATCAATCATGCCATCAAATCAATTTACCTAGTGTTAACGCCTAGACCTTGGCACGCATCGAAATCCTGCCAAAAGTGCTATATGATCAGAGGACCACTCTGGAGATGGAAGTGCTGTATCTTTCCTTAAACTGTCTTCATCCAACAGCTCCAATAATGAATCGACCATCAAAGAATCCGCTGAAACAAGTTCATAGATGTGTGAAAAATGACCCAGCTGCTAATTTGTCCAGTTAATTCCTAAACAACAAAGATGCTAAGCACCACTACATGTAGGATATGCAATGACAGGCTGGACAAGAAACATTCTCGCAGGGAAATACCCGTGTAGAATATGTAATCAAGCGTGCCAATAAAATCTCTCGTGCAATTTGTGAACAATGGTTCATTTGTTGTGGGATCCATCCTCCTCCTATGTTGATCCGGAGCCATTCTCACAAAGGATGAGTATGCACTGACCTGTAAAAATAAATAATATTCAGTCATATACAAAGGATTTAAACTAGCCAAACAAAATAAACTGGTAGTTACCAATGGAAGCTGATGGGTTAACTTGCTTGCAGGACGCAATATTCCAAGTGGATCTACTGCCAATTCTGGATGCATTGGATCAACTTTGCCCATCGCAAGTAGTGCGTGTGGAGAACTGCATTCAGTAGAGGAGAACATCACATACTGCTTCAGGTGCTAATAGCACAAAAAATATTAATATCAGCACACAAAAAAAATCCATACCTCCCTGGAACTGAATTAAAATCACCACAAACCAACATCGGGATGTCAGCACTAACAGCAATTTTCTCTAGTCCTTTTAAAAGAGTGTGCACCTGATGATGGAAAATATCAATGAGCATTCAAAGTCAGTGCTGGAAATCTTCAAGCAATATGATCAGATTTAGCAAACAAGAAAAGTACTAGGAAGAGAACCTGCCACAGCTTAACATCTTTAAGATCATGATGGACATTTATGTGGGTATTTGCCTGCACATCCATGCCATAGGAGAAAATACATCAAGATAATGCATCTGAAGAAAACTATGCAAACATTATAAGACATGGACGATGTCATGTGGTGACTTAAAATCTTATGGGGAAATGCTTGAAGGTCATAGATGTAGAAGGTGAACAGTAGCAACACATCCCAAAAAGGTGTTAGCATCCAGGGGAGGAAAACAAACCACAAAAATAGATCTTCACAGGGTGTAAGAAAGCAATTATCCAACACCCATAAACAGCAATATTGACTAAAAATTCTTTTGTAAAATGAAAACATCAACAATCAAATCATCAATAGGACAATAGCTTAATTCACATTATCATAGAATAATCATTACATTCTCATTTGATGATTCAAAAAAAATAAGGGAATCAACAAATGACCCTATGCCAAGCCACCTGAAGCTAGATTCAATTTAAAATGAACAGAATACCTATAAAATAATGACTACCAAATCAACTTTTTTTCTCAATTAATGTCCAAAAAAATACGTCCGTGCAATACACACATATAAATGAATCAATAAGCAACCCACCACATGTGTGTGTGTATGTGTGTGAGAAAAAAGGAAGAAAATCTTAATTATTTAATCATTTCAATATTCCAATGTAGCTCAATATTGGAATTATATTTTTTTGTGAAATAGACATTGAATAAAGTTCAGATCTGATTTCGAAAATTATTACAAATCAATGCAAGCTACTCTAAATCCCAGTAAATCAAGAAAACACATTGTATTATAATGTGAATCCCTTGCAATGTGCTTCCCTGCTTCTCTCATTTTTTCTTCTCTTACTTCTTTTTAACATTTTGTATGGAGATCCCTCATCCCCTTTATTCGGGGGCATCTTTTTTTACTAAGATCGCTCCTACATCTTCTTAAAAAAATTTCAAAATCTGCTCTAACAATTTAATGAAATCTGGTAGCCAAAGCAAGTCCTTGCATGCTTATTTTTATAGAAACAAGATTTCTCCAAACTGACTTAGCTTAATTGTAAAGTGCATTCCATGTATTGCTCATACTGGTATGATCACAACTCTAGTCTCTAGCACAGATATGCTGCAAATAAATAGACTTAGCAATTGAAGTTAGTGAAGACTCGAAAGAGGAACACCATGGCCTACAAATGCCAACTCCCATGGGGTCTGTTCCCATAAAATACACTTCAAAACAAGTGAGGGATATTGGCAAACAAATACCATGCTGTATTTTGAAATGATCACATATGGGGAGAATTGCTCAGTCCCTAGTCACTGCTACTTCGGTCCATCATCCAAATGGTTGAACTATTAATAGGACAAATGAAGAGCAGATCATTTTGGAAGTGTGAAATCATATTGTAAGTGTTGTTTGACAAAGTATAGAAACACCTTTCAGAAAACTTAAAATAATATGAAAACCAATATCCTAAGAAAACACTTCCACTGGAGTAAGATTCAACATCAAGAGACCATTTCAAGAAGCCTTTCACAGCCCAATGCAACTCTTCATTGGATCTTGACAAAATGAAGCAAATATGAACAATCAATATTCCAATTCAATAGACTGCTACCCATTAATTTGAACTACAACACTCACTGGGGACGAGCCTAAAACACCATTATTTCTCAACTCCATTCAGCCCATCATTTAATGTGCGCAAAAAAAAAAATTTCATAGAAATTTCTAATTGTCACACCTTACTTCTATTCAATTTTAATTTTTCCTCTTTTTAAGAAAAAACAATTTTCATTTTTCCTTATTCTGATGTTGCATATGGATTTTATTTTGGGTTTGACAAACTCAAAAATGAGATAATATAAATTGAGAAAAAATAATATTATATTCTCTTGTTTTTGCTATTTTCCAATTTTCAACATTTTGGCCATTATTCGTCTTTTTCTTAATTGTTAAAGAAAGGATCAACTTTACCTTCGAAATATAAATTGCATAAATGATGCTTTATCACACAAATACAAAAGCAAACCTAAGTTCAAACTTATAACTAGCACCACGTATATGGTCCGATTACAACTTTCCTTCAACAATCAGTGTTGCTTACACAGAAAATATTCTTAGAACAAATCTTAATGATAAATCAAGGAAATCATGCTTACACACAAAATCAAAAATATATAGCCACTTTTCATGCACAAATGGATGCAAATTAAGAATACACCTACATAAAACAATTCAGGAAAACCTAAAAATAATTTAAACAATGAACCACAAACCCACAAACTCTTCATCATTGAACCATATCAAAACCTGTGGCATAGTGAAATTTAGGACGTGCACATGTGCAATTAAATACATTGAAGAAGCATTGGTATGTTTCCTAACCACACAAAGAAGTTGTCGCTTGCCAGGTGCATCAGCCCCTTGGTTACTAAATTTTGCTTCAAGCACCACAATTAGTGCAATATTATCCTGCACATGGGACAAGATACCTATATCATCAGCAAGTATAAAACCAATATAGTATAATATAACACATGGAAATATGATTACAGGAAAATGAAAAGGAAGGTCAACTGGTTACCTTAAGCAAGCGATTGAGAGCGTTTTTCTTTTGAGCAGTAGGAATCACTGCTTCAGTTAAAGACTGGGCAGCCTTGTTGAACTCAACCTGCATATCAATAAAACAAATGATCCCAAATAAAATAATGAACAAAATACTAAGAAAGATATTGATCAAGTTAGCACACACATTATCTACCCATACCTCATATTTTTTTACATGTGAGAACCGATCCCGGCGGAAAAAGGTAGCACAACCATCAATTGCATAGGGGCTCCCATTGTAAACCTACAACAAATAATTGCACCCATCATAATCAAAAGGAATTATAACTATCCATAACCTTTAACAAAAAAAAACTACTACAAACCTCAGCTGTTTTCTTCTTGTATAGAGCCTGATAGCCATGTTTATCTAATTCAGGGGCGAAAAACTCCTCAAAATGATCACTTTGAACCTGAAATGAACAATCAAGTGCATGTTACATTATGACAGCAACTTAGTTATGCAGCCCATGCCTTGGCACACAACTGCATTGTAAAATCTCAAAGCATATCACTGGATCACTTATAGTGATTAAAGACAGAGATATTTAGAACTCAAGGTTAAATTATCAATTTTCAAACTATGCTTATTCCGTGGTCATTATTTGCATCATCAATAACCCAGTTCGACAATATAACATCTGGATCATTCTAAACAACCAATGTGTGTCTTATGCGAGTAAGAATTCCTGTAAAGAAAGAAAACAAAATAAACAAATGAAAGTTGCATAAGCAATGAATTTACATCATAAGCAGCAACACAACCACTAAACACATCTCAAATAAATTTTCCATCTTTTCCTATACAACACCAAAGGCATAACAATATCACATCTCACTTACAAAAATTAGTTTACATATGCAGAAATGCACTTCCCATATCCATGATCTGTTTCTTTTACAATTTTAGACCTATTAATAAGAATGACTGAAAAAAACATACTCATTATTCATTTTGCCTTCATAACCATTTCCTATGACTACGGGCTCAAAGTTATAGGATTATACTGGTACAGGTCCATTACAAGAATAGCAACACATTTTATGATATAGCACTTTGATTCCTTTAAAGTCCAATATGCACAGGACAACACTTCAAACAGAATCTACCCTGATTGACAGTTCAATAAATTCAAATTTACCAACAAGAAAATAAAATCCAGTAAAATAAAGGTATTGGTGAATCCCTGTCTGATGTAGAAGATACACAAAAGAAAACAAAGAGCCATTCTGATGTTACCTCCTGAAGACAAAGAATATCAGCATGGTATCCAACAATTTCTCGTAACAAATTCTGCCTGCGATATGGCCATGACAGAGCCCATGATGGGCAATAGCTGTATAGTTCGTTTGTTGCATATACATCCGAAAGAATGTTGTACGAAAGCACAGTGAAGGTCCCAGAAGAAGCAGCTCTGCCATCTGAATCTAAGTGTGCCATCACATCTCCAACAGGGATTAAGCGACGTGGACTAGGAGAAGGTGCAGGAATTACACGTGAGGTAAAGTAAGGAAATGAGCTTCCCACAGGTATCCTTGTCTCTACATCTACTGGTACACATTCAAACTTCAATACATGACCAATATCATCAGCAGTTGGTGTATAGGTTTTAGTCCGTGCAACTTCAAACCATGTCTCACCGCCACTCCTTTCCGTAATGATAGCAGGATATGAAGGAGTGGTTGTACCATTGTTCATGCTTGGGCTCTGAGCCACATTAGAGGTGGAACCCGATAGCCCTGAGTTGAGAGCTCCTGATCCAGAACTATTGAAACGCCCAAACAACTCCTCCTCCTCAGTTCCATTTTCATTAACAGCACTAGTTGCCCGATCATGTAAAGCACGATGATGTTGCCAAGCATCCGAAAAGCATTTAGGAGAGCAATGGTAACTCTTAGAAATAGGTATTTTTGCCTTCACACAGCCTAAGCACTGCAGTGTTGCTTGTTCAGTCGGGTGTATACTGCAAACTTGAACTTTTTGTCACTGTGAATGCGGTACCTGTATCATGAAATCATCAAATATGTAAGTCAAATAAAACTGAAGATACAGGAAGAAACATTCATCTTTCAACCCAATAAGTATTAGAGATATTACACAAAAACTCATGAAGTTAAGGTCATGGGTGATACATGGTATTAATGGTGATCTCACATCTGGATGATATATTAGATATTCAATAGATTTTGTAAAACTTAAAGAAAAGTGCTACTGGAAATTATCCGTCAAGTGAAATATATAATTAGTCTAAAATGTCAACTAGAACAGAACAGATAGACGACTTGCTTGAATCAATCATAAAACAGGGGGGCATAAGGCATGAAAAAAGTTTTCTACACCAAAAGATGAAATATGAGTAGGAAGGACTTCCTTGTTCCTGTGAAACAAAAGAAAAATATGAATATGTTCCCTTAAACATCTGAAATCTTCTTGTTTCTACCACAGTTTCGAGAGTAAAAGTAATTTTCTTCAATTTTCTTCTAACATCTTATTCAATCAAAGAGAATACATCTCCCAAAGTCCCACCTGCGCCATAGGAAAGTAACTTTCCTTAAAATCAGTTTTGTTTCCTGGAACTACCTGGGACAATCCCAAGCATTAAAATAGCTTGTTCTTTTTCCAAAAACAACCAAAAAATAAAAAAGTAAAATAGCTGGTCAAAGAGAAAACTATTTTCCTTCTAATCAGTTCCAAAGAGAATCAATGTCATGGAAGGAAAATCAATTTTCTTAATGAATTGGACTCCCTTGAGAAAGGAACTGAATGGGACCAAACTTTTTTGTTGTTCATGTCTATCCTGGCACAAAGAAAATAATATGAATGTGGTTCCCCAAAGAATGAGATATATTCATCTCAAAGGATGGAAAATATTTTTCACTTGTGAGTCGAACCAGATAATGTTAGAATTAAAAAAGGGAAAATTATCTTCTAAAATGTGGCAAAATAAGTAAGATTGCAACTGGTCAAAAGGATATGCTCCTCAGTTTCTCATTTGCACAATCAGCTCCTCAAAGACAATTTTGATGTCCCCTTTGGGATTGTGCACAAATAAGCCCCAAGCTCAGTCATGTGCAGTACTATGTTGTACATCTGAGCTAGCTAAAAAATGAACATAACATATGGTAAGATGGTGTAGCCTCTCAAGTATGTGTTACTGTCAGAAGTGGAGAAAACTTCTCCAATTAAATTAAAAATGAAGAAATAAGTAAAAACATTCTAACGCAAAATGAATTTCTAAGAGCATCTTCAATCTTATATCCAAATGAGTACTCAAATTTAAATTTGAGTAAAAGTCACCCAAATATCTCTCTAACCATTACCCATATTCATACCATATCAAGCTTTTACTCAATTTTTTACCAAAATCAAGGGAGACTCAAACTTTTATCCAAACTTCCAACGGCTCTTTTTTTCAACTCCACATTTTTAGGTCAATTCAATGGATCAGATTAAAAGATTTGAGCAAAACACAAAGTAATGGTTAGAGACACACATATCAAATGAAGCTTTTACTCATAGTGAAATTGGGTATAGGTTTGAGTAAAGGCTGGAGATGGCCTATGGGGGAAGTCAAGAATATATGTGATGAACAACACAATGGAGGTTACTCACACCCAAAATCAGTAAGTGTGAAAATCCAACAATGACACACTCCCATCAATACATCAACATGCTGCAGTATTGTATCATGAACATTCTTTAGTCAAGTATTCACTTACATAAAAAAAAATCATAGAGAATGTGATGTGCATATTTCATCAATTTATATTCATTTAAGATAGAATTAGTGGAACAATGTTGTAATGGATAACATACTCCAAAATGTTAAAAAGCAATAGAAAACTGCATTGGGGCAGAAAAGAAAAAAGACAAGTTTAATTTAGAAAGTTGTCCACTGATGTTAAAAATAGAGATCCAACATATATTTACATATCAACCACTCAATCATTTACTTGTATCTCATCTTGAAAATAAAAAATACTGCATTTATATATTCAACTGAAATTCACGGAACCACATAAGACTAAATGAAAACTCAACTGGTAAAAAATTAGCCAAACCAAACACTTGATATTAAGTGTCCTTGTATTTTTTGTGGTTTGGAGATATTCTATCTCCCCTATTGTCTTAGGACGTGATGTCTATGTCTCCCACCTACATTAGATGTGAGCCTCTGTTTTTTAATAAAATTACACGTGGACACTCCCGTCTTTTTCCAAAAGAAAAGGTCAAAGAAAATATAAAACAACTGCCTCGCAAAATAATAACTTTAAAAACATAATTTAGTACAGATAAACTGAGCAAATCTGACTTCCCATGTGGCAAAAATTTACTCTACGTCTATATCTGTGACAGTAAGGGAAGGGAGAGGGCACCCCAATGCAATCATCAATAGAATTAACATTAGGCATTCCACATGATTTCCAAGCACGGTTAATAGCAAAGCAATACAATGAAATTCATTCGAAATTTGCCTATCACAAGGGATCTAACTCATTTATATAGCAAAAATAAAAAGAAACTACACTGCCATATTTCACAAGTTCGGGAAACTAAAGGCTGGCCTCAGCCACCAAAATATCATGCATTTTAAGTTTTTTTTTTTTTAAGGAAAAAAAAGTCTACCAAGTACAAAGTCAGTATGTTCTGAATCTTCGACTCCATTGTGACACTTAAACCGAAAGCACAGTGTAGCATCTCAAAATAAATGTAAAAAGGGTTTAGCCCAAATGATCCTCAAGGGATAAAAAAACTAGCTTTCCCACTAAAAAAACTTCCAGATGATTTTTATTCGAAAAGTACACAAAGATTAACAGTTAAGGAGAAATCAAATTCACGCATAACATGATTCCAATCAAATAAATCAAAATGTGGCCCATTTATAGATCAACAAGAATCACAAGCAACAAAAAAAAATACTCACCATCGGTACCTCAAGAAGCAACCATCAACCGGCGATGCCTCATTAACATCCTCAGTGGACGCAGACCCGTCGAGGCGCTTCAACACAACGTACGGCGTGAGCTCGCACCCCACGATGGGTATCTCCGACGGGAGGTGTACGCGTAGCACACTCACCATTCTTCACCCAGATTATCCACCAATCGTTTCTCCCTTTCAACAGCGAACCCTAGAAGATCAAATGGACCCGGCGGATCCGCCATCTACACTGCCCTGGACGTCGCCAGGGTTGGTCGATCGATAAGAAACCCTAGAAGTCTTTCGAAACCCCAGAATCGCCTCTTGCGATGACGTCCTTGAAGAGAGAGAAAGAGAGTGTGTGTGTGAAGAGAAGAAATGAAGAGGAGACTACCAAGGGGTGAAAGAGGAGATCGGTAGGGTTTTAAAGAGGGGAAGCCATATCGATCTCTCCTTTCTCTCTCTTCCTCTCTTTTATACGGTCTACTAATCGGAATTTACGATTTTTTTGTTATAATAATAAATATATTTATTCATATTTTATGCTGGGGGAAGAACCGGGGGGGGGGGGGGGGTAGCAATTCAGAATAATTGGTATATATGATATGATATGATATTTTGGGTGTCAATTGTTATATTGGATTTTTTTTTAATTTGTTGTTTGGATGTCCTTGTTTGACCTCGTCTTGAGCATCATCCAGTTCTAGCCTTGTCAATCTGATGTCTATCTATTCAGGCTGCCTAACAAGCTTTTTCTTATGGAGTTTTTACATTAATATGCCTATTAAAACTTATAATTATGAAAATATCCTAGAAACGGTTTATAAAAGTACCCCTAAGAAAATGTTTAAGTTGTCTAATGGTATCCCTGCAATTCGTTCTGTTAGTCAGTTAAAAAAAATATTTGAGGGGAAAGATAGATAAGTGCTACCTCGATTTTATTGATCCATTTGGAAGTTACAATATCTAAAGTCGAAATTAAAATTATTTAATTGATATTTACATTAATACCTTTATAATCTATTACCACTTTATATTATATAAAAAAGTTCAATTTTATATTTCCAATTTATCCTGAATTTCTTTTAACAACCATAAATCTGATTGGTTTTTTGGAGAGGAAAAAAGTTAAAAAAAGTATTGTTACACCGGTTTTTTTTTTTTTCAACCCCTATTCATGTCTCATTTGCGTAGATAAAAAATCAATAGAGTATATACTCACATTAACGATGTATATGTTTTGATTGAGAATTTTTCATACTTACTATAAATATATCCATACAATTTATTGGAGCACACATGTTTTATTTTTTTATAAAAGCATTTTGTCTCATTAGATGAGATATATTATTTAAAAAAAAATTAGAACACGTTTATACTCCAATTGGGACTTGAAAAGGGGCTGTAAATTATCAAAAAATTATATGTACTTTCATATGATAATGTTACGTACAATCTCTTTTTCAGTTTCAATTCTAGTCCACGTTTTGATTTTTTAAAAAAACAATATACCTAATTTAATGAATATGGACTAGTCTAACGCAGCCTTGGGTGCCAGGAACTAGCAGCTGGAACCCGCTCCGCTCCCTTTGGGTTACCTGGATGACTCGTAGATATCTCAGCAAACAGGGTGTCTGGACTGCTAAGCCTTCCAAATCGGGCTCATGGATTTGGCCAAAAATCCTCGCCTCAGGGTCTTGGATCAAACCTCAAGTTAAATACCTGCTGTTTTGGGTGAATCATTATCCATTTGGGAGGGCCCTTGGATCAGGGGAGGCTCTCTCTTGGACCTATGCCCAGCATCCCAAGTGCATAGAACTGCGGCACCAGATTTGAATGTTTCATCATTAATCTCCAATGGAGTAATGGTCTAAGCCTATCTAGTGGGATCCTCTATGGGACTCTGCTTGGACTGGTATTTGTGAATTAGATTGTGGAGGCCCGGGGAGGGACACCTTGATTTGGCCAACTAGTATTACCGGCACACTAACCTCTTCTAAAGCTTGGGAATTTCTTCGCGCTAAGGGCGACAAGCTGAAGTGGATCAAATGGATCTGGCAAAAATTCCAAGCTCCTAAAGTTTCTCAGCTTGCGCATGGCTGGCATTGCAAGGAAGAACTCCTACACTTGAATTGCTACAAAGCAGGGGCCTTGTGAGGGACACTACTTGCTTCATGTGCAAGACTGCCTCAGAATCTATCTCCCACCTATTCTTACACTACTCGTTCTCGGCTTTTCTATGGGCTGCTGTCTTTTAGAAAATGGGGACTAAAAAGGTCAGACACACCATTCTCCATGCTTTGTGGATTGGCTAGACAATTCATTTCAGGTGGGAGCCCCGAGGATAGTAATGCAAGTAGTTTTGTGGTGGTTCTATGGTGGATATGGAAGGAACGATGCCAACGAAGATTTCGATCCAAAGAAACTCATGAGTTAGAAGTTCTACACTTGATCACTCAAACAATTCAGCTCAATTTTCAAGGCAAACACCTGAAAGAGGTGGACCCCCCCTGCTATCCAGAGACTTGCAGTGAACTGGGGCATTGTCATCCGGCCATTTGAAGATGAGATAACTGAGGTTGCCTGGCACCCACCGAATTGGGGATGGACCAAATCCAACTCTGATGGCTTTTTCACAGCGGATAGGGCAGGCTATGGAGCAATTCTGCACAACCAAGATGGAGGGATGATTGTGGCTGCTGCGGTGCAAGAGAAGCTCCCCTACTCGATAAACTTGTTAGTACAGAGGAATCCTTCAAGGGTTAAAGTCCCAAAAATTCATATTGAAAGTGACTCCACCACATCCATAGCATGGGTCCAAGGAAAGGGATGCCTCCCTTGACAGGCATTCTGGGTTAAAAAATGTAATGCTCCTTCTTTTGGCAGAATTCAAATCATGGAAAGCAACTCATGTTCCCCGGGAAGGCAACCAAGTTGCGGACCTCCTTGCCGCTTGGAGAAACTCCCCGGATTCCACTATCATTGCTCCCCCATCAAACATGGCAAGAATTGCAGAAGCTGATTGCCCAAGATGCCAGTGGGACTTCATACTCTCGCAAGCGAAAAAAAATGGCAAACCGGTTTGTTGCCTGAGGCTGAATTTATTCTCTCAGGTGGTCTCTATTGGATTAATTTAGTCATGTTCCTGACCACTTTTGTGTTTAGTTTGTATAGTGTAGTCAGGTTTCCTGTTATACTTTTTGTTAGCTGTAATTGTCATAGTTTGTATCTACTCCATATAGCAATGAAATGAAATTCTTTTTACCCACCAAAAAAAAAAAAATGATGCATATTCTATCTTAGATTAAAATATAAATTTAACTCTAAATTTTTAACACTTCCATCATGTTGATCTCAAATAACCCAATCCCTCATTTCAAATCTTACTTGGGCTCCGTTTGCCTCTGCGTTAGAGAAGCGGTGGAGTCGGCGGACCACCACGAACGCAAATGCGCAAACAAACACCCATTTCAACGCTGCGTCAATTAAACTAAATTACATTGTCGTTTACTAATTTCGGTTGGCTTTCTCACCTTCCCCAACATTGATCCCCCCCCCCCCCCTGCTTAGGGTAGGAAATGTGTTGTACCCATGCTAAAAATATGAACCTCAACCTACCCAAAAATCAGATTGCATGGGGTCCCATCCAGGTATGATATCATTTTTTAAAAAAATTCTATGTTCTAATCAAATTTTCTCCTATTACCATGATATAACTATTACTCGTTTATTCATACTAAACAAATATTACTTATTAAGATTGAATTAATTTTTTTTTTTATCTGCCTCAAGAAATCAATGTCCATTACACGACCAACGGGAAATTCACTCGAACCAGACATCTACAAACTAAATACAAACTTAATTATGAGGAGACAAAAAGAACCAATAAAACATTTCAAAATCAAGCATTTTAATATTTCAAATGGGTAGGTGCTGAGAACCACCCCACTTCGAAGGGCAGAAGGTGATGACGTAGTCCTTGGAATAACAATTCACCAGGGGGGGTGGAGAATCATAAGCATAACTGAAGTAAGAGGGGCAGGCTTCTTTGAACACCTTTGAATACATTGTTGGCTTGCAAGTCCCCGGGGTTCCATACGCATTCCTGCAACAAAACACGTCAAGGTTGAACGCCAAGCATGCGCTCTTGCACGCGATCACTGATCCATTTTTATTCAAGACTTGAAGCTCTGGTGGACACAGCCCATTGGGGTTCTTCGAGCAGCCCCCAATGAAGCACTTCAGGTCGGCGGGCATAGTTGAGACAGACACGGGGATGTTGTACCCGTCAACAACACTTACGTCGTAGAAACTCGGCTTGCTTTTATCGGGCTGTAGCGTTACTTGGACGAGCGTGGCTGGTGGAAGGCCTATGGTGCCATTGCACGCGAGAATGCCATTGCAGTCTCCGGTTTGGCAGGCCGGTTTTGAAGTGGAAGTGAAGTCGCAGCCCGTTCTAGCCCAGAACCGGCCATTCCATGTGGGAGGTGCTTGCACTCGCCGGCCCTGGCCTGACGGGAGAGAGAAGCCTCCATCTGCCAGCACTGGGTGGCCCACGTTTGCAGCCGTCGCGGGCCAAACAGGGAAGGGACACTTGTTGATGACATGAAATGTAACCGTTTGTCCTCCTATGAAGCCTGCTGCAATGATATTAGAAAACAAATTTAAGCATCAGATACCATTGACATCCAGCAAGTGCAAACACACAATAAGAGATAAATTAAAAGATTATATTGGGCTGCTTTACAAAAGATTTACCACATAGCAACGACAAATGTGCCGTCAGAAGGAAATGCAGCAGTAGAGGTTTCTTGGGGTGATTCATCTTTCACTCTTGGGTGGTGTTTGGAGAATAAACGGGCCTTTTGTAGTTGGCAAAAGTTTTGAGAAATGATGTATTCTTGCATTGTACTTCAAGTGTTATTATATGTGGTGGTATGGTGTCTCCACTAGCAAGTAATAAAAAAAACTGAATGAAATGATGACAATCACCAAAAGTCATATTAAGGGAGATGCTTGGAAGTGAATCCTTGTCCACAGCAATCATTATGCTTGAATGCCATAATGCTTATGACTCAGACCATCAAACAAAGTGAGAACTTTTTTTTTTTCCGGTGGGTAACGGCAGGTTCGACCCCGCGACCTCCCCTTTGAGGAGGGTGCATCTCGACCACCCGCTAAGGGGTCTGCTACTACAACAAAGTGAGAACTTGATTCAATAAAAAAAAAGTCATTTTAGTCCATATATAATTAGTTCTTATAAATGAATGAAGAAAATATCCCCGTTCAATAATATAGACTGGAGAATAATCAGAAAGCATTGATTGAGCTGTCATGACTGCTATCTTGCTGAAAATATCATGCCAAAAAGAAAAATCAAAAGACATATGCCCCTACCACACAAGTAATATCTATATGTTCACACACTTTCAAGCAGGAGAGTATATATGTCATGTAATCCCAGCCTGATACTAATGAAATTAACCCTCCCTTTTTCGACACAGTGAACAAATCTGTAAGTATGTTAATTCAGGACACCCACAAACATGAGAATAAGTGGGATTTAACACAGGCTAATAAAAACTAGGCGCAAATAGGACCAAGTTCACTTATTTCATCATCTTTTTAAGATAAAGCTTGATGGTTCGGTAAAATGCAAGCTTCTGACGCAACCAAACAAAAACAGTAGTCTTTGACACTCTGATTGCCCTGGTGAATGCTAGAATGAACTCAGAGAAATAATATGAGATCCAGAAAGCACCTACTTCAAATAATCTCAAAATTGTTTAGTAGTCTCTAAGAACAATAAATTATCAGTAAGGTACTTCATGCTATTCCAGATCCATGCCCGGATTTGCACATCATTCATCTCCATAAATGATGTGCTGCACGTTACCCAATTATGACACAAATGGACCCAAATCTAACCTTGACCACTCCGCTTAGACCTATCCCCCTCAAGGGATATTTTAATGATAGGTTCTATAGGAACTGGACGATCACATTTGGTCAAATACCTAGCAACAAATTCCTATGTTCCTTTCATTATGGTATTTCCGGACAGGGGCCTGTCTGACAGGCCTATAGGTTGTTTTATGAACGAGGATAGCGATCTTGAGGATTATGACGAGATTGGTGATGATATTGATATCGTTAGTGATCACTTTGATACAGCGCTGGAATTGATCACAGATTTTATGGATAATATGCTGCTGAAAATAACCCGATTCGATATCCTCATTCAATTTGAATTAGCAAAAACAATGTCTCCTTGGATAATTTGGATTCCAAACATTCATGATTTGTATGTGAATGAGTCGAATTACGGTCTATTAACGAACGATCTCACCAATCTCTACAGGGATTGTGAAACCACTACAAATATTCTTGTTTTTGCTTCAACTCATCTTCCATAAGGAGTGGATCAACATCAGTACCACACACATCAAAAATGGAAATCAGCGGCAGCAAAAATGGTGACCTGATCATGACTTACAAACTGTCTGGAGGTAGTGATCTGCATAGGGCCATTGGATGAGAAAGAATCAGGGGAAGCACAAACTTGTAGCCATCAGGGATGATGCTCCCATGGGAGCCATATTTTAGAATCCTGCCTAAATTTAGATTAATTTGAATTTTGTTTCAGATTTGCATAAGCGTTCCAATTTGAATTTCGAAGTTTAGTTTCAACTAAAATTAGTAATTTGGAGAGGTTGTTTAGATTGATTATTAGGTTAAGTTGCGAGGATAAGATTTGAATAGAAAGTGTTAGGATAATTTGTCAGAGGTCAGAGAGATTCTTAAACACCTTGCAAATCTGGCCATTGGTTTTGTAAAAGCTGAATAGTTTGGAATATTCCTCTTAGGCAATAGAAACAGAATTTGTGGCCTATACCAAACCATACAAGAACAAGTGTTTTAGAAGTTCAAAGTTATATTATTTTTAGTTCCATCCGCGAAGATTCTAGCTCTCATCAAACTTGTATTTTAAGTTCATGTTGGCATTGAAGGCCCTCTTCATTGTCTTTTTTTTTTCTTGCTTGGTTCTTAAGAATAGACCTAGTAGGGATTTCCTTGGTAATCAAGGTGTATCTAAGTTTGCATTTATAATAGTATTGGATACATAATCCCCTTCGCATTGAGGTGGCAAGAGAAGGCTGTGGTGCAGTGGCATGATAGATGAATTGATGAGATGGATGGGATCTCTAATTGACATGGTGGATAATATAAATCCTACCCTTCTTCATGCAAAAAAGAGGCAAAGCACACTAAAAAACTATTGCAATGACTAGATTTTTCCAGTCTCCTATCCACACTACGCATGGAGAGTGAGGAATCCATTACTTCTATCATCACAACATATAACAAGTGTAGAATATTTTTTTCGTTAAAAAAAAAAGACAAAGACAAAACAAAAAAGACAGAGTGTACATGTTCTTCTCATGAGATACACTGGAATCAATATGGAAAAGATTGGGTTCATTACATTAAGTAGAGACATATGCCCTAACTTCGGGATCTCATATTGGACCACATTCCCCAATCCAGACATGTGACTCAATCAATTCTGGTGAGAAAATAGACGTATGCGCCTAGCATACCATCTACATAGAGGTGCAAATCTTTAGTTCGACACAGGATCCCAAGGGAATATGTGTAAGAAGAGTGGGCATGCCATCTGGAAAAAGAAAACGACATAAAAAATGACTACTTATCCCGAAGAGTACACTAAGGTGAATTGGATTGACGATCTCGTGGAAAATGCACAACATGACAATGATCTATTCAAGGGGAACTCTACTTTAACCAAACCTTTATCGAGTGGATTTGGACGAGAAACGCCTCATTTGTGACTCCTTCATTAGTGGCCATAACAACATCATTCGGACCCCATAGTTTCAGCGTACTGGTAGAGATGGCTTCTCTACTCCCAACTCTCTAAGAGAAATTTGAATTTGGAAAAAGAGGATGCGGTGCATTGGAAGTTGTCCTCATGTTCCGGATTCTCTGTGAGGACCTTCTACTGAAAGCCTAACATGCATCTCCCAAGACATTTCCATCATTTAGTATGAATGCCTAATATAGGGCATTCTTGCTCCTTTGATGATTAGTAGCTTTATGTGGATTCTCACCCTCAATAAGGCCTAAACCAAAGCCAATCAATTGAAATGGACGAACGATGGCAACGACACGTGAGATTTGTGAAAGGTAAGAAAGAAAACAGAGAGCACCTCTTCTTTGGATGCCCTTTCAGTGCAATTTTTTTCTTCTTCTGAGAAACAATATAGTGCTAAGATTCGGGAGAAGGTACCCCTAAATGTTATTTCCGTGGCCTTGAAGGCATGTATAGATGGTTCCAAAAGAGGCACAAACGAAATTACCATTGCAATCTTGTAAAGTTTCAATAACTCATTCCTCATGCGGTATTGCGGTGTATTGGAGTATATGGAACACATGCAACGAATGCATGTTCCAACATAGGAGAACCTATGGAGAATGAACGGTGATCACCTCCCTTCTTAAAACATATATGATCATGCTCCCAGGAGTGGAGACACTTTCCGCCATTATGGGAAACACATGGTTTTGGTTGTGAGGTATCGGGGTCATCTGTTGTTATGGTTTCCCATGTTGGGAGGAGTTTATTTATGATTTATTTCCTTCCGCCTTGACCTTTTGTACGGAGATCCCGTATCTCCCTTTTGTTTGGGGACATCCTTGTAATATGATTGCTCCAACATTTTCTTAAAAAAGCATGTGATAACAGTAAAAGATTTATCCTGATACCATCCTTTCTTTAGAGTTGAATAAAGTCATTCTAAAAAAATTGGGGTTCATTAAGACAAAAGAAAGGGAAATAATAGTATAAACATGTAAGGAAGTTCTGGGGGGATTGAGTCATGTCCTTTGCTAGCAGAGATATAAGGAGGTTTTGCAGATTCCTCATCTACAGAATGTGCTCTTATCTTTTATTTTATGTTTTTCCTTTTACTTTTTTTGGAACTGTACCTTGGTTATTTCATTTTTTTGTAGGAAGGCTCTATATCGAGAGCTAGAGTAACCAGCCCTAAAGGGCTACATGGTCCCCTACCATAAGTACAGGTAACACAAGCTAACAGGCCCTCAAGAACCAGCCCAAAAAGCTGCGAAAACTTAGGCATAGAAGCCTAGAATGGACAATGGGCCAAAGACTAATAGAAAATTGAGTGTTGTTACACTCTGTTTTTTTCTCAATCCAAAATACAATCTATATACCACGTTAGAAATCCAATGAAGCATATACTTTGTTAGATGTTGTATATACCACATTAAATATTTTTTTACACTCACTAAAAATGGGATCATTCAACTCGAAATTAAGCGATATGCACTTTTTATTAAAACATATACTTCATTAGATAATGTTTACTAATTTAAAAAAAATAAAAACGTGTGAGGTCTGAGTTTTGATTGATAAATGTGACTGGGTCTTCACATATTCCATAGAAAACTAGCCCCAAAGGGGGTTAAACCCATTTTCTTTTTTTCCTATGCACAACAAGATTTGATGCCACGACCTCCCTAAAGCGGCCAATGTCCCATCCTCCATGCCGACGCATGCGGGGAGACCTCAGTTATTTCATTTGATTACCTTTCCTAAAAAACTAACATTGACAAAATGACCCATATGATTGACATTATACATGAAATTTTCTCTTCAATAATATAAATTCTCAACATCCCTAGTACAACCAGAACTCACTACTTCAATTAATTTGGTTGTTGTCACTTGCAGCTGATTCTTCGGTCATTAATAATCTCGAAGCTTGACAAAAGCCCCTTAGCGACGAGAGTACTTGGACTGTGAATGAATAGAATGTAAACCACATAAATATATACAGAAAATAACTGAATTAAAGGTTTACTTTGCATTTGTATTGTTGCCATTTTTCAAAACTTGAAAGTGTTAATATACTTGGTGATGCATCGAGAAACAGCTGTTAAAATTTACAGTTGGCAGTTGGCTTTAGCAAAATGCCATTGTTTAATAGTTTGGAAAGCTTCAATAAATTTTGCTATAGACAGAGAAGATATGGTCAAATTTTGCTATAGACAGTGAAGAAATGGTAACAGTGACTTGCTGTCCATACATCTGATAGATCAGTGTCAATTTGGCTGTTTCAACTCAATTTTAGTGGTTTCAGTTGACTGGAAAGACAAATCAAATTTTCCAAAGGAATCTGAATTTCAGCCAAGTTCTTAGGTTAAGAGTTAAATTCTGATGGAACAATGCACTAATAGATGCTGGTTAATCAGATTTCACCGATGGATTTGTCCATTGTTTTAAAACATAAAAAAACCAAATTGGCTCTTATGTGGATCAGTTTGACAAGGTTCCATTTGAGTAAATAATCAACCTTTTGCAGAAAATAGTCATTTTCATGAGTGGAATCAATATTTTAATTAAAAATGAGTCAGTTGTGATACAAGTGATGGAGTAAAGCAGTAATAGATGCTGGTTAATCAGATTTCACTGGGAACTCAAAAAAAAAATTCTTGAAAAACTTACTGAATATAGATTTTATCTTAACTCCAACGATAATTGACCCAATGAAAGTTCTGTAATGATCTAAGCCACTCATATAAATACTGTGCAGTCATGTCAAACCGTGCGGGTTGAGAATATGCTAAGCATCACCATTTCAGGGGTCAGGTTCAGACCCATAGCTTCAACTTTTGGCAAGTATACAACTAAGTTAACTTTCATTCAGGGTTAGATATAGTCATAAAAAGATATCATTTCAAGGGTTCTGTAGCCCATGTCTATAACAAAATTGGACAATATTTAGAGTCATGCACATTAATACTAATTAGTAATGGAGGCAAAGGAGGTAAAACCGCTCATGTATGAATCACAACTGTCGCTTCAAATCAATAACACAAACAAAAACAAAGACATACAAAAACACATTCAATAAAAAGAAAGAACATCATCAGATAGCACCAACCTAAAACCAAAGAATAAAAGTTGTAATAACAAAAACCTCTCACCATTGGAGTTATGTTGTATGAGCATAGTCTTTCACCGAATCACATTCTTTCTATGTAAAATTTCCATCTTTGATCCTCCAACACTCCTCGTCTGGCCATCCCATCTCCCTGGCTGAATTCAAAGCATCATGAACAAACCTTGTTTAATTAATTTACAAAAAAATATATAAATTTAAAATTCATTAAGAAATCACAAATCAACCTATAAGTAGTCTCCCCCAAGATAGGCCACCAAGAATTCCCTCCCCTTCACCTCCCTCCCCGCCTTGCATAACCCATTGACAACATGGTCCGCACTGTCTTACAGGGTTTCGTCTTTCTTAGATTTGTATCTTGTATCTCCTGATTTTTTTCCTTCTCGAGCTCGCTCTTCTTTCTTCCTAACTCTATATTCGGACCTCTTGTAACTGTCTCTCGTCTGGTTATAAAAGGTCTAAGTTTCATTTAAAAAAAAAAAATTGGCCCGCACTGTCTCCACCGCCCGATCCACCTTGTTCACCATGCAGTAATATCCGATAAATGAATCGTAGTAGGTCATAAAATTCAGCTCAAACACCCAAACACGCATATCTTCAAACAACGCAAGCGCGGGATCAACACGATCCATCCTACACAGTACATCAATCAAGCAATTGTAAGCTCGTAACCTTCTCACAACAAAACCGAATAAAGAGCGTGTAAGTGCCCGCGTTTGTCGGGAATCGTCTCGTTGTTGTACGCCTCGACGTCTGGCTTGCACCCACCTTCCTCATCTGGCGGAACAAACCCAACGCCTCCTTCACCCGGCCCTCCTCTCCGAGGTTCTTGATAACGCGAGCCACGGTCCTCGTGAAGACGAGGCACGGTGGGGTCGGAGTGGGAGAAACCAAATCGGGATTCGAGCAGAAGACGAGGGTTTCGGAGACGGAGACGGAGTGATGGGGTGGGGGAAGGTGGTGAATGGGTGGCCAGTGATCATGGCTTTGGTGAGGGAGGCGAGAGGGGGTTGGTAAGTGACTCGGTGAAGGAGCCAGACGTAGATGGAAGAACAAGAGAGGAATAGAAGAGATTTTGGGTGTTTGAAAACACATGATAGCTAGGGATAAGTATATCAGAATAAACTGGTACAAAGTGGTATATGAATTCTAACCAACCCTGAAATTAAAGTTATTCTAGGTTATTTCATCTAAAAATATGTGGACACACTGTTAAATCAACTGTCATCACCTCTTATAAATCACATGTCAAATCAACTATCATTATTGTTTCACTTTTATAAATCTTTATCCATATTTTATTCACATTTTACCCGAACAACAAAAAAATTATTCATACTTTTACTTTAAAGAATAATTCAAAACACAATAAAAAATAAAATCATTTTATCTTTATTTATACTCACTTATGTCGGAATAAATGTTACCCAAGAAGAAATCATATTCTGTATCCGAATAACAGTTATTTAGTTACGGATATAAGCATGTCAGAATACGTGAGAATGAGATGATATTGACATTTCACTCCCGTTTGGATATGGAATAGCCTCAGGAATAAGTGAAAATAAAATAGAATATGTGTTTTTTGTTATTTAGATGTAGGAACAACCTATGGATAAACTATGTCGGAATAAACTAGTATAAAGTAATATATGGATTCCAACCAACCCCTAGAATTAAAGTTATTCCAGATTATTCCACCTAAATAATATAGTGGGTTCAATGTCAGATCAACTGTCATCACTTTTAATAAATTATCTGTCATATCAACTATCATTATTTTTTCACCTTTTATAAATTTTTATCACATTTTATTCACATTTTACCAAAACAACAAAAAAATTATTATTATGTTTTCCAATTAAAATAATTCAAAGTACAACCATATATAAAAAATCACTTTATCCTTTTGTATAATCACTTATGTCAAAATAAGTGTGTATTCAGGAATAAGTCATATTCTATATCCAAATGGGAGCGAATTCAGGTCCTCCTGGAACTAGATCTGTCAACAAGTCAGTCTAGACTCGAACCTGATTACACATGTAATTTACCCGACCCGGTGGACCCAAACATAAAATCAGGTCAGGTCCGGTACCACCCCAACCCGATCCTATGGACTCGAGACCCGTCTGTTTTATATATAAGCTCATACTTGCAAGAACTTAGTTGTTTAATATGTAGTAAACCTAGTAATACAATGTATTTGTGTAACTTTGATTTACATATTTCAATATTTTAGACAATTAACTTTTAAATTTTTATAATTTGGTTCGTTTGTTGCATGATTTATTTTGAGTGTTGTTATAACATGTAACTTATAAAACTTTAAAAAATAGATTTGTTTTTTTATGTGTTTTTGTTAATTTGTTTTAAATGGTGCAACCTAGGTCTGTCAATGAGTTTAGATGTATACATGTTATTTCCATTTATATCCCCCAACATCTCCAAGTCCAACTTCTCTCGGTCCACCCTAGGCCTAGCAATGGATCAACCCGACGGTTGGACCCGATAAAAGGCGTAAAGTACCCGACCTGAAGGACCTGACAATCAAAATGGGTCGGGTTAGGATCCACCTTATCAGGTCTACATAAAATTGTGTTATTCTACTCAATCTATTCCACTGGTATAAAGAGGTTCACATATCAAATCACATGTCATCATCTCTATTAAGTCAATGGATTGGGCTAAATCATTTTTTTATCTTTTATATATTCTTATTCACATCTCATTCTTCATTATCAATCAAACAACAAAATTTATTATTCAATTTTTCAATGTAAGTCGCTACCCAAACAAGGGCAGTTTATGACTATTCTAATAATAAATTATTATACCAATGAAATAAATGATTTTTCGTTTGGTTACATTTTTTAGTTATTCTCGTTAGAAAACATAATAATAATTTTTTTGTTGTTTAATTGTCTATGAATAAATTATAGATAAAATGTGATTACGATGCGAATAAAAAAATTTAAAAAAATAATTTGATATATGAATCTGTTGACTTATAAAAGGCGATGACAGTTAATTTGATAGTGAGGTCTATTTATATCAATGGATTGGGTTGATGGAATAACACAACTTTAAGGGGGGACCTGGAATATAAATTCTACCTTATTCCCATCTATTCTAGCGTATCTATACTCATCTATTCCTTCCACCCAAACAAGTTCTCAGGTCTATTATTCCCTCCTATTCCCCCTATTCCACTACCCAAACAACATGATGTTACATGCAATAATTTTTGCAACTCAAATGCAGTCTCATATATGGTTAGCCATCCAACGATAAATTTTGAAGAAGGGCAGTGATAGACTCACTACCTCACTTATTTTTTCAATTACCTATAATTACGAAAATGTCATTATTTTTTTATTTTTTTGTCTCCCTTTCCCACTACCCAGTTCGACAGCGTCCAGTTGAAGTGTTTTTCACTGAGACGACAAATGTCCATCGAACTGTATGAATAAGTGTTGACAGAGGTCCAGTCGAAGTGTGTTTCACTAGGACGATCTGTCTGAGCAAATGTCGACATGGATGTGTCAAACCCTTCAAAACAACAACTTTCTTCTAAGAATCAATCATTTATACAATCATTTAAGTCCTTATGAAAAACAAAAATGTCATTTAAGTTATTTAAGTCTTTTTAAAAACCATCCACATATATATTTATTTAAGTATAAGAAACAAAAATATCAAACAAAGAGTTATTTGAACCAAATAAACAATAAACATTTCATATAGGAAAAAAAACATTATTTTATTTTCTAAACAAGTGGAGTTTGTTTATAAAAAGACTCCACTTGTTTAGAAAAGAAAATAATGTTTTTTGTCTATATGAAATGTTTACTGTTTATTTGATTCAAATAACTATTTGTTTGATATTTTTGTTTCTTATATATATATATATATATATATATTTATATATATATATATATATTTTTGTTATATAGATTGATTTTCAAAAAGACTTAAATAACTTAAATGACATTTTTGTTTTTCATAAGGACTTAAATGATTGTATATTTGATTAATTCTTAGAAGAAAATTGTTGTTTTGAAGGGTTCGACACATCCATGTCGACAATTGCTCAGACAGATCGACGGGTCTCTGTCGTCCTAGTGAAACACACTTCGACTGGGCCTCTGTCGACACTTATTCAGACAGTTCGACAGACCTCTGTCGTCCCAGTGAAGAACACTTCGACTGGACGCTGTCGAACTGGGTAGTGGGAAAGGAAGATGAAAAAATTAAAAAAATAATGGCATTTTCGTAATTTTAGGTGGTGGGAAATGGTAACTCGGGTAGTGGGAATAGTTTTGCCCTTTGAAGAAAGTGTTGATACACTCATCTCTTTTTGCTGCCTGTTTTGCAACCTCATATATAATGTATGAGATTCCATCATAGTATATTGGGTAAAAATATATTTTTCAATGAGAAAAAATACAATAGCATATCTCAATATATGCTTTGTTTTAATAACATGTATTTCAATATGAGAGTTTATGAATTTTTAAAAATGATGTGGACTACAAATGGGGCTGTACAAGGGGATGGACATATCATTTTCCTTTTGAAAAATGTTACGCACAAGTCATTTTTTCAATCTCATTTCTAGTTCATACATGTTTTGATTTTTTTTAAAATATTATGAGTGATGATACGTTCAGTTCGATTTGCAGTCCTGTTTGCAGCCTCATACACTATGACTATCATAATGTATAAGATTTCATCATATTGTATGATGCAAAAACAAAATCATTTTCTCAAAGTGAAAATAAGTCAAATGGTATCCCTCGTTCAACCCTATATTGTCAAATCTCCCATTTGAAACCTTAAAACCATAAATATTCAAATGGAAAAAAACAATGTTCATACACAATTTAAATCCCCTTGAAAGGTATTGTTGAAAATAACAAATCATCAAAGATATTTTATCAAAATACGATTTGTCTATAAATTTTTTTATTTACACGCATATCACGCATTGATGAAAATAATATATAGACAATCAGATTTTAAGGAGTGCATCCAACTAAAATTCAATAGAAGTAAAGATTTACAAAGGAGTGAATCAAACTAAATTCAATATGAGTAAAGACTTAATCAGTTCAACCAGATCCGGTCGACCTTGTTTTAAAAACATTGGGTGGCTCTATTTGCCCCCCTCAGAAATAGTTGCACCCCTTCTATACTGGATCATCATTCGACATACCCAACTGTCGACCATCATTGAATATGATGACACTCTAACTGTCGATACCCAAACATTCCCACCCCGTGCATTCTGTATAGTGTATCGACACTTGGTTTGTTGACCAATCTAACTCACATCGATAGTCTGGGTGTCAACATGGTTAGATCTAAACGTTGCCCACTGAGTTCATGTTGTTCGACACCATGAATGTCAATGGCAGTGACTTTTGTTGACACATGCAGTGTCGCACGCTGCAACAAAAGTGAAAAAATGTGAAAAAACTTGGTCGCCCCTTCAACTAATGCATGCATGATACATGATTGATTGGTGACATGAATAGGCAAGATAACATAACATTATAAATATTGGTTACCCTCTTGTGAATGTACAGAAGATGATGAAAATCCAATAAAAAAAACTCAGAAAAAGAACAAGACTACCATTGAAGCTCGTTGTATCTACAACAATACTCACTACCTAATATGGTTGATATACATGGTGGGGGGGGGGGGGGTGTTGTTTTACAAATGAATTAGCTGAAATTGAAGAGGGGTGCTTTAGAAGGGAGGTGCAACTATTTTAGAGGGGGACAAATATTGTTACCACTTTGACTAGCAAAAAAAAAAAAAAAAAAAACCAATTGTTTCTTTACCCAGCTAAAGCATTGTGACAAGAATAAATAAATGGCCAGTTATTCCCAAACGGTCGGTTTTTCTCTCTCCACCACCGTCTCTGAACCGTATTTATAACTCCTCCCCTTAAAACCTCTCCACGTCAAAATCAAACTCAAACCTGAAACAAAAACAACAAAAATACCTGAAACGTCTCTCTCTCTCCCCGATCTTCAAAGCTAGGGTTTTGAAAAACAAAAAAAAACCCAACCTTTCAGGGTTTTCCAAGAGGAGATCCCGCATGAGGAAGACGAAGCTGGATGCGATGGCTTCCCTTAGCCGGAAGAGATCGCTCCAGCTCCTGACGTTAGCCTCCCTCCTCTACCTCCTATTGGTCGGTTTCGAGTTCCCTTTCGTGTTCCGCCGGACCACCCCACCCACCTCCACCACCTCCTCCTCCTCCTCCCTACCCTTCCCCCTCCTCAGCCAACAAGACACCCAACCCAAATCCGCCCCCATCCGACCGTCCGTCTCCGTCTCCTCCGACGTCACCAACCGTCGATCGCGTTCCGTGATCTCCTCCCTCGATTTCCCATCCTACGGTCATTCCGAGCTCCACAGCTCCGCCCGCCACGCCTTTGATGTCGGCAAACGCCTCCTCTCCGAGCTCGACTTGGAGGCTGTTGATGTGGAGAGTAGAAATCGGACGGTTGAGGAGGCGTGCCCGCACTCGATTAGCCTCTCGGGGGAAGAATTCAGGAATCGCGGGAAGGTGATCGTGCTCCCGTGCGGGCTCACACTTGGGTCGCACCTGACGGTGGTGGGGAGGCCGTTGATTTCGGAGGTCAAGAAGGGGGAGGAGCCAGTTTTGGTGAGTCAGTTCATGATGGAGTTGCAGGGGTTGAAGACTGTTGATGGGGAGGACCCGCCGAGGATTTTGCATTTTAATCCGAGGTTGAAGGGGGATTGGAGTGGGAAGCCTGTTATTGAGCAGAACACGTGTTATCGGATGCAGTGGGGGCCTGCGCAGAGGTGCGAGGGGTGGAAGTCGCGGGCCGATGAGGAGACGGGTGAGTGTTCGTTGGTGGGGGTTTTTGTTTGTTTTGTTCTTTGATGATTTGATTTTGGTACTGAATTGTGGAAAGATTGAATTTTTTTTTAGCTCTAAATGATGCTTGGTAAACTATTTTTTATTTTAAACAATGCATGCTTTACTGGGTTTTACTTTGATTTTGGTAGAAGTGTTTGGAGAAGTTGACTTGAATTTTCCATAGAATGATTGGATTTTTGGTATATTGGGTCTTTACAAATGATGTCTTTTAGTTCTGAATTGGAATTCATAAGCTGTTTTACCCCAAAATCGTGTGCGTCTTCAGGTGTTTTGGATTGCTAATTTCTGTTGGTTTATTTCAAAATGAGCTTTCTTGCTATATAACTTTGGTTTGACCTGATTGTGAATTGTGATATTTTTGGTGCATGTTGTGCAGTTGATGGACAGTTAAAATGTGAGAAGTGGATACGTGATGATGTTGAGAGATCAGAGGAGTCGAAGACTATGTGGTGGTTGAACCGTCTGATCGGGCGGACGAAGAAGGTCACCGTTGATTGGCCATTCCCCTTTGTGGAAAACAAGCTTTTTGTTCTAACCCTTAGTGCTGGTTTGGAAGGTTACCATGTCAATGTTGATGGAAAGCATGTAACTTCATTCCCTTATCGCACTGTAAGTATTGATATTTAAGTTTGGAACCATTTCAGTGGAGTCTCAGATTTCCCTTGTCGTTTCTCCTGGTTTGCTTTGTGATTTGGGTTTTGGTGATTGTTTTATTTTTTAGGGATTTGTTCTTGAGGATGCAACGGGGCTGTTTCTGAATGGGGACATTGATGTCCAGTCAATATATGCCGGTTCATTACCAACCTCGCATCCAAGTTTTGCCCCTCAGAGGTATCTTAACATGTCTAAAGAATGGCAGGCTCCACCTCTTCATGATGGTCCTGTTGATCTTTTCATTGGCATTCTTTCTGCTGGAAATCACTTCGCCGAACGCATGGCTGTGAGGAAGTCCTGGATGAGGTCCAAGGCAATCCGGTCATCAAGTGTGGTGGCTCGTTTTTTCGTTGCTTTGGTAAGTAGAGATGATACAGAGTATGTGGACTTCGATTGTCTAGGATCTTTTGATTTTCAAAAACTGAATACATTCACATTAATTGTGGATTGAGCAGCATGGGAGAAAGGAAGTTAATGCTGAGTTGAAGAAAGAAGCAGAGTTCTTTGGTGACATTGTCATAGTGCCTTTCATGGACAGCTATGATCTTGTGGTTTTGAAGACCATTGCCATTTGTGAATATGGGGTGAGCACAAATCAGATTGTTGTTTATGATGTTGTTTCTTGAATTTCAGTATGTGATGGTAACTAATTTGGTTACAGATTCGCGAGGTATCAGCAAAGTACATTATGAAATGTGATGATGATACATTTGTCAGGGTGGATTCTGTTCTTAGTGAGATAAAGAAAATCTCCCTTGATAGAAGCGTGTATGTTGGGAACATGAATTACTACCACAAGCCTTTGCGTAATGGAAAATGGGCTGTCACATATGAGGTATATAATCTACACTCACATCCTGTTTCATGTTGAAATTATGATATTTATTCTTATCTCTAAGGACATGTATATTCCCCCACACATATAATATATATGTAAATTTAATGTTAGGTTTTCAGCAGTTGTCCATTTTTCTTCTGGTAAGTTCTTTCCTTATATATTATTTATAACTTATTTTCTCTGGCTGGTCATCCCTATTCTTGCTTAATTCAATAATCATTTACTGAAGTCTAGGTCTCCCTTTGACTAAATTACAGCTGATTAACCTTCCCTCGATGTGTGGATATTGATACCATATAGATGTGTACAGTATTCACAAGGGATAAATTGATACCAATTGTGTTAAGGAAAAAAAATGGCTGCAATTGTATGTTTTAGTAGATAGATATGAGGATATTTATCAACAAATCGCAAAATCTTAGATTGCTGGTCCTGCTGTATCCCTCCCTTTTCCTCCACGTATGCATCATGTGGTACAATAGCTGTTATGTTAGAATCAAAATTCTTTTGGCAAACATGATGCAATAATTATGTTTGTAGATTTAAATATTTGTAGTTCACACTGCTTAAAGGAGAAGTTTATTTTTGTAATATGAAAGCAAAAAAGCTATGTTTGATCATTTTGCATTCAGAACAAAATGCTGCCTTGATCTATCAGGATAAAAAGGCTTCACCATTGATGACATTTAAATGCTATAGTTTCATCTCACGCGCCTTCTATATATTTTTTCAAAATTTATCTGTTCTTGTTTCAGGAATGGCCTGAAGAAGACTATCCACCCTATGCGAATGGTCCAGGCTATATCATATCTGCCAATATTGCTCGTTTTGTAGTATCTGACTTTGAAAAGCATACACTAAGGGTGAGTGAGGAATCCACATCTGCCAACCCTCATTTTTTGTTTCCTGATTTATATTACAAAAAAATTCACTCGATGAATTCATGACATGACTGGAATGTTTGAAATACAGTTATTCAAGATGGAAGATGTGAGCATGGGCATGTGGGTGGAGCAGTTCAACACCACAACGACTGTGGACTACATACACAACCTTAAGTTCTGCCAGTTTGGGTGCATTGAGGACTACTACACAGCACATTATCAATCTCCTAGACAGATGATCTGCATGTGGGACAAGTTGAGGATGGGCAAACCCCACTGCTGCAACATGAGATGATGCTGGATAGGCAAAAAGTTTTGCAGTTATAGCAGCTTTCGTTCTGGATTGAGAACTCTACATAGGGTAGTATGTGTTTGGCCACCACTTCCAATTCATTCATTTATTAACTTTATTTATTTCCTCCTTTGCACTGAACAACAAGGGCAGTTGTGGCCTAACTTGGATGTGTATAGTAGATCAACAGACAGATTGTGAGAGCCCTTGATTCTGTAATATCCGTTCTTGATTGCAGTAGATAAATTAGAAAATCAGTTTTACATTCTCTCTTTTCAAAATCTGTATGTTGATTAATTCTCTATCAGCTATTGCTTGTTCTTTTGATTGTTTGATACTGCAACAAAAAATTGAACAGGATGCATGTTTTAAGAGAGTGACTGGGCAGTTTAATAAGAGAGTGCCTGGGAGTTGGAATTGTTTGTCTAAAGTAAAGATTTTAACACTACAAACACAAAAGACACTGTTTTATACAAACAAAACGTGGAATATGTGAATCAGTTTTAACTGCCATTCTCTCTTAGAAGCTACTATTCTAGAAAGAAATACAATAAGATATGGCCAGTGTATTTAATTTATATCGGGGGAGAGGGAATATTATAATGTCAAAAAGACAATAGTTTATTCCACTTAAAATAAAACTAAATTTTAATATGTGATTACTTTTAATTGCCATACTCATTATCACAACCACCAAATGTTTGTATTCTTTCTTAGAACCTACCATTCTAGAATAAACTATGGACAATAGAGAAGGAATATTAGCATGTGATGATGTAGGAGCTGTTCAATTCCGAATACCAAACTATGCCATCATAAGATATCAAATCCATAATTGTTAATTCCAGAAGGCAATATTAATGGGAATGTAGAGGAATTGTTGTCCATCCATGACCTGGACATTGGTACCAACTGTCAATTGTTGGCATTGTGTGTATTTTCTTATCTTTTTTATTACTATACTCGGCATTGTTGATTTTCCCATTTTTATATTATTTTTTTTGGTTTGTAAGCTTTGCTCTAAAAGCTTTTCCAATGTCAATAAAGGTTGAATAATAGATCCGTTACAACTCATAATTGGCATGCACGACAACTTGATGGTTTCTCTCTCTCTCTCTACAGGTTTAAATTTTGAAACCATAGTTTAAATTTCATGTGGGACCCACCCATCTTTGTCACCTGAACAGTATCATAACATGCTATAAATCAAGGTGTGCAGACATATTTATATAAAAATTTATTTAATGGGATTAGTGAAGTATGATTTTGTCCACCTCATTCATGTAAGGGGAACATTGCGGGGACGGGCCTGAAATAGAGGTTTTATTGATGTCTCAGTATATTCGCTCAATTTTTTTTCATGTCTGTATATAGGAAAAGATCCGGTTGCCTCGTTGAGAGCCCCCATTTCTAAATTATAATATAGTACATGTAAAATCTTATAATCTGAGCTTAAAATAATAGGTTATTTAAATTTATTAAAACTTTTATTTAAGTTAAAAATAACTTCCAACGTGGATTTGAAATGCTCCTAGGCGAAGCGAGGAGGGTGGAGCTCAACCAGTATGGTCTAACCATCACAGCATGAGAGCATGTGCTCTCGGGAGGAGGAGGGAGTTGATCACTCCGACTCTGCTCCAATGTTTTTTTTTCTCTCTTTTCTCTACTATGTTCTTAGTTCTTTTTTCTGTATCTCTCTCAGCCCAAAGCGGATCGATTAATACAATCGGACAAACTTTGGTCTATCAATTTCATAAAAAAGAAAAAAAAAGTTAAAAATAACTTTAAAATGTCATATATGTAAAGTGAAAAAAGATGTTTTTGAGATTATAGTTTATGTTTTTTTTAGTATTTTAGACACTCACGCCCTTAATTTATTTTTACTAATAATATGTGTATCTATTTTTCATTACTATTATAGCAAGTCACCAAGCATCCTTTCAACTTCTTGATTTTTTTATTATTACAAATAATACATTTATCATTTTTTTTATATTTTCATTTGTCACACAATTTATTAAAATTTTAGAATGTAATATTTGAAAAATATTGTAGTGAATTGAAATATTATTTATGTTAAGTTTATTTTCTTTTAAATATTTATAAAATTAATTATTACAAGTACAAATCAACTTTCTATCAAACATGAATGTTTTTTTCATTTCTACAGTTTATGGGTATTTTTGACAATTGTACAACAAAGAACTGGGTATTTTGACAATTGTACAACAAAGAACTGTCTTACAACTTATTAAACAAACATCTATTGCTGCTTATTTTCTGCTTTTAAATAGTTACAACAAACATATCAACTATTTATAAAAAAAAGTTAAAAACTGTAATTTATAAGTCACAATCTATAATATGTAAAATTATGCTGCAACAAACATATATGACCACATAGTTTAGAAAATGCTACAACTAGTCCATTTTATAGTCTAAAAAGGAACATCACACTTTTTTTTTAAAAAAAAAATCATATACCTCATTAAATGAGGTATATATTTTTGTAAAATATGAAATATATATTTAAATGAATTAAATGATGTTATTTATAAGCAATGTGAAAAACTTAAATTATAGCAAACACGTTAGTCAATGGTCAAAACTGTACAATATAAGCATGCGAGTCACACATTATTTGCATTGAGTCCCGGCCAAAATCGTGTACATAAGGGTATAGTACTCTACGAATGTATTCGTCGAAATGCATTATACTTGCATGACTTTGTGAACGCCTTTGCTTCAGGGTCATCATTTGGCTTGAAAACCCGGTCCGAACCCGATCGAGTTGGCCTGTAGGCCTGGATGCGAGCCCGGTCCATGGGCCTTTGAAAAGCCCTCGAATGAAATTTTTGGTCAGGTTTTGAGGTCTACCCATGGGCCAAGCTTGGGCTTGACTTACAGGCCCTTGCAGGCCCATGGGTAGGATGTGGGCCTGATTTTTTTGCTTGGGGCTAGCCTGGTCTGGGCCCGTTGACCAGACAGACCCACCGGCGTTGGCTCTGTTTTTATGCCGGGCTGGGTCGGCCCGTGCCGATGCCGATGCCTACGTTTCATATACTTGACTTGATTATCTATCCGTTGAATCATCTCCCTATTTAATATCCCTATATTTTAAAATATAATTGTATTAACAAGACGATGTGGGTTCCCCCAATGAGCATGTTAAGTTGTTAACCCCATCTTTTACTCCTTTTCAGAGGAGGAGGATCGTGGTAGCTTGTGAATCTCAAAGTCGTGTCAAGATCGATTCGTTGGAGGTCTATGCATTTAGTCTTGCTGCATTAGCTGGTAGATATTGCGTCTCTGTATTTTTTTAGCGTTTTATATATATTTTTAAATATATAATGAATTTTTTTATATTCAAATTAAGTTATTCATTTTCAGATTCGATGACAGTGGGTCCAAATGAGTTCAATTTGATTTATTATTGTAATAATATTAAATTGATATTAAAATATTTATTTTATATTTTTTTGGAGATGTTTATAATGTCAGGAACCTTTAGATAGAATTTAATAAAATTAAAAGCTCGGGAAGATTGATGTTGAGGCTTAAATATAAAATTATTGGGCCTAAGGTTTCTAGTTGCGAATCCAAAAGTTCTTTTAATAGGCTTCAGGAACCTGTTTGTAAATCAGATAGGGACCTAGTTTGAAACTCTTAAGCGTGGTTTTGTAATATGGAAACCCCTTATAAATTGCATGTTTTGAGCTAGGGTTTGGATTAGGCCTGTCAACGGGTCGGGTCCGGTCCGGGCCAGGTCAGGGTGGACCTGGACCCGACCCAAGGCTAGACCCGACGGGTCCGGGTCCAACCCAAGACTCGACGGGTACTTGAAAAGATGGACCCGGACCCGGACCCGACCCGGGGATGACGATGAGCCCGGACGTGCGACGAGGCTGCTTCACAAGGATCAGGACGGCGAGGGAGGGGTCGAAGGAGACGAGCTCGAGAGCGCGGCCGTAGGAGGTGTCGACGGTCCTGAATCTGTCGGGGTGGGAGTTGCAGAGACGGGAGCGGAAGTCGGGGGGGGGGGGGGGAGGCCGAGGTCGGGGGCGAGGTGGACGAGCTTAGAGAGGAGGAGGCGGTGGTGGGGGGGGGGGGAGAGCATGAGGAGCTTCTGGAGCTTGGACGCGAGGGAGTCGAAGAGGCGGTCGCGGAGGAGGATTCGCGGGCGGCGGCGGCGGGGGTGAGGCGGATGCAGAGAGTGAAGTTGGAGAAGTGGTTGGGGAGATGGAAGAGGGAGGGGTAGCGGAGGATGATGGGGATGAGGGGACGGGGGGAGGGGAGGGAGAGGTAGGATTGATAAGTTTGGTCAGTTTGGTCTTTGGTGAGGTTGGGATGGTTTGACTGAGAAAAAAAAAACTCTGTTTTGGGGAGGTTGGGATGGTTTGGTCGAGACAGAGACGGCGGCACTTTAGGTTTAGGGCACCAGTGTTATAATTTTATTTGGTGGGGGTTTTTTTTTTTTTTCTGTTGGATCACTTATGGACTTATGGTGTGGTGGACTTGGACCACTTTGTTTGATTATGGGCTTGCACTTGCACTTGTAGATAGAAAAATAAATGAAGACTTAAACTAATAATTTGATAAATAAAAATAAAATTAATAAATTAGTCGGGTCTCGGGTCCAACGGGTCGGGGCGGGGTGGACCCGGACCCGACCCGTTTGTATGTTCGAGTCCACCGGGTCGGGTCCAAATCGGGTCGGGTATATTACACGTGTAATCGGGTCGGGTATATTACACGTGTAATCGGGTCCAGATCGGGTCGGGTCCGGGTCTGGACCCGACCCGTTGACAGGCCTAGTTTGGATCCATATTTCTCATAACATGTGAGTGGGTGGTTGTGACCTAACCCTACCCTTTGTAATACCACAAGAGGCAATAGTGGTGGGTGTTGTGACCGGATTTAAGGTTAGAAATCGATCTCCATTGGTTTTATTGTTATTATGATTTTTAGTGTTTTAGTTTTTTATTTTTTTATTTTTATAGGGTCATTCATGACTGTTAATGGTGGAGAGAATCACGTCTCATATTGAGAGAGATCAAGAAATAATAGAAAGATATACAAAGGAGGAGAATGATCGGGCAAGGGGCAAGGGAGGAGGAAGAAAAAGGGGACCGATTCGACAACCTCAGAAGGGCTGAAGAGAGGTATAAAGGGAGGCAAGAAAGTAATCGTAGGTAAACAATCATTTTCTACAAAATCCCTATCTAAATTGATCATTGAAGTGTTTTCTATAGGGACTCTCACTCGGCGTAGTAATTAAGGAGAAGGAGATCGAGACGTCCGAAGGTCATTCAGCCCAAAGCAACAACTAAGAGGACAGATCATGACGAATTGGTTATTCGAATACCATTCGAGGAAATTGTCCCCGCACACCCCCTGTGTGAGTCACTATGATGTTGATTATTACCTCAAAGGTGGGTCTAGTCCAACTAGGCTTCCCATTTGGCTGGATTGTTGATTTGGTCCAGTTAATGCCTAGGCAATGCTTTTCTATGAAAATAGAGATTCCTTCTAGAACTTCTAGCTAGGTTGGGTGATGTATCAAAGTTCTTGAGATGAGCGTCAACTCTCCTGACCGGGTTGTCAGGGTGAAGACGGCTCTAATATAAGCCAAGTTTTATAAAGAGATAAATTTTCAAAATAAAGTAATTTAATTTATAGAAATACAAAAATTATTATTTTTAATCTAGATTTACATTTGATAATGTTTTTCATTATCTTTATTTTTCGTGTTCTTATCTTGCATTTATATCAAATATGAGATAACTTTAAATTTTTTTAAAAAAATATCAAATATACTCTTTCTATTAATGAGGTATTAATATTATTTTGTTGAACACATTCTTTTTTTTTTAAGGTTAATCATAAATGTTATTTCAATTTTACAAAATATAAATAAAAAATTGGGACAAACTCTGTTCCACCTTTTACTCATAACAAATTATCCTCATTTTTTATCTTAAAATGTAGATAATTATTGTCAATACTTATCCTCATTTTTTCTTTATCTTAATCTCTTATCCCCATATCAAACTAATCCTAAGCCCCCGTTTAGAACGATGATAGATTTTATTCTAGGGTATAGATTTATCCAAGCATAAGTGAGTATAAACAAGGATAAAATGATTTCGTGTTTGATTGTGTTTTGAATTATTCTCGTTGGTAAATGTAAGAATAAATGTTTTGTTGTTTGAGTAAAATCTGAATAAAGTATAGATAATGATTTATAAAAGGTAAAAAAGTAACGATAGCTGATTTGATAGGTGATATATAAGTGGTGATGACAGTTGATTTGACAGACGACCCATATATTCTTTGAGTGGAATAATCTTGGATAACTTTAATTTCAGGGGTTGATTAGAATCTATATATCACTTTATCTGAGTTTATTCTGGCATACTTTATCCAGAGTTATCCGGGGTAAACAAAAAAATTTAAAAAAAATTTATCCGGAGTTATATGGATTTATCCGAGGTCTTATACCGGGTTCAAAGGGGGCTAAATATTTTAGGGGTGCCTCTATTTGCACCCCTCAAATTGGGGTGCACACCACTCATAAACGGATAATACACAAAAGAGCTGTTTATAATCGGATATGTGCACACCCATATATTCGGATCCTTCGCGACACCCGTAGTGTCGATCATTGGCGTTTGGGTCGACAACGGTGGTGTCGCGGGGTTCAGAAACCTGAACCCATAACATCTGAATCCTTAGCGACACTATCAGTGTCGGCATTTGACATTTAAGTCGACAATCATAGTGTCGCGAGGTTCAAAAACCTGAACCCGTAGCATCTTCATCAACCATGACACTGTCAGTGTCGATATTTGACGTTTACGCCAACAATTCTTGTGTCGTAGGCTTCAGAAACCTGAACCCGTAGCGTCTCCATCAACCATGACACTGTCAGTGTCGACATTTGACGTTTACGCCGACAATTCTTGTGTCGCAGGTTTCAGAAACCTGAACCCGTAACAGACTAATCTGTGTGTCGACATTCTGTGTGTCAACGAATTAGCTATATGACGACAATATCAGTGTCGATTCTAGCAGACTAATCTTATTCTTTATTTTTTGAACGATTCAAACATTTAAACATTCTAACATATATCCAAAGAGCTGAATATTGAAATTTTACAAAGTCACTTTCAAACATTAACCCAAACATTCAAATATTAAACATTAACCCAAACATACATTATTGAAACAACTTATAAACTAATGTAGATTCAAATTAAATTAAACACAATGTAGACTCAAATTAAAATAATAACCTAATACAAACTGAACTATCCACCATCAACTCTCATTTTAAACACTTTAATAAATTCAATGCCAAATAACACCCACATAACCAATCAGAGTCACCTTCTTTGTCTCCTGTTTATGTCAACTTATCGAATACCTACAACAGATTCATTGATTGGTTAAATCATTCTCAAATTTTTCAAACACTAACCATGATTCTTAAACACATACATGAAAACATATGAGATTTCACTTAAATAAATTGGATCTAAGGCTAAACATGAATACATTATGTGAATTTAACCATTTTTGTTTCCATTTCCTAGTTCCTCTTCCATGCAAATAGAATATGTAATCTTATGATAAAAACAATATATAAAATCAATCAATAAAAATGGCAACAATAACAAATATAAAACCATGAAATCTGAAACACACAACTCACAATTTTCATAATGCAAATTAAATTTCATAAATATTTTTTAAAAAAAACTTATGACTGCATAAATCAAGATGTGGTAAAGTTGATTTACAACTGAAAGAATGTCAAACTGAAGACTGATTGATTGAAATAATTTATGGAAACAGGGATTTCTCAATAAGCCAGTCGAACGATTACTCAACAAATCCTTGAGGCAGAATCTTAACCATCCAACAAGAACAGTTATTCAGTGTTATGACAAGATACTTAACATTGAGAGAAATGCTTGTTATCAAATGGATCTTCTTATACATAAAATCTGAATTACCCACTAAATCCAAAGTTTTTGCATGATTCTTGGCCACACAGGTATTCAAATAAGAACGGATGATGATGTTCCTGATCAACATACCAGTAGTCCTCAAAATAGACCACAACAGGCAGAATTTTAACATACATATAGGAATGGCATTTAGCAAAACCAAATAAACAACATGAACATATAAAAAAAAACCACAATTTCAATCACACAACCCTAATCACCAAGACATAAAAAAAGACAATAGGTAGTAAAAAAGGACACATTTCATCACCCTCTTCTTCTCCTTTTTCACAAAATCTCTCTCCCCCTAAATCAAACAAATAAACAAACAAATCCCCCCAAAACAATGGATTTCTCCACATAAACCCATCAACAACAACATCGGCTCCAACAATACCTTGGGATCGTCGACGTCGAAGGTTTGCACGGAGAGGAAGATGACGGCGAGCAAGAGAGTGAGAGCGGACGACCGGGGAGGAGGGGGTGGTTCACGGTGAGAGGGGTGAGAGATTTAGGGTTTCTTAGGTTTGAGAGGGTTTTGATGTATTTTGAAAGGGTTGGGTTGTTGGTGTGCATTGAAAATCAGGTGTCTAAATTATATAGGGGGGTGTTTAAAGAATTTCAGGGTTAAGTGGTAGGTGTGTAAAAAAAGGGGTGTGCACCCCAATTTAAGGGGTGCAAATAGAGGCACCCATATTTTAGATCCATTGACCTGTCAATGTGGAGCTGATAGCTTGAAGGTGGTACAAATGAATTATGATGACAACTTGAATAAGTATGCCCTCCTCCGTACACAGGTCAAGATTTTAGATCGATTAGTGATATATGTGGTTAGGGGCGACGTTACAAAATTGGAAAAAATTCATATAAACCCCGTAATCTGACCTAAATCCATATAACCCTCTGCAATCTTTATATATCCATATAACTCTTTGTAATTTTGAAAAAAATTCATATAACTTCATGTAATCTGGAAAAAATATTTCTAAAAATTCAAAAATAAAATTCAAAAATAAAAAAATTTCTCTTGACATTTTTGAATTTTTAAAAATATTTTTTAAAAAAAACTGTCACATCTATTATATCACACGTACATCTCTCATATTTATTCCCAAACGCAAATAATTTATGCAGGGTATAGTTGTCATTTAAAAAGTCATAAACTCTTATCCATCTCTTATCTACCATTTATCATTATTTTATCCAAGGTGAATCAAACAACAAAAATATTAATTTTACATTTCCTAATGAGAATAATAGAAAATATAACAAAATAAAGATTTACAATTCATTAGATATTAATGCATGTAAATGTTAATTTACTCTATTATTAATGTGTCGAGGTACTCATTATGAAATCACATGTCATTTATAATTCAAAAATTAGGAATAAAAAAAAAGAATAAAAAAAATTTACTCTATTATTAATAATAAAATTTATTTTTTTATTTTTGAATTTTTAAAAATATTTTTTTCCAGATTTTATGGGGTTATATGGATTTTTCTCAAAATTACAGGGGGCTATATGAATATATGAAGATTGCAGAGGGGGTATATGGATACATGAAGATTGCATGGGGTTATATGGATTTAGATTACAGGGGGTTATATGGATTTTTTCAAAATTCGCCGTTAACTTAGTTGACGGAAGGCGGACGGAGGGGGTTATATGAATTTTGGGTATGATTACAGGGGGTTATATGGATATATGAAGATTGCAGGGGGTTTTATGGATTTAGGCAAGATTTTAGGGGGTTATATGAAATTTTCCCTACAACATATTAACGAAAGAGGTAAAAAAATAATAAGAGAAGATTTCTAATTAATCAATAACAAAAAAAAATAAAATTCAAATCCTTATGACTTGCTTGAATTGATCTTTAAAAATGATTTTGTGTGAAAGATACAATGATTTTTTTGTGAATATTTTTGTTTAAAATTAATCAAATTTTGTTATCTAGTGTCCTAATGGCACTTGATCAGAATAAGTTATTATCTTTGTTTTATGACTTGCTTGAATTGATCTTTAAAAACGATTTTGTGTGAAAGATACAATGATTTTTTTGTGAATATTTTTGTTTAAAATTAATCAAAATTTGTTATCTAGTGTCCTAATGGCACTTGATCAGAATAAGTTATTATCTTTGTTTTAACGATCTATAAAATATTATATTCAAGATTAAATGGTATCACATCTTCTCTAATTTTAAAAGAAAATTTATTTAAGGGTCCATATGATCATCCATCTATTATTTTTAGATATCTAAGACGTTGAAAATTTTTTTTAGGTCCTTCTAACCGGATGTTATTCGAAAATATAGTGGGGAGTTTTAACACTGTACTAGAAATACTTAACAATGTACCGGGGATTATTTATAATATACTAAAATAATTAGGCTAGAGACATTTTATGTGAAAGTTAGCAATGTACTGAGAGTGTTAACAGTGTATTAGAGAGTGTTAACAGTGTATTGGAGATACTTAATAATGCAATATCTGATTAACTTGGTGATCAGAAAGGTAGGATGAGATGAGAGTGAAAGTGATAAGCGTAGAACCATAATTTAACAATGTTTAGTTAACTTAATTACATCATAGTTTAGGGGTGAATGGTAGGGCCAGATCTATTTTAGGAAAACTTTCAAGGGGATATATCAACTTAAAAAAAGGGGTGTATTTGTATATAAGGGAACTTAATGGGGGTTATATACATTTCCCTCCTCTATTTTTCAGTTCACCAAATCAATGCTATTCGTCAATAGCAAACCATATCTTATTATCAATCCCTAGTGGTAATAGCACAACGGTTCATGACTTGTCTGGTTAAAGGGGAGATCTTGGGTTCGAATCTTGACGTTGACTTACTAATCTGTTTGTTGGTGATTATTCGAAAGAATTTTCCGTGAGACCGGAGCAAACAGAAGGAGGTAGTTTGCCCAACTCGATCGTAAGGTCAGCCACGGGGAGTCCCTCCAATATAAAATAAATTTTTTTGACTTTTGCACATACATTAAACTATTGTATTGATCAGGTCTGAGAGCCTAGTGCGCATATATATATTTTTGGTCATGCTGTATAGAAACCCAATTTTTGGGTGTTTTATTAATCTTTAATATAAATTAGGCCCAATTGGCAGTTTATCAAAAAAACAAAAGAATAAATAATATATGCTAAATTTGCAACAGATTCCAAATCTCTGGTGAAGGATGTCTTTTGTTTTGGAACGATGGGAATGGTTTTAATTCGTCTTGAAATCTAAAGTATTGCCAACAGCGTTTCTGATAGATGGAGCTATCATTTCGTTTTCGTTCAACCAACTTGATACAAGTTAAATATTTATGATGGTTTTCAAGTTCGGTGTCCATATATCTGGTTGGATAAAAATATTACACGTGGTTTTCTTGATTAAATGCGTATCCAAATTATTGATGAGAATGTTAGGTATCATGGCGCTCGGCAGAATGACCATTTTTAATTAATTTTGAGAAAACAACGTAACTTGCGATTTTTTTAATAGATGACATGAAAAAGAGAGGACGGTTTTGAAGGATTATGACTCCAAAGCATGTTTTGATATCACTTCTAACTAGGAGGTCGACATGACATTTATTAATGTTACTGTTTCTTTCTTTTTATTTAATTTTCTCCCCTGTATATTTGGATTGTACTTCGACTTAAATTTTAATGAAATCGGAGCAACGATATCAACCTTTTTTTTAAAAAAAAGATGGGTCACACTCACGGGCGGCGCCACATTAAATGCGCGTGGTAGACTCAATTGACTTGTGACATTTAAAAAAAAAACTTAAACTATTATTATCACATTTTTAAACCATAACAACTCTATAACCCACTGGTGATCCCACCACAGTTGACTATTCCCAACTCATATTTTATACTTAAAAACAACAAAATTATCCATGTTATAGTGTTACTTTAATAAACATCAGATGTGAACCATCAAAAGCCGATTGCGCGACAGAATGAGAGATCGATGGATGAATGATTGTTTAGTCATATATATTGAAAAATACATATTCGATAATATTAACTATAAAATTATTATATAGAACATTTGAAAAAGAGAGGATCGATTTGAAGGATTATTGACTAACAAGATTTCAATCATCCCCTAATTACAATGCATCAATGTCTTCTAATTCTCAAAAATAAAGGGGACCATGATTCCTCCAGGACAAAGATCTAACGTGTGCGAATATAACCCTTCATTAGGTTGTCTTGCTCAATAGCAGTGCGGAGCTCTTCCCATAGCTGATGTGGGAGAAGGAAAGTTTCTCCCTTTGAGGACTGACGGGAAGCGAGCAGACCCGCAGGGCTGTTACCTTCCCTTTGAATGTGTGTAGCTTTCCAACATACTAGTAAGTCCAGTCCTTGATGAGTCTTCCTAATAGACCGGATAGCAGACCAAAGAACTTGACCTCTACCATGAAGCCATGCTAAGGCCGTGGTAGAGTCCGATTCTATCCAGAGCTTTGAGGCACCAATGAATATGCCGATCCATACACCCTTCTCAATGGCCTCTTTTTCAACAAGTTTATAGATGGCATGTCAAGATGGCCTGCTAAGCCAATGAGAACTTCAGCCTGGGTATTACGGATGATCGCCCCACAATGGTCCACAATTCTTCCCTGTTATTTTTTACTATATTATGCATGTCCGGTCTTTTTTATGATGTTATTTGATTTTATTTGTATTAATTAAACTGGTACTCTATTTATTAAGTGAATAAAAATAGAAATATAGTATCTCATATATTTATGTTTATCTCATTCTCTCTTTTTCTTTGCATTATCTTTATTATTTTATTTTAGATTTTAAATTTACTACATAATATCAGAGCTACATTAGATTTTGATTTGATATGTACTGATTTTTTTATTTCAATAAAATTTTGTTTTTACAATCTAGTGGATCACCTACTCTTACTCTTACATATTCAAGAAGAGCGGGAGTAAAGTAGATGATGTTTACCAATTCACACAATCAAACATTATTCTATTTGGAGAACATGTTTGTAATCTATTTATTAATTGAATAAAAACAGAAATATAGTCTCTTGTATACTTATGTTTCTCTTATTCTTTTTTTCTTCTTTACATTGTCTAAAATTATATTTATTTTAAGGGAAAAATCCATGTAACCCCCTGAAATCTTGCCTAAATCCATATAACCCCCTACAATCTTCATATATCCATATAACCCCCCCGTAATCATACCCAAAATCCATATAACCCCCTCCGTTCGCCATCCGTCAGCCGAGTTAACGATGAAATTAGAAAAAATCCATATTACCCCATGCAATATGGCCTAAATCCATATAACCCCCTGCAATCTTCATATATCTATATAACCCCATGTAATCTAAAAAAAATATTTCTAAAAATTCAAAAATAAAATTCAAAATAAATAAAATAAATAAAATTCCTTTTGGCATTTTTGAATTTTTAAAAATATTTTTTTCTAAAAATTGTCACATATATCATATATATCATGCACACATCTCTCATATTTATTCTCAAAAACAAATAATTTATGCAGGGATATAATTGTCATTTAAAAAATCATAAACTCTTATCCATATCTTATCTACCATTTATCTTTATTTTATCCAATGTGAATTAAACAAAAAAATATCAATTTTATGTTTTTTAATGAGAATAATAGAAAATGCAATAAAATAAAGAATTACAATCCATTAGATGTTAATGCATGTAAATGTTAATTTACTCTATTATTAATGTGTCGGGGTACTGGTTATAAAATCACATGTCATTTATAAAAAAATTACTCTATTATTAATAAAAAAATATTTTTTTATTTTTGAATTTTTATAAATATTTTTTCTGGATTACATGGGGTTATATGGATTTTTTTTCAAAATTACAGGGGGCTATATGGATATATGAAGATTGCAGGGGGTTATATGGATATATGAATATTGCAAGGGTTATATGGATATATGAAGATTGCAGGGGGTTATATGGATTTAGGTCAGATTACAGGGGGTTATATGGATTTTTTTAAATTACGCCGTTAACTTGGCTGACGGAAGGCGGGTGGAGGGGGTTATATGAATTTTGGGTATGGTTACAGGGGGTTATATGGATATATGAAGATTGCAGGGGGTTATATAGATTTAGGTAAGATTTCAGGGGGTTCCATAGATTTTTCCCTTATTTTACATACTAGATTTTCTACACCAACCCCCCACCCCCGACTCTCCACAGCCGCCCGCCCCCACACATTACCACAATAATGATGTGCTATAATAGTATAATATCAAACTATAGTAATAATTATCATAGGTGGCATTACCATATATACACACACATTAAAGAAAATAAAAAGTACACACATTTGATTTGAAAATCCTCCCCCACACCATGCACTTCCCCTCTCTCCTCTAATCACTTACTTTTTTTTTTTTTTTTTTTTTTTTTTTTGTGTCTGTGATTTTAGTTGGTTTGGTTTTTTTCTTGATTGCAAGACCTCTCACTCACCACATCCGAACCATTTAAAGCCCTCATTTTTTTCAGGCTTTGATAGATGGGTGTCTCTATTTGCACCCCTCAAAATGGGGTGCACACCCCTCACAAACGGGTAATGTACAAAAGATCCGTTTATAATCGGATCATGTGCACACCCCATTTGGATCATTCGCGACACTATCAGTGTCGACATTTGGTGTTTATGTCGACAGTGATTGTGTCGTAGGGTTCAAAAAACTAAACTCGTAGAATTTAGATCATTCGCGACACTATCGTTCATTTTGATATTTATGTCGACAGTTATTGTGTCGGGGGTTCAAAAATTATGTTGCACTGGATCATTCACGACACTTCAGTGTCGATTTTGTATTTATGTTGACAGTGATTGTGTCGCGAGATTCAAAAAAAGGGGTGTTTAAAGGGTTTCTTGTTTTTTGTTGGGTGTATAAAAAAAGGGGTGTGCACCCCATTTTGAGGGGTGCAAATAGAGGCACCCTTGATAGATTTGCAAGGGCAAAAACAATCGGATTTTCCGATGCGGGTGATGCTTGGGTTTTACCATCGTTCATTGGGCGGGCAAAAATGTTTCTTGTCTTTGCTAACAGGTCACTAAACATTAAATCTCCACCTTGGGTTAGAGGAAAAAAACATCTCCACCATCAGTTGTAACCAATATTGTAAAAAGAGCTAGATGGGGATTAATTAAGTATAACACATATACCTATATAATATATATTATATACATATATAATTATTTTAAACTATAAAATAAGAACAAAGTAACATCAAAATAAAATTAATAAAATAAACATAATAAGGATATATAAAAAATTAATTAATAGATATTTAATATATAAGGTAACATAAGATCTTAATATCTTATTAGTCAACTACACATTAATCAGAAAAGTAGTAGACTTAGGCAGGGGATCAATCGGAGCCTGGTCCACGTGCATCTCCAGCTGGGCGAGTCGCCTTTCATGATCGTCATGAACTCTACCAGTTCCTTTCCTTATGGCTTTCTTCCTAAATTTTTCACTTTGGCTGGACAATTGATTTATTGGGATCTTTTACCACGCTTAGAGGCTGCTCTAGCTGAGATTATCATCGAGGAGACTCGTCTTCGTACCGTGGCATCTCGACAGACTCCGTCTTCGACCATGTATTCTGGAGTTCTGGCTGCTGCCTCTCCTGCTGTTCCTCATGCAATTTCATCATGTTCTACTTCTTTGTATGCATTGCAAAACGCCAGGGCATGCCATTTAGAACTGTTGGGATCTTCATTTGGAGAAACGCATGGCTTCTCGTATGCCACTGCAAGCTTCTCATGGTCGTGGTCTAGTTCACCGTCGTCCTGCTGCTGATGTTGCAACCACCACTGCACCGGATTTACCAACCTCTAATCATATTGACACCTTGATCAAACAACATCTTGAGTAGCTCTTACTGCATCCACCTCAGTCTGATTCTACCGCTCCCTCAACCTCTCTTCCTCCAGTCCGAGTAACTCTATCTCTTGGATATTTAATTTTCATGGCACAATCTTTCAGCAGTCATGTCCCTACACTCATGAACAGAATGGTGTTGCTGAACGCAAACATCATCACATTTTTTAGACGACTCGTTCTCTCGTATTGTCCTCGTCTGTTCCACAACATTTCTGGACCGAGGCTGCCCTTCTTTCTGCCCACCATTCTCACTGGCATGTCCCCCCACGAACGCCTCTATTTTTCCAATCCTCACTATAGTGGTTTCGAGTTTTCGGTTGTACATGTTATGTTCTTCTTCCTCCTCATGCTCACGACAAGCTCTCAACTCAGTCGGTTCAATATGTTTTCTTAGGAATAAATTTCGAGCATAAGGGGTATATATCGTTGTTATGATCTTGTGGGTCACCATTTTTTGTTCATCCGCCATATGTCTTTTGTTGAGGATGTTCCCTATTTTTTGGCTATATCTGACACTCGCAGTGCTGATACTCCCCTTGAGCTTCATTTAAAGCTCTGTCCTACTGATGGAGAGATTCTTTCATATCCTACACGATACAGACAGATCGTGGGTCAATTAGTGTATCTTTACATCACCAGACCTGATATTGCTTATGAAGTTAGTATCGTTAGTCAGTTCGTCTCTGCTCCTTGTTCGGTTCACTATAGTACTCTCATGAGGATTATCAGATGTCTATGTTGGACTATCACTAGATCACTCTATCTGTCACCATTCTCATCTCTTGTTTTTTGAGCTTACACTGACGCTGACTGGGCGAGAGATCCGACTACTCGTTGATCCACTACTGGTTTTTGCATATTTCTTGGAGATTCTCTCATTTCCTAGCGAAGCAAGAAACAATATGATGTTTCTCTTTCCAGCATAAAAGCCGAATATCGTGCTATGACCATCACGACTAAAGGGATCGTTCATCTTATACGTCTCTTGGTCAATCTTAGAGTTGATGTTACAGGTCCTACTCCACTTTACTGTGTTAATCAAAGTGTCATTCAGATTGTCAACAATCCGATTTTTCATGAGATGACCAAACATATTGAGATTGATTATCACTAATTCGTTTGTCAGCACTTCTTTATTCAGACACTTATGCTTCTACATATTTCCTCTGCTAAGAAGATCGCATATTTCTTTACGAAGTCTCAGCCAGTTCCTAGATTCCAGTCTCTCATTCACAAACTCACATTATTTGATCCACCTAGAATTTGAGCGGGGGTGTTAGATTACATGTGTATTGTATTATTATTGTGTTATACGTGTATTACTGTGTTTCACGTGTATTAGGTATTAATGTACTATTATATAAAAAACTTAGTCCACCTCTTAATAAATTAGGACTCATTATTATTTGCTTTTGTGATTCTAATAGTCACATTATATTTTTGTATTTTTGTAACTCTTTCTGTAAAGGATAATTTAGATATAATAAAAAGTTAAGTGCAAAGAAAAAAGAGACAACATTGCAAGGATAAAGAAAAAAAAATCTATAGGCAGAAAAAAGTAGTTGATCAAGGGATATTTGAGCAATTCAGACTAAATTTTTTTGATAGGTTTTTTTCTTGTATATCTAAATTCTGAAAATCAGTTGCAAAGGAAAAAAAACATGGAAATCCATTCTATCTCATCTGTCGAAGTAGTAATTGTTGGGTTCGGATTCCCTGATTCTGTAGGGAACATGAAATAAGGTTTTTATTGAATCACATTCATCCACATGGATTATTTAATAGAGGCGGACGGAGTCAACGAAAATCGTTCACGAGACTCACAATCGTTGCACTAAAATGATATCAAAGTCCTATATAATAAAAAAATCACAAATCAATCCCTTACCAGACAAGATTTGTGCGGCACCACTTGAAAATCACAAATTCCTTACATAAAATCCGGAGTCGTATTATAAAACAATTACACCTTGGTCCCTTCAATTGAATTACTCTAAAGCCCTTATATCAAATAACAGAAGGGGAAAATGTGGGTTTTTATTTGACGAGAGGGGAAGAAAAAAGGATCATACAAGACGGTGGGCAAGATTTTCATAGAAGATTAATTCATGTCTTTGGGATTTCAAAGATTCATATGTAGGTATCGATGCTTGTAATCAGTTTAAGTTTTGATTATTAGGTATGTTTGTTCTTATCTTTTTTTTAATAAACAAGTTTGTGTTTATTTTTACATGAAGGACATAATCTAGATAATCTAAATTTAATAAAATATGTGAAAAATTGTTTAACAAAAGGGTACAAAAGTATTTTGAATGAAAGATGAAATAGACAAAAAAAAATTATAAAGTTGAAACCTACTATATATTTTGCATAATTGTATTTTTCTAAGTGTTTGCTAGATAACAATAAAATTTATCTTCTCATCTGTTTGTTATGGAAATGACTGACTGGAATGTCTATTCTTAAATAAAATGAAAATGTTATACTGATTTTTTTATAGTCTCCAACGCAATCCACTCATTTTTTAATTTTTTATAAACCAATTATATACTTTATCTATTGAAAAATGAACTTTTACAACAAGTTGAAGTATATAGTCCAATAGATTGAATGATCTCGTTTATTTTATAATATTATATTATATAAATATAGGTTATTAAAAATAAGCATATCTGCACTAATAATGAAAATTAGTATTTTTTTTTTTGCATGTTGAAAAATTATTTTTAATTTTTTTTTGTGCTGATTAAATATTTGTATTTGTTTGATATGAAAGAGACATGGTTACTTTTAATAACATGCATAGACTTTAAAGTCTCATTTGAATAAATTGAAAAAACTGGTTTGTGATTTTGTTATTGTATATGACTTTAGTGTAATTGTTATAGCAGCTCTTATGGAACGACACAAGTCTCGTTTGATAAGAGATTAATTTGTGATTTTTTTAACTATATAGGACTTTGATGTAATTTTAATAGAACGATTGTGGAGCCTCGTGAGCGATTTTTGTTGACTCTACCACCTCCGTTAAATAACCCACGTGGACGAACACGATTGGGTAAAAACCCTCTTCCTGTTCCCTACGGAAACAATCCGAACCCGTAATTGTTTGAAGAGAATTTGGTATAACATTGTTTTCGAAAATCAATGCTTTACCGCAACCATGCATTGGGGTTTATTAAATAACCGTCTCTATCATCATACTAAACAGTTGCCTGTATGGGTTGTTGAAACACTGCCCTCTTGAAGCCTCTCCTTTTCTATATATTAACAACACAACAGCAATACCCCAGGCAACACCTCCCATCCTTACAAACACTACCCCTCACAACAAAAATCAATGGAGACTCAAACATACTTCATGCCCTATCCAACAGTTGACAAATGTGAGTCGATAGGGCGCGATAACGACACGGTGGTGGCAGATCTCGACGGCACCCTCCTTAGGGGCCGGAGTTCTTTTCCTTACTTCGCGCTCGTTGCATTCGAGGCCGGGGGCATCTTCCGCCTCCTCTTTCTGCTCCTCGTCTCCCCTCTCGCCGGATTTCTTTACTACTTCATATCTGAATCAGTCGGTATCCAAGTCCTCGTATTCGCCTCATTCACTGGGTTGAAGATATCGGACATAGACTCCGTGGCGAAGGCGGTGCTAGTCAAATTCTACTCGGAAGACCTCCACCCGGAGTCGTGGAGGGTGTTCTCTTCGTGCGGGAGGCGGTGCGTGTTGACGGCCAATCCAACGATCATGGTGGAGCCCTTCTTGAAGGACTACTTGGGAGCTGATGTTGTTGTGGGGACTGAAATTGGGGTGTGGAGAGGGAGGGCTACTGGGTTTGTTAAGAAGCCTGGGGTGCTTGTTGGGGAAAAGAAGGCAGCTGCGCTTAAAGAAGTTTTTGGGGAGTGGTCGCCGGAGATCGGTATTGGTGATCGAATGACTGACTTCCCCTTCATGAAACTCTGCCAGGTTCACTTAATTAGTTTCTTGAATATACATATAAAGGACTATTTAGAAACTAAAAAAATTGGTGGATCGGTGAGGAGTCCAGATCCAGTTAGGACCGGCTTTGGCTAATTCCCTCAGCATCGAATTGCACATCATAATATTTGAACTTCGTATCCTTGAATCGAACCACTAAGTCAATTGTGAGATATATGTTCCACTCTCCTATTGAATAATAATGGTACTTAAGAATCCATGTTTTATTCAATAGATGACTAGGTTTAATCCCCCTCTTTTATAGACAGAAGGATGTTAGCCGACATAATTAAAGCTCAGTTCAAAAAATGATATAATTTTTTATTACGGAGTATTTGCAATCATATATTATTACCTGTTTTGAGCACTAAATTATATGATTGAATTAGTTACATTCACTTCTCCCCCTTTTAAATAGGAGAATATGAGAGAAATAGAGAAGAATATGATAAAAAATTGTTTGTTTGTAAGGAATAATAGGGTATATCTATGTGAGAGAATGCATAAAAATAAGCCGATATTGGTAATTCAGATCTATTTAAGAATTGTATTATTCAATCTATTCCATTATTATAAATAGATCCACATGTCAAATTAATTATTTACATTTTTTTAATCCTTAACTTATTCATATCTCATTCTTTATTATCAATCGAACAATAAAAAACTTCAATATTACAATTTCTAATGAAAAAAAAAAACTTGTTCTTCATACTAGTTATCATCCTAAAATACTCTCTGTCACCATTTTGGTTCAGGAAAGCTATATTGTGCCGAAGAAACCAGCGATGGAGGCCGTGACCCGCGACAAGCTTCCCAAGCCAATCATATTCCACGACGGCCGCCTAGTTCAGAAACCCACACCCCTGCTCGTCCTCCTCATCATCCTTTGGTTCCCCATCGGCTTCCTCCTCGCATGCCTCAGGGTCGCTGCGGGCTCTCTCCTCCCCGCTCGCTTCGTCTACCACGGCTTCCGTGCCCTAGGCGTCCGCGTTACCATAAAGGGCACAACACCACCCCCTGTCCAAAAATCCACCGGCCAATCTGGCGTCCTCTTCGTCTGCTCCCACCGCACCCTCCTCGACCCGATATTCCTCTACACCGCCCTCGGCCGTCCCATCGCCACCGTCACGTACTCCGTCTCCCGCCTCTCCGAGATCCTCTCCCCCATCAAGACCGTCCGCCTCACGAGGGACCGCAACGCCGACGCGGCGATGATAAAGAAGCTACTAGGGGAAGGCGACCTGGTGATATGCCCGGAGGGGACTACGTGCCGGGAACCGTTCCTCCTGCGATTCTCCGCGCTGTTCGCGGAGCTGACGGACGAGATCGTCCCCGTGGCGATGGTGAACAAGATGAGCATGTTCCATGGGACGACGGCGAGGGGGTGGAAGGGGATGGACCCCTTCTACTTCTTCATGAACCCCCGCCCGGCTTATGAAGTGACCTTCCTTGACAAGTTGCCGAGTGAGCTCACTTGTGGGGGTGGGGGGAGGTCGAGTCATGATGTGGCGAATTACATACAGAGGCTCATCGCGGCATGCCTGTCTTATGAGTGCACGAGCTTCACGAGGAAGGACAAGTACAGGGCGCTCGCCGGAAATGATGGGACTGTTGTGAAGAAATCCAAGGCTTGACCCAAACCATGTCATGGGTTGCTAATTACATGGGATTCCTCTATGCATGTATATTATGTTTTTAAGGTTGATTGCTATTTGAATCAAAATTGTGTTTGTGTTTGCGCTGACAATGTCATTGATAAAACTAGTGGGTGAGTCAATAAAGTGTTGTCTATTATGTCGGTTACATAAACACCGATCAAGTACCAAATTATATATGGATAAGGATGACTACATCCCTTCCGGTCAATGGGATTGTTTTTAAAGTTGTGTGTGTATTTTTTACAATATCTGTTTCAAGAGTAACAAGAATCAATATATTTTGAGTTGTTTATGTCAAATGAATAAATATCAAGAACCAATTTTGACGTAATTCGAAGTGGGATGGGAACTCCTGTGAGACTCACATGTACAGGGTCGGTCTGTGAACACCAACCAAATCTCAACACATGTCCACACCTGCACGTGAGCAGCACGTGAGTGACTTATCAAACGGACTGACGCCGTGACTTTACTGTCTTTGTGTTTTCGACTCTCGTTTTTTCACACCGTCTAACATATCCAGTCTCTCTCCTCCCTCATTTTACAGGGTTCACGAAACCCTAGTCCCGAACGCACCACGATTGCCGATCGGAGACCACCCCGAGAGGTGCAAATTTGTATCCGTCATTGCTTCTTCTTCGTCGTCGTCTTCAGAGAGGGTAGGGATCAAAGAGAGGTCGAATCGTCACTCTAAAGGAGCCAAATATACACTGTCCTCAAGCAACAACGGCCAAATCCGAGGTGGGTCCAACCCAAATCCTTTTTTTGGTTGCTTTTAGTTATATTTGATTTTGTGTTTTGGATTTTGATAGATTTTTTTGGAGATTGATTTTTTGGATTTTGATGGGTTTTTTTTTTTTTTTTTGGTGAAAATTTCAATTTTAATTGAATGATTTAGTGTTTTTTGGGTGAACATTGAATGATCTGCTTTTTTTTTTATTCGAATTTGGATCAAGAAATTGTGGTATTTTCATCTGAATAGTTGTTCTATTTGATATGGAGATTGAGGTTTTAATGGTTCGATGGGAGTTCCGATGCGTCGCGTTTCTTCGGCGGCCAGATTATCACTTTAGATGTCCAGATTATGCTTGTTATCATTTTAGATGTTGTTTATTTGATGTCCAGATTATGCTTGTTTTATCATTTTAGATGTTGCTTATTTGATTTCCAGATTATGCTTGTTTTAGGCCAAAACAACTATCTAAGTATTAATTACTCTTCTTCATGATAGAAAATGTTTATAATGAATTATGTCATTGGTTGATGTGCCTTTTTTTTTGCAGCAACATGTCACACATGGCTCATCGAGTTATTCTTCGAGGAACAATATTGTTAGTCAACTATCTTTCAAAAACAAAATTTGTATAAAGTGTAAAAATAAAGCAGTAGTTAAGAATCAGATAAAAACTTTAAAAAACTATACTCATGCAATGCTAGAAATTACAATTATTTTGAATGGATGCATCCAATTAATTATAGGGATCATAATGAAAATTTTGAAGAAATGTCCAATCATGTTCTTGTCTCGGGCTGTGGCTGGAAGGCTTTTCATTTATCAACCCCTTTGAACTTCTTTAGAACAACAAAATTTTCTCTTTCGCACTATGTCATTGGATTCATGTGCATCACTTCTTCGAATGCTAAATCCAACTGATCTTGCATATGTGTTGTAGAATTGATAAGCACTATCTTCGAAATCGAATGTCATATCAACTTCAGGCAGACCATTATAACTACATTCTTCAACATACTCATTGTCTCCTTCCATGTTAATAAAATGTTAAATTAAGACCCAATCTGTACAAAAAAAAATCACATGATTTTTAAGAATGATTATTTGTTCAATAAACTCACTGGCATGGATAAAAAATGAAATCAAAATTTTAAAAAACCCTTTTAATCAAACATTATAGAAACCCTTAAAAAAACATCAACTTCCCATTTCAAACAAATTCTAATATAAATAATACAAGCAGAACAAGAACAAACATGTCAATCAAGAAATAATAGCTAACCAAGAAAGCAAACTCTTAGTCCCCGTTTGGATAAAGGAATTGAGTTATTCTGGATAGATAACTATGCTAGTATAGATAACAAATCTACATGAATAAGAGATTTTATATTTGGTTGTGTTTTTTTATTCTCATTGGAAAACGTAAGAACAAAGGTTAAGTTGTTTAGTTGATAATGAATAAAATATAAATAAAGTATAAAAAAATTGATTTGACATGTGGGCCCTCTGATGTATAAGAGATATTGATAGGTGATTTGATGTGATAAGATGTAAAAAATTGATTTAACATGTGGGCTCATGAGAATAGATAAACTGAGTATAGTTTATCCTAGGGTTTACTTAGAATTGCTATACTCTCTTATACTCATTTAAACTGGCTTATAAATACCAAGTTATACCCTACAAACAAACAATCATTTCCCTATCCATTCTTATACCACCATTATACTATCCTTATACTCGCTTATTCCATTTCTCAAACGGGGGCTTAACTGATGCATTAAAAAATAAAAATAAATTTCTTTTTTAAAAAATAAAATAAGTTTCCTTAACAGTCAAAAATAAAATAAAATACTATCCTTATACTCGTTTGACTATTATGTTTCCCAACACGAAAAAACTAAAACAACAACCAAACAAAAAATATCTTATTCGTTATCTATACTAAAATAATTATTTTTTTTTAAATAACTTATGTCGCCCTCCAAACCGAGGCTAAATGTGAATAAATGGTGAAATATATACGGTGTTTTCATCTATTGCCCACTTACTGTGACAAACATGTCGGTCGCCATACGCTATGTACAGTGACATGGAAACTTTGACTATTGCTCGAACATATATATGGTGACCGGTTCATTTGCGACGGTCATCCTAACGTAGATTTTTCAGTGACTATATATCAAAAGTCTTTTAATGACAGTTTTGTCATGTACTCTGTTTCATTGTAGTGGTATTAAATATGGCATAAAAATTTGTTGAGTGTTGATGTTCCAACTACTCGAGATAATTCATGTGAAACGCATTTGTATTGACTAGTTTAAACAAAAAAACCCAGTTAATCACCTAATTTTCGTTGAACTTATTTTTATAGCGTGATAATCTCTCTAACGTTAAACCTGAACAGAAGTTGACATAATTTTTGAAAGAGATGTTGTTCAATATAGCAAAATCGATTAATCCAAGTTAAGTGTAAAGTAGTAGTATCTCTTGATGTTTCCTCCCCATACGGTGCCTAACAATTCTATTTGGTCATCTAATCTTACCATGCATGGTTGTAAAGCTTTTCCATTTTGGTTAATAGAATTTATTTACCAGAAAAAGTTAATAGTTTATTCAAGTTAAATTGCCCGGTAGTAGTCCAGCTTAAATTGGTAAACCATGGTGATGTTTATCGGCGTTGATATACTCAACCATACAGTCCCCTAGAAATGGTCTCTCAATCACATGTATTTATACACTATTATAATGCAGTATACACTGCGTTATTATAGTGTATATTATATTATCATAGATCATGAAAATTAAAAAATATTATTTTTCAAAGAAAAAATATAATAATGATCACAATATATCCTTAGTAAGTACTTCAATTGATGAATGTATATTAAAAAAATTGACCAGCACATAAGGATGACCATATCTTCAGTTTTGAAGTTTATTTTTGGGTAGCTAGGGGACTAACAAAATATATGAGATTGTAAAATAGACGAGTGTAAAAAAACTCTTATTAAATTGGTACACAAATCCAAATAAATATGCAAATATATACACAAAGGGCACTATTATACTCAGTATTTTTTACAGTCTAAAATACAGTCTCATATACATCGTTATAAATCCAGTGAAGTATATGCATTGTTATACGAGATATATTAGTATATATGTGCATCGTTAAATATTTTTACAATTTCTATAAATTGGTTCATTCAACTTGAAATGCAGTGATATGCACTTTTTATCAAAACTTATATCTCGTTAAATGATGTTTATTTAAAAAAAAAAATACATGTGCGATATGTGTTTTGGATGGTAATACACAAAATATCACATTGTCTTCGTTTCTAGGCACCTAGGAAGCTTATTCGAATCTACAGAGACCTGAGAACATATTAGGGTTAACAACAAAACAAGACGATTTTGTCCCACGAGCACCTGCTCGAGTGGTTAAGGGACACCCCACCTCGTGAAGAGGTGGGTGTATCAAATCCTGCTTTAAGCAGGAAAAAAAAGTGGTTGATGGGCTCATGGGCCCAAGTGTTTGATAAGCCCGGTTGGGCTTGGTTTCCTGGGCAGTAGCCCAGTGTGCTATCAGGCCTCGTATGGCCTGTTGTTGTGTGTTTCAGGTACTTGTACGCTCCAATGGAGCCTTTAATACCAAAAAAAAAAAAAAACCAAGGCGATTTTACCAATGAAAGATACTATGAAAGTGAGAGGCAGCTCTTCATGTCAACCGCGGTAAGCTTAACAGGAGTAACCACTCCTTATTTTCTCCTTGATATGTATCACTCAGCCTATATTTCCTTTAAGTTACTTGATCTAATTCAGTAATGAAAGAGAAAGCTCCTACTAATTAAAATAGTTCTCAGCATAATGTTGCTAAAAAGAGAAGACTTTTAAATGTTGTTAGACTTATATATATCTTCATTAGGTACAATGGCCCTGGTGACATAACTAGGATTTTATATCAGAGAGGACAAAAATGTATGAAGGAAAATCATAAATACGAGATTGATATCTAGAAGATTTTGGGAAACACAGATTGAAAATTAGCTTTTGTAATAAAGTTATTTTTTAAGATGATTTTAGACCTTAACTTTTATTGGGATGTTTTTTTTAATTCAAGAATTAATATTTGAAAGCAGTTGATGTTTGGTAAAAAAAGTTATTTTTCAATTCAAAAAATTGATTTCAACCAAAAGCTATGTTTCTGAGCTTTTCAAAACACGGATTTCGAGAAAAAAATTGTAAAGAATTCAGCTGTGGATTCTTCATTAATCTCACCCGTTTGGTTGCACGATTTTAGAAATCCAGCTTTTCAAAAACAAAATATATCCCAAACGTGCAACCAAACGGACCCTTAGTAAGTTCACCATTACCATATAAATTTTTCTAATTTGAGCTAGAATATTAATTTCAGGATTCAGGTTGTGCTTGATTTTCATTAGGATTATTATTTTCTACCATGCTGATAAAAGATGATGGAATCAATTAATGGCTACTATTAGGCTTTCTCATGAAACACTTATCCATTATTATCTGTTTGGGACCTTTGGGTCAAAAAATTTAAATGACAAAAGTATTGAACACATAGAATATGTAAATAGCCATATAAAATTGATATAAAATAAAATCCCAAATTGATTGCATATAAAATCACTAAATCCTTAAATAAATAAGAATATAAAATCCTTATAATTAAGGGTCTGTAGTCAATTCTGAATTGGGTAACTATGTACAGGATTGCAATTCAATTCTGAATTGGTTGTAGCGTCACGTCCTCACTTATGTGATGGAAGGGGGGAAGTCATTTAATTTGTAATGGGCTAAGTTAACAAATATTTAGATCATCATTAAACATTAGAAGCTTTTTCAAAAAAAGAAAAAAAACAAAAACATTAGAAGCTGAGGTTGGTTTTTTTTTTTCAGTGAGGGCAGCTGCCTCGACTGAACTCCGCTTGAGTGTGCCCACATCGAGAGATCATGATAAAATTTTATTGGAGAGGAGGTTGTGAGGTGGTTATTGAGATATTTTTAGATGTAACTCTATGGAAAGCTAGCTAAATCGAATTTAATCTCTCTAAAATTAAAAAATCATCATAAAGTCTGTATAGTTAATGGATCTAGTCAATGAGTTAAATTGTTCCAATAAATACATTCACATAAATCTCAATAAAATATGAAAAATCCGAATTAATCTTTTTTATGACAAAAATACCCCTTGTCTTTTCCTAAAAATTCTCCTATTATCTTATACTCATCAACGGTAAAAATTAAAAATAGAAGGGGAAATCAATATAACTATTTGAAAACTTGTAAAAATCAAAAGAGAGTCCCCATAAAATCACTAAATCCCTTTAAAATCAATCACAAATATGTTAGTGTGTCTATAATAAGAATACTTCTAGGGGTATATATAGTACTCTTTAAAGTATGAATAACTGAATCATTATTAAAAAAAAGAAAATAAAACGATTAATTTTAAATTAGTATAAAAGAAATTTTGATATATTACAATTATGTTGAGATTTCTAGTATAAATATCACGAAAATAAAAGATTTGGTTCTATAATATATATTACACTTACTATATTTAGATAACATGCATTTTCCCCAATTTTTTGGTGGCAAGTAAGTAGTTGTTACAGACAACCAAACATAATGATACATAGAAGTAACACATACATTAACACAAAAGTTGCTCGTCGAGAAATAAGCAAACATTCCTTCTTAAGGATTTTTAGTTTTAAATCTCCGTAAATTATAGGATTTAGCTATTGATCCCTAGTTTTTACATCTTCTCAAATGTGAAAAAAAATACCTATAATATAAATATTGAAAAAAATTCAAATAATCTCCTACAAACTGTCTGAAATCCGTATAACCCCGTGGATTTTTCTAAAGTTCATATAACCCTATAAAAACATATATATAAATCCAAATAACCCTCTTAATTAAACCCCTGTTAACATATGAAGAATATTATGTGATAATTCATTTTGTTAATCTTGATTGAAAACACAGTGTATCTGAAGATGGCAACAGAGTGGATTGGGATAGGATTTATGAATCTCAAATCTAAACCCGCTCACAAAATCCCGCCTGGAATTAACTTTTTCATCCCAAATGCTTTTTTCCAATATTGAAAACGCATACTTTGTATTTTTGTTTGGGTCATATTGACATTAGACGGTATTTTCTATCGTAAAATCCGTGTCACTGGGATCCAAACGAGAAGATTAATGTTTATAAAAAAAAGAAAAAAAACGTGGTGTGTATAGAGCGAGTACAAAATAAGGCGGATGGCATGGTGAGCTCGGCATGACAGTCCGTTTCCTCACGTTGATCCCAAGGTACGCGTTCTGAGATATCGGCGCCACCCTTTCATCACCTTGTAAACTCCCAAACTCTCATCAAAACAAAAATCCTTGTTCTTTTCAACCCTACATTAAAATCTATATAAATTCAAACGCGATACTCAAAAAATATCCAAGCAAAAAAAAAAAAAAACATTTCATATCCTCTCCCATCCTTACCACAACCCTTAACATACATTACCAAGCAAAAAAATGGAAACCAAAGGATGCTTGGTGCCATACCCAACCATCGACAAGTGCGAGTCGATGGGACGAGAGAACCAGTCTGTGGTGGCGGACCTCGACGGCACCCTCCTGAGGAGCCGGAGCTCTTTCCCTTACTTTGCTCTCATAGCATTCGAGGCCGGTGGCTTCCTCCGCCTCCTCTTTCTACTCCTCGCCTCCCCTCTTGCTGGCTTCCTCTACTACTTCGTTTCCGAGTCCGCAGGCATCCAAGTCCTTGTGTTTTTCGCCTTCGCGGGGCTTAAGATATCCGACATAGACTCCGTGGCAAGGGCGGTCCTCCCCAAGTTCTACTCGGAGGACCTCCACCCGGAGTCATGGAGGGTGTTCTCTTCGTGCGGGAGGCGGTGTGTGATCACGGCGAACCCCACGCTCATGGTGGAACCCTTCCTCAAAGATTATTTGGGAGCCGATGTAGTCGTCGGGACCGAAATAGGCGTGCGGGGTGGGAGGGCTACCGGATTTGTTAAGAATTCGGGTGTGCTTGTTGGGAACAAGAAGGCGGCCGCACTTAAAGAGGTGTTTGGGGAGTGCTCCCCCGAAATTGGCCTCGGCGATCGGAAGACCGACATCCCTTTCATGAACCTCTGCAAGGTTGTGTTCCCCTCCATACTGATCTCGTATTTTTTTCATATTTTTACCTCTCTTATTTTTTTCTTCAATTTTAAACAGTCCGTTTTTAGTTAATTGAAATAGATACGTTTATAATTTTTTAAACAAAAAAATCTAAACTTATTTAACTTTTTGATTCTGCAAGTCTAGCTCAGTTGTTAATAAAAATTTGATGGCTTGGTTTCTTGAGACTTGCGGGGAGGTCATTTTTGTAGATCCCTCTTCTACTTAGACGTACTTCTTCTCTTTTTTTTTTTTTTTTTTCATTTACAAATTGAATTTTAGGCTATATCATTTGTTTAAATGGTGTTTAAAAACACGTTTAAAAGTGATTCCTTTTAAAAATGTGAAAAAACGCAAACGTATTTTTAAAAATATTTATGAAATAAAAATAAATTAAAAAGTTACTTACAAAACTTTTAACACAAAAAGTATTTTTTTTTTAAATACGAAAAATGAGTTTTTCAAAAATTAAATTTATTTAAGCGCGCTCATTCCTTTTCAACTCATTCTTAAACGCAGCTAATTATGAAAATGTGATGCCTACCATTTTCATAAATAAATAAATAAATAAAACCATTTTTTTAAAATTTTGATGGCTAATTTAAATAGATGAACCACATGTTCGGTTTCTTCAGGAAAGCTACGTGGTCCCGGAGAGCCCCTCGGTGGAGGCGGTGAGCCATGATAAGCTACCGAAGCCTATCATCTTCCACGACGGCCGACTCGTCCAGAAACCCACCCCTCTACTCGCCCTCCTCACCATCCTCTGGGTCCCCATCGGCTTCCTCCTCGCATGTCTCAGGATCGCCGCCGGCTCTCTCCTCCCCATGCGCTTCGTCTACCACGCCTTCCTCGCTCTCGGTGTCCGCGTCATCATCAACGGCACACCCCCACCCCCTCCCCAAAAATCCACCGGCCAATCTGGCGTCCTCTTCATCTGCTCCCACCGCACCCTCCTCGACCCGATCTTCCTCTCCACCGCCCTCGGCCGCCCGATCGCCGCCGTCACGTACTCCGTCTCCCGCCTCTCCGAGATCCTCTCCCCCATCAAGACCGTCCGCCTCACGAGGGACCGCACCGCCGACGCGGCGATGATAAAGAAGCTACTCGAGGAAGGCGACCTGGTGATATGCCCGGAAGGGACCACATGCCGGGAACCGTTCCTCCTGCGATTCTCCGCGCTGTTCGCGGAGCTGACGGACGAGATCGTCCCCGTGGCGATGGTGAACAAGATGAGCATGTTCCATGGGACGACGGCGAGGGGGTGGAAGGGGATGGACCCCTTCTATTTCTTCATGAACCCCAGCCCGGCTTATGAAGTGACTTTCCTCAACAAGCTGCCGCGCGAGCTCACTTGTGGGGGTGGGGGGAGGTCGAGTCATGACGTGGCAAATTACATACAGAGGCTCATCGCGGCGAGCCTGTCTTATGAGTGCACGAGCTTTACGAGGAAGGACAAGTACAAGGCGCTCGCCGGGAACGATGGGACTGTTGTGCACAAGCCGAAGGTCGACCCAAACCATGTCATGGGTTGCTAAACGAGGGCTCTCATCAGCTCGCGCATCCACAATAATTTACTTCCGCGTGATAATAGCTATTGATGGTTTTGTTTGGTTACATTTTTTTTTTTGTGAAGAAGTACGGTACTGCTAAAGAAGTGGTACGGGTTTCTGTATGCTATATATGTTTGTGGTGTCGATCTTGTAAAAACAGATGTTGAACGAATTGTTCGATATTTATAAACTGTTTGTGGATTTAGCGTGGGAAATCTTTCGTGGATATATTATTCTTTGGTGTATGTTGTTTGTGGAGATTCACATTTGAGTTCTGTCTGGTTTTTGATACACGAGTCAATGATGTGCTCACTTGCACTGTTATTAGATATTATACTGATGCAGATATCATAGCCACACATTACATGGACGAATGAGATCAAATGAATCTAAAAAAAGAAAAAATTTGATCGTGTGGGAGCACTGTGACTTCAAATAACCATAATTTTCAAGCCATAGATCAGAATCGTTATTATAATATGTCCACGCATTCGTATCGACGAGCTCTACAAAAAGAAAGAGTTTCTACGCCATTATTTCAATATTGTTCGTATGTGAAGGCTATTAAAATATATTCTGGATTCGCAACTAGATCCATAGGCCCAATAACTTAACACATAAGCCTTAAAATCTAACTTCTATATCTCCAAATTTTACAAAATTTCATTCAAAGGTTCATGAGATTATATAGATCTCCAAAAAAAAAAAAAATATTTCAACATCAATTTATAATTATTATAATTATAAATCAAATCGTACTTATTTGGGTCCACAGTCAAATTTGAAAATGAATGAATTTAATTTAAAATTAAAAATTTTTATTGTATATTTAAAATAAATATATAAGGCTGCAAAATATACAACTAAACATCACCTCCCATTTAACTTAATGGACCTTCCTCGTCTCCCTTTTCAAATCCCAGAATCTTGAACATGGAGAGAGAAAGTTGGGAGATTTGTAAGTACCACTTGAAGTAGAACCAATTGGCTCCCGAGCTCAAAAGGTTACTCCGCCAACCCTCCAAGCGCTTCTCAAAATTTTCGATCAAAGGAGATCATTCTGTCTTCAGAAATTTTCCAAGGTGGAGGTGCAGTCCGAAATGTCTCACAGGGAAAAGATTTGACAATGGAATATATGAGCTAATTACTCAAGCTCCAAGCGCTCCACATTGATCCCGAGCATTGCACTCTTGTTAAAGATGATCTAAATCCCCGAAAGGAGTTCAAATACATATAAGTTGAACACCCCTCACAGAAGACACGTGAGAGAGTAGGGTCCTCCCCTGGGGAACCTTTCAAGCCATTGATCTAGCCATCCACTTTAGCCAACTTCATCATTCTACTAAAAACATTAGCGATAATCACGAACAACAACAGAGAGAGTGGATCTCCTTATCGCAAACCTCTGTTTAAATAAAAAAATCAACATGGTTTCCATTCACTAGTACAGATGCCTTCGAGATACACTCCCTAATCATCCAAATCCAGTTAGGGTTGAAGCCATACCTCTGCAAAATCTGAAGAAGGAAGTCCCACTTGACAATATCATAAGCTTTAGAAAAATCAAACTTAATCACGATGCCTTTCCTCTTGCCCCTGTGAACTGCAATAATGCACTATTGCTTTGCCATGAAGTCATCTTATAACAACCTGTCTAGGATAAATGCTGTCTAGTTTTCTTCTATTATGCTGGCAGCCACCCTCTTCAATCTGTTAGCCATTGCCTTTGCAAGCATGTTATAACTTCCATTACCAAACTAATGGGTCTATAGTCCCTTACCTCAACTGCTGCTTTTTTTGGAATGAGATAAGTGGCATTTAGACACCCAATAATCTGAGAGCCCGAGAAGGACTCAAACATCTCCAACAGTTCTAGTTTCACCAATGGCCAAAACTCCTGATATATAGAATTTGAAACTGAAGCCATCTGGACCGGGCGCTTTATCTGGTTCTGATTAGAAAACTGCACAGTGGATCTCCTCTTCTGAAAATGGGCCATCAAGCTTCCATTGATCGCTAGGAACCCAATTAAGGTCCTCGTCAGCCCATTCTGGTGAGTCCCCTCTTTAGATTAAAAATCTTTTGAGGAGTCCACGAGTTGGCTTATGTGAAATACTATGATTCATTAAAAGTTGACAAAGTCACTCTTGTTAAGGGACTCTGGGAGAGACAATTGACCAATAGAAAAATTGATAGAAACATAACAGTGTCGTCATCCCGGGATGCATAGTTTGTTCCTAGAACCCTCAATTATTTCATAGTGTTCTCGTGCAGAATGAGTAGCAAGCTTGAGGACTTCGGTAAGTGAACTCTATTCCAAGTGAATGACACCTCATGTAGTATCTCAAAAATCCCCTTTGAAGGAGTGCATCTTCAATTAGTCCCTTACATCGACTCAACAACGTAACCAACTATCTCAACCATCATGAAGGAGTCTACCTAATTTGTGCAGGAAAATACTCCGGAAAGGACGTGTCAAGGACTCCGAGAGAAAGCATCCTAGGAGCCCAATTAAGGGACTCTGGGAAGAAGGGACTCTGGGAAGAAGTAGTCCCAAGGTCAATCTTTACACTACAAAATCATGTAGTTTAGCAAGTGGTTAACATAAATGGCATAGAACATGCATGTTTGTCTATGACTAACAGTCAATGCCCTAGTCCTCCTAGGCGGACATGACTCTCACGCATGGTAATTTCTAAAGAACTTAACCGCTTGAATGCACACTCAAATCACACTTTGACACGCTCAATGGATTCTAAAACATGTGGCGTCAACATATCATTATATATATATACATAAAGATGATGCATGTCATCAAGATGAGCACCTGATGCAGCAAAATTCACCTATAAAAGAGGACCACACCCCCTCAAAATCCAGATCGAGATTCATTCTGTTATTCTTCGCTTTCAAAGCCAATCTTTCATTCTTCCACAAAAAAGGTGAGACTCCTCATATGAGTGCCAAAGGTTCTTAGGCACCACACCGGTGTCAAGATCCCAACCTTCTTAAAATAATTGCATCCAAGTACTCGAGGAGGGGGGGTATCTTCCTACTGGTTTGAGGGAGAGTAACCACAAGGAAAATTACTGAAAGGATTTCTTGGGATGCAAGGTCAGTAATGTCAATGAGAGTACCTAATACCGAAGTAGTGGTATGGAGTCCGGCAAAACTCCTAATGTGATATCTTTTTCAAATTGAGATCATTCAAACAAGTAATCCCCTTGCACATATCCCTAGTCATCAGGCTTCAAGTAACTAGTTATTATGTGAAGAGAGTATTAATCGACGCCAGGAGTTTGGTGAATATCCTTTTCTCATCACCCTTCTTTTGAGTAGGGTATAAAAACACGGATATCAATGCAATGCAGGGGCGCCCTTAGTCGGGGTTGACGAAAGTAAAATTGTGGTGATCATAGGTAGAATATACCTTGTTGTCTAAGCAGTTGTAGTCATTAAGTGGAGATACGAAATTATAATGGGACGATGTTGTCTGACTACACCCAATCTTTTTTATGCCTTGTATCCTTTTTTATTCTTTTTAGTTCACACTCCATCATCATGTGTCTTCCTTGGTTTTGCGTTCATATGCATCTGTTGGTATTTTCATTTCGTTGAAATATAATTCTTTATTGCTAACTATTTGTGACTTGGATGTGAACATCAACCATTCAACGTAACGCTGCGCCATTACATTTGTAGTTGCAAAATGATTTTATTTGCAGTTGCAAAAAGACTTGATTTCTGATGTTGTAAGTAATTATTGGAATGTTGGTGTTTTCAAAAAATTTTCATTTTGTGCAAATTCCAAAGGTAACGATGACCTTCAGAGTTAGGAGTGGTGTTAAAAAGATATTATGAGGGTAATTTTAGTATTATTTTTTTTAGATATTCCTAGTTTTTATCTCTTTTATTAATTTCATACTTCTTAGTTTTCACCTTTTATATATAAATATATGTAGAGCATTTGGCTCTCTAAGACACTGATAATGTTGGTCTCATTGCAATTGCCTGGGTGCATGAAAAGAGTTGTATCTCATGGACTTTTCTATGTTGCCTCCATCAAATCCATCTCCGTCTGGTTCAGCTGTATGGGGTGAGTTTGCATTTCAAACACCGCGGAACTCTACCTTTTATCCAAACACGATTTTAGCGGTTGTATTTCATTTGGAGTGGTAGCATTAGCAGGCAAATTTTTAAATGTTTTGAAACACACAAAAACACCGCTTCTGCACCACCTAGTCGAGTTTCCAAATGCGGAGGCTCATACCGCCGAGCCAAACAGAAGAGCGGTGTGAGAGGCCGCATCTGAAAACAAACCCTGCATGTCGAAAAGCTTTGTTTCAACGCGTTTTAAAACTCAGGCAAAAATAGCCTTTTACCGCCACCACCCAAAGAAACACGTAAAAGCCGAAATTTTGTTTGGATGAGTTCATTGCGTTGGTGATGTTTACAAACGCAAAAGCAGTCATAACGTGGTCCCAAACGGACCCATTGGAATGTTGGAAGGATTGGCATACCATAGGGAAGGTAACTCCCCAGCCGATGTGCTTGCAGCCCATCAGTCCTCCAGAGAAGAAACAATCCTATATCCTGGACATGGATCTTTGGCACGCGTTCCAATATATTCAGCAATCGAGGAGGGCAGGATAATGAAAGGATATAACAATTGAATGCTTTCACATTGGCTCTGGAGACGCGGAACAGGGGAGGTTCGCGACTACAGTTTGCTTTTCTTCCCATTCGTGCCCCAGGTGATGTGGAACAGAGGAGGCAGGCGACTATGGTCAGCATTCACTAGTTTTGTGGTTCAGGATTGGTGGATCTAGGGTGGTAGCTGGCATTGTGTTCTCTTACCCCTTCTTTTTTTGAAGCTCTCTTTTTCCTTGCTCTGTTTATTGTAAAGTACTGCTGTGCATTTGTATAAAGGATAATGTTTAGATACAATTTATTTTTAGTTCTGGTTTCAATCTACACGTGTTTTAAATTTTTTTAAAATAAGTACAAGTTTTTATAAAAAAAACAAAACATGCATCGATGCATTTATAGAAAATGTGAAAAATTTAAATATATACTTTTGTAATTTTCTATCGACTCGTATAAAACAAGAATTGGGACTAAAAAAAAAATTGTACGTGTAACAACACTCTTGTCCTGTAAAGTTCATAATTATAGCAATATAAAAACTTGATTACCAATAAAAAAAAATGTTGGTCTCATTAAAATTGCTCAAGTTTTGAACTATTATTTTAACCATATACCAAATGTCAGGTTCATAAATCAATGCTACTAGCAAAGAATTTCTTTGGATCTCCTAAACGAAGTAAATTGAGTTCAAATGAAAATGCCAGAGTAGCCTGTAATCACTACTGGTGAATATGCACTTTCCAGCTGTTAATATGCACCAGTACTAGATGGTGTATATCAACTGTACAGTTGAATGTATAATATTATTCATACTATCTAACAATTAATATATAGCCATAGCACAATCAAAGGATCAAATTAAATGGTTAGGATTCAATGGCATCAAAGTTATTTGTGTCCCAAAGCATGGCAGCTGTTAAACTTTAGACCAGTCTTTGCACCTCGGTGACTTCACAATAAAAACGAAGAAAAGAAACAAAGACTTAAAATAGAAAGAGAAAAAGAGAAAAAGCAAAGCAGTCTTTGCTTTCTTTTCCTTTATCTTTGGCTCTGTATTCATGGTTATTTTTTTATAATACTATATCATCAGTTGTAATATGTTTACAACGAGAGACTTGTAAGAATCCCCATGCAAAGTTTCAGTTGGACCAATGACCAGTCAGTCCTCTAAAGAATCTATCAGGGTATGTACCCCACACAATAACGAAAGAAGCATCCTTTATCATGCACTGATCAATGCATTGGTGGAATTGCTTTAGTTTCACCTAAAGAACACAGGTTACGAGCCAACATAAAAAAAATATAAAAAAATAAAGCACTTGATTGATTGATAAGGATTGTTATGCATGTTCTCTGTCTCTCATACAATATCTGATCCTCTACTAGAACATTTCTTGGTTTCTGTTCCATGCATGCATGCATGTACTCGTCTCTTTTTGTGGTATCTAACAATACATACATCTCTTTAGATACGAATATACAATAATTAATTTTCACTTCTCTCACTCTTCCCTCACAATAAATAAAACATGCATAGCCAAAGTGTAAGCAAAGGTTTTGCCAATCTTTCTCAATATTCCCGTGTGTTGTATATTATATTTCTACTTGAGAGAAGGCCTGGCTTACCTTTTTAGTCTCACTCAAACCAAACTCCCCACATTACCACCACCTCACTCCAGTACACCACATAAAGTGGGAGCTTTTGGCAAAGTAAAGGGAGTTTATATACCTCTTTGAAGTGGTCATAGAGTTCCCCCAAGAATCTCAAAAATTACATGCACAATGACCCACACCATGTGTATTTCTCATCACCTGCAATGGTCCAATTTTCTCCACGCCCTCATCGATCCACCGCCACTATGCCCTGCCAGGTGGTTGTCCAGACTTCCCTGCTTTCCTGTGAAGAAATGGAAACATCCATTAAAGCCACAACTAAAAATTAGAAGTTCATTTTACACATTACCAACTATTGAGGTGGTGGATATTTGAAATTAACCTAGCTAGATCAATTATAAGTAACAATGAACTTAATAGAGTTGGGAAAAACGAGTTGAGATCATGCATATCACATATTCACAATATATATGTCTAGACAATATTCTTGTGGTAGTTAATCATAATCACATTATAGTAACAGAAGCCTCCATGTCACTTGCAATTCTGGTTCATTGTCCAATTGATTATGCCCCTAATTCTCGGAATCTCAAGCGATTAAATCATACAAAAATATGAAAATCGTTTTTTATTTTGGGGGTTGTGTGTGTTCAATGAAACTTAATTAACATTGGGATAGGTTCATTGGGAATATTATACATGTTAGGTTTCAAAAATCATGTGAACCTTGAAGATGTAATTATATTGAAGTTTGACCCATAATTCAATGGGTAATTGCATGGTCTTAGACTCAATTAAGTCCCACCACTTATCAAATTAAAAATTAAAAAAAGAAAGAAAAAAAACAACTAAAGACCTACATCTTAGTTTAGTTGACCTTATTGTGTGATACAGCACATAGGCATGAGTTACACTTGATACTACCTATGCTGAAAAAGTAACTGATACGTATATATAACTAAAGTGATGAGAATAAACAAAATAGGGTTTGTATTTACTAAAGTGGAGGGTTTCTTTTCCTTTTTTTCTTTCTTTTGATTTGAACAGAATAAATCAAAGTTGAACAACACTGAAACCTATGACAATGGGCCCATCGAGAATATAATCAAAATATTGGGAAGAATAAGGAAAATTAAAGCCATAACATGACAATCCATGTGATATAACGAATGCTTTTATTTTATTTTTTTTGGGTGGGGGGAAAACTAATACTGTATTGGAACCAAAGAGTGAGCTCAAAAGATGGTCACCACAAGTTAATTGCATGTCCATGTAATTTCTGTTCTTTTTAGCTCTCAGATGCTTCATTAATTACTCAAAACTGGATGAACTTTATTCCCCCTACTAAATTATCTTATCTTATATGGTTCAGTATTAAAAAAAAAAAACAGAACCATCAATATCACATCTATAACAGAGGCTTTGAAAAAAAAATGACCAAGTTTATTTTTGCAATGACTCACACAGAGATTACTAAACAAGGTTAGTTTAACAGCCTTGATTAATTTGTTTCTCGTGGTTTTAATCCAAGAACAAAAAAACTTCTTTGTGTTCAATAAATCCATAAATTCACTTATGAACAATAAAAAGTAGTGAAAAATTGATAAGTAATGGTTCATGCATGTTCCAAAGAAAACCAAGCTGTGTGAAGACAAACTGACAATATAACAATGTATTGAGAGATGAATCTTAAATATAACACTAACCTGTTGTGAATAGGATCCGGGCCATTGGGAACCCTCCTCTTACTCACATAATTGAAATCAGTTGGCCTAAAACCGCTCCGTTTCATGCGGGTCGTCGAAGTCGATGTTATCCTTCCTTCACTTGTTACAGCCCCAGATAACAAAATACAAAAGAACCAGACAACCACTAAGCTTCTAATCAAACTTTTAAAGCTACCCATAAGAAAAGACTACCTTGCAAATCCTGGATAAAAAATGCTCTACATGCAAAGAAGTTTGGTTTTTTGATGGAGAAGAAAAATGTGGATGTGGTAGAGAAGTCCAAGGCAAGTAATTTAATGCTGTGATATGGGGTCTTGGTCTATCACTCTTTAATATTTAACAGGAGGAGGGGGTGCTCTGCTTTTTCTTTATAGAAGAGAAGCGATTCTTGGTGCACTTTTTGTTGTTGGGTTTTTGAAATGAAAGGCTGTTTGTGTGGGTGTTTTTTGGAGTAGACTCTCACTTTGTTGTTGGATTGTGGATTTTCATGCAACACCTGGGCCCTTCACCAATGGGGACCTCTCACTTTCATCTGCTTCTGTACAGCTTAACTTAACAAACCTCGGTCATGGTGCCATGCACCCCCACCCACCACATCTTTGTGCATATTTAGTACTTAGCTTTCAGGTATAGGCTTCATTTTAATCAAAGAACAAGGCGAAGTGTGACACATGCAGTGTTAGTGGTTTATATATATATATATATATATATATATATATATATATATATATATATATATATGGTCGCGATTACGTGCGGTGTGCGGTCGGTGCGGTTTACGACGTGGGCCGTTCGATCGCGGGTCGATCGCATCCAACGGTCGACGTGAATCGCACCCGACCGTCCGATGCGATGGACCCGTGATCGACGGCCCGTGATCGCGCACCGCACCGACCGTAAACCGCACCTAATCGGCTCCCATATATATATATATATATAAAGATATATAAAGAAGGAGAAAATTCAAATGACCCCCCCCCCCCCCCAAAACTATCTGAAATCCATATAACGTCCTAAGTTTTCTTTAAGTCCATATAACCCTCTCAAAATATCTATGTAAATCTAAATAACCATTTGAGTTAAACTTCCATTGACAGATGAAGAATATTATGCGAATATTATGTTTGATTAATCATGGCTATATGGACTTAAAGAAAAATTAGGATGTAATATGCATTTTGGACAGTTTACATAGGGTCATTTTTCCCTAAGAAAAATGATAGAATATGTAGTTCCAGTAATTAATACATGAAAAATGCTAGGAGCTAGTCACCTTAGTTTTAACTTTTTTTTAATATGGACATTGTTACACTCAATTTTTTTTTTTTTACAATCCAAATTACAGTCTTATACTTCTTGTTAGAAATCCAGAATCATATACCTCGTTAGACGTAAGATGTATATACCTCTTTAAATATTTTCTTACACTTACTAAAAATGGGTTCATTTAACTCGAAGTAGAACAATATACACTTTTTATCAAAGCATGTATCTCATTAAATGATGTTTACTAATTTACAAAAAAATAAAAACATGTGTGATCTAAGTTTTGATCGGTAAAAATGACTAAGTCAAATATTTTCCTTTTAATATATATTTATATTCCTGAACCTCGCTCTCGCCTGGATCGTTGTTTGGCTTCTTTTTTCTTTCGTTTTTATATTCCTTCTCTAGCCAGATTTTAGACCATTTGTAATATGTTCACAAGTTATGGATTAACTTTCCATATATATATATATATAGAGGGCCAATTACCTGCGGCGAACGGCAAGTGCGGCGTCGATCGTGGACCGTCGATCACGGGTCCATCGCTTCGGACGGTCGGGTGCGATTCACATCGACCGTTGGATGCGATGAACCCGCGATCGAACGGCCCACGTCGCCGCCGCACCTGCCGTTCGCCGCATGTAATCGCCCCCGTGTATATATATATATATATATATATATATATATATATATATATATATATATATATATATATATATATATATATATATATATAGGAGTGATTAGGTGCGGGTCGTGCGGTCGTGCGGCGTCGACAATGGGCTGTCGATCACGGGTCCATCGCATCAGACGGTCGGGGGCGATTCATCTCGACCATTGGATGCGATGGACCCGCGATCGGACGACTCACGTCAGATCTGCACGACCCGCACGCTATCACTCGCGCGTATATATATATATATATATATATATATATATATATATACGAGCGCGATGAGGTGCGGCGGCCACACCGTGCGGCAGCCGTTCGATCGCGGGTCCATCACATCCAACGGTCGACGTGAATCGCACCCAACCGTCCGATGCGATGGACCCGTGATCGACGGCCCGTGATCGACGCCGCACGGTGCGACCGCCGCACCTAATCGGTGCTCATTATATATATATATATATATATATATATATATATATATATATATATATATATATATATATATATATATTTTAATGTACATATGTTTAAAAAAAATTGAATATGTTTTCTATTTTAATATATATAACAAAATAAGTACGGTAATATGTAGTAAAGTAATTAATGTTTCGTAATATATATACACATTATAACCACGTAGTGACAAATTATATATGCTTAAATAATCTGTGTTAGGTGAAATCACAAATTTTATGACATATATTACACATTTTGTGTAGTTTACATGTCAGAAAAGTTTGTATACATGTGCATTGAAATGTATACAAACATGGTTAAATTTATTTTTGATTTTTGTAGCACCGGTGAGTGGATTTGGGATTGGATTTTATGGTTGGAGGCACAACTAAAACCACCAAAACCTTACCACAGTAAAAAAAAAAAACAAAAAGGGTGTGGGGTTCTCTTTCTCCAAAAAAAATTAATATGAGGAAGAAGAAAAGTGGGAGAGAAAGAAAGAAAAAGGGTGGGACTGGGTGGGAGGTGGCTGGTTGCGGTGGCGGACAATGGAGGACGACGGTCAGCCACCTTTCTCTTTCTCTTTTTCTCTCTCTGTCTTTCTTTCTCTCTTTCAATTAATCTCTTTTTTTCTTTCTCTCCCTTAACCCTAGTGTTGGGATTATGTCTCGATCCGGTGTATCAACATCGGATGGCCATGATGAAACCATATTAGGGTGGACACCTAATCGGATTTGTTTGTTACAGATTTGTTTGTTAGGAGATTACTTAGAGAGCAAATTATTTATTCATATAAATATGCTCTAAGGTTTGAGGGTAAAAATTGGCTTGTCACAAAATGTAGAGATCCATATGAGAGAGGTTGAGAGGATTCAAAAGAGGGTAACTCATGAGAGTTTGTAAGGTTTTTTTGTATCTCAACCATTATAGTGGATTCTCCTTTTCGCCCCGTGGATATAGGCTTGGGCCGAACCACATTATTTTTTGTGTTCTTTGTGTGATTGTATTTCATTCTTCCATTCGATCTTGTGTTTTATCGACGGCTTCCACATATCCGTTTCCCAACACCTAGCTCCTTAGCCCCCTCTATCACAGCGGCCACCACCTCAGCCCTCCCCCTCCGTCTATCTCTATCTTTCTCCCTCTTTCTCTCTCACTTTCCTCCTTCGTTTCATCGTTGCTTTTCCCGTCGCCGTCACCTCTCTCCCAAGTCCTCCCCTTATGGTTTCCTTTAGAGATCATGTATGGTTTCCTTTAGAGATCATGTATTATTGATTATTATAGAGCATTGTTATAGCTTAACCCCCCCGTATGGCATGTAACATTAGGCAAAAATAAGAAAGAATACATGAGAAGGTTCCATGTGGGATTTCCACCTAAGATCTATTTATTCATATATTATTCTTCAAAATATATTAACTTCCAACCATTAAATTCACTTTATATAACTAGCTGTAAGTACTTAATACACAATATTATATTGTAAATTTGCAAACCGCACTTTAGTTAAATCAGCAAACACTTTCAACATCTATGAAAGAAGTCAATGAATCAAATCTTGAGAAGCATCATTCTTCAATATATATATATATATAGGAGGTTATTACGTGCGGCGAACGGTGGATGCGGCAGCGATCATGGGCTGTCGATCACGGGTCCATTGCATCAGACGGTCGGGTAAAATATATATATATATATATATATTGAAAATTATTACGTGCGGCGAACGGCGGGTGCGGCCGCGACGTGGGCCGTTCGATCGCGGGTCCATCGCATCCAACTGTCGAGATGAATCGCCCCCGACCGTCCGATGCGATGGACCCGTGATCGACGGCCCGTGATCGCTGCCGCACCTGCCGTTCGCCGCACGCAATCACGTCTATATATATATATATATATATATATATATATATATATATATATATATATATATATATATATATATCGAGTGATTGGGTGCGGTGGAACGGCGGTACGGCCACGACGTGGACCGTTCGATCGCGGGTCCATCGCATCCGACGGTCGATGTGATCGACCGTCGGATGCGATGGACCCGTGATCGACGGCCCGTGATCGCTGCCGCACCGCCGTTCCGCCGCACTCAATCATTCCTCTATATATATATATATATATATATATATATATATATATATATATGAAAATTATTGCGTGCCGCGAATGGCAGGTGCGGCCGCGACGTGGGCCGTTCGATCGCGGGTCCATCGCATCCAAAGGTCAACGTGAATCGCACCCGACCATCCGATGTGATGGACCCGTGATCGACGGCCCGTGATCGCTGCCGCACCCGCCGTTCGCCACACGCAATAATATCCTATATATATATATATATATATATATATATATATACGTCGATGATAATATGCGGGTCGTGCGGTCGTGCGGATTCGACGTGCGTCGTCCGATCGCGGGTCCATCGCATCCAACGGTCGAGATGAATCGCCCCCGACCGTCTGATGCGATGGACCCGTGATCGACGCCGCACGACCCGCACGATATCATTTCCCTATATATATATATATATATATATATATATATATATATATATATATATGAGTCGTGATATTATACGGTCGAGCGATCGTGCGGTCGCGATTCACGGGCCGTCGATCACGGGTCCATCGCATCGGACGGTCGGGTGCGATTCACGTCGACCGTTGGATGCGATGGACCCGCGATCGGACGACGCACGTCGAATCCGCACGACCGCACCGACCGCATATTATCGGAAATCTATATATATATATATATATATTGTAAATATACATGGGTTGGAAGTAAACATGCTTGGTATTTAGGCAATAGCTGGAATGATACATAGTAACATTCTTATTAATCATAAAGGAGATTTAATTCACGAATTTAACATCTTCATTTGAAGCATATATATATAAGTAACAGATTAATCTTCAATATAATGGGAACTTGGAACTTGGGAAAATAAAGAAATTTTCAAGGATAAATTTGTCTTGTTAGAGATAATATGTTTCACGGCTGTTTTTAAAAGGGAGGAAACTTTAGTAAATATTCACAAATGATCTGTTACATCTGGATTTGGGTATAATACCTGCATTATGTACCTCAGGGAGACAAGTTTAATTGTTAGGCTGACACGGCTGGCTAAAGTTGAACACAAGATGACTCACTAGAACCAAGGCAGAATTGGCAAGATGAGATGAGGTAGACTGATTGGAATGAACAATTGAAAGAGGGATTTTTGCACATGCAGTTAAAACTTGAGATTTTCACATATATGTCCCTACTATATTTTATTTTTGTCAAAAAATATTTCTGTTAAAATGATTCTTACAAAAACATCCCTTAAAAGTTCATAAATTGTGTATCCATACTCCTGCTGTAATCTTCTGAGTTGGGGTTAATTTTTGTTATCAAAATACCTTTTTATACCATTAAGTGATAGGCTAAAAAGTTATTTTTGAAATAAGGGAAAAATCCATACAACCCCCTTAAATCTGACTGAAATCCATATAAACTTTTCTTAAAATTTATATAACCCCTTGTAAACATCTAATAAATTCAAATAACCCTCTGAATAAAAATTTTGTTAATAGATGATAAATATTTTGCACATATTTCATTTAATTAACCATGACTGAAAACACGATATAGAAAAAAACCACTACAATGTGTCAAAAATGTAAAAATTCTTATGAAAAAGATGATTTTACTCTCTCTAAATATATTATAAAACTCCTATTCCGAAAGAGTAAAATCATTATTTATAAAAGATTTTTCATTTTTAACATATTATAGATCTTTTTGATATGCTATGTTTTTCTACCAGAGTTAACCAAACATAATATTTACAAAATATTCATTATTTGTAAACATAAATTTTATTCATGGGTTTATTTGGATTTACTATTTGTTTTCAGGGGGTTATATGGATTCAGGGTTATATGGATTTTTCCCTTGAAAGAAATGGTAGGCGGCTAATGCTTTGTTATATTAAGAATGGAAGCGCAGTACAAAATACACGACCAAAATGTAAACAAAAGATGGCAACTAAGCTTGGAACCTGCGTAGAAGAGGGATCAATGACATTGTTTCCATTTTCTTCTTCAGCCTCCCGACCAAAACTTCTCTTTTTCTTTATCTAATCTCATTTCGCTCTTCAAAATCCTTCTTCTCCAATCCCAAATCTCCTAATTTTGATGCTCTAACACCCTCAAAGATGAGTTACGTTCTTCATCGCAAGCATCTTCAACCATTCATTCCCTACCTAACACACATTGTTATTATGGATTACCATGCAAGAAATGAACATCTACAAAGTAAGCTACCACGGGGAAGAAGTGTTATAAGTGTGTACGATGGGAACAAGAATGAAATTCATTTGATATTTGACTATTTAAATTAGTTTGAAATATTTAATTCATGAGGGTTGGTTAGGAATAGGAGTGCAACTCGGGTGGATTGAGTTGAGTTGGAACTCAACCTGAATCCAACCACCTGAGATTAGAGAAAGCCAACACAAACTCGATTCAACCCGACCATCAGGTTTGAGAACAATCAGTACTCAACCCATCGTGTTTTGTTCAAGTTATGGTTGGGTTCGAGTTTGATTTGGGTTGAGTGGACTTAGGTTTAATTTGAAAATTGTATTATTTTAAATAATTAAAATTTTACAAAAGTCAAATCCCCACACAATAAAAATAAAAATAAATAAAAATGAAAAACAATTTATTTAAAAAATAAAGATACAGAAACTATAGAAGTACAAGATTCTAGATAAAAATACATTGTACAATTTAAATTTTATCATTTAAATTAAAACATTATAATTTTGTTTAAAACATTTTACTTAGATATGAAAATTTCATATTGGTTCGGAATACCTGATCCCTCAATCTAAATTCAATCCGTTCAAGTTACTTAGGTTTGGGCTCATATTAAACTAAACGCTAAAACCTCAGATTGCACCCCAAACCCATCCAACTATCCAAGTTGCACCCCCAGGCATAATTAGGATTTCAGTACTAGGGACAAAATTAAAGCATAGTCGATTATCAGATTTAGGGTGAAAGGTAATTTGATCTTTTTACCACTAAAAGGGTGAAAAGGTAATTGCACGCACTATAATTACCGATGTAACCATGGTTGAGTTATTAGCGTTAGCAACATGTAATGCACGCACTATAATTACCCATGTAACCATGGTTGAGTTATTAGCGGTAGCAACATGTAAATGCTCGCACTATAATTACCCATGTAACCATGGTTAAGCTATTAGCGTTAGCAACATGTAATAGAGGGGGCACTGGTACACTGCTTTAAAAATTGAGGGGTATTTGCAATGAGCATTTTAACAAGGGTATTTTGAAAATAATTGAATATATAGTAAAGGGTATATGCAAAAATTTCAAAAAAAATCTGAATTTTATGAAAACATGATAACCATTTATTGGGGATTCACAAAACTGATAGGATCCAGCACAGATTGAATAATATGATTCACGATAAAAGAAGATGTGAAAATATTTTAAGCTAGAAATCTCACACATAGAGAACTTTTCCTGAATTTATTCCCACTCTAATCTTGAATGATCTCTAGTTGATGAAAAGTCTCCGTTATTGATGAGGCCTTCTAATTAATAATGGAACGTCCGTGGAAAACTCACAAAGAGTCGAATGATTTATTTTTATTTTTTGAGTGAATTGCTCAAATGCTCCTAAACTGACCATTTTTTTTTCCTGTTTTTGAACTTTTTTTATTTTTCTTTACTTCTACAATCTGGTCCTTTTTTTTTACCCCCGTAGGGGGCCACATTTCTTGGATCCAATCCCTTATCGCCATGTGTCATCAAGCGTGTCCCACACGAAACCACCCGATGACTGACACGCGTCAACCAAGCACCACGACACGCGTCACCTAGTCCCACCTCGTCTTTGGTTGGTCGGGTTGACCAGGTCCTATACCTTTCACCATATATGCAAAATCCCCCGTATCTTCAACCGTATATGTAGGATCCCATTGTATCCTCCTCATATCATCTTCCATAAACGTCATATTCCTCCATATCCTATCTGATCCCACAAGACCTCCCACTGCATTGCTATGGATGGAAGATCAAGAGAGGATCCGAACGGGTAGTTACAGGCGGTACTAGGAAATGGGGATGCAATCTTAAATACAAGGTATGTGAAATTCATTTTTATAAAATCCATAGATCTAATATCTTACTGACTTGGCCATTAGAGAACCTTTTGCAGGTCACCTTTGGCAGGTCACCTCCCCCTCTCCGGATGTTTCAAGGAGAACATCCGCCGACATATCTAACCAAATGATTAGAAGAGCAGCAAAGAGCAGAGATCTGAATATCCAAATCCAGGTGAACTGATGATTGAAAGGGCTATTTGAAAGACTTCATTTGCATGGCTCAACTTAGCCATCAACTGTCAACTTTTCTCCCACTCCATTTTTGGACTTTTGTAACTCCTTCCTAAGTTATAAATAGTCTAAAGTTCCTTAAAAAAAAAAAAACTTTGATGTCAACTGTCACAATTGCCATGTCCCGCCAAGCCTTGCTCCAGTAGTAGTGGACACCCCTTTCTTCTTGAGAATGCTGGCTTTGAACCTTGCTGAATGTGCTGTGATTGTGTTAGGTGCTGAACTAACCAGATTGATGTGGAAACTAGATTGATACGGAGTCAATGAAATGAACTCACACACCCATTCCCTTGTGTGTGTGTGTGTTTTTTTTGTGGAGGGGGGGGGGGGGGGGGGGGGGGGGGGGGGGGAGGGAGGATTTTGTTTGAGAACTGAAAGGCCCAAAGTGTGGGCATATATCAACTAGTTACACCAAAAAACTGAACCACAGGGCAGTTACACATAGTGCCCAAGTTCAGGCATATGAACCGTACACAAAAACAAAGCATGTTGTACAGATTGGAGTAAATGTCTAATATGATCATGTTGAAGTCCATCCATCGTCGCCTCAGTCTGAGTGTGACGAGCAAAACGAGTTAATATATCTGGAGCTGCTACCCATTCTTTTGGTACATGACAGAATACAATATGATCAGGAGGCCCACTTAGTTGCTTAATTTTTTTTAGACATCAACTGCCTAAATTGAAATGGTCCCTCCCCATCACTATTGAGGAGTTGGATAATCTGGGTTGAGTCGGAACATACATGTATGTTCTGCAGCCACCATATAGCCTCCACCTCCGCACGTATAGGGGTGGCCCAAGGCCAACTCGAGAATCCAGCTTTGTAGTACCAAAAACCCAGCTCCAGCACTGAAGTTATGGGAATGTACACTACCATTTGTCAGTACATATATTTGCTTCCCCTTATTCCCTTGAGCATTCTGTTGCTGTTGATACTTTATGGATGGGGGAGGGGGCCGCCCACCCCAATGTATTTGATTAATATTAGCCCATTGTCTACCCCATCTTATATTATAGTATTGACTCATTATGTATGTCCCTCCCGACTTTGAGGACATCCCTGGTCGAGGACATCGCTTCCCAAGTGAAGGACATGGTTTCAAGCCTTCTTGGTTGTGAAAAAATAGCACTGATATACTCCGTTCGTCTTACAATCATGTATACTATGATATGATAGTATATACTTCGTTATCATAGTATATAGGGTTTTACTATGAACTAAATTTTTAATTTATTTTTTCAAAGGGAAAAAAATACACTATTGTATCTGAGTATATACATCATTTCATATAACTACATGCACTTCAATGAGATAGTGTATGATTTTTTTTATAAAAAAAGGGTTGCATTTTTGTCAGTCCCCTCTCTGTTAACACCTTTATTTTTGTCTCTGTAATGGCTGAAACTGACTCTATCTTTTCACAACATTATAGGGAATCCATTGATATGTGAAATCCATTCAAACGAGGAGGGCTGTTCAAGAACGAGAACTCCAGTCCCTCTCCCTCTCTCTATCGACTCCTCATCTCCCAACCAAAACAAGCCCATTTAAGCCCTCATGGACACTAATAATCTGCTTTGCCTTCCTGTTTATCATTTTCCTTCCCTCCATCTCCAAAGCTCCAGAGCCCACCATCCAATGGGCAATGTAAATTTAATTTTTACATCTTACAAGTTCATCAATTTATATGTTATAATATTCTCTTTTCTTTAGAAATAACAAGCTGAATTATTTTAAGATGAATGGTCTAATAAACCTAGATCCACTACTGATGATAAAGCATTTATATATGCAGACCATGTTTTTTCAATCAGAGAAGCTTCTGGCAAAAGAGGTTTTGAGTATTTAATATTCACAAGTGCAGGCCTTAAACCACTCAAAATTTATTGTACTTCAGCTCGCACGAAAAGGGAGAAGCATTTGCAAGAAGTAAATATTTTAGGCACCTAAATTTCCATGGAATTCAAGTTGAAATGGGAAACAAAAGCATAACATATGAGAATACACCAAAACAAAAAGAAAAAAAAATAGTGGATATATAAGAGTATATATATCCAAGACACCTATAAATACAATCAGAATTACATGTCATATTAAGGAAAAGAAATTAAATTTTCATGCAAAACAGTATTAAACAAGGCAAGATTCCATATATGCACAAAGTATTGTTACTTACTACCACTGTGCATGCAACAAGTCACGCCTTCTCTCTGTGGTCCAAGGTAATAAAACGTAGAATAAATGCACTAACATACCATGGATCAGCAACAAAAAAGATGCTAGAAAAAATCATTTATTGCAACAAAAAAAGTAGATACCTTTCAGCATAAGCAAGAAAAATTAAACTTGAAATAAAACTATAACAAAAAAAAGGAAAATAAATGCTGCTGCATGTTAGAGGAACAAATATTCCAAATATTCACTAATTACAAGCTTTTCAAGCAACAATTGCATGCTTATGTGTTTGAAAGAAGGTTAAACAATCCAGTACAATGACTTGCCATACCAGTTACAAAAAAGCACTTTAGTGTGATCAAATTTACTGGTTTATCACAAACTTATGAGTTTTTTTTTTTTTTTGAGGTAAACAAACTTTAAAAGTTTAGATCATAAGTGACATGAAAGTAAATGATCACAATTTTCAAATTACAAAATTCTATTGAACTTCAGCAACCAAATGTTCATAATGGAAGCAGTTATGAGCAATTGATTGGGAGATTGTCTAATAGTAAACATTTGTCCGAATTCACCAAGAATTGGCTGCTAAGAATCATATTAATTGATGTAAAGAGTGCCATATACCAGAGTTGGATGTCGGAGAGGAGCTCCTTGAGGGGGACGTGGACCTCCCAATGTCACCAGGTCCCCGAGGGTGTGGTCAGATTTTTAACTTGCCTGAGTCAGCGTTGTCGTATCTGTGATGATGAAAGTCACATTGACTACTTGCCTTGGCAGAGTCTTGGCAAGTAAAGTCTTCCCTGTCCTGGAACAAAAGGTTTGGGTGGTCAACAATCAACATAACCAAGGAGACAGGCATTTGAATCACTATTATACTTGTACAAGAAGCTCATAAGAAACCATATGCTAGATATTGTTACCTGAGCCTGTTGGTCGCATGAGAAGAACATTACTTTTCTTGAGCCCCTGAACCCCCTGTGGGCCTAATGATTCAAAAACAAAGACATAGAGATATAATTGAAGCCACATATATTAATCCATCAATCCAAAATAAATTAAAAAATACAGATTTTATCAATTAAAGCTCACCACTTCTATATGGTTTCATGAAATACCCTCTTGTATTTTTTGCTGCTGCCATATCTCCGGCGAATCCCCGCTGCCCTGGGACCCCGAGTTGTCCCAGAACCACTTCAGAGATGGCGGAAGTATTGGTGTTGGTGATGGTGATTGGGATTTGGGGGTCTTCAGAGGAGGAGGAGATGGTGATGTGGGGTTGTCAGAGATGGTGATGTTGGTGGTGGTATTCGCGGCGGCGGCTGCGGCCATGGAGAGGGTATTGGGATTTGGGGGTCTTCAGAGGACAATGTGAGATATGGATTTGGGGGTGATGTGAGAGATGGTCGGACACAACGGACAGATGTGTAAAAAAATTCAAAATTCTTCTTACTGTTCAATTTCTCTAGAAATGTGTCGGCACCACACCAGTGAGCTTTGTTTAAAGATTGTTTTAAGTTTTCAATCTTTGTTTGAGCATTTAGATTCCCTTTGGCTCAGCGGTTTGGGCCTTCGCGTTTGGAAACACAGCCCGGCTTTTAAAAAGCGTTGTTTTCATATGTTTTTTCATATGTTTTGAAACGCTAAAATATAACCCTTTCACTGTCACCATCACCCTTGAAGCATCAGCACTGTTTTTGTGTTTGGAAACACAAACTCACCATCACCCTTGGCAGTGTCGATGTTTGCAAACACAAACTCACCCCCAAACGCTAAAAACAAACGGGCTCCTAGGGTCCGTTTGGATCCAGGTTGCTATGGAGTTTGCGGTGTAGAATCTCAAAATTTCAGCATTGTAGATCTAAACATCACTGGGCGTTAAGAACTCAAAAAAAGTCATCTTGCTTTTTATGTGTTAATATCTCAATGTTTCAAATGCCTGAAAAGAATGCTTTTTCAGAATCTTATGACTCAACGTAGTTGATAAGTCACGTAAATAAGAAAACTGCCCCTCTACATTAGTAATATTGACCCTCTATGTTAACAAAAAAAAAACTCAAAAGCCATGACCCATGTCATCGCAAAGATATCTGTTGTTCACCTTCCCCATCTGTCACCATGGAAAAAAAATTTCATCCCATCCCCTTCACTTCAAGTAGTTTTTTTTTCCAATACATCTTATGAATATCTGATGCTTCATCTTCCTATTTTATATTTTGGTAGTTTTGAATGTTTGACAATGATGTATTCAGTGAATCTTAACTTTCTGCATTGTGAAGAGGGATCAACTGATGATCATCAAAAAACGATGGAGGGGGGCCGTTTTAAAGGGGACTTTAGGGTTAGGGTTTTGATGTATGTATGTTTAATGGGAAAAAAAGATGTTGGGTTTTCAAATGGTATTTTTGTAATGAACACAAATACTTCAACAACGCTATTTTTGTTGCCAAACAAAACTGTTTTTCAGTATAATTTGGTGTTGGGCACCTCATATTCAAACGGACTCTTAGATGAGGCAGAAAATCTCGAGTGAACCCAAAGAGTGACATGTGTCGCCCATAAATGGATTGATGGTCATGACAGAGGAACCCCTAGATTAGTCTCATGTCTGATCCCCAAGGGCAGCGCTTCAATGGCCCATCACCGAGTAGACTTGGTTGATCAGCGATCCGGGTATATCCACGTATAGCTAGGGTCTACTTTATCCAAAACAGCTGTCAAGATTCGTGCTCAACCCGATAGAAGGGCTAACTGGATCCCGCGTGCCACCCCCCCCCCCCCCCCTTAAATTGAGAACACACAATAAAAGCAAACAATACATATAGAGAAAACAGAAAGAGCATGAAATAAAATAAAAGCACAATAAAAATAAAAATGAAACAAAAAATTAAATATAAAATCCTTTAAAAGAAATAAAAATAACAAAAATGTCTTAAATTATGAAATTTGTTCTTATCTATTAATTTGTTAATAAAAACAACAAAAAAATTATCTTAAATCATGAGATATGTTATCATCTAATAATTTGCTGAAAATATATCAACTTATTTACCAACAAAATAACTAAATCCATATAAAATAAGATAAAGTAGATAAATAACAAAAAAAAAAGGAACAAGAAGAAAGAAAACAAATTTGAAGAGAGAAAAAAATGAATTAAACACGAGGGTGAGCATGAAAAACCTACATTTAGATGTAAATTTTCACAATTAATATTTCTTTTTTAAAATTTAAAATTTTATTTTTCTTTGATTTGGGCCCCATTTGGGGTGGAGGCCCTAGGTAAGTAGCCTACTCTGCATACCCTCAGGGCTGGTCATGCACTCCTCTTTGGTGGTAATATAATTGGTTAATTAAACATTTAAACTAAAATTACACAACATTTTCTATTTATTTATTTATTCTTAATAAAACTACTATTTTCACACACACCATTTTTTTCAACTCCCATTCACTGAACGTAGCAACCCAAAAACCCGAACTTTGAGCTCACTCCCCTTTTTCCCAACTCGATCAGTTGATTCAGCTTGAAATCCCTAACTCAAACAACTTCTCTATTTAGTCTTAAAATCAGAGAGTAAGAGAGAGCTTCGACAGAGAAAATGTGAGGTTCCTTTTGGGATTTTTATTGGGCGCTATGGATCCGCCGCAGCTGATGAATGCGAGTCCCCCTTCCCCTTCTCCGTACAATCTAGTCGAGGTTTGGCCTTCCTTCCGCGACTCGTCCGGGATTCTGGGGGTTCAAGAGGGGGATTTCGCACGGCGAGGCGGTTCTTGCCCGGCTGAGGCTGGGAGCAACCGTGATGGCTCCATTGAAGAATCGACGGTCACGGAGCAGAGCAAGAGTCATAGGTGGTTGAAACGGAGGGACCCATATGAGGATGAGTCATCGAAGCTCGTCTCCACCAGCAGCGCCAATGATATGGTTGATCTCTCTCACTCTCTCTCTCTGCTTAGTCTCTTATCTTGGTTTTTTTTAGCTTTATTGCATAATGCCGAGGTTATAGAGTGGTATTAGTGAGGAATAACTTGAATTATTTATGGAAGAGTAACTTTCTTGATCTTTCTCAAGTATGAATAGAGTCTGAGTGATGTTAGTTTTTTGAATTTGTATTTGACTGATCTGTTTAATCAAATTATTCAGTTCAGAAAGACCTTGAAAATATTCATATTGTGCAATTTAATTCTACAAGAGGATAGCATAGTTTTCCCCCCCTTTTTTGTGCAAAACCGGGAACATACAACCTAGATGTCCATAAATCATGGTATATGTACAAAACTTCCCAAGAGAAGCAAAAGAAAAAAACATCAGATGACTTATCTCCACAATACCCAAAACTGAAACACTCTTGACTGGCACTATATGCTGTCCACACCGCATTTTTAAACACTGCCCATATCCACGTTGCATCAATGAGTTGCAAGTAACTTTTTCAAAAGCCTTCATTTTATCATGTTGGAGATAAAGTAACAAAGCATTTTCCTAGAGATAGCTCCATTTATTTTAAAAAATAGGTTCATACGTTATTGTCAATTATGTAGGATCCCATGATTCAAAATTATTCATACCAAGCTTTTGAAGATAGGGATTAAAGTACCAACATTTATGGTGTTGTCTCGGACAACATGTGTTTGTATATCAGTAGTTACTTAGGTGTCATGTTCTTGGCTTATACAGTGTGAACTTTTTATTCAGTCTGATACATATCGATTTTTATTGGCCCATATTGGGTTACTATAAATGAAGCATAATTATTTTTTTAGGAACCGGTAGGATCCTAATCCGAAATTTCATTAAAATTTTGGGGTACGACTCCACATTAGATAAACAAAAGAAAAGAGAAATGACACAAAGAAATAAGTACCTATGATTGGATGGGCATTTATCTTCATATGATGTTGGATGAAGGCTTCCATGGCTGACTGATGGAAATTGTTTTGAATCAATGACTACATTTTGGATAACTCACTGTTCACTGGATGCATGTTATTTACATAAAGTGTGTCGATTTTTTTTTCCTGATTTTCCTCGTTCTATTACTAATATATAATTCACGTTTTCCTTCAAAAAATATATATATAATTCACATTGAAAAATAAATAGAAATGCATTCATTAATGTGAAATACCCTTTTTCTAGTGTGTGTAGTTTCAGCAAGGGAAAGTGGTAATTCAAAATATCTCCTTTGTGTCACCACTTAAGAGGCATGCTATTATCTGAAACTTGACAAGAAATGGTTTTACCTGGTTTTCTTTTTCTCTTGATTAGTCACATTCTCAGCATAACCCTCAAGATTATTGAGTTGGAGAAAGATAAACAGGCTAGTAAAGCAGGGGATTCTGAAACCTTGAATATTTAAATATTTCCTCACTTGGGAAGTTTCATTGGGCCAAATTCATATGTATGTTTCAGAGTTGGAATTTTTCCAAAATTAATATTCAGGTTGAATTTCATGTAGACATCTTAATACTAATGAAATTTTTATCTCCAATTTCTGTCATTCATTGGATTGGAGTTTTTATTAATATCAAGTTGCAACATCTTATAATATTCGACCCTTTTTTTTATATAGGATAATGGTAGGCTTTCGCCCTCAAATTTATAAATAGGGAATGACACCCAAAAGGAAATTTCAACCTACATCCAAACACCACCCAGCCAACGTCACACCCTCTGTAGAACACGCTACGGCAGGTGTGACCGGAACCCTCTCATACAACACACACGAAACTATATGAATGATATTCAAACCTTTAAAATGGAGAGTTTCTTTGTAGATTCCAATTAGTAAAACGTTGAAGTGGGGATAAAGGAAGAAGCACATGGTTCTTATTATTTTGTATAGGGATATGAGTGAAGGATTATCTGGCAGTCTTTGAGATGAAACTTAATTGTGTTATCTATCATTGCAACTCTTGGCTGTAATTTCACTTTCGGCAGACTGATTGTGACATGAAGCGCCTTAAGGTTGAAAAAGGAGATAGTGGAAATTTGAAAAAGGAGGTTGCAACAAGTACAGGGCTCAGTAAAAAGCTGGCTGAACAGAGCTTGCAGCCAGTGGAGCCTCCTAAACAGGACTACATTCATGTGAGAGCAAGAAGGGGTCAGGCCACCGATAGTCATAGCCTCGCGGAAAGAGTAAGTTATTTTGTTTTCATGTGATATGGTTTGGGTTCATATGTTAAGCATTGATGTCATTATACAACTTCACAAAAACTGAATGCCAGAAGAGTTGTATTGCTAGTAATTATAGTTTTTCTTCTCGGAGATCCCTTGTCTCCATTTTGTTCAAGGGGTGACATTTCTTAATATGAAACTCCAATCTTCTCTTCAAAAAGTAATTTGTGATTCATTATTGTGGAACCATGTGAGCACATATATCCAGTCCTCATCAAATCAGCAAATCTGACATGATTTTTTTAACACAACTCCAATTATTGACAGGCGAGGAGAGAAAAAATCAGCGAGCGAATGAAAATTCTTCAGGACCTGGTTCCTGGGTGTAACAAGGTAATTTTCCATTGTCTGATCAATTTCTGATTGTACCATACATAATATATGTGATCTGGGCTTGTAGCCTTTTGAAAACCGGAAAAAAAAAAGTTTTTTTTTTTTATCTGAAAAACTCTCACCCACAAAAAGGATTTTCATTGCTTAAAAGCTAGGAATATAAAAAAACAATCCATGCATATAATCAGTATTTTATCTCTGACCTTTATTTAACACTGTGTGAAAATTTCTCCACATATCTGGCATAAAGATATCACATGAGGATTTTTGTAAGCAGGTGATTGGAAAAGCTTTGGTCCTTGATGAAATAATCAACTACATCCAATCACTACAGCGTCAGGTTGAGGTATGGTTGCGTTATCATTTATAATTTCTTAAAATTTTAATATTTTCTAGACTTTTTTTAATTCTATAATTATGTATCATGCTGAATTTGCAGTTATTGTCAATGAAACTTGAAGCAGTTACGTCCAGCGTAAACACCAACGTCGAAGGTTTTCCAGCAAAAGATGTATGTTGGACTCATTTAATATCTTATATTTCTCCAATTTGCAGAATTCATTAAATATCTTATATTTCCAGTAATTTTCAACGTTACCATATAGTTTCAAAGATAACTCATGTTGTTTCTGTTAAGTATTTCAGTAATCATGTAAAATTTATTTCGGAGATGTATGTTGATGTATGTTGGACTTTATTGTCCATCAATGGGCATCTAGATGCAAATTTATTGGTTTCAAATATGCATAATATGTTCACTATGTGTTCTACATAAATACACTTTCATAAAATTATGATATTATGCTTATATTTTTAAATTCAAATATTTCATACAGATTATATACTAGTAAGAAAGCATGGTAACAAATATGCATTAGTTTCTAAATGTTACCTATTATCTTCTCCTTGACGCTGATTTAAATTTTAAGTTCATGTGAGGTGGCATTGACTATCACTCGGCCACTTTCCCTCCTCTATACTCTCTATCCACTTCGCATTTCCTCTCTCCAATGTTCTTTTCTCTCTATATTCCTTTAGGCTATATCTCTAGAGAAGGAATCGTTCCTATCATCAATATGAATGGTTCTTTCTCCACATTCCCATTCTCCCTATAATGTTATTAGTGGGAAGATTTCTTAATTATCAAAATTTAGTTGTCTGGTGTATTGAACAACATTAAGTGTATAGGGTAACAGAACAAAATTCTGGTTTTGAACTCCGAGAACAGCCATTTTGTGAAAGAAAAAAATCGAAGTTTAGGTTCGTATCCAGTCTCTCCCTTCCCTACACTTTGCTATATGCAGAATCACTCTGGGTGTTGGTCTTTTATTACCTTTGGTTCCTCCATCCCTCTACATTTTCAGTGTCTTACAATAAACACATATTTGCACTATGTTTAATCCATTATAATCATAGGTGTCTCTACATGAGCCTGGGTACTGGCTGGGTGCTTAGATGCCTGGGTGAGTCAAGGTGAGGCCTAATTGACATGAGTGTACATAGATGTGTTTTGAGGACTTTTTTTTTTTAAACAACTGGTAGGAAACCTATCACAACATGTTATTGATGAAATTTTAGTGCAATTTCAAAACAGAAGAAAACAAGAGATGAGACAAGAACAGTAGGTGAGCCAACAAAACCAAGAACAAATTGATGCAGCTCTGGATGCTAAGCCGTGATCTCCAATCAGCTCTGAACAAAACCCACGCTTTGAGCCCCCGCATAATTAGACTCCCTGATTTCTCTCTCCCTGATGTTCTCAATATGAGGATTGCTGCTCTTGGAGAGTGCATCATTCCTTGTAACCCAAATAGTCCGGCAGTTGGCAGGAACTAGAATTTAGGACACCTTTGTTCTAGTGTTCCTATCTCCTTTTTTCTTCAAGTTACTTCACTGCTTCCCAAACACCATCTAGGCCGTAAAAAAAAGAGTTCATACACACGGCCTTCCCAAAGTAACATTGTTTTGCTAAAAGGCAACTGCAAAGATGTTCCATGGACTTACTGTCATTGCCGCAAGGAGCATATGTGGTAGACTCCTCCATTGCCCATTTTGATCTATATGCCTTGGTCATTAATTTCCTTCCATATGTCCATGTAACACCCTACACCTTCAAGGAGATTTTAGTCCCCCAGATTTCGTCATGTTTCAAAATGAGAATAGGGTGAACTGGGTGTTCTTTTTTTCAGTCAATTATGGTAAAATTTTAAAGAAAAGTCTAGGTCTAGGAAACCATGACACTCCATTTACTTTCTCTGCCATCCCTATGATATCTTCCAGTAACAGCATAAAACACTTTTTGCTAAATTGTGCAGGGATTGATATACAAATGTTATGAAATAACTACACAATTTTACACATTATAAAGTAGCATAGATGAATTGGCCCAGCTCGTCCGTATTACTGTCATGTTGGGGTGCTCTGCAAATGGTCGGTGAATATCAAGATAATCAAATTGATGATCAAATCAATGCTGTCACCCTTCCAGATGAAAACATATCCGTTCCATCTCTGATGCAGCACACCAACTTTCTGTTGATTCATTGGTGAATCAACACCAATGAAACAAAAGCTCTCACGGTTGTATCTAAAATACATCTCTCTGTGTCAAATGGTAATACATTAGGGTTTCAGGGGATTGGTGTTGACTAATTCTGCCATAGATCACAAAATTTAATAGTGTTCTTGTTAATTTGCCGGCCTCTGTTTGTGAAAGACTTCCAACCCATACTTAGTGAAGTCAATGGGAAGCCATTAGATGTCCTCCTACCTAGTGCTCACCCTATGTGTTGTCTACTAAACAATTATGATATTAAATGCATAAAAATTTATATTAAAAATGTATTTTCATATCATGACTCCAAGATTTACTCTTTAATGCCAATCATTGTTCTCACATTATATATACCGTGAGATACACTAACATCCTCAGACATGAATAGTCTAATTTCTGATCATCTCAGGTCCATTTGAATAGAATGATCAATGAAAACAGAAATGTCCTGGTCTTCCCTGATGGGAATCATTGTCAGATCCGTAAATTGTTTAGACACAGTTGTAGCTGTTAGATTTATATTGAGTTGTTAGGATTTAAGTTGTTTAGGAGTTTTGTTATCATTTAATTAGAGAATTTTCTAGCAATTTTTTTCAAGTCAATATTCAATATTTGGGATAATTTTAGTTTATTTTTATGATAATTAAAAGACTATTGAGGCACTTTTTTCTTTTATTTCATCATCTCTTCTCTTTCCCTATCTGATGCAGCTCATACAAGTGGGAACCGTGATGAGAGATAGAACACAGAAAGAGAGAGGAACAGGAGTCTAGAATTCTCACTGATATTCAATAAGAACAACAAAACATAAGTTGTGGGAGCTTTGAAGCTCCTTTAGACAACTACATATATAAATAAAAATAAAAATTCATGCCTTTTCCATCCATCAATGAATCCTACTTTTAGGCCGTCTATATTGATTTAAGGTCAGTGAGAAGAGATAAAGTTTGTCACAGTTGACTAATTTGTCAAGAGTCGATGGTTAAAGGTCGACAACCACACTAGTTTGTTTGTTTTGATGATAAAATACCCAAATTCGTTAGGTCCCTGGACTCCCTGGTTGGTTGACGACTGGTATCTGAATATCCTGAGGGTAGTCATATGCTATTCACCAGCCTGTCTTCCTTTAAAAACATCACTTCTCATGATGCCTTCTCCTTCACTCGCGTGCTATGTTAAGGATGGATTGCATCATCATCTCTGCTTTGGGAACAGTTCATCCTAGAACTTGAATTGTTACCATTTGTCAGTGGGGTCCATTGTAGGGCATGAAGTGTTTTATGTTGAAGCGTCTACGATTTGCATAGATAGGAATAACTGGAGCTGGTATATTCAAGGGTCCACGCTTTTTCTCACTTAGTTTTCTATTTTCTCTGGTGCAAAGTGATCCTTGGTAAACAACATTCATAGTAAGTCACCTGGATTAAAGATAAGATGTCCTCATCATCGGTTTGACTTCTTTTGTCTACTTCTTTGTGACTTGTTTAAGGTTCTGCTTCACATATTTGTGGACATACCAATCGATGGTTTGAATATTGCAACTGTCAACCTTTCTAGAATCTGTCGCAAGAGAAGCATTTTCAAGGAAGTACACAACTAGATGAGTAATCATAGGCCTAACCAACTCAATCCTGAGTTAGTGACAGTGGTTACTTTTGTTGGGTTCAACTAACTCTAAATCAATGCACTTCAAAGTTTGTTATGGGAGATGGTCCAACAAAAGTAACTGAGCATGTCTATGTACTGATGGTTAGAATATTCTAATTGTTTACTGTAACCGACTACAAAAATTGAATCACAAGAAACTTCATCTTGAGCTTAATTTAGAGGTCTATATATAGGACCCTCACGATGATGGAATTGTGGTAAAATTAGTAAATATGCATCTAGATTGTTTGACATTCTTATAGAGCTCCCCAACTTGTAATTTATGGATCAAATTGAAGTAGAGACTCTCTCCCCTCTCTCTCTAGGATGATCTTCTCCTCTTTTGGGTTCCATCTGCGACAACGCTACATCACATAACAGTATTGACAATACTATCTTTTATCTGAAGAGTTCTTTTATATTTTTATCATTAGGCGTTGAGTTATTTAGGATCCCAATAGAAGTTATGTGCTAAGAATGCTAATTTTGGTGAGTTTCTCCCAGAGTACATGTGGCTTTGATTTATATAGGATCCCAAAAGAAGTTGAGTGCTAAGCATGTTAACTGGGATAAGTTTCTCCAGTAGTCCATGTATGCATACCACTTGTACAGTTATACTCCATGAAAAGACAGCATTAATTTTGTCCATGGGCTACCCAATAAGAGGACTTGATTATATCTTTGTTGTATTTGGCCGGTTTCCATTTTATTCCTTGTAACAAGATCACTGATGCTTTGAGAATTGCTAATTGTTCTTTAGCAATCTCCAATGTTATATCGTGATGTTAGATTTAGTAGTTATTTTCGAAAGATATTGTGGAAATCACTCTATACTTTATTGAAGTTTTTCTTTGCCTTTCATTTTCACACTAATGGTTAAATTGAGATTCTCAGTAGAGCCCTGGGTAATATTTTGATGTGTCTAGTGGGTAGGTGTTACACCAACTGGCACTTTTATCTATTGAGTTTACTTGTTAACTAGGTGACCATTAAGAGCCGTTTATAATTTTTCTTGAATTAGGTTTTACATGGTTCTTGGAATAAAACAAGGCAACTGTTTGCGGAATATAATTGAAAAACAGTTATTACTTTCTGTAATGTCATTAGAAAAATCGAATAAATTTTCTTTTATTATTCCTATGTAGCATGGGCATCACAACATATGTGAACATCCAAGAATGGACTTTATGTGCCAGACATGTGAACCAAGATAAGCTATTAATAAAAATCCTTCAGATTTTGTTGAAGAATATAATTCAGTAATTCATCTACTCCTTTCCACATATATTATTGCTCCAGTACCCAAAAACGTGCACTCCACATAGGCGCCAGATGGAGGCTAACGTTTCCTAGTTTCTCATTTACTAGGCAAACTGCTATATCGTTTCAATTCTGATTTAGTAAATCATGTCCAAGTAAAAAACAATGCTGAATCTAAATTAATAAAAGGGATTACCCTTTATGTTCTTTGTAATAATATATAAGAAAACTAAACTGTAACAGGGAAGATTGATGGAACATCTTACCCTAATTGAATGAAAGTTTCTCATTTTCTAATAACTGAACAGATCCTAATCTCCTAATTTTTCCCGCTAAATTAACTGCCTAACAAAACATTTTTTTTTTTATGCTTCAGTTTAATGGGCAGGCAATTGAAACTGTTGATGCGATGGAATTCAGCTTACATCCAGCAAGGGAATACATTCAGGAACCATCCCAGGAGTGGTTGCACATGCAGGTTGGTGGTGGCTTTGAAAATACAACTTAATTCTGGAAGCCCCTCAGGGTCAATAAATGCACCAGCCCCTATCAAAAGGTCTCAGCTAAAGCACTTTAATAAATGAAGACTAATATATAGCAGGTAAGATTATTCTGTCAAATATATGCCCAACCTGTGGGTTAGAAAAATATTGATCAGTCATAATTTCGTGTTTTGGAAGTGTATCTTCATTGTTATTGTAGTCTGTCATCTAATAGTGTCTAGCATCATAAGAAACTTATTTGCTGCACATCGTTGATCATACTCAAAACATGAAGCTGCAGGTATTATCTATGCATTATCTTTTTCTGATGTGCAGTACTGAAATGCAAAATTTTGTTGCCTGCTTTTGCTATATGATTATTCCGTAGCTTCTGACTCTGTATATCTGCAGTTTAGTGCATATTGCTTCCATAATATTTGTGGAAGTGTGCTATTACACTTATAGGGGGGTAGTCAATTAGGATTTTCATGGACAAATTGTCCATGTCCATGGATTTATAAATCTTGTGTTTTTCAATCAGGACATTGGTTTGTGGACAAAAAGTCCAGTGTTATTCAACTGAGACATTATTTCATGGACAAAAAGTCTAGCGTTATTCGATTGAGACATTATTTCGTGGACAAAAAGTCCACCGTTATTCGATTGAGACATTATTTCGTGGACAAAAAGTCCAGCGTTATTCGATTGAGACATTATTTTGTGGACAAAAAGTCCAGTGTTATTCGATTGAGACATTATTTCGTGGACATAAAATCCAGTGTTATTCGATGGAGACATTATTTCGTGGACAAAAAGTCCAGCGTTATTCGATTGAGACTTTTCGTAGTAGACATTTTGTCTTGTGTTATTCAATTTAAACAAGATTTGTAAAGACTTTCATAAGTGATGGATTTTTGTGGACTTTTGTGGACTTTAGAGAGAGAAATACAAAGGAAAAAGTCATTTCAGAATCCCACCCAAATGGGTAGGATTCTCATGGACTTTTATTCCAGTATTGTGAATATTTCTTCTTTTTTTTCTTTCAACAAAGCTCATTTATGATTTTTATCCCATGTCTTTCATATTTTTATTCTTTATTTATATCTTTTTTTTTCTGAATATCCATTTTTCTCAATATAAGGTTTTTTTCTCTTTTTTTATTTTAGATCGATTGTTTCGAATAAAGAAGAATTTTTTATGAATATAAATATGTATAAAATATTGATATCGACTCATATGTTTGATGAATGTAAGAATTATGGATTTGTTTGTGTTGCAATCAATTATTTTCATTACTTATTTTTTATCATGGCATTCTAGCAATATGCATTAAAGATAAGTGAAGAATGATATTTACTATATTAAATTATATTTTATGTTGGGTATGATGAGTTCTTTATTTGTTATTTAAATCCAAAAACATTATTGTGTTTATTAATAGAAATCCATATGTGAAAATAGTCAATCTGTGAAAGAATGCTAAAATCTGTGAAAGTCTTTAAAAGTCCATGAGAGTGATTTGTAAAAGTCTGTAAATGTCTGTGAAAGTCTGTGAAAGTCCATGAAAGTCCATGAGAGTGATTTGTGAAAGTTTGCAAATGTCTGTGAAAGTCTGTGAAAGTCCATGAGAGTGATTTGTGAAAGTCTACAAATGTCTGTGAAAGTCCATGAGAGTCAATATGTGAAAGTCTACAAAAGTCTGTGAAAGTCTGCAAAAGTCTGTGAAAGTCCATGAGAGTCAATCTGCAAAAGTCTATGAAAGTCTACAAAAGTCTGTAAAAGTCTGCAAAGTCTACAAAAGTCCATCACTTAAACAATGTCCATAGAAATCCATCAAAGTCCGTATTGACTACCCATTAGTTTGTTTTTTTTACAATCCAAATTATAATCTTAAAATCCAGTATAACCTCGTTAAACGATGTATATTCCTCTTCGTTAAATATTTTCTTACATTTACTAAAAATTGGTTCATTCAACTTGAAATGAAGTGATATATACTTTTATTAAAGCATGTACTATGATAAGACCCATAAACTATGATAGTACAATATATACTATATTATCATAACGTATAGGGTTGTAAAACGGGTTGCAAAAAGGACTGCGTGTATCAGTTTATGTAGGTCTATTTATAAAAATAAATTCATCAAAAATTAAAAACATATTAGATTTAGAAACCACAAAATAATAAAAATTAATCCACAAAAAAATCTATACCATCAATACAAAAAAAAAATCAGAAACCATGAAAAAATAAATATAGATTGTTGTAAAAAACTATATCATCCACTAAAAAATAAAAATAAAAGCAAATTATGATTTTTTGAGCTGCTCATCGGAGGTTGGAGTCGAGAGGCGGCGACAGCATCAGGCTTGAGTGGCGTCGGAAGGCGATAGTTGCAGGTGGGGTTTCAAATGGAGGCGGCTATGGGTTTCGAAAGGAAGAGATGAACCCAATTTGATTTCAAGTTGGGAGAATGAGATGGGAGAGAGGATTTGGACCGTCCAAATCTACCAAAACAGATGGTTCTGATGGCACCACAAAAGGAAACAGAAGGAGACGGAGCAAAACAGATGTGTTTTCTATTAAGTGAGATCACGTGAGCTCATGTGTTCGACACCGTCACTCATCGTCTTCTAATGAGCCAAAACAGAGAACAACCAAAACAGAGGTTCCGAACCCGTGTGTGGCTCAGGTGGTAGAGTTCTCTTTCTACCAGGCTGGGGTTGTGTTTATGTGTATGTGTACTTTGTTTAAGGTATTTGCCGGATTTTTAATATAAGACTCATGCGAAACTTTTATTTAAAAAATTACATAATTTCAGTATGAAATTACAATAGCACTTGAAAGGAAACTGATGAATCCATAACTTCTAGAAAATCTTAAAACACAATTAGCAAGACCTATCGACTGTGACATCATTATGAAACTTAATAAACAACACAATGAGTTGAAAGGTCTAGTGAATTGATCATTACTATTGTGCCTATACAATGATATTGTTAAAATTATGATGTCATAAAGATTGTTGAATAAGTGTATTGGGTTTCAAATATCATGTCAGGTCTTCAACCTAAGATAGGTCCAGCATAAATTAATATTATGTTATTTGGCACACATGTTCCACTAACCAGTAAATGAATAATTAATGATAAGTCACTTGACTATTCTTCAAAATACTATCTATACAGTTCATCGAGTAATAAACACAATTAACTGACATCAAGTCTATAAGAACTCCAAAATAAGAGTAATCCATGATAAATGTCAATCACGATTACAATAACAATTATCCCATATAACAAATAAGAGATTGACATCAACTATCTTGTGTAAGTACATCATTCCACTACATGAAAATGGTCAACAGTAGAAGCAAAAAGCAACAAGAGGAGAGTTTCCACCATCATATTTCTTGAGGACTGACTCATGATCTCTATCAAATAACCATTTATTGACTTTGTTCTTTTCTTGAACTTTTTGAGCCAATTTGACCTCAGCGACCTATTCAAATTTTTTTGAATCTTAGGTGACTCTTTGTCAGAAGGGAGCATTAGTGCTTTTTGTAACATTTGGTATTTTGGAAAAGAACATTAGAAATTTTGGTGAAACAAAAGAGAGATCAGCAGATTTATCATCAAGATGGAGTGGGTGTTTCCTGATCTACCAATTTTTTAATTATGATTAATTGAAATAGTCACCACAAGGAACACAAGATCAATCTAGGATGTAAAGGAAAGTCATCCTGTAAGATAGGGATAAAGAGATAATTATACATAAGATTTTATATGATGAATGAAAGGATGAAACAACCAACAATACAAATGAAAATTAGAATATGCATCAATCATACTCCCTACCTAACCCATTCATCCATCGTTCTTTCATATTCAAACTTATCAATGGGTCTTAGCACCAAAAAAAAAAAGCTCATCAATGGGTCAAATATGTTATTCACTCTTAAAATTGAGATACAAATAGATTCATATTGAGTTCAATTTTTAAAGGGTTTTTTTGCATGTATACCACCAAAAATTAAGTTAATTATTTTTATATCACCACATATAATATATTTATTTTTATATCATTAAAAATTTTTCTTAATGAACAACGTTCCCATTTTTTTATCCCTTTTACCAAAATAAAATTTAACTATAATTAGTTCTTAACCAAGAATTAAAAATGATAAAATAACCTTAACATAATATTTATCATAATGTAAATAATTAAACATAATAATATAATTAATCTCTTTTTTATCTTTCCAAATCAACTGTGAGCCATTCAATCCTTAGCCCTTCTCTTTTTTTTCTTCCAATCAAGATGTAGGTTTTTTTTCAAAAAAATGTCATTTTGTAATATATGAGCTATTGTTCTCATAATAATTTCATTCATTTATACTAATATAAGTATTAATATTTGTTATACCTTTGCTAATAAATAGTTTGTATGTTTAATTTTTATGTTCTTGAATTTCAGATAATATTTATCATTTTCATTTTAAAATCAATATTTTTATATTTATAATATAAATATTGTAATTGGTAAGGTAAAATTTGCAAAATGAAAATGGTAATTTGGTCATTTCACTAAGATTTAAACATTTTTAATAGAAAGAATGAAACTTAACTATATGGTAAATATGCATAATTTTCATATATTCCAATGGTATAAAAACCAATGTTCTAAAAACCGAGATTAATTCCTTGTCAAAACCTAGGTGGGCCTAGCCCACAACGCTTAGCACCTAATCGTTTTTTTTATTAATCCATAGTTGATTAATAAGTTATTAAGTTACTTTACATATTATATATCTATTAATTAATTTTTTTATGATATCCTTATTATCCTTATATTATGAATACTATTTTGATGTTTTGTTTTCTAAAATATTAATACAAGGCCTGAATGGGAGGTGAGTCGCTGCTCCAACTAGGATGCGTTTGGTTGCGCGATTGCAAAATTGATTCCGCAGGAATCTGCGATTGTAAAACTGATTCTACAGGAAGCTCACTTTCTCAGCTTTTTGAAATCACAGCTTTTGGGTACTATTTGCCTGCAATCGCTGGGTTTAAAACTGCGATTACAAAACTGTTTGGTTGTACGATTGCAAACGCAGCTTTCTGCAATCGTAATCGCAGCGCAATCGCGCAACCAAACGCACAATAAGTGAGGATCTCCATAGCACCTCGTACGCCATGGTAGAGAAATTTTTTATTTGGTGTTATTTTGTTATTATTTTGTAGTCTAAAATTATTTATATATATATACACACACATATAATATGCATATATATTTATTATTATAAAAAATGATTAATTAATCTCCACGTAACTGATTAATCCCCAGTCCCTCCTCAGCTGTCTGACTAGCGCCTAATGCATTTACAACATTTATAAAAATAAATAGATTATCTTTTAGTGATATAAAATTAAATAACAAGTTTTTGAATAGTATACATGCAAAAAAAAAACCTTTTATAATTGTAGTATGGACTTTAGTTATCATGATTATATGATATATTAAAGATAATAAATAATGTAATCGGAAAAGAAAAACGAGTAAAATCAAGACTTCAGCATAAAGATCATACAAATAGAATGCAATGATTATAAAATTTAAACAATTATTAATATACAAGAAGTTTATGTATATAATTTTTATAATATATTTATATAATAATATCTAAATTCACATGTTTTCCAAACTACAAGTAATTCCAAACATTTGATGCCAAATAATTTTTGTTTTTACATACGCGGATACAAAACCATGTTTGGTCGGGGAATTAGATGTGGAATACCAGAGAATACATGAGATAAGTTCAAATAGCCATAAAATGGGTGTTTGAAGGACTAGAGTAAATGAGAATATATATATATCATAATTAATTAGTATAAATTAGTATGATTATCCTGTTATTCAATAGAGTTAAGTTATTCTAGGTTATCCAATCAATTTTAGTATGTGGATTTTACTGTTAAATGAATGTCATTATCTCTTATAAAAATCAAGAAGCTCACAAGTCAAATTAGATTTTCACCTTTAATAAAATAATAATATTTTTTAAGCTTCAAAATATAAGCATCATCACAAACCCCATGAGGTGATACATGTGCATTCCTTATATACTCGTTTGTAATAAAACTTACTTTTTGAGTAAATGATCCCTCAAATCAAGGAGGCGGTTACAAATTTTACTTTTTTTGTGGCACATTTTTTCTTGCGCCAAGTTTATTTCAACGATTTTTTTTTTACAATTGAATCTTGTATGTTTGTTTGTTCTTCTACCAATCCAATCGTTTTCATGTTTTGAAAACACGAAAAAGGAGAAATCTTGATTTGTTTGAAGGATTTTCAGCCTTTACTTTCATGTTGTGTTTTTTTCTGACTTTTTTTGTTTGTGCAACAATTTCAAAATGAATGTTATGCAATTGAAATATTTAAATTAATTGTGCATTTATTGTATTCAAATTTAAATATAAAAAACACAAAGTTACTATAGAGGGAAAAATCTACATCTTATTAAAAGATGACACGTGTCAGGGCTTGAACGAGTATGAGCTATCGTATCTGACATCTAAAGACTTAAACCTAATAGTAGAATATCCAGCAGACACTCTCGAGCAGGTGAGACACGACTAGATTGGTCCCTCATCGAGATAATCTAGATCTAGTCGGATGGTCTTACACCTCACGGGCGAATGTCATCCCAGGCAGGTGTGACATGACTAGATTAATTTACGTTTGGTTGGACGGTCATATATCTTGCAAACAAATTCAATCCTGAGTAAGTGAGCCTCAACCAGATTGAATTAGGTCTAGTCGGACGGTCTCACATCTCGTAAACGAATAACTGGGTACACACCGAGCAGGACTCTGTGTACCGACCATATTATGACCATGAGAAGAACCTCAGAAATGGTGAGGCACCCATAACACATATAACTGTAAAGTGAATAATTAGAGCCCATTACTCATAAAACATGAGTAATTAAAGGCACGTTCAGCAACAATTAAGCAGGGCAATTACCATAAAATTCTTCCACTGAGCAACCATTAAGGGAGAGTTCTTACAATGGCTATGGGACCAGTGATAACTATTATCTAGGCCATAAACCCTATGAAAGGGAAGATTAACAACAAACTGTGGTATGGGTTAACTTTTTATGAAGCCACATAATTAGTGAAATAAACCTTTGAATTCATTTACTAATACATCTCTTCAAAACCCATTTGGCTAACACCACACCGATGTCCACCTAATTCATTTTTTGAATGCAAGATCCACATTTTACTGGGTCCAAATTCAATAAGGAGGCTTCGATTGACAAAGTTGACTAAAGAGGAAAAATACATCCTCAGTTACTATATGAAGCAGTTACAACAATGGAAACATCTCATTTCATGAAAACAGATTTATTCTTTAAAATATGTATATGGTATAAATTGGTATAAAATAGTATAATTATTCATGCTACCTCATGAAATTAAGTTAATCCATGTCATTCAGCCAATTTGAATATGTGTACCTTACCATTAAATCAATGTCCTCACTTTTTATAAAAATCAAGTTGCTCATAAGTCAAATCAGATTTTCACTTTTAATAAAATTTTATCAAAATTTTATTTATATTTTATCTACAATATATTTATATTTATAATTAACCAAATAACAAAATTCCAAGAAAATAATTAAAAACACAACTAATAAAAAAAAATCTCCACCCAAACGAGGTTAAAAGGCTTTTCCCTAATTTCATCGAATCACCGCACGAGATAAAAGATTGTAAGTTCACGCTGCAACATATTAACAATCGCACGAGATAATAATAAAAATCAAAGTGGGCAAATAATCAGAACCCAAAAACCTACCTCCACCTCCTCCGTCACCAAATTAAAATCAAAGAAAAAAAAAAGGCGATTCCCCAATAGTTTCCCTCTGTAGTACCCCCCCCCCCCCCTCTCGTCCTTTCCCCAAAAGATGGGCTTTCCCCTCTCCATGATCACCGTTAAATCTCACCCTCTCTGAAGATCCTCGCCGTCGATCCCCTCCACTTCGATGATGACCGAAGAACAACAACCCTCCACCACTCCGATCCCCCACCCTGGGCCCTCCGATGACCCGCCGGCGCCGCCCCAACCGAAGAACCACCTCAAGAACAATATCATCAACACCAGCCGGAAGGAGAGGCTCCACCGGGCCTGCACGGCCCGATCTTCGGCCCGGTTGCACCCGCCGTCGCCGTCTCCGCCCGTCGAGCGCCGGCAGATCGGGTCGAAGAGGGGGAGGGACGACCCCCCCACGCCGCAGAGGGTTGTGACGCCCCTGGTTCGCCCTCCGCCGTCCCCGTCGCAGGTGCCGCGGTGGGAGCTTCGGTCTATGTGGGAGCTCGCTTCGCTGCTTAACTTCCTCCACGTGAGTTGTCCGCCCCCGTCTCGGGATCCGTGCGTGTTTTTGAGGGTTTTTTGGTGGAACTGATCTTTCTGGCTTTGTTTCTTGCTGTGCAGGTTTTTAGGCCTCTTTTGAATATAAATGCGGAGTTTTCAGCGGAGGAGCTCGAGACTGCCATGATTGCGCCGAATAGCACGCTTGATGATGTTCACATACCACTCTTGAAGGTCTGTTTTCCATCTCATTGAAGTTTGGTTGAAGTAAATAATCCTCTTTTAAATCATTGTAGTGTTTTTGTTGTGTCCAACAAGAATGTGTTGCTTTTTTTTTGGGGCTCTGTGTTTTAAGTGAATTTTTACCATAAATTCTGTTTATGTGCTGCATTCAAGTTCTAATTTTCAGGATGCCGCTTGAAATATCCAAGGACTACTAAGTGCTGCTTGTTTCCTTCTTGTGTTTTTGCTTTTTCATCCATGTTAATTTGTAATCATGTGGTCTGCGTGAATAATGTTAATGTTTAACTAGTTTTTCAAGCTTTCACTTTTGTAATATACCATTGTGTCATTGTTGTATCTTGAAGGGTGATGTAACACTTGGTTTTTTTTTCCAATCCTAATTGTAGCCCCATATACCTTGTTAGCCCTCTCAACTCTCTATAACGAGGTATATATCTCATTGAAAAATTCTCACATTTTTTTATAAATGATACCATTTAATTTGTTGGAGTGTATATTTCACCTTTTATAAAGTACAAAACTCATTAGATGAGGTATATGATTTAAAAAAAATGAAAATATGGGTGGACTACGTTTTGGATTATAAAATGGATTGAGTATAACATTTTCCTTATTGAAATTTTCTGCTGTTTGTTTCATGCTTTCATCTTCCCTACACTCTTTGATCTTTCAAATAGTATTTCTGTAAAGTTCCAATCATAAAATGGAGAATGCACTCCTTGTAATTTATAGTAATTATCTGATCCTTAGTTTTGTGTAGTCTACGGAGAATCACATTATGGTGGGATAAGGTTTTAATGTAGTGGAAATATCCATCCAATGCTCTATCTAAATGCAGCCTACGTCATGTCTAATATCACTTCTTAAATGCGCCAATTAGATTGTAGTCTTATTTAACAGTTTAGAATCTTAATAGGATGTCAGAATCATGGTAGGGTGAATTGTTAAATCTTGAATTGACTTCTCCCCAAAAAGGACTATGAAATTGAATTATATGAATTGATAGGCACTTCCAGTCAATTTTTCAACTTCGCCATTCCAGAAAATTTTGATTAGTAAAACAAATATACTCCCTCCACTCCGAGGGAGAGGCACTTAGCGTCATTTGCACTTTCAAATACTCAGTTTCATTTTTTATTTATTTATTTTTGAAGAAACTCAGTTTCATCGTATTGCCATGTGGTAGAACATGTTCACCCTAAATGCATCCACATCATCAATGCTGCTCCTCCAGTTGTACAGAAACCGTTTCTTACTGCATTGATGTACACCTTGTTCAATCTGTTGCATGTTAACTTATTATGATTATTATTATTTATTATAGACCATTATTCATTGCTTCCCTGGTACATCCCTCTTGAGAAATGAATGCATGAATACATCTAGTTGTATGATTTTTCTTTAGGTACAAGAGGTTGTGAGTTTGATTCTTGCAATGCTCCTTTCCTTTCCTTTTATTTTTTCTTTAAAAAATAAGTCATTTAACTGAAGATACTGTACCTTGTATGTTCATTTATGAAATAATATTAATAGTGCTGTTCTCTCTTCAAGATTAGAATATAGTTGTTTTGGGTAACCTTTGACCAACTTAACCCCAAAATTATTTGTAAATAGCTATTTACTTGGCTAATCTGAACTCCAAGATTTTTCAACAACTAGGTTCACTCTCAATCATATGACTGTGTACTTGTTTGGTGCCAAGTTCTGCTTCTCTAGTTCTCTCTAATATTTTTTGTTATCCTTGTTCCGTAATGTGTCAATAGGCAATCCCTCCTGTTACTCGGATGGCATTGGGGCGCAACACTTGGGTGACAGTATTGTGTAGAAAGTTAAGGGATTGGTGGCATTGGGTATGTGACTGTTGATCTTGATGCATTGATCAATGACACTGAAGTTTGATTTAACTTAAGCTTGTTTATGCAGGTTGCAGATGGGGAGATACCAATTGTTGCATCACATGGGTGAGTTTCATTGAGTGCATGATTCTGTGGATTTAACGCGCATATCTACATTGACATCTTTTTCATTCTTTTAAGTGCTGAGGTTGAGACATACAAGGCTCTTGATCCTTCTACTCGGGTGCTGATCTTGAAAGCACTATGCGACATACGCGTTGAGGTATTGTCATTTTAATTTACTATTCTTTGATTAGTACTCAACATTCCTCTGTTGTTACATATTATTACCTGGTCAAACTACATGCACGTCCCGTATCACCTTAATGTGAATTTTATTTCTTTGGTTGAGTGGATAAGATAATTTAGGGAAATTGCTGAATTGAGCATTTACTTTTAGTCATTTTAAGCACGACCTTACTAAAACAAGATTTGTTCTATAGGCTCGTACAACTGTATCCTTTTTTCTCTAGAAAAATGTGATTTTCTAGGAAATGTTTTTTTATTAGGCCTTTTAATTGAAACCATTAATCAGAAGTCCTTGATTGGGTACCACGAAATCATTTAATTAGGAATTAGTCCCTTGATTTTTGGATTTGATTTGTTTTACTCATAAAATCCTTGAATTTCTTATTAGATCATATTTAAATTTTGATATAACGCAAACAACCATTTGGAAAATTATATTAATAACAAAACATATTGAGAATTAAAGATGAATGTAGATATCATTTGAATAGATGTTTATACTTCTTGGCTGGTGTTCAATTATGCAACATGATAGTCGTTGACACAAAGATATATGTTATCTAAAGTGCACTTATGAGAATGTTGGCTACCCCAACTTTCTTTCTATCCCCCCCCCCCTCTCAGCCTCCTGACACCCTCCTCTCTCTGTCCCCCCTCCCCCTCTCCTTATTGTCCCCACCGCCCAAAAAAATTCTGGGTGGTGGGGATGAAGGTTGGGTTGGTGGGAGTATTCGTACCAAAATAAATTCCATGAAGAGCGGGACTTAGGGATAGTAACTCTAGACAAAACAAATTTAAGACATTTACAAACAGAAAAAAAAAACACGGGAGAAAAGAAGGGGGGGGGATCACAATGCCTCTACAGGGAATGAGACAACCCCATCCCTACTGATACTGAGTGAATTCATGCCTGCTATGTGTTGGTCTGAAGCCCTTAAACAGCTAAGTATCCCTTCCCATGCCTTCTCAAAGTAGATTTATCACAGTAGTACTACATGATGATACAGGAAGTTGCACTTTTTCTTTGAGATGTTTGTTTAAGTTTTTGATGGGCTGCCATGGCCTAAATGAAGATGGATGTTTTATCCCACTTTTTTTTAAATCTCCATGAAACTATTTGTATGTTATAATTTTCCAAGGCTAAATTCAGGCCCTTGGGAATTCCTTGAACATAACAAAATTAAAATTAAATCTGATACTTGTTAACTGCTATCTGCTACTTTGTTTTTTTCTTGTTAAGACAGACCAGTGGTGATGCTATGCATGAAATCCCATATGTGAACCGAGCCTTAGATATATGAAAAGTGAAAACCATTATTGATAAAGTTTGCAGTTGCACCCAGGATGATTCATTCTGGGATTTCAACTTATCCACAGAGCAGACAATAGTGGTCTCTGCTTCAGATGTGCAGTAGATCGAACAGCTTTGACTTATTGTAGATTGTCACATGATCAATCAAATTGCTCAGATGATTTGAAATTTTTGTTTCATGGCTATGCTACAAAATCTGACCATATGATTTTTGAGTTGTTTGTATGCATGCCATGCCGATGTGGTCAGTGCGACCTAGATTAGAGTGCAAGAGCAAATTATAAAATTAAATTTCATAGAATCTAAAATCAAGTACACCATACATAAATCATTGAGCAAGTCATGAACTCATGATAATCCACATGTTTCATGGTTAGACATATGAAGCATCAAAATCCTACTAAATTGTGTACATCAAAGTTAGCTTGAATGGGTCAGATATTCTTTCTTTCCATGATCATGGAGAGTTTTGCTCCCTGGAGGTTGCTCAAAAGCATGGTTTGACTGGTTTATAACTTTCCAAATCACTTTCCTGATGTTTTTCTTGGGCGTAACAATTGAGCATCATGATTGTATTGTATCTCACAGTCTGCAGTGTCAGTGAAGGGTTTGTATGACCTAGACCAGATATGATTACAGGGGATCCTTCATACCTGGATCTGATCCAGTTCAATACTATTCAAATCTATATAAATCATATTTAATTAATTAACAAATGACCAAACAAATCATTGTTTAAATATTATCTAGACTAGACGTTTTTGTGTAAGTTCTTTAGTCTCTTTTGAAAAAGAACAATAAAGCTATTTTTATTTTCTTCTCACTCTAACTTGTGCCACTGGCAATTGATGATCACTCTTTCTTAATCTGGTGGACGTTACGCTTTCCCTTGCATTTTTGGCAAGATCAAATGCCTGATCCGGATCCAACACATTGACGGGTTTACTACACTTTGTTTACAGGAAAATCTCCCATTTTAATCTCTTGAAAACATATTGTTATTATGAAGGAATGATATTTGATTCTGATTTGATTATTATTCATTCTGTTTGCAGTCTGTCATCTGTTGTAAGTATTCCTTGTGCATTCACTGTATGCAAGAGTTGGCTGTTGGCTCATTTTTATGAAAGCTATGTGAAACTATATCTGCACATATTCCTGAACTATAGTTGCTCAAGGAGGTTAATTTAGCACATAACCTGCACCTCATAGATAATACGTGGCTTGTTTGTCTGCTATCTATTTCAAGACCAGCCCTGCCCTTATTTTTTTTATAAATAAATATTAATATTTTCGTTAGTGCTACATACTTTGGATATAACTGATTTCTTGGTATTGTACAGCAAGAAGACATCAGAAGTTATATCGACGGTTCTCTCAAACATGGTGTTCAACTTTCAACATTTCGTAGAGAAAGAATCGGGGGTGATTCTCATGTTTCATACTGGTAATTTTATGAAGTTTACATTACCCTGCTTGTTGACAGTTGCGAGCCACAGTTACATGGTTATAGGATATTACATGGATATTTCTTTGTTGTATATATCTGTATCAGCTTTTGTGTAAGCATCCTTAACGTTATTTTATTGGTTGGTGTCCTGATTCTTGGGGAGTGCCATGTCAAATTCCTGTATCTCATATCCTTGTCTCTATCCATGTCTTTATCTGGGCATCTAAGTTCTTAAAACCTGTGTTATTCTAACTTTGACACAAAAACAAAGAAAGTTTTCAATATTTTAGACTACTAAAAGAATGTCAGAGATTGGTTATAGGAGCATGATGTCAACTCCCTTGTAGGTATGAGGATGATCCCATTATTGGTCATCGATTGTACCGGGAAATAAAGAGAGTTGAGGTGAAAAAGGTGAAAGCCAAAGGAGTTTCACTTGCTCCACTTGTATCTTATCAGTGGGAAACAGTTGCAACTAATTTTGACGAATTCCAAGAAGTTTCGGTGAGTAAATTATGTTGTAAGTGTTCTTTATAATCTTTGGGAATTTCCTTTTGTTAATTGATTTTCTGTTAGTGGTCTTGCATTTGTGTGTTTCTGTCATGTCAGGGTGAATCTCCATGTTTCAGTACTTGGAAATTTAAGAAAAAGAGGTATATTATGACATCTAAAAATGAAACCTTTTGGATCTATTTTTAAGTTATCCTTCATTTGAGGGACCTTGCACTAAAAAGAATATTTTATGTAAGATACTTTGCAAAGGTGCTTCATTTGAATGCTAGTCCTTTGAGTAGCGTGTTACTGTACTTGAGCCTTCTTCCATTTATCCCTCTGCAGTTGTGCTTCTATCGAAGTAGCATAGATTAGGCATAGCATGGCTGAAGTTTTAAATGATTTCATAAATGCTGGATGCTTCCCAACGCGTGTATGAATAGGGTGTACAGGTACAGGTCATGAGGGCATGGACATGATGTGGATAGTTTAGTATCAATCTGCATTTAACATTTGTTTTAGCTTGTTTATATTAAAATGGAGAAAATCATGGGCAATTTTTAATTGAGAATTAACTGCCATGTACCTGCCAGAAAATGTATCAATGTTACAGAAATCTCTATTGTGGACCATGCTCTTTCTTTCTCTAGTCTATTTCTACTCACAGTGGTTTGTCTATATGGTGTTTGAGTACCTTTTGTCGTATCCACGTCTAACTGAATCATGGGAATGTCATTCACGTGCATGTAATTTATTAATATATAGTTTTTGTCGGTTCTGAGCACCATAAGGGTTATTTGTATCATAATAAAACACATGCCATTTCTTTCATAGATAAAGTGCTGAATATCTATTATAAATTTACACATCTTGAAAAATACTAATTTCTGGAATATGTGTGTTAGTCGTGTCCAACAGATCTGGATGATGAAGATTGTTAATATTTGGTTTATTTTTATTTATTTTTTTACACAAAAGGTTGGAGCAATTATTTTATTAAGTTAATGCCCCTGTAAAAAAGCAGATGAGGGATCTTTGAACAAAGATAAGGAAAAGGAAAGCTCGCAAAGGTCATTCCCATCTTTAATCTATTGCATTTGGTTTGTTTTAATTAGGATCTTATCAAGTGTAAGAATCCACGTAACATTGAATCTTCAATGGGGAGGAGAGATGGGAGCCGCTTCTTGAAACCTCCATTTCCCATATCTAACCGTGAGGAACACCCGTTTTGATCATTTTACTAAGCAAATAAAAAATGAGGATAAAAGGAGAAAGCGGGTATCCCCCCTCCCATGTTGAAGTAGTCGATTGCCTTGCCATTGATGAAAACTGAAATTCAAGTGACACTAATCAATTCTTGAGCCACTTTTGTGAACTTGTCAGACAGCTGTAGTCCTCCAAATCTTACAAAGGAAGTCCCACCTAATGGAGTCATAGGCCTTCTCAAAATCAAGCTTGCATACAAGACCCTTTCGTTTGCCTTTGTGCACTCTAGTCTTATATTCTTGAGCAATCAACAAGCCGTCGAGAAGAGACCTCCCTTGAATGAAAACAAATTGGAAATCTTCCACCAAATCTTGGATGATGACATTTGAAGTAGGCTTGTTATCACTTTTGTAATGCTCTTATAGGTGCCCCATTTAGGAGACTGAATTTTTTTTATGGAAAAATTTAAGAGACTAATTGGGAGGTAATCTCCTAATTCTTCGGCACTATTCTTCCTTGGGATCAAGACAATGAAGGCGGAGTTGAGGCATTTGAGGGTATATTTAATAATTAAAAGTGATGTATTCATGGACATATTATTAAGCATATTAGTGGAAGCTCAGTGGGCCATCATGAGTTGCAATGCACAGTATTAGAGGGATTTTTAAGATTTGACATCCCAAACTTTGTTGTATTTTCTGCATTTATGTCCCATTTCCCTCATTACTGAATCATTCCCATATACTGAACTTCTGATGGTGGGTGTAACCGTTGGCACTTCAATGCAGGGCTGGTTTCTGGTTCCTTTGAAGGTTGTTTGGTTAGATTTCCCTTTTATTATTGCAGGATATGTGGAAACATGAAATGTTTTGTACACGACTCTCTCGACTATTGGAAGAGTGTTTGATGTTAATGCCTAATAAACAATTTTCCCATTTTGTTTGGTTAGATTTCAGGATATGTGGAAACATGAAATGTTTTGTACACGACTCTCTTGACTATTGAAAGAGTGTTTGATGTTAATGCCGAATAAACAATTTTCCCATTACATCATCCATTTAATTTGGAGGGCTAGTTGCATAATGTTGTTGGCTGAGAGTGCCTCATTAAATTCAAGTTGTTACTTGTCTTCATAATTGCATTGATCAATTGAAGTTCTGCCATTTTATTTTATCTTGATAATTGGCTTCTAAATTGAAAGTGAATTATGGTACATCACTATATATGTCTATTCTATATGTATTTCCCATCTCCTGCTCTTTTATTTAATTTTATATTTATTTTGTTAACAGGACAAATTATTTGAAAGTAAGAATAGGTCTGAGGTTTCACTTGGTAAAAAGTTGAAGATTGACATGCTTCCGGAGATTGAAAAAATCCATAAGGTACCACATTACTTTCATCTTGCATCTACACATCTTGTCAACATGCAAGTTGTGGGGAGGTTCCTCTTGATCAACTGTTTCTCCAATTTTGATATTTGCAGAGAAAAGAAAGGCTGCTGAAAAAGCAACACAGGCAAGCTATTCTTCTTGATAGTTTTTTTACTGCAGATGGAGTTTCTACAGGACGTTCACTTCGTGATAGAAAGCCTGTAACTTATACATTTGGTAAGATGGACTATTTGTTACTCACTGCACTATGAAGTTCACTGGATCAGACATTCACTTTTTAATCATTCCATTTAATTCCATACCAATGCTTGTTTATCCTGTTATCCGCTCTAAAATTTAACAGCACGAGTCATTTTCCTTGAATGATTGTAGGAATTAATGTATTTGCTTTTAATCTTTTCTGGTTCCTTGAGGAGGCACTTTTTTCAATTTTCTTCTGAAATCAGGCCTTAACATTTTTTTGTTTTTTTGAAGAAATGATAGGCATTCGGACTCAATTAGTATGAAGAATGGGAATGCCCAAAGCGGGAAATCAGGCCTTAACATTTTCCTCCTCTAGTAGTTTACTACTGTTCCAAAGATGATGACCCACACATTTTTTTTTTCATCTAAAAGGGAAAAAAGAAAAAATGAACTTCATTTTAGTTTAAAGCACAAAAGGTAACTGTGTGTGATTCTTTCATGGAAAAATATTTGCTGTTTTTTGTTTTTTCCTTTTATCATGCACTGTACTCTCTCAATACATCACTGAGAATTGCACTGCTTTAAAGTATCCGCTGGCCACCCAAATTTCTAAATTAGGTCTATCTCAGAGAAACACAAGGTTGTAGATTCATGTTGTTTATGTTTGAGGCACTTTTGCTTACGATTTCAACCTTATGTATGGGAAGTTATGTCGATTTCTTTGATAGATTGCCTCCATGGTTGTTGAAATCGTGCGAATTATAGCTCAAAAAATGATGAATTGTTTTGGTAAAAATCATAAATTTTGATGCTTTAAGGTTTGATTTATTCTGGAATTTATGTTTATTTAACTATATAGTTAAATTCATTAATTGTGTTCGATGCAGCAAATGTATCCTGAAAATGATGAAATCTTACAAGTGCAACTGTGTAAATTATTTAAATTAGTTACACATGTAGACAATATCAATAGCAGTGCTGGTTGAGTTGGTCCCTCCTTGGTTCTTCATCCCAGGTTCTGGTATTAGTAGTCTTCTTGGCTACTGTCGGTTTTTTTTTCTCATTTATATCTGTAACTTTTCTTTTTTATTGTGCCTTTTCTTTATATTCAGGGAACTATACCCCTTTTTTTTCCTTTTCTTTTTTTACCTTTCTTGAAAATTGGTGCCCACGAGGTTTATTCCCTGACCACCTTTTAGTAGAGGAGGGGTGCTAACCGGCTAACCCAAGCACAGTTTGCGCTATACCCCATTTTTGGTGGTATGGTTTCTACCGCCTCTCTCTCTCAAAAAAATTTTTTTTTTTAAAAAAAAAAGAAGAAGAAAGTATACAATATCAAAAAGAGTAAAAGTTGATCAGTGTACCACAATTTGGTTAGAATATGACAGTGCTGAAAATGGTTAAATAACATATTGTCCTAATCCTTGTATATTTATATGTTTCTAGAATTTGATTGATTTACAATGGATGTAAATATGATTTTATTTGGTTTAGTGAACATAAATAAAATTACATGTGAAGTTGGCACGTGAATGCATCATCTACACACAAGTATACAACGCTGACAAACATAAGCACACATTGTATTGTTTGATTTTTGATTTCTCAAGTTATGCTACTTACACATGCTGAATAATAAATTACAACAGTAAAGCCTTTTGTTTTAAATCTTTAGAAAGTGAGATATTTGAACTCCAAATTTTTACATTGCAATCTGAATGAAAGGTTCTAGAATTTTTCTTTTTCCAGATTTGTTAAATCGTCTTGAGATTTAGTCTTCTTGAGATTAAGTCTCTTTATTAGCTCTGTAGAGATGGGCATTGTTCAGTTTGATTTTATGATCACTGCAAGAACTGTTGTTGAATTTTTCACAGCTCATCTGATTGCTCTTTTAATGGACACTGGCCATCTTATTAATTGGGCATAAAATTCCTCTCCAAGTTCCGCACACACTTTCTGTTGAAATCCATTGCTGACTATTTGTGAGTTAACAATTTCTCTGATCACATGTTTTTTAAACTCAACACCATTTTTTTTTTCTAAAGTTGGTTTATGCTGACTGTTTGTGGATGGTTATCCTTTTCCTCCTGATGTCCTGTAATCCACATCTGATTATGTTGTTTGACACCAGATGGCTTGTTTAAATTTTTCGTTATTTGGGTGTCTCATAGTTGAATCTTTCAACTGGAATGAAGAATCTTTTGGAGAAACATGTCTTTACATCTTCCGCGTGATTTTAATATGCATTCCTGTTTTGATCTCTGTAGTCCTAAATTCCTTGTATTTTTCTATGGATGAGATTCTATTTTAGACTTGGAATACATGAAATTATCTAATGCCGTTTGGGTTTTTTGCATATATACCCTTGAAATTATTTTATTTTGTCAATGTACCCCTGACGAATTACTATTGCCAGCAATACCCCTCAAAAGGGCATAATGTTGCATCAATGCTCTTTTGAGGGGCATTTTGAAAAACTTTAAATATTTATAATGTGCATAAATAGCCTTCAAAAGGGCATTCATGCATTATTTTCAACTTTTTGAGGGATGCACGATTTTGACAATATAGGATTTTGACGGGTATGCAAAAAACCAATACAACTTCCTGGTTGACTATTTTAATGTAAGAATTTATGGTCCTTATGTTATATAATTGGGAAGACAGTTTTGAGATGTAACATGAATTATATGTTGGAAGAAGGCCAATGAATCATTATATGGGCTTACATGAACTTGTCTAAAACCGTGATCTGTTTATTGATAGTGCTTGGTAAATATTTTTTTGCAGATGATTATGATAAGTCCATCAATGAGGCATAAAAATAACAAAGTATGTTTTTTCAAACCTTGGAACATTCTTTATATGACATTTTTTGGATTTTCCTTGATGTGACCTACTCTACATTGCAATATTGACCACAACATCAGGAGAAGACAATCCCCTGAACCAGTTCTCAAGAGAGAAGCTGTCAAACCAGAGGCAACTCTTAATGGGAGATGGAGTGGTCCTTTACATGATCCACAACCTGTATCGTATGATATGCAGTCTCCTAGATCGACTGATAACGAAGAAACTGATGTAGATCTCAAATCAGGTCCTCTAGACCGCAGGTATTTCTCTGATTGACACATTTCTTTTTGTATTTGATTTATATATATTATCTTATTGTTTACATTTGAAATCATGAAATATAGCGATCGACGGAGGCAAAGGCCTCAAAGGTATTCAGCAAAGGAGTTTGTGGAAGCTGTTTCAGAAAATGAGGCAGACTTTGATAGCGATGATGATATAGTTGGAGAGGCAGTCTACGATGATGAGTATCTCAGGAGCCGGAAGCACCGAAAAAAAGTGTCCAGCAGTTCTGAGGGAGATGAGGAATATAACTGGGATGAAGAAAATGTGGAGGATGAGGAAGAAGAAGAAGATGAGGATTCATTGAGCATCAGTGAAGATATGGATGATGAAGCCCCACAATATAAGAAACCACCAGCGTGCAGTAGACGGGGTGCAAAATTGCGATCTGTTGATGAAATCCAGTCTGGCCTCAGAAGAAGCAGAAGGGCCACCCGGAATCGTATCAATTATCGACAGTACGATCTATCTGAGTCGGATGTGGAGTCTACAAAGCATGATAATGAATCTGATGGGAATTCTGACCCTAGTGTGGAAATGGAGCCTTCTACTGCGAATCAAGATTCAGAAGATGAGGATGATGACCAGGATGCTGAATTTCATCAACCTGTAAAGGACTTCAACGAGACTGCAGAGAAAGAAGAGAATGGGGGCCCATCACTTCAGAAGCCTAATAGCCCTGAGCAAGGAGATGGTGTTGGGAGACGTTTTCTGGACCTGAATGAGCTTGCTCCTGGTACAGGTTTCGATGATGGACCAAACTCTATTTTCAAAGGTGATGACACAGACAACTTTTAGGGTCAGCCAAGTGAAAGCGCTCTATCCTCTCGTGTTGATTGGTTCCCCAATGGAAAGTTGTATTTGCTGGTTGGGGTTGTACAATAATATTAAATTTTGGTATAATCATGAAGAGGTAGAGGAAGGGGTTATTGCTTTTCATTAATGTCCTCTCAAGTGCATATGAAGTCTAATATTTGCAGGCGACCATGCGGATGTAATTTATTTGGAAAGTTTCACTGGTAGGCGGTAGCAGCTGAAAATGCATAGATTAGGATGTTTCAAGTGTCCCTGTCTTCCCACAAGTGATGTATTACTACCGGATGGTATGATGTGTAGGGAAGCATCTATTAATTGACCCTTGGTCAACCCATCCATTGTGTAGTTCTTTGATGTTTGTCTTTCATCAAGGAAAATTCACGGGTCTTTAATTTATTGTGCCCAGTGAAATGCATATGGAGGGAGGATAATTTGATATTAAAGTGTTTTTCCTGTGCAACAGGTGATTCTATTCAATTTTAAATGATTTTTCTTTCTAATCTGTTTGAATTCTGAAATCTGTTGCTAGAATCATGTCATGCTTATAAACTGTTAGTTTCCTCTGTTGGCAAAATTCTCAATATTGTTAGCCTGGGTTGCATCTTAGTTTGAGAAAAGCCTACGACCTCAGTTTGAGATTGAATGGTATGCATGTTACCGTGTTTGGAAATTTTTGTGGCTTCTGAAATGGTTTGCTCCAGGCAGAGGCACTGTGCATCTTCGTCTTGATGACAAAACTTGTTGCTGATTCTTTTGTTATTTAACTTACATTGAAAATGTGGAGTTGTAACATTCTATGAGCGGTTATGTAAGGTGGACAGGTGGTGATGATTTGTTTTACTCATATAGATTGATTCTAATCAATGGATCAGATTTGTATCATCTGATAGTTGTGTGATTCATTACTATGAACTGTTTTATTCAACAATTGTTTTAGAACACTGATTCATTGCTTAATTTTTTATTGGAGCATCTTGCAGTCTTGCACCTTAAAATAATAATAATTTGATTTTCAGCATCAAAAGTTGTCTCCATATCATTAACTTGTTTTAACTTGAAAGTACACACTCTTCTGAGCAAATCAATAGCAGCAAGTAATTGGTCGGTGTTGTAGTGTCCTTGCTTGCTCTTGTCTGGATCTTCAGTCTTGGAGAATCAAAAGTTTCTCTCCATATTATTAGCTTGTTTTAACTCGGAAGTACGGAACTTTTCTGAGCAAATCAATAGCAGCAAATAATGTTGGTTGACCCTATGGTGTCTTGCTTGCTCTCGCATGGATCTTCAGTCTCTTTTGCAACATCATTCCTTTCAGGGCTTGTGAACATTTGTTTTAGAGCGCTGGTACATCATTTAATTTTGATCTTCAGTATCACAAATTTGTCTCCATATTATTTGCTTGTCTTAACTTAAAAGTACAAACTCTTCTGAGCAAATCAATAGCAGATAGTGTTGGCCAACTCTATAGTGCTCTTACTTGCTTTCGCCTGAATTGACGCACTCTTGTGCAACATCATTGCTTCTAGGGCGTGTGTTAGCATGTATTAGCAGCTTTGTTGCTGTCTACAAGCATCGTCTTTGGTGTCAGGTTTTCAGCAACATCCAAAGGGGTGATTTGTGCCTCTTTCTTTGCAAGTACTTTGAAACCCTCAAAGGTGTAGTTGAATGGTAGATGTAGCCCCTCTTTAATGAGAGGACTTGGATTCAAAATTTTCCACCTACTGATAAGAGAATATTTGAGGAGGAAAAAATACTTACCAATAAAAAAAAAGTGCACAGAGCAAGCTGACCTTAGCTCATCGATGAAGTTCAATAGCCTAGAAAGAGTAAGATTGTTGGTGCTCTTGGATTCTTCCTCTCGCTCCTTCTCAATCTGTCCAATGTCTTTTACTTCTTCTTATCCTGGACAAGTTGAGAGAACAATCGATGTCCTCAATGATAATGCTGGACTTCTCCATGGTCTCTATAAAGAGCTTTCGCAACTTTGTGTTGTCCTTCACCACTGTCAGTTCCAGGTCAAAAACGTCATACTCCAAGAAGTTCAACATTGCATCGATCATCATAGACCTCCCCATCCTGTGGGACTATACAATAAAAAAAAAGTGCACAGAGCAAGCTGACCTTAGCTCATCGATGAAGTTCAATAGCCTAGAAAGAGTAAGATTGTTGGTGCTCTTGGATTCTTCCTCTCGCTCCTTCTCAATCTGTCCAATGTCTTTTACTTCTTCTTATCCTGGACAAGTTGAGAGAACAATCGATGTCCTCAATGATAATGCTGGACTTCTCCATGGTCTCTATAAAGAGCTTTCGCAACTTTGTGTTGTCCTTCACCACTGTCAGTTCCAGGTCAAAAACGTCATACTCCAAGAAGTTCAACATTGCATCGATCATCATAGACCTCCCCATCCTGTGGGACTATACAATAGGCATTCCCTCTTCCAAGCCTTGCCCACCCTAGCATAATAGTTGGTACTTTCCATTTTTTAACATGGTAGATAGTAATAAACTTTTAAAACACATGAGTATATTTTTTGGATTGAATATTGGATGTCAGATATTTTATTTTGGATATGAATGTAAATTTTCAGATATTAGACAAATTTTTTCAAATTTTGGATACAGATTTAATATATATTTATGGAACATGCTTAGGACCCGTTTGGGGCCATGTTGTGGGGTCATTTGTGCTGGCGAACACGGTGGAACCCACCTCCAAGCCAAACAAAATACCTGCGTCCGCGTTTTCAAGGTGGTGGAAGCATTGGAAGGCTTTTTTTTTTCTCGCTTTTGCGACACTTCAAAACACTTCTCCATCGTGAGATTAATTCCCCCGATGCCTAGACCCACGCTGCAGTCCCAAACGGGGCCTTAGTTTCGCATATTGTGTGCTGAATCAAGTTAGTTGATCGACTGTGGGGCTGACACATCTAAGTCATTATGAAAGATGCATCTATTTGTACTTCTCGTATATGTTAGTATGCCCCTCCAATTTGCACCCATTCAAATTTCAGTAAATATGTTTGCATGTCGCTTATTTTGAAGTTTTTTTTTGTTTTTTTTTTCACATTTCATTTGTGGAACATCTCCTCGTTTGATCACGTCCTCCTCATCTGTCTGTAACTTCGTCACTCCTCTTTATTTTCTCTCGTGTAAATTTTAAAATATAAACATGAGAGGGTGATGCAAAAAAATGTGGGTTGTGTGAATTTTTTCTTACAAAGAAGATGGAAGCAGGCCAAAGAAGCATGCAAATCAAACAAATTTAGTTATTATTTTTTAGCGTTGTTACACTCAATTATTGTTACAGTCTTAAACACAATCATATATATTTTGTTAGCTCCATCCATTCACTGTAAAAAAATATATATCTTATTAATTTTTTTCCACATGTTCTATAAATAATAATATTCAATAATTGAATTTTGTACTTTACATTTATAATTTACATCCCATTAACTGAGATAAATGATTTAAAAAATTAAAATATTGAGGTATTATGTTTTAAAATGTAATCATAAACATTTTTCTTATTTTCATATGGACGATATTATACACGGTTTTTTCTACGATTTTAAATATAATTTTATATACTTTTTTAGTAATCCAGCGAAATATGTATTTATATACCTCGTTAATTTTTTTATATTTATTAAAAATAGATCCATTTAATTTAAAATTAAGCAATACATATATTTTTAATCAAAATATATATCTTATTAAATAAATTTATTATTTTTAAAAATTTACAATATGTCGATGAGATTGAATTTTAAGGCTCCACGCCTCCACTTACCACTAATACTTTTCACGTACCCCACCGCCGTCTCCATCTGCTTGCTGCATTCGAAGTTCCCAACGGTCAACAAAAATTTGTAAATCTCTCCTAAATCAACGTCATTTTTGTCCCGCATTCTATATCTATCCGTTGAAAATAGGGGGAAAATTAATTAGGGTCCATGTGGTGGTCATATCCATTAAGTCCCTCAAAATATTTAAATTATTTTTAGGTTCACAAGGGGGGAATATTAAAGATGGAAAATATTATCTTTAAATCTCTCTAACAGAATGTTATTCATAAATATTGAAAATGCTCCCAATTCAATTAATTTAGTACATTATTAATATTTTTAATACATTATTAAATATCTGCAGTACACTGTTAGCACTGTTAATATATTGTTAACCTTTGCAAGAAATGTTCCCCGTCCAATTGTTTCAGTACACTGTAAATATTTACAAATATATGCGGCCCAAAAAAATAAGCTCTATTTACAGGTCACATGAGGTGTCATCATCTTATTGATTCTTATTAATGGTCAGTTAACTTTTCAAAAAGGGTAAAATGTAAAAATACAAATTTGCCATTCATTAAAAATCTATCTCATTAACCCAAATCCCTCCATTTTCTCTATTCGGTTATGAAATACATTTATCCATTTCAAATTTTGAATTTTGAAATCCTTACCTAAATTACAATTAAACCTATATTACACCAAAAGTTATCTAAATTGTTCTTGTCAAAATTCTTCAAATGGCCTAGATTTTTTTAAAAAACTTATATTCTTATTATACACATTAATTTTTTTTAAAAGAATGTTATTAACTGAACATTAAAAAATTTGAGTATTTATTGGATTCAAATTTAAAGAAAAAAACATATATGGCTACTATATGAAACAATTACACGAAGTACATTTTTTAAATATTTATATCTCTTAAAACGCTTTGTTACATTTACATAAAAAATGTTACATTTACCTAAATGTAACAAACACCTAAATAGTTTAGGTTTCAGACAATGTTTAAAATGTATTTGACTGCTACATTAATAAATGTAACAAATATAAATTACTATTTGCATTGAAACAAATGCAATACACGAATGAATGTTACATTTCATACTGTTACATTTATGAATTAACAAAAATTAGAATATGAGTATGTTCGATGTCAGAAATGTAACATTTATAACATCATACAAATCATATATAAATTAAATGTAACTAACCTTAGAAACAGTTGAACAAATAAATAGAGGATTTTGAAACGCTTTTCGGCATCCTTAATGGGATGTAAATTGTGTCAAAATTAACTTCTTTTGTATGTTATAATACTCTCCATTGATCTTTGAAAAGTTTAAGTTGGAAAAGAAGAGACCATATGTAGGGTGGAAGATAATAGACCATCTAAAGGTTTGATTAATTTTTTTATAATACTCTTCGACCACCCAGAGCCTACATCAAATCAATTGTCAAACTACACAAAGATTGGAAAAAATAATAATTCATGATTTCTAAATAATATAGTCGAACCTTTTAGTCATAGTGACGATATCATTGCATGGGTTGAATATCTTCCCCGTATTTATTGAAGCAGCACAAGAAGCAGAATCTTCATAAATTTTGTTTTCAAAACTAGTTCCTTCAAAATAATACGTGAAATTTCCATAGGGAAATTGGAGGAAATTGAAAAAATAACATGATATTGGCCTTCATGTTGGCTCGATGGAGGCTGAATTGAGAGAGATGAATCCACGATCTGACGAGAATGCCTTTACTTTTTTTTATTTAAATATCGGTTTTTATTTTTTATTTAATTAATAATAATTGTCTTCTTATTTTGTGGGATTAGTTATCAAAAAATAAAATAGTTAAATAAGGGTATAATAGATATTAGATGCATGCTACCTCACGAGACCTACGATGAGCTATAAAGTTGGGGAACATTATTCTTTTTAATAACAACAAATGAAGGGACTTAAAGATAACTGTTTTCATCCTCAGGACTTAAAACAAACTTAAAAATATTCAAGGATATAAAAACAATAGAGAGGTGGACCATGGGACACTTGTTAATTCCAAAAAAAAACATAAATTCACAATCAAATCTAAAAAATTCATCAAAAAGTTGTTCCTCTTTCTTCGCAAAACACCACTCCCCATAAAAATGCTCTCCCAAAAAACCCATCTCTTCCTCCTCCTCCTCATCGTGGCGGCTACGGCGGATTCCTCGATTGCGTCACCGCCCGATGAACCGCCGGAGACGGTGTACGACATCTTGAAGAAGTTCGGTCTCCCGCCGGGACTCCTCCCAGACACGGTGAAAAGCTACACCCTCTCCACCGATGGGGATTTCACAGTAGATCTGGAGGGCCCCTGCTACGTACAGTTCGAGTATCTGGTCTGGTACGACCGCCGGATAACCGGGAACCTCAAGTACGGCGGAATCCACCAATTGAAGGGGATCGAGGTGAAGAGGTTCTTCCTCTGGCTGAACGTTGATGAGATCACGGTGGATCTGCCTCCGCCGTCCGATAACATATACTTCCAGGTCGGGATCATAACGCGGCGGCTCGACGTGAAGCAGTTCCTCGACGTCCACACATGCAAGAAGGGATCGATCTTGCAGTTTCTCAAGGTAAAGGCTTTTTTAGGATTTTTTTTTTGTGTCTTGAATTATATGATTTTTTGCAATTGTTGATTCTTTTGTTATGGTTTATATATGTTTATTGATTTATATGTCTCATCTCCTCTTTTTTTAAATGACTTTCTATGGATGTTTGGGTTTGGGATGCATTCCTACTCTTAGGTTCGGCATCATTATTTACCCCCTACTAAACATTTCTATGAAGAGCTCCTCTGGAACGATCACGAATTCTTTACCTAGGTTGAGATGATTGTGGTCGAGGACTCGGACTGGGTTGGGTTGGCTATACAACGAGGGTCATTGAAAATGGGTCTAAGAGGTGCATCGGTAGGGGTGGAATCGGCTGATGACTTGTTTATTGTTGTGTAGTGAAAAATTAAATTACAAGCGATTGGGAGAAGATGTAAACAAGTGATGAACTCTTTAATAGTCTCCTCCAAAAGCCTCGAAATCTTCAAACTCTACTTTAATAACCTCTTACAATCAAAATTGAAAAATTTAAAGAGTTGGACATAAAAATAACTAGTTGAAATGGCAAAATTGAGAGAGTTAGACATAAAATTAACTAGTTGAAATGGAAAAATTGAGAGAAAATAAGCTATGATTGAGAGTTTGAGAGATTTGAGAGCTTGGATATTTTTTTGAGAGTTTTGATATGCCATTGGGGCCTAAATTGGCTAGTTTTCCAGCCATTGCACCATGTCCGATATGCACCGCACATGGCGCATGTGTCGCACTTAGGTGGCACCGTAGTTGTCATGGTGACGCCTAGACTATCCGTATGGGCCTAGGCGGTTATCCGCTTCATCAACAATGCCTGGGCCTGTATATGCTCCCAGGCATGCTAGTACCACATCGTATTAAATGGGTCGAGGGGACGTTCAGTGAACCTGGCTCATTTATTATCTCATCATATAATAACCTTGAGGTTAAACATGGTACACTAATTATACTGTTGATTAATGGCATCTAGATTTTCATTCATGGTGATAAAACTTATGTTTGTCGATGGGGTGATGACATTTCTGTTGTATCGAGAACCCCAGGAGTCTTATGCCTCAGAAAGGTGGTTTGTGGAGAGATATGAGTAACAAGACTCATGTAGATAATTAGGATAATATTTAGTTATATGATTTGATTAAATTTAGAGAATTGTTTAGATTTTATTTCTTAGGATATGGTTGGTTAGGATGTGATTTGATTTGTTAGGGTGTGATTGTTTTCTTATTTAATCAAGTGTTTACCCCTTTGGGGAGAGAATTGACATTATTGAATAATTTGAAAAACTAGTGTTTTTTTTTCTCTCCTCTCTTCTCTATCCTTCTACATCTGTCGTGCATCAATTTGGTATCAAGGCAAAACTTTCATCGAAAATTTTCTTTCTTTCTTTCTTAGTCCGCCTCTTCTTTGTCTACATCTATGTCTCCTTTTTTTGTCGCTGTCACGCCTTCATTATTTGCAGCCGCTGCACCACCTGCCTCTCCTGCCGCTGTGGCCATTCTCCGTCGCTGTGCTACCATCACAGCTGCCTTTGCTGCTGCGCTGCCCGTTGCACCCCTACCCTCCCACCCTTCCCACATCTGTGCCCAATCCCCTCCCCCCTCTGCTGCCCTAAAATTACCCCCTCAATCCCACTAAAAAAAATCTAGAAAATTTTGGAGAAATCCTTGAAAAAACCAGAAAATCCAACACACTTCCAGAAACTCTAGAAAATCCCTAAAAAAAAAAAACCAAAAATAATTCAGTGTTGATATTTTTTTAGTTTATGTTAACATGGTGTCCAATAATGAGTTGCAAACTAAGTTGAACACCTTAGAACAAAAGATTCAGGCTATCGAGGATTCCATTGTTGAGTTGAAAATGTCTAGGTGCATTGAACACATCTTTAGGGGAAAGATGTAGTGAAATTAGTAAAATATATGAACAACTTGCCCTAGTAACGAGGCTTTCAGTATTCAGCCTGATATAAAGTTGGAAAATAGTCCACAGTCCCAATTAGTTGTAAGAAATCTTTCAAAACAAAATACTCAAGATGGATTTCTCTCAAATCCTCCTAAATAGTTCCCATAGATTCTACAGATCAACCTCTAGATGCTTCTGGACTCCCAAATCCTCTTAAAGGTAATATTGACCAGTCTCATCCGCAATTCCCATAGATCCATATACTTCCATCTCCTCTTCATGATCCTCAAGTAAATCGTGGACTCCCTTTCAAGCATTTACTATGTAATGTATGAAATATTGACTTTGAGGATGATCAACCACCAAGGTTCCCCTAAACAGCCTATTAGATATGAAGATACGCATGCTCTGCAATGCTTTCATAGACCCTACCAAAAGTTCCATGGATATTGTCAAGCTGACATCGACAACATCACCAAGAGAGTTAAATAAACCATGCGTGAAAGATTATTGAAATATCTTTGTTAACATTGACCATGCGTGAAAGATTATTGAAATATCTTTGTTCACATTCACGGTTCTTACTTACATGTTCTCACTCTCTCACAAAATCAATTAGTCACTAGTGAGTCTCAATTTTCACTCTCATTGAACCCACGATGGCCATCGCCACCACAAATATCTCAGCCATGAGAGCATCAACAGACCGTACGCGAGGTCATGTTGACGATGCCTGTCACCGTCTTGGCCCACCTCGACATCTTCTCCTTGGACTACCTCAGCTGGTTGTCATAAGATGAGCGACTCCTCTGCCTCCTCATTGGGATTCGTGCCGCCACACTTGCTATGCTCAAGGAACGACTTCCACGACAACAGGTCCTTAACACAGTTCTTGCATGACGCGCAATTGTTCAGCCTGTTTGGGTTAGTACAGAGCATGTAGATACTCTTGTTGTCGCCGCCATCATTGTTGCTCGTGCCGAAGTCTTCGTTGCCGGTTAGTGGCGTGTCGTCGCCGATGCTGTGTGCCCTCATGTGATCACCCAATGCGTGGCCGTAGTTCTTACATGCTGTGGGCCCTTCTTGCAAATCTTGCAATAGTGATTATGGTTATTGTGTCCATAATATATGGTTGAATTGTTGGGGAGGAAGTGAGAGAGTTGAGGCGATCAGTAGTTGCAGTGGCAATGGTTGAGATGCACTGTGATGAAGAAATTGTATTGGTGGCGACAATTGTAGGTAGCAACAGTATTGGCAATGGTGGTGGCCAAGGTGACACGATATAAATGAAGTCTTATAAACATCATCAATGATAGGTTTTCAATACCAAAAAAGAAAAAAAAGAAGATTGGCTGCGAAAGGTTGATAAGAAGATGATGGTACTTCTGACATTTCAATGTTTGGGGTATTCTTAGTCAATACAGGGATTTTTTTTTTTTGGATTTTTTTATCATTTCAGGGATATATTGAAATACATTTTTAACTATTACAACTAAAGAGAATATACCAAGAATATGCCTTCTTTACCGATGGTAATTTGTAAACTCACTCAGGGACTAAATCATTTAACCAAGATAGTTTGTAGGGAGTTATGCCAACTTTATGTTTTTATGAGGACCATACTGGATTTTGACAAGTTTACAGGGAGTTATATTGATTTTACCCAAAAAAATAAATCGTTATTATCTTTCAGTTTAATGCCTGGGAATTGTTAATTTTTGCTAACCTTAATGTGTGACATTATGATATTAGACATGAGAATGACCTATAATTGAACTTTACGGCAAGCAGGAAATAAAGATGACTCGGATCACCAGGCAATAGGTTGTGTTGGCTAATATTAATTACATGGAAACTCTTAACGGTGGTCCACAAGCAATCGTTCTCTGCTAATTAACACTTTTGGGCATGTTTCCTTGGGTCTTCTAACACTTATTCAATATTCTTCTCATGTTCGCAATTCAAGTCAAATCTGCTGCAATTTTTTTTTTGTGACCATCTGTGGTTTATGTGGTGATTGGTTGACAACAGGGGTCTGCCGACATTATTTCTTCTGGCAGACCTAAGTCTTTCCCAGTTATATACTTAGTGACCTTTTTCTGTGGTTGCTGGGTTGATTGGTTGGCTATAGTCTGCAGACTTCAGACCCTTCTGGCTCATCTTAGTCTTTCTCAGTTGACTGTTGAATACTGCAGACTTCAGTCCCTTCTGGCTCATCTTAGTCTTTCTCTGTTGAATACTGCAAACTTCAGTTCCTTCTGGCTCATCTTAGTCTTTCTCAGTTGATTACTCGGTAACCTTTTTGTGTAAAGGTGGGGAACCTATCACCTGTAAAAGGTGTATGGAACCATTTGATTAGGGATTATTTATCTACCCAGTCTCAGCCAACACAAGCCCACACCCTTGGCT